>CM074747.1:20109286-20764902 GCA_037367245.1 Phrynocephalus guinanensis
AACCACAAAGGCCTCAAAGATCCAAATCAATATACTGTACGTAATTTTTTAAGAGACACAAAGCAAAGGCTTTTCTAAAAAGTGAAATGCAATCAGGATGTGAGGAAGACCAAAGACGGCATGGACTAACCTCCCAAAAGAAGGCCACCAGATTGTGTGTACGAGAGTCTGAGCAGCGCAGCTGGAGGTCAGCAAACATTTGGGGGAGCATTCGGTTATTGGGTGCCCATAGAGTTGGAGGTGCCTTCACAACAAACATATGCACTATCCTGTTCAAATTTGCTCTCCCCGATTTCAAAATGGCCAATTGTACCACCTGACAGTCAGTCGGTGGGTACAAACTGGGGGTTGTTTAGAGTCCCCTAAGCCTGTTTCAAATATCCAAATAATTTTTTTAATGTTTATAAGTAAATCAAGTAATGAAGGGGAAAATAGCATTTTTAATGGCCAGTAATGCTCGGCCCTTGGGGCAACTTCCAGATGGTCACCACGGCTGCTTGCTCCTACCCTACTTCCTAGACATGAGGAACGTAGGTACTTCTCAACATGCAGGTTAGGGGCCCATGGGACATATGCAAGCAAAAGTTATTAATAGCGATCACAGACAAGGGAAGAGGCGTAGTCTATCTGGGTTGGTTGTTTATAAGCCTTTTATGTTTGCTTCTTCTTCCTCCTGGATTTAAGAAACTATGGTAATAATGGCAGTAGTTACTGGAGACTTGGCGTCCCCACTGAGATACTGCGACTTGAAGTCCCCACCAGGTACCGAGAGATGCCAAAGTTCTCCACTAATGTCACAACAAAGTAACTGAACTGATTAGATGCCTGTCCCGCAGGTGAAACTGTGCTCACAACCTGGGGTTCAATCCCAGGTAGCTGGCTTCAAGGTTACACTCAGCCTTCCTATCCTTCTGAGGTCAGGTAAAAATGAGGACCCAGCTTGCTGGGGGGGGGGCAATGTTGTAGACTACATACTGTAATGAAAAACTGTAAACCGCTCAGAGACTACTTGAAGTGGTATAGGGAGGTATATAAGCAGAACACTTTGCTTTTGCTTTTAGTGGGGGGGGGGCCCAATTTGAGGGCAAGAGTATGGGGGCATTCCAGATTCTGAAGCATCCCTCACCACTAGGCGTATTCACAAGGACTGCCAAGAGCTGCAGCTGAACTGGGTCTCTAGAGCCACCTGGTTTACCACTCTTGGCCTAGGGCAGTGGTAGTGAACCTTTGGCACTCCAGATGTTTTGGACCACCAACTCCCAGGATTCCAACCCAAAGTCTCTGCCAATGACAAAGGACTGTGGGAGCTGAGGTGCAAAACATCTGGAGTGCAGAAGGTTCACCACCAAAGGCCTATGCAGTGGTTCTCAATCTGTGGGTCCCCCGGGTGTTCCTGGACTTGCAACTCCCAGAAATTCCTGGCCAGCTGAGCTAGTGATCAAGACTTCTGGTGTTGCAGTCCAGGAACATCTGGGACCCACTTGGTTGAGAACCACGTGGAAGGGATCCCCTGACATAGAGACTAGCATAAGGTGAAGCAGTGTGGCATGGTGATTCCATGAGCTACAAAACTCATCTGGTGGCCTTTGGGGCAGTTGTTACCCTCTTGTAGCTCGGTCTACCTTACAAGGTCATTGTGAATACAAGGCAGAGAAGTGAAGGGCCATACATGCCACCTTGAACCCTTCAAAGGAAAGCAAGAACACAAAATGAGATTAATAAATAACTGGAGGAAAAGCAAATCCCAACACGTAACTAGTTGCAACACTATTAAGTTTAGTTTTTGGTACCAAAATGGCTTTCCCTAATAGATTGTAATATTGGAGTAATTGGTGCCACATCTTTGGCATGATGGGTGAAATCCTGTTTTGTGCGACTGCATCAAGGATGGCTGATGTTCGTCATCAGCACTGCAGCGACTATTTTTCACGAATCACACACTTCCTCCGTTCCTCCTCCCATCCCGCAGCTCCCACGGTCTCCCCGCAATGGAGGGCATGAGCCGGGGACCTTGGGAGCCTCAGAACAGAAGCAGGAAGTCTTTGTTTTCCAAACAAAACCACTGCAGCTGATGACGCCATTAGCCGTACGGCGTTCTGTCAAGACAATTTCAACCGAGGTCTCTGGCTGGACCCTGCGCTGAATGAACAAGGGAGAGACAGAGACGCCTGCTCCCTAGAACTGATGGGGAAGACCTTAACACCCACCCAGTTTCCAGTTCACACAGAGACATGCTGTACGCCTTACTTATCAGGCGTGGCCTGGTAGCAGAAATCCCTCCCAAGGCAGGGGGTTACAACTTGCTCGTGCAGGGCGGTTGGGCATTTTTCTGGGCCAGCCCGGGACCCCTCCTCACCTTCCCTGCAGCTCGACTCCCTCTTCAACTTCATGTCCTTTCTCGTGGCTGTAGCAAAGAGAGAAGAGAGAGACTCTGTCATGGACCGGGTTTGAAAGCCCTCTCTCGAGCAAAAGGCAGAGAGCGTAAGGGAAGCTTTCCCAAACCTAATCCAAAGCTATACAAAAACTGATATCCAGATGTCTGGCTTGAGGCTGATGGGAGTGGTAGTTAAAACACACACACACACACACACACACACACACACACACACACACACACACACACCTAGATTGCCCATCTCTGCTCTAACCACTAGGTACCTCTCCCTTACAACTCTCTGCCCCCCATAAGAAACCATGATCCCAAAGCACACGTCCCCTGTGCTATCTGTGCCATGAAATATTTGTTTATTTGTGACTGACTGAAAGTGCTGGAATTGTATTCATAGGAAATATAAAAGCCTACATTTTGCAGCATAGGCATGGTAATGAGGATCCATGTTTTTTTTTTGGGGGGGGGAGGGATTCCTGAGCATGCCCCCCCAAAAAATGTGCGCACATGGCCTTTTGGGCACTGCATGCCTCGGGTCTATACACATTTCAATTCAATTATCTGACTGACACCGTTTTCTTTTAAGACAAGAGAGGTCCCAGTGGCTCAAAATAAGACAAATTAAAAGGACTGACAGAACACAACTAAAATATAAAGCCGATATGAACAGATTCCTGGGGGGGGGGGCAGAAAATATCCAACTCAAAGATAGATGCAATGCCCAATATCTGTTTGCACAAAAACGGACTTGGTTGCTGGTATAAAAATAATGATAGCGAGAGTCAACCCAACTTCACTTGGCAGAGAGTTCCACCGTCCCCACAAATGTTTGTGAGGTGGAAACTTTCATGCAAATTCCTCAATTTTTTAATTAAAACCCATTTTTCTTTTCTCACTGAGTCTTGAGAACGGAAACCATATTGTTATTTTAAGGATAAGTTTCTCTAGAAACAGTGGTCGCCAAACCTTGGCCCTCCAGATATTATTGACCGCAACTCCCACAGTCCTTTGTCACTGGCAATAAAAGCTTGGAATTCTGGGAGTTGTGGGTCCAAAACATCTGGAGAGCCACAGTCTAGGCAACACTGCTCTAGAAATTCTAAAGGCATGGGAGCTCACCACTCCTCCTCCTGCATTTAATCTTCACACTCACCCTGTGAGGTGGCATAGGCTGAGAGGTGCTCAACAGCAAAAGGTCACCCAGTGAATGTTATGGATGTACAGTGATCCCCCATCTATCGCGGAGATTAGGGACGTGACCCAACCCGCGATAATTGAAAATCCGCGATATGCAGATGCAGGTCGAGTCAGGCCTTGGGGAGGCTAGTTGGGGGCGCTTGTACTTACCCCCAGCCTGGTCCTACCCCGAACAGGCCTGTGAGAGCCTTCCCGGGACTACTGGAACCCCCAAAAGGGCCTCTCTGTGAAGTGGAAGTGACTTCCGGTAAACTGGAAATCATTTCTGAGGCCTCTGACAGCCTCGGAAGCCTTAGAAATGATTTCCAGTAATCCGGAAGTCACTTCCGGTTCGCAGGGAGGCCCTTTTAGAGCTTCCAGAAGGCCCAGGGAAGGCCCCCACAAGCCCGTTCAGGACACCTCCAATCCTGGGATAATTTGGGAGGCTTGAAACAGGACTTTCCCCCCTTACCCTAGGGGGGCTTTTTTTTCATCTACTGCGGTCCCGCGATAGAGTGGGACCGCAGTATATGAACCGCGAAAGGGCAGGGGACCACTGTATCATGAATTGGAGATCCACCTTACTAGCTGTATTTTGACATCAAAACTGGTCCACATGTACCAACCATCCCACATTTTGCTTGGGCACTTGCACCTAGCATACACTATGGCAATGACGTCCAGCCACTCCTCACTTAACAACCTATCTGTTTAATGACCTCTCAGACATAAAACCAGCAGCAGTGGCCCAAGCTGCCGCCACCACCTAATGGCTGCCTGAGGAAGGTCCTGCTGTTCCCGCCCACAGGGCCTGGGCCAAAACATCCAGCCTGCTTCTGCTTGCCAACACCGACCTTGGCGCAGCAGCTCAGAGGGGAGGAAGCAGTGCTACAACGTCCACCCCGCCTCCCTCCTCCTCAACTGCTTCCAAGGGATGTTGCAAGCATCACAATGCCTCCCCAGGGACAAAAATAACCTGAGCAGGATGGAGGATCGGCCACTTCCATCTCTATTTCCCTCCTCCTTTTTGTTCTGCTTCTCCCAGCCTGCAAAGAGGACCCCCTCAACGCACAAGACATCTGCCTGAAATTCCTCACTTAACAACCAATTCACCCAGGCCCTGTTGTGGGAACAGAAGTCCGTCGCTCAGTGAGGAATTGCCTGTACCTGGTTCTTGTAAAGAGACAACACGTGGCCCAGCACAGGAGGGGACCCACCATGCCCTCAGGTAACCACTACCACCTCCCTGCCTCATCTCAGTCAGCACCGGGATTCCATCTGCAGGATGTTTCTGGGCGCAAGGTTCTGGCACCAGCACCAAACAACTGGCGATGCCACCTTGGCCGGGCATCTAAAACATCAGGAGGCCTGGAATTTGGGAAAGGTGGAAAGAGAGGCCGTGGGCCTCTGCTGCCACCTTCACCGCTAGTCAACTGTGACTCTCTACAGGCATGTCTTAAACTTCAGCTCTCCAGATGTTTTAGACCACAACTCCCACAGTCCTTTGCCATTGGCAACCCTAAGCTTGGAATCCTGGGAGTTTGTGGTCCAAAACATCAGGAGGGCCAAAGTTTGGATATGCTTGCTCTACAGCAGGGCTGTTCAGCTTTGAAACAGGCCAAGGTCTACTTTTTCCAGCCCAAAGTGCCTGAGGGCTACTACACTAAAACCTCTACTTACGAATTTTATCCGTTCCAAGCACATGCTCATAAATAAAAACTTTTGTAAGTAGATGAGCAGTTTCCCATAGGGATGCATTGAAAACCAATTAATCTGTTTTTGAAGGGAACAGATTTCAATGAGCCCATGGCCCTTGAACTGCTCCGCTCGGCTGAGACAGTGGGCTGGCAGACCCAGAACTTTGCTAGGGCAGTGGTGGTCCTTGGGATGGGGGAGGGATGGATGGATAACTTATCCCCTCACTTTTTTTATTGATGGCCGCTGGGCTACTTTTGAACCCTTCGCAGGCTACCAGTAGCCCACGGTCTACCTGTTGGGCAGGCCTGCTCTACAGGGTCACTGTTCTCTCTTGATAGCACCTACTGAGCCTCTTTAATAATGAAGTGTGCTGCTTATTATAGTGCCCCATAGTCCCTAAAACACGATCTGGGTGGTTTGTAATTGAATTAGAACAGCAGAAATAAGCAGAACAGAACAAACCGTGCTCTACAACTTAACCAACCCCGAATGTTCACTGGAAGAACAGATTTTGAAGCTGAGGTTCCAGTACTTTGGCCACCTTCATGAGGAGAGAGAGGACTCCTTGGAAAAGTCCCTGATGTTGGGAAAGATTGAAGGCAAAAGAAAAAGAGGACGGCACAGAATGAGAGAGGGTTGGACGGTGTCATCGATGCAACCAATATGGATTTGACCAAACTCCGGGAGTCAGTGGAAGATAGGAAAGCCTGGCGAGCTCTGGTCCATGGGGTCACGAAGAGTCGGACACGACTGAACGACAGAACAACAACAACAACAACATCAACAACAACTTAATGCAATTCTGCCTTCCTTTCTGCAACATTTATGTTATGTTAGAATACAGTCCGTGTTTTTGTTGCCCTAGTGTACCCCTTACAGATTTGACCACTACTGCTTCACCTGATGCCCTCTCTTTGTGCAGTGCTCATAAAGGATGGGAGACAAGTGGCTGGAAAATAGTGCATGTGAAAGGCATCTGGGAGTCGGGGTGGATCACAAATTGAACATGAGTCAGCAGTGTGATGCAGCGGCCAGGAAAGCCAATGCGATTCTTGGTTGTATCAACAGAAGTATAGTGTCTAGATCAAAGGTGGCACTCAGAGCCCTATCTGTGGGCACCCGACATCGGCCCTTCACAGCCACCTGTATTCAGGTTAAATTGCTGGTATTGGCACTTTGCGAAAAATTAGTGGGTTCTGAATTGCAGTTTGGGCACTCAGTCTCTAAAACATTCGCCACCAAGGGAAGTGATAGAGCTGTTTGGCAGTGGAATATGCTGCTACGGAGGGTGGTGGAGTCTCCTTCTTTGGAAGTTTTTAAGCAGAGGCAGGATGGCCATCTGTCAGGAGTCCTGTGATGCGGGTTCCTGCATGGCAGGGGTTTTGGACGAGACGGCCCTTGAGGTCTCTTCTAAGAATCTACGAAAGCGCAACCCAGTCTTGGATCCAAGTAGTAGGAAAGCCTCACTCTTTCCTTCCTGCTATGGCGAGGGATCTCTATCCACATCCCAAACATCACTGAAAGCAAAAGATTTCTGAGCTGATGACGATCCGGAAGGTTCAACGTCGATATCCTTTTGCTTCCCCCGAGAACACAGAGAGGCAGAAAGGCACGCAGCCAGCTGCAAAGCTGGAAGGCATTCAACTGTCTTAATCCTTCATGCTGGCGGAGAGAGATAAGGCTCCTATCTCAGACGGGATGTTGGTGCAGAGCGGCCTGGCACGGAGACCATGCCGTGCAGCAGAGACCATGCCGTGCAGCAGAGGGGAAGATGCCCAGCGGCTGGAGGAAGGAGGTTGCAAGACAGGATGGCGAAGCTGCGCCCTGCTCTCTCTTGAGGACAGGATAAGCTTCTTGTGGTCCTTGAGCCATTTCTAGATGTCACCTCCCGCAGGCCTAGCCAAGGGTGACGTGCAATTAGAGCTGCCGCCCAATGTCTGGGGCCCACCCCAGAACTGGGGGACAGCCACTCAAACTGAGGGTTGGGAGAGAGAGAAGAGACAAAAGAAAATATTATTTTTACCCAGCGTGGTGTTAGTCTGTGGAACTCCCTGCCACAAGATGTAGTGATGGCATCTGGCCTGGAGGCCTTCAAAAGGGGATTGGACAGATTCATGGAGGAAAAGTCCATCACAGGTGACAAACCATGATGGAGATGTGTCATCTCCAGGCTTAAAACCGGGGTACTTCAAAGGCCAGATGCAGGGGAGTGTACAGATCTCTAGACTCGTGGGTGCCTGTGAGATACAGAAAGCTGGACTAGATGTTCCTTTGGCCTGATCCAGCATGGCTCTGCTTATGTTCTTATGCCCAAGAGGGAAATCTGATCTTGATAGAAGGACTTTCAACATTTATATCTCAGAGTCAAGAAAGCAGAGGGGGACTTTTGGCAGAGGATTTCATGCCTGCACCTAGCCAGTGCTACACCTTCGGCCCCTCTTTCCTGCGCATGCAGGAAGCTTGTTTGAGCGGGTTAGCAACTTCTACAGGCCGATTACATGTGTACACCAATAGCTACCCTCCTCTAGGCAACGCTCCAGTTGTTGTTTTTAGGGTTGGGCTCGCACCCCGCCTTTCTTCTCATGAGCTGAAAGTGGCTTACAAGGCTCTCTGCCTCCCCGTTTTCCTTCTCATAACAGTCCTGCAAGGTAGGTCAAGCTCAGCGAGGGAAACTTCCACAAGTCCCCGCATATTCTGCATAGCTCGGAGGGAAACCAGCTTTCCCAAAGCACTAGTTCAATCTTGCAGCCCAATGGTATCCAACCTTGGGTCTCTAGATTTATTTATTTATTTATTTATTTATTTATTTATTTATTTATTTATTTATTTATTTAATATAACATAACAATTATTTATATTATTATATTATTATATTATAATGCAATATAATATTAAGATAAGATAAGATAAAGAGAAGATAAGATAAGCTGAAAAATTCGGCTTTTATTCAAGTATATACGGAACCATCTTTCAAACACATTTTGATTTAGTTTCCTGAATCAAGCAAGAGAGTTGGACTCGATGGGCTTACAGGCCACTTCTAACCCATGAGTCTACGAAAAGACCCCATCAGTTACAAACCTCCTCAGGTCTACTGAGAATAAAAAGCCATGGCTTCCTTAACCAAGGCAATCCACTTCGTGTTTCCTCTTTTCTTGCTTCATTCTCCCTGTCCTAGAATGACAAGTTTTAAGCCCACACACCCTTCAGATCTCAGATGGGGTTGTTATGTACATAATTCTAGCTTTCTGCCCTTTTTCTTCAATTTCCAGGAAACCACCCTGAATACACACCTGGTAACCTAATAACCAAGGCAGAGGAGATATAAATCTCAGATCCAATTATTATTTTTTTTAAAGGCATAGGAAGATGGGTTAGAAATGGGCTTAGCGGGACTCATTGGGAACTGCAGGTCCCCTGAGCTCTAGGTAACACAGCTGGGGAGAAAACATCTGGGAGTCGAAATCCATCAACATCTGGAGGGTCGCATTCTGCCCACTTTCTGAACTAAGCACGTCACGTAGTTGATCCCTTGGAACAGAGCCACAGTCTGATCCCGAACAGAAGAACTGCATCTAAATCTAACAAAATCAAATCATCTAAATCTAAGGACAGATCGTGCGCTTCAGTTACCGGTACATATAAGGGAAAGCGGATATTACCTGCTGCCAGGTAATATCCTTTTCGGCTCCCCAGATGTTTGAGGCCACTGGTCCCCAGATGTTCTCGGATTACAATTCCCAGGAATCCTAGACAGAAAAGCTATTCAGTGAAGCCTCCAGGGACGTTTTACTACAAGAACATCTGGGGACCTCAGGTTGGGAAAATACTGATTTAGACTGTAATTCCCATGACCCCTTATGCTTAGCCAGACTATGGATGGGAGATGCAGTCCATCAACGCCCCATCTCCTCTTTTCTCTCCCTGTCCTCCCTGCTGCCCTCCTAGGATCAGCATCTCCTCATTTTAGCCCATCTCCTGACCAAAAGTACAGAGAAATGGGACACCTTTCAAAAACTAACCTAATTTCACATAAACTGGAACAGGGACCGAGAGAGGCCTTCCTTTTCATTATGCATTTGGGATGCAGCAGGAGTCTAATTATTCTTGCACTCGGTAGGCATGGAGAACAGCACAGGAGTTAAGTAAGGACTCTAGTTTAGAAGAAGGGGCCTTAACTACCTAACAGGGAAGGTTTTGTTGTTGTTCAGTCATTCAGTCCTGTCAGACTCTTCGTGATCCCATGGACCAGAGATCACGCCAGGCCTTCCTGTCCTCCACTACCTCCTGGAGTTTGGTCAAATCCATATTGGTTGCATCGATGACACTGTCCAACCGTCTCATTCTCTGCCGTCCCCTTTTCCTTTTGCCTTCCATCTTTCCCAACATCAGGGACTTTTCCAAGGACTCCTCTCTCCTCATGAGGTGGCCAAAGTACTGGAGCCTCAGCTTTAAAATCTTTCCTTCTCCAGTGAACATTCGGGCTTGATTTCTTTCAGGATGGCCCTGGGATATAACAGGTTTTAAGGATGAGCGGAACCTCGTGTGTTGTAGCGCTTCATCAACTGCAGAGATGAAGATGCATGGAGGTGCATGTTGATGTCTGAGCACCAGGGGGTTCAAGGCAGCACACACAGGTCTCCCCCTCGCCAGGACAACAACCCTGTGAGACAGATCTACTGACAGAGCTAATGATGATGACTCAAGGTTCCTCAGCCTCGAGGCTCAACAGCAGCTTCAACCACGCTCTTTAATGGGACTGTGTGCAAGGATGGGGTTTCTCCCCCACATGGTCCTTCTCTGAAGGTGAGTCCTAGAGACAGACAGCGGCTTCAACCAGTAGATTTTCAGTACTACCAGAAAGATGCAAATAGTTGCTTAATCTGTCATTATTGTACATGGGACAAGGCTTTTAAGAATGTTGCTCTCATCCTGGCTTTGGCCTTCGTTAATAAGGGCAGGGAGGGGAATTTACCATTCTATCTCCCATGCCTTAGAAATGTAGAATTTTTGCACTCCAGTGCCCAGAATCTGCCAAGTGGATGGCCAATGGGCTGGCTGGAGGATAACGGGAGCAGTATTCAAAAACGTACACCAAGACCAATACCATCTGATCCTCCTACCCTATAATAATATTAACTATTATTACTGTGGTACCTCTACTTACGAGTTTAATCCATTCTGCCTGCCTGCTCATAAGTCGAACAACTCGTAAGTAGAGCAGCCGTATCTATAAAATTGAAAAAAATAATTTTTTTTAAAAAAAATAAAAATTAAAAATTGTAAGTAGTGCAGACCGCATCTAAAATTTGCAAGGCAGCAGTTAAAACGCCAACGGTTTCCCACTCTTAAGTCAAATGGCTCATAAGTAGAGCTGCTCATAAGTAGAGGCACCACTGTAGTTTTAAATCCACTTCTATCTATATGATTTTAATTGTTTTTCACTCACCCCTTGCTTAATCACATCCTAAAGTGATTTTAATAATCTTAGAAATACATCCAGGAAGAACCTGTCACTACTTTTCCTTCGTTCTTCTGTACCACGTGTCCCAGGTGGGGGGGGGGGGAACCTGTTCATAAATACTAAACTTACACTGCCACACTAAATCAAACAGTTCAGCTTAAACACCTGCCATTTAATCTGTTTTTTGTTTCATTTTTTTAAAAAAAATGTGGCTGGGACAACAGAGAACAAGTATTCAAGCATAAAACCTACAGCTTCATAAAGTAGATCCAGAAAGCCTTATCATTAAATTCTATTATGTATGCAAACTGGGACATTATGAGAGCAAACGTTGGTGTCTGTATAAATAATCCAGATAGAGGTGTATAATCCACCTTGGACCCCTTTTGGGTAGACAAGCGGGGTACAAATGTTCCAGATGTTCCTGGACTGCAACTCCCAGAAGCCTCCACCACTCACTGTGCTGGAAGGGATTTCTGGGAGTTGCAGTTCAGGAACATTTGTGGGCCCACAGGTTGAGAACCACTGGTCTAACGCATAGGAGTTACTTCAGTGTAGTCTAACACACTAGTCTAACACACACATATACTATTCCTCTATGCCAGGGGTGCCCAAACCTTTTGTAAGGAGGGCCAGATTTGGTGGCTGAGAATGTGTCAGGGGCCGGTTGCTCCCTGACCCTGCCATCCCAATGCAAGCCCCACCCACTGACCCATAAGCGAAGGAGGGGGAGGGAGGGGCGTGCCAGCCAGCCGCGGGCCACTCAGAATGGCCTGACGGGCCGGATTTGGCCCCCGGGCTGGACTTTGGGCAGGCCTGCTCTATGCCAAGGGTGGGGGGAAACCTTCGGCCCTCCAGATGTTTGGGACCTCAGCTCCCAGAATTACAAGCCTATATTGGCAATGAGAAAGGGTGGTGGGTATTATGGTCCAAAACATCTGGATGGTGTTTGGTTCCCCACACACACACACATCCCGCTTTATGGTATATCCCAGACTCAAAAGTGGGAAAGCACAGTTCAGGTCTAAAATTACAAAATTATCCCAGCCTGGTCACCTGGAAGCTTTTGTTGTTGTTATTTACTGTAGGCAAACAAGTATATGTTCCAGAATAGGAATTCTCCATTATGCTGAGTTGCCAAAATCCTACAAGGATGACTGCCTTCTGCAAGCCAGAAAACACAGGACACACCCAGAAAGTCCCTCGCCATTCACTCATATTCGTTTCACACATTACAGGGTCATTATCTGCAGGAAGTATACACTGGACCAGATGCCAGAACTAAAAAATAGTTACAGACGAGTGCACCAGTGTACCACGCATGTATCGGCCATAATTATACTTTAATTTCATTGTCACACACGGTTTAGACACATGCACACACCCTGCCAGGAAACATTAAAAAAAAACGAAGAGGATCTTGAGCTCCAAACCCAAACCAGTTGTCCTGACCCAACAATGTTTAGCTCCTATTACGTTTTCTGCCCCTTGACTTCACGAATTGACATATTTTAATTCCCTGCCAAAGGATGTGGTGATGGCATCTAGCCTGGATGCCTTCAAAAAGGGATTGGACAGATTCCTGGAGGAAAAATCCATCCCAGGTTACAAACCATGATGGAGATGTGTCATCTCCAGTCTTAAAACCAGGGTACTTCAAGGGCCAGATGCAGGGGAGTGGTATCAAGAGACAGAGATCTAGTCTTGTGTGCTCTCAGGCACATTTGGTGGGGCCACTGGGAGATACAGGAAGCTGGACTAGATGGGCGTTTGTCCTGATCCAGCAGGGCTCTTCCTATGTTCTTATTAATTCCCCTTGCAACCAACATGTCCTGGGCAGGGTAGTCCAAGAAGACTTTTCAGCCGCATAACAATCCCGTAAGGTAGTTAAGATGAGAGATCTCTTCTAGGATCTGAACCTGGGGTCCCTCTTCCGAGGGGGCCATCCCACTACTAGGGCAACACAAAGGGCTGTCAATCCAGGAGGTCCACTCCATCTTGTTACTTTGGTCCACTGCTTGTCAAACCCTCTCTTGCCCAAACTGGCCCACCCCTCCCTACCTTGGGGGCATTTCTCCCCCCCCCCCCACCTCCTGGCCACTTCCTCTTTCTCCCTCCCCTCCTGTCAGCCAACTCCACTGGCCTCCTCTCCCCTCCTGACACCAAAACAATGCAGTGTCACTCCACTTCCCCCCTATAAGCAGATGTAGTTGCATCGGCTTATACAGCCCCCACTCCATTTATATCTAGCCCCCCTCTCTCTGCCACCCCAGTTCCTTCTGACATTTATAATCCTGGAGGAGATCCCGTTTTTGTCTTCCTCACCCTATAAGCTATCCGGAGTAAAAACAACAACAAAAAACCCAATGATCCCTGCGTGGCTTGGGGAATCCGATCGACACGTTGCAAGGCGAGGGGATCCCGGGCTCCCCATTCTCACGAGCCAGCTTACCCAGCCGCCTGTATCGCCACCCCCCAACCCCCACCCGATCCCCGAGAGTCGATCCTCCCAAGCTGGAAGCCTCCGTCCTCCATTTTGTTCTCCCCCTTGCAAAAGCAGCGGCGGCGGCGGCTTGCAACCGCAGGGCGAGATCGGAGGCGGATCATGGCTGGTGGTGCCTGCTCCCCTCCCCCCCACCCCCAACCCCCTCGGCCGGCCTTGTGCAAAGAAGGGAGCGCCGGATCCCCGGGAAGGAAGAAGAAGAAAGGAAGAAAGAAAGGAAGGCCTAGTGGTTGGGGTGGGGTGGGGGTTGTTTGCAAGATCTCTTAGCTGGAGGAGGCGGTGGCTGTGTCCCCCCCACCCCCACCACCCTCGGCCGGCCTTGTGCAAAGAAGGGAGCGCCGGGTCCCCGGGAAGAAGAAGAAGAAAGGCAGGCAGGAAGGCCTAGTGGTTTGGGATGGGGTGGGTTGTTTGCAAGATCTCTTCTTACCTGGAGGCGGCGGAGGCGGTGGCTGTGTCCAGGCCGGGATCCAGCATGTCCATGGGGGGAGAGGGAAGGGGGGGAAGGGGGGGAGGGAAAGGGGGGAGGGAAAGGGAAAGGGGGAGAGCGACCCCCGCAGCACCAGTGGGGAAGGGGTGGGGAGTGGGGGGGAGGGCGGAGGGAAAAAAGGAAGGGACGCGTTCCAAACCTCACGCCGGATGGAGGTAGAGGGGACGCGGAGGAGACACGGGAGCCGAGGCGCTGATCACGGGGACAAACACTCGGGTCATGTGAGGAGGAAAAGAGAGGCGAAGCAGGCGAAGGGAACGAGCGAGCGAGCAGGGATCCCTATCCTCTGCCCCCTCCTTTCCCCCAGCTGGGAACCCGGGACACGTGAGGTTGGGGCGGCGGGGGGGGGGTGAGAGGAGGAGGAGGCCGTGCAGGAAAGGGAGCGGGTAAGGCCGCCGCCGGGGAAAGCCGATGGAACGTCGGCGCACCAGCCGCGGCGGATGGAACGTTGCGACAAGCCCGAGCGAGCGAAGGGAGGGGGGGAGGGGAAGAATAGAACGTTGCGACGGTCCGGGGCGGGGGAAAAAGAGGGAGGGGGAGGAGCGCGATGGAACGTTGCGAGCCGCCGATGGAACGTTGCGAGCCGCCGATGGAACGTTGATACTTGCTGCGGTTCGAACGTTGAGAGGGCGTGGGAGGAGGGAGGACGGAGGGACACGTGTTTCGGGTTGATCGTGTGAACGCGTGTTTTCGGCGGCGGGATACGAAAGGAAAGGAAACGGGCGTGGGGTTGGGTTTGCGGGGGGGGGTGTCGCCACGTTGTCGTCGATGGCAAGGGGATAGGCGGCGGGCGACGGGTGAAGAAGGGGGTGGGGGAGGCGAGAGCGAGCCGGAGCTCGAGGGTTTCCCTGCATATATACACACGCGCACACACGTACACACACACAACACGGCAACCTCCCCCCCCCCCCTGTGGCCGCGGTTTTGCAGGGCGCATGCGCGTCGGCTTGGAGCGCTTCCCGGGGATCGGATCCGGCGCTCCCTTCTTTGCACGGCGGGGACACACACACGCTTGGTATTAAAAATAGAGTCCTGTACGAGTTTTCTCTCCCTCCCCGAGTCTGTCCCGCGATTAGGTCCGCTGGTCTCCGTAGTCCGATGTCACGTCCACCTAGAGACGCCAAAGTGTGGATCGCCAGGGAAGGTTCGTGCTGGCTGCTTCCGATCCCGACGACGCCTTGCCCGCGGAGGGCTTGGCGACCTGCCAGCTTGTGCCACCCTTGCCCGGGTGGGTGGAAGCCCCATCGAACGCTACGGGGGCTTCGCCGCACTTCAAGAGGCCTACAGATCGCCGTGCAATGGCCCGGTCCTTGCAAGAGATCCCCTCCAGCTCCAGCTCCTTGGCTACAGGATCCCAGTATCTGATGACATTTTATTTTTGGAGACCGAGTGATCAAACCCTTCCCTCTGTAATGTGTAGCTAGGAGATAAGCGGAAGGCATCTGGCTTTGCCCTGAATGAGCAGGAAATCGGTGTGGCCTTGGATCCCCCCCCCCCACACACACCCTTCTATTTAGGATTTTTAGTGAAGGAGAGAAAGAGACTAAATACAGTGGTACCTTGTATAAAGGAATTAATTTGTTCCAAATGAAATTATGTTAAGCAAATTTTCCTTTTAAACGAATTCCCTTAGGAATGCATTGAAAACGGAGTAATCCCATTTTTATGTTGTACAGATTCTCCCCATAGGCGATTATGTTAAGCAAATTTCCCCTATCTCCGGAATTTTTTATGTTGTACAAATTTAATGTTATACAAGCTGTTTGTTATACAAGGGTCCACTGTTTCCCTCTAATCATGCATGACTGAATTCTAAAGATGATAAACCTCCATGGCCTTCTTTGTGATGCAGAGCATCCTCTGTAGGGACGACAGAGACCTTGAGCACCAGTCTGGCTTTTCCCATGGAATCCTGTGTTCATTTCAAAAGGAAGCCAAGAGGAATTTGTTTTTCGGGAAAGGATGGTTGTGACAGACAGATAAGGTTGCTGTAGGTGGACCAGAAGCAGAAGCCCTTTCAACTACAGTGGGACCTTGTATTAAAGGAATTAATTCGTTCCAAATGAAATTCTGATAAGCAAATTTTCCTTTGTACAAATTCCCCATAGGAATGGATTGAAAACAGAGTACAGTAAACCCTAATCGCAACCATTTTTATGTTGTACCAATTCACCAGATAGGTGATTCTGTTAAGCAAATTTCCCCTATCTCCGAAAATTTTATGTTGTACAGATTTTATGTTATACAAACTGTTTGTTATACGAGGGTCCACTGTACTTTGGCTCTCCGACTCCCATTGGTAGACTTGACATTTCAGGGAAGGCTTAGCCCTAGACCTTGGAGATCCTGTGCCAGGAGATGCGCTTTGGACGTGCACAGAAGCACCCTTGCCTTTTCCGTACTCTTGCATGCTCTGCACCTGGGAAAGGCAAGGGTGGGGTTTACGTTCCTCATAATGCCTCACACTTTTTAGTCGTTGCCGAATGGCTAGAGATGGGCATGAAATGATTTTTTGTTTCGTTATTCGTTTCGTTAGGTAATGGAACGAATAACAAGTCCCAGGGTAATTTAAGACCGAACCGAACCGAACTGAAAAAATTGGTTCGGTGAGGTTCGTTTCGTTCTTCCCCGCTGGCGATGACAGCCCGGCTATCATCGCCCGCGGGGAGGACTGCTGTCACCCACCCGCGGTGGAGGGTGGTCGAGAGAGGACCGCGGTCTAGGCTACAAACCCCATAATTTTCCATATTTGGAGTTCTGTCTGGTTCATAGACTCTTTACAGATACCTAAAAGAGTTAGCGGGCAGCCTGGATCCTGTGGGACCCATATGAGGCGCTGCCCCCCCACACACAATACTCTGCCCCTCCAAAATGATTTTACAAAAGGTCCCACACCCTCTGAGGCTTTGGGGGGGGGGCAGTTTTGCCATATTTGGAGCCAGAAGGCCAACATCACTGAATTGAGATAGAGAGAGGGACTAAAGCCACTGGAGAGAACAAGGGAGCTTTTTGAATTAGAGGCCTGACATGTAAGGTTTTTAAGGGGGTCACAGAAGGAATTGGGGCCCTTTAAGGGTCCCAGACAGGCACACATAGCCGTCAGACCTTTGTATGTCCCTGGCCAATTCTCTAATGCCAGGGAATCGCCCAGCTCAGAGTAAGTTAAGGGCACTCTATGGCAATCCATGTAGGGTTAATGTTAAATTTTGGATTCCTTTCCACGAGACTTTGCCTGTTGCGAGTTACATGGGTGCACTCCCATGAAATGGTAGCGGACAAATAACCCATGATTCAAGTGCTGACGTATCTCTCAGGCTGCTGCCGGAGATGAGTAGAAAACAAAGTAGTGGGTAGAAGAGTTTTTTTTTTTTTTACTGCTGAAAAGCGACATGTAGCACTTGGCTGTTTAGAAAACAAAACCGGAAATAAAGGGGGGGAAAGTTGCCTAGATATCCTAAGCACATCCGATCTCACCTGATTTCGGAAGCTAAGCAGGGTCGGCCCTGGTTAGTACTTGGATGGGAGACCACCAGGGAATACCAGGTGCTTCAGGCGTCTGGAGTAGGAACTGGCAAACCACTCCAGCATTTCTGCCAAGAAAACTCCATGGACATGGGGCCACAAAGAGTTGGTCACGACTGTAACGACACAACAACAACAAAGGGCAAAAAGCAAAGCGTGCTGCTTATATACCTCCCCATCACGCTTAAAGCACTCTCTGGGCAGTTTGCAATTTAATGACACAGGCGACATTTAAAAACCTGGAACTCACAATTAATGAATTTATGGGGAATTTATGGAACTGTAACTTTGTTTAAAAAGTAATGTTCCAAGTTCTGCATAGAATTTGGCTTTAGCCCCTTTGCTGCATCTGGGATGGGCCAGCCTTGGTCCCACTTTCATGGGCTTTGGATTTGATGACAAGGACTCTGTTGATCCCTCTGATTTGATTGTTTGGAGGGCTGCCCATCCCCCCAGAAAAAAAATAGGGATTCTGCTTCCCTAGCAAATTTTGTAGTTTTTATATATATATTGCATATAACAAATGACATACTAGTAGCTTTTCTAGAGTGTTTAAATACCGAGTAACAGAACAAGGTAGTTAACATCCAGATAAAAACAAGATCTTTTAACAAAATAAATGGTATCAAGCATGTAATTACATCATTCATAAGAGAGGGAGTGAACATAACTTGGTGGGAATCAGGCATTGAAGGTGTACAAGTTTTATGAAGGAAATGGCTATTCCACCTGTAATGAAGCATAAGTACTGTAGTGAGAAGAACACGGTTTGTTAGATTTAGAGGCTGCCACCAGGAAGGATTTATAAGAACATAAGAAGAGCCACGCTGGATCAGGCCAAAAACCCATCTAGTCCAGCTTCCTGTATCTCACAGTGGCCCCACCAAATACCTCTGGGAGCGCATGGGACTAGATATCTGTCTCCTGATACCACTCCCCTCCATCTGGCTCTTGAAGTACCCTGGTTTTAAGCCTGGAGATTGCACATCTCCATCATGGTTTGTAACCTGTGATGGGACTTTTCCTCCATGAATCTGTCCAATCCCCTTTTGAAGGCATCCAGGCCAGATGCCATTACCACATCTTGTGGCAGGGAGTTCCACGGACTAACAACATGCTGGGTAAAAAAAAAATTCTTTTGTCCTCACTCTCCCAACCCTCAATTTGAGTGGATGTCCCCTAATTCTGGTATTTTGAGAGAGGGAGAAGAGCGTCCCTCTATTCACTTTACTCATGCCCTGCATAATTTTGTATGTCTCAATCATATCCCCTCTCAGGTGCCTTTTTTTCAAACTAAAGAGCCCCAAATGTTTTAGCCTTTCCTCATAAGGGAGGTCCCCCAGCCCGGTAATCATTTTAGTTGCTCTTTTGTACCTTTTCCAGTTCCACTATGTCTTTTTTTTTTAAAAAAAGATGCAGTGACCAGAATTGTACACAATACTCCAGGTGTGGCCTTACTATCATTTTGTACAATGGCATTATGTTGGCTGTTTTATTTTCAATCCCCTATTTGATAATCCCTAGCATGGAATTGGCCTTCTTCACCGCTGCCACACACTGGGTAGACACCTTCATGGAGCTGTCCACCAGCACACCAAGATCTCTTTCCTGATTCGTCAGGGATAGCTCAGAGCCCATGAGTTGATAGATAAAGTTTTGATGTTTTTGCTCCAATATGCATTACTTTACATTTTCCTACATTGAAACACATTTGCCATTTCGCAGCCGATTTCCCCCCCCCCCAGTTTGGTGAGAACCTTCTGGAGCTCTTCACAATCTTCTCTGGTTTTTACCACACGGAAAAGTTTTGTGTCATCCGCAAACTTGGCCACCTCACTGCTTACCCCTCTCTTATGCTTTCCATTAAAACACACATCCTTCTAAGACTAAGGTGCAGTATGTTAAGACTTTCAGCCAGGTTCTTTAATGCTGCCCAGAATCTCAGCAACAGCCTAAACACCCCTGTCATGGCTGAATATTCCCATTGACCATCATACGTCACGTACTTTGTATGTTCTGTTTGCAACCACACAATTTTGCACCAGGTTGCAGTTTCCAAGGACAGTTCCCACATAAAACAGTAAAGTCATTTACAACTTAGCATAAAAGTAAACAAAACTGATTCATGATTGTTGCTTTTCCCATCCTAGACACTCAGCCACAAAGCTCTGTGAGGTCAAGAAGACTGGTCTTTAATGAACTTCCGTAGGTAGTGGGACCAGATGCAGAGTGCGAACACTGGCAGCTGTAAGATGAGGTTGGTTGGCACTCTTGGAAGCCATGGCGATAATAGAGAAAAATATAAGACAAGAGTTCGGACTGGTTGACCATTTGGGGAGCCACTGTGAATATTGGAATAGACCCAGGGACTCAAAATGGCCCCTGATGAGTGGGGCTCATAAACTGAAGGCTGACAGGTTGCCTTGGGGTAGCCATGGGGCCAGGTTGGGTGTTCCGTTGAGCTTTGCTGTCTTGCATAAGAAAGGTCGTCTCGGCAGGAGCGGCGGTGGTTGCCACGCAGGGCATGCTGGTGATGACCATGATGTCTGGCCGGAAGGTGGGACCTGTTTCCGGTGGCGTCGGCAGCCCCGACGTGTTGGCCAAGGATGCCTTGCTAGCAAAAGTCAGAGCCATCTGCTCCAGATGCCTTTTCTTGAAGAACGCCTGGGTGGTAGCGTGAAGAGGTTGGAGAAGACGGGGCACGGGCTGCCCAGAGTGGAGGAAGAAGTCGAAGCCGGAGCAGTCGGCGGGGTCATAGACAGGCGGCTGGGATGCTTCGCTTTCACTGGGCCATGCAAAAGGGAAAGGAAGAGTGAAGTCTTCCGTTAGGACCCGGATGGCAAAATCATCCTCTTTGCCCAGCTCCTTGTAGGCCCTCTGGATGCTGCGGAAATGCTCCTCCCACTTCTTCACGTCACCGTCGTAAATGTCGGGAAAGGAGCCCGGAACAGTTTGGACCAGCCGCGGTGAAGAAGAAGAAGAAGAAGAGGCCACAGGGGAGCCTGACAGGCTGTAGATGACACTGGAGGACAAGTTGGATGGAGCTGTCTGGTTAAAGACAGGCGGCAGTGGAGGAGGAATGGGTGGCAGGGGTGGTGGAAGCAGAAAGTCTTGGGTGCCTACCACGGATTTGGAACCACTTCCCACAACCGGAAGAGATGTACCCAGTTGCAGTGGAGCGGGAAGACCTGGGGTCCCTCTCTCACCTGTGAGTGTAGGATTCAGAAACAGCAGAGTGAGGAGTGGTTGACCAAACCAGGGAGAAGGTGATGACCCTCTCGAAGGCAAACATGCTACCAGAGATCTCATTTCTACTGCACAAGGCAGGTTGTAAAAAGAAGTAAGCTTACTGAACAGATAAGGAACCTCGGGCCCCTGGGCCAGTCCTGACACCCCTGGGGCTCCCTTTCCTCAAGATATATGATCACTCCAAGTTTGTGCATGCTTTCTTCCCATCAGAGTACCGACTTACAAATTTAATCTGTGCCAAATGCATGCTCTTAAGTCAAACAACTCTTTAAGTAGAGGTTGTAAGAAGAGCAAACCACATCTAAAATTTGTAAGGCGGCAGTTAAAACCCCACCGGTTTTCTGCTCTTAAGTCAAATTGCTCTTAAGTAGAGCCACTCTTTAGTAGAGGTACCACTGTAGGAATCTTCATGTTCTATTAGTTAAGTTTCAGTCAAATGTCCTTTTGGGAATTCCTTCATTTCATTTATACCTGGTTTTTAATCCCCTTCTGTTCTATTAAAGGTAAAGGTAAAGGTTCCCCACACACATGCGTGCTACTCATGTCCAACTCTAGGGGCGATGCTCATCTCCGTATTCAAGTTGAGCTAGTGTTGTGCAAGTCCATGGCCTCATGGCTGGCATGGCTGCAAGGAAACAGTTTTACCTTCCTGTTTTTTACGGCCATACCTCTTTATCTACTTGCATTTACATGCTTTCAAATTGCTAGGTTGGCAGGAGCTTGGGTTATCAGCAGGAACTCACTCCACTCTGTGGCACCCAGGATTCGAACTGCCAAGCTGCTGACTTTGCAGCTGACAGTTTTTGGAGCCTTAGTTCACTGAGCCACCACTGCCCTAAAACCACCTACAAAAGCCCCTTTAGTCTTGCTCCTCTCCCCTTTCATAATAGTAATCGAAGAAGTTAACGGCCACTCGCAATTTTCTACTTGGAAAGCTTGGAAAAGAGTCACCGTAGGTCAACATTTGCTTGATGGCACATGAGGATGATGATTAATGTCTGTTGGTAGTTGGGCATAGAGCAGGCATTTCCAAGGTACACGTCCCAAGGATTTCTGGAGCCAGATACTTCACAAAATAGCTTTAATGCAAACTGACTGCACGTGGGGAGGGTTGTGGACGGTGGTTCATCTCCAGTAAAGGGACAGTGGCTTACTGACAGCAGTGGCTGGAGGGGCACAATATGCCCCAGCACTTAAATGGTGCAAAGCAAAGTGCTTTGCTTATATACTGTCTCATCTCACTTAAAGCACCCTCTGGATGGTTTACAATTTATTTATAGAGGCTATGCATTGCCCTGCCCTGGGTACTCATTTTACCAACCTTGGGAGGATGGAAGGCTGAATGAAGCTTTAGCCAGCTACCTGGGATTGAACCCAAGGTCATGAGCACAGTTATAGCTGCAGGACAGCAGTTTAACCACTGTGCCACGAGGCTCTTTAGATTTAGAGCTCTTTAGATTTAGAAATTACATAAATGGAGGCGTTCATCAACCGAGGTATGCCTGTAGATGGAATGGGTGGACAACTGTACTTTTTTTGCTTGCGTTTGACCACCCAAGGTGTGATCGGCTTGAAGCCTAGATGTCTCTCCTTGGATACAAGGTGCACATCCAGGCAAGAAATCTTCAACAACTGTGTTGTAACTTTCTTGTAGAGTGTTCATCCATGGAAGAGGAGCCTAGTAGATTTAGCAAAACGAAGCAAAGCAAAGTGGGCTGCTTATATACCACCCCATCGTGATTAAAGCATTCTCTGGGCTTTTTACAAGTTAATTATGGAGGCTACACATTGCCACCCCCACCCCCGCAAGCTGGGTACTCATTTTACCAACCTCGGATGGGTGGAAGGCTGAGTGATCCTTTAGTTTAGCCTCTGCTGCCTGGGATTGAACCCGAGGTCAAGAGCATAGTTATAGCTGCAGTACAGCATTTTAACCACCACGCCATGAGGCTCATGATGTGACTATGATATGGGGTAAGCTCTTTGCTTCCCACAGGTAGCAGGAGACACTGTGGTAGCCTTGCACACCTGTTTCCTAGTGAAGTTCATAGACCACATGTCAAGGTGTCTTGACCAAGGTGAATTAAATCAGTGTTCCTCAACTAGGGCTATCCCCCAACTTCACCCAAAGTGGCAGATATACACATGGGATCTATCAGTGATTCCTTTCTATTCTGCAACCAGGTGGTTTTGCAGTCGCTGATCACCAAGGAGAGGGTGAAGAATGCTTGGGTGATCACTTTGGTTTCTCTTTTCTTCGCACCTTAAATATTCCATCTGAACAACCAGCTTCTTTACACCAGAACCTTGGCTCAGCTGGCCCACCTCTGTGCACCATTTTTTGGCCCCATTTTTTTTGTCAGCTGCCGATCCCCTACATCAGGCATGTCCAAACTTCGCCCCTCCAGATGTTTGGGGCCACAACTTCCACAGTCCTTTGCCATTGGAAATACAGGCTTGGAATTCTGCGATTTGTGGTCTAAAAACATCAGGAGGGCCGAAGTTTGGACATGCTTGACCTACATCATAGCCTCGGGTCTGCCCTTCCTGGAACTGCCCAAGTCCTATATCCACCTTCAGTGTTCTACCTAGCTCTTTTACCTGGAGGCTGAGGCAGGTTATCCGAAATCTGTGGTGTTAAGGAAGCCATTGTTTCATGAGAGAAGTGGAGAATAATTGTTGACTGGAGTCACCTAGGAAACAACAATGGTGGTGGCATGACATCATAGCAGATAAATGGGTTGAAAGGGGATTATCACAGTGATGTGAATAATGCGTGCAGAATGAGCAAAACACCTGTCGATTCTATTTTGTATGGCGGAAAGAGGAAGACTATGGCCTGATCCTTTGCCTCCCTGATCAATAAAGCACTCCCAAAGCCTGGGATGCATCCTAGGCGGATGCAAAAGAACCATGTTTGCTGCTTCCAAAGGCACGCCTGTTCCTGTCACTTCTCCATAAACTGTTGGCATGTTACTAAAACAAATGGCTGCTCAGGAACAATCAAACCAAAGGCCCCAAGTATGAATGATAAAACACGTTTGCACAAGAAATACAAGAGGAACACTGATAAGGACACTGCTGCAGAGTCAGGGCTAACCCTGCCCTTGGTCAGAGGGGTGCAGGCAGCTCAAGGAGCAGATCTGGAGTGTCATGGCAGGAGAGCAAGTGGTTTGTTAGGTATCATAAGGAGAAAAATGTTAATTGTGGAGAGGAATGTCTCGACGACACATCTAATTCTCTGCATAGGCTCCAGTTTGTGACTTTCATAGGATCACATAGACTTTGTGTTTATAAACTTTGTGATTGCATTAAAAGCAAAGCAAGGTGTTCTGCTTATATACCACCCCATAGCATTTCAAGCATTCTCTGGGCGGTTTACAATTTAATTATGCAAGCTACACATTGCCCCCCCCCCAGCAAACTGGGTACTCATTTTACCGACTTAGGAAGGATGGAAGGCTGAGTCAACCATGAGCCTCCTATCTGGGATTGAACCCCAGGTCGTGAGCACGGTTTTAGCTGCAGTACAGGCATTTAACCACTGCACCACGAGGCTCCTATAATGTAATGTTGTCTGTTAATGCTGTAAGATGTCCCTCAATTCCCTGCTCTCAGTACTTGAATATGTCTTAATTGTACTGGACTGTATATTGTCCCTCATTACTGTAAGCCACCTTGAGTCCTTTTTTGAGGAGAACAGTGGGCTAAAAATACTGGAAAATAAACAAAATAAATATCCCCAGCACCAAGAGTGGGAAAAAGAATACAATAGAAACATGTTTGGTAAGGAAAGCTAAGTCCTACTGAACACGGTGTGATTTTTGAAACATTTCTAGTAAAATGGATAATTCAAAGCCTTTGATTTTCTGCTCTGAAGCTTCACCTTTTATCCCGTGTTTTAATATTATCTTTCCTTTCCCCTGAAAAATCACACCCCTCAATACTCGTGACTTCAGAGAATGCAGTACCAGCTCATTGCAGCTATTTTAACTATTTTTCCCTGCACTGTTCATTGACACCTTTCCCCTTTTTCCATTTCTGATGATTCTCTGGAACAATGGTTCCCAATCTTGCGATGTTCTTGGGGCTACAATTCCCAGAAATCCTGGCCAGCACAGGTAATGGTGGAGGCTTCTGGGAGTTTTAGTCCGAGAACATGTGGGGAACCAAGGCTGGGAATCACTGGTCTAGATAAAAGTAAAAGTAAAAAATACACCCGTGGCTCATCTGAAATTAAATAGCCACTGATTTCTGCCTTGTACATCCCAGTCCAAAAGCCCAATGATTAAACGGCAGTTTTGCTATTTTCCCATTAGATGGCAGTCAGATTTAGTTTATGCTTTCCCTTCTGTTCTTACAACACTGTACAACATAGAGCTACTTGGCAAATCAAACAAATCCAGAATAATTCACACACTGCGGGAATACCCTGGAAAGCCAAACTGGAGGAATTTGGCTTGGCTGTGATTTGATTTACGCCTTGTATTCCGTTTGAAATTGCAACTAGCGCTCCCACAGGGGTTGCAGTGGGATTCAGGTGTTCAGTGAATGGTACTTGCAAAAGAGCAGAGGAAAGTTGTTTGGGACCCTGCCCTAGAGTCGAGGCTAGCTCTTGGATTTTGCATCCCAGTCCACATTCCCCCTGTTTGCCTTTTTTCCTCCCTCTGGTCCCACCTCTGCCAATCCTTTCCTCCTCTGGTCCCGCCTTTGAACATCAATGTCCCAGGAAGTGATGGGGACTTAAATATGGGAAATAATGAGGACCCAACAGTCTTAATGGGCTTATAGCTGTAATAAACTTGACTGCTGCTAACCCAACAGTCAAGTGATATGATGATCTAGCTCTAATCTCATGTGAGTATTTTTAAGGAGAAAGGGTGGGGGTGGCCGAAATATATTTTAAATAAACATGTACATTTAAAAAAAGACAGAGTGTGAACAGAAAGAGGAAAGAATGTGGAAGTGGGTTCCCCTTCAGCTCCTGAACATCATGGCCTAACTGCCTACATCGCTGAAACCCCAATTTGGAGACACACACATCTCTATTTTACAGGAACATGTCACACAACTAACCACACGGGGGGGGGGGAACCAATTCAAATAATTCCATCATGAATTAACTCAGGTGTTAAGGTCATCAGGAGAGGCCCTTCTCTCCATCCTTCCACCATCACAGGTATGTCTCGTGGGAACCCATGGCAGGGCCTTCTCGACTGCTGCGCCCAGACTCTGGAACTCCCTCCCACTAGAGGCCAGGACTGCCTCATGTCTGATGTCCTTCCAGAAACAGGCAAAGACCGTTCTCTTCAGGCAAGCTTTCCCTGAATGATGGACTACCATGTGTATTTTATATGAATCTATGGGTTCACATAGTCTTTGTGTTTATGACTCCTTATAACCGATGTTGTCTATTAATGCTGTAAGATGTCCCTCAGTTCCTTGTTCTCAAATTCTTGAACATGTCTTAATTGTACTGGACTGTATATTATGCCTCATTACTGTAAGTCGCCTTGGGTCCTTTTCCAAGGAGAAAGGCAGGGTAAAAATACTCTAAAATAAAATAATTAATAAATAAAAAACTAGAAGCAGAGGGAAAAGAGCTGTTTTTTGAGCAAAAAGAGCTGGACTGATTCCATTCAGCCTTTGTATCATGTGGTAAGTCAAAACAAAGCAACCAACCAACCAACTTCAAATTCAAATGGAAGGATTGCTTCATACAGTTTTTTAACTCACCCTGAGATCTTGTGATACAGTATAAGGCGTAAGCTATGTATGTTGAAGCTGGCTGAATAACTCAGAGTTTTAAGTACTTGGCTGCAGAGTCAGAGGTCGGCAGTTCGATTCGGTACCTAAGAGCCAGCCTGGGTAGCTTTGAGCGATCTGCACAGTTCCTTGTGGCGCAGTGGTTAAATGCTTGTACTGCAGGTAAAACTGTGCTCATGTCCTGGGGTTCAATCCCAGGTAGCAGGCTCAAGGTTCACTCAGCCTTCCATCCTTCCGAGGTCAGTAAAATGAGGTCCCGGCTTGCTGGGGGGGGGAATGTGTAGCCTGTATACTGTCATTAAACTGTAAACCACCCAGAGACTACTTGAAGTGGTGTGGGGCAGTATAGAAGCAGAACACTTCGCTTTGCTTTTGCCCTCAAGAAGGACTTTACTTGGGAAGCGACAGGTCACGATTGCTGAAGTGCATAGTGTTTGTCTACACCACCAGTGAACAAAGTACTGCCCACGGGCTTCCAGAGAACATGCTGCAAGGAGTTTTGGCAGTGGAGAGTCTGTCTCGCAATGCCCATCCACAGTGTGCTCACTCTGCTCTGACCTTTTCTTTCCGATAAGATAATTTGGCAACAGCCTCAATAGAAGCTTTCAGTTTGGGTAATGTGGCTTGAGATGGCCCATCAATAAATAACTGTTCCCAAACCACCTCTCGCCTCCTTGAACTATTTCACGCCTGGAAGAAGAACCTCTGAATCCTGACAAAATGAAGCTTCTGTTTGGGGCGGCTGTTCTTGTGGTTTCTGCTCTTTGCGTGGATGCACAGGTGAGACAGTAGTGGACCTCTGTCCACTTTGGTTGGTGGATATAGGGTGGCACACGGAAGGGGAAAGCTGTCCAAAATCTAAATGCACAGTGGACCCATTCTGTTAATTGGAAACGAGTGCTGGGGGCTAGGATTCAAGCACTTGCCTCAGTGGCAAGTTCTGCTCTTTCAAGCGCCCCTGCTGGCAATAGCCACAATGATTTATTTTAACTCCTAAACATGGATACTAACAGCAGTTTTAAAATATTCTGCAGGGGAATCCCAGTTATGGCGTTCCCAGCTATGGTGGTCCTGTAAGTATGCCATGTTTTATCTGACACTCTGTCTTCATCCCTTAACACAAAAATGCCCATTTTAGGGCAAACTAGTTATCTAATTATGCCTATTTAGAGGATTTTCTGCCTCTTTGAGAGATCTCTTGCACGAAAGATGTTATGTGTTTTTGGCATGGTTTTTACCATTTTCACAAAATCTAATTTGCACAAAAGTCATGCTGTTCTTTGAAATTAGTTGTTCTCTTTATGAAGCTAAAGTACCCTATATGTAGAGTAAGGAAAACAGAACAGGACAAAATGATTGATTAGAAAGGCACAATTCACCCTACAGTGTTACTTATGAGTTTATTCAGCAAGGCAAACAAGACAGAAAGAGACTTTATAGACAAGTCATAATTGCAGGAGGAGGCAAGGACCAGTATAGTGTGGTGGGACTGAGTGATGGACAAGGACTCAGGAGAACCAAGTTCGAATCCCCGCTTGCACGTGGAAACTCCCTGGATGGTTAGCAATGGTAAAACCTCTCCCGAAGTATCTCACATGACTTGAAAACTTATTGGGATAACTGTTAAGTCAGATGTAACGTCATGACATGGAATACACATGCAGCCAAAAGCAACAGTGTTGGCAAGGCGTGATTCAGGCCAAGGAATACAACTTCAAAGGAATTGCACAGAGGAACACTAAAGACCCATCTCAAAGCAAAGCAGGCTAATCTGCAAACTCCAGGAAATGCAAAAAGTTGTTGCTGTGCCATTCACACAAAATCAGCCCATGGAGATTCACCTCTTCAGTTCAACCATTGTGTCTGCTACTGTCTTCTGTTGTCACATTTTTTTTCAGTGCTGGGCAAATTTTAGACCCACAACGGGCTCTGAATCATCACTGTTCAAACTTTTATTTATTTGTTTATTTTATTTTATTTTATTTTATTTTATTTCTATACCGCCCATCTTCCAGCGGAACTTTTAAGACTTCTCATTTACTGCAGGATCATAGCTTGAATCAGGAGGTCCTTTCCCTAGCTCCTTACAGAGGAAGAGGCAAAACTGGTGTCTCTAGTCTAAAAGGAATGGGCCATCTGCTGGGGTTTTTAGTCCAGACTTCGGATATTTTGGACCACAACTCCCAGAATTCCAAGCTTGTATTGCCAATGACAAAGGACTGTGGGAGTTGTGGTCCAAAACATCTGGAGCACCGAAGGTTCACCTCCACTATCCTATAGATGCTGCTGAACCTATCTCCTGTTTATTTGCTTAACTCCTTTAAAGCCCAGATAAGCGCCCAGAGCAGCTTCAATACGCCCAGAGAAACATGAGTCACCTGCTTCCACTGGAATAGGGAAGGTGAAAAACAATGCAGCTGATGCTGCACCAAGTGCGGGAATGCTGATGGACCAACCCCCTTTTAAAAGTGATGGCAAGACCTAGGTGGTCCAGATCTCCCAAGTAAGGATGTTTACAGAGCACAGCAAGTTGCACAGAGGAAAGCTGCGGAAAAGGCTGCCTTCCACTTGCTTTGTACTGCAGATCCCATGATCCCCTTCAGTAATCCAAGTCAGCGGGAGCTTCAGGGAGTCGTAAAGCACCCCCTGGTGTGGGATACTCTCCTTTGACCATAGATACGGTCCTCTGCGTTATGGGGAAATTAGTATCAGTTTCAAAACAGCAGGAATTAATATATATTATCTTCAATTTTCGGAAGGAGAGTCCAGGTTACAGCAGCTTCGACAATCAAGGCTACCCTCCTCCTTCAGCGTTTCGTCCTCCAGAATATCCTGTTCCTCCAGTGAGTATGGTTTTTTTTTAACCTCTTTTGGTCATATCCCCCACTTAAGAAAGACCCCTGGAGATCACTTCCATTGTATTCTTCCTTGACTCCCATGCATCCTGCTGCCAATTGTATGTCACCCATGACAAGGTCCTAAAGATGGAAGCCTGGAGAACAAGCTTGTCATGTGAGTGGCTCACAGAAAGGCAGTCCCATCCGGAACAATGAAACGTCGCACAGAAGCTTCCAAGACTAACATGGTTTGTTTGTCATAAGCTGCCGTGCACGACAAGTGGATTTGATCGCATGCATGATGTGAGCCATGGCCCGTAAATGCTTAAGCCAAAGATACCCTATTAGTGCTCAATTGGTTACAAAACTTTTCACTGATTTGTCGTCAACAGGCTAGCATGGAGCCCCGTGCAAAAGGCTGAACATTTGGATAGGCAAATTGTTCAACACAGCGCTATCATTAATTGGGAAAAAAAAACAAGCAAACTGATGCATGTCTTTCTCTCCCCCCTTTTTTTTTCCTGCAGGAAGACACTGACTCTGGTGACTCTTCTCCACCTCAGTTCCCTTCTCCCAGATTTCCCCCTCCTAATTTTGGTGACTCTCTCTACAGCATGCCGGTAATTTAGCCCAATGTGATTTCACAGTATCATAGAATGCTAGAGTTGGAAGAGATCCAAGGGTCTACCTAGTCCAGCTTCCTCTAGAGTGGCCCCAAGGCTAGATGGGTGGTTGGTTGGTAAACGAACAAACGAACAAACGAACGAATGAATGGTGGAAATCCATAGCTTCAGCCAACCTGCAGAAATCACAGTCTAACCTCTGGTGACTGTTGTGGGATTTTTGGGCTGTTTGGCTGTGTTCTGGATGTTTCCCTTCCTGATGTTTTGCCAGACTTTGTGCCCAGCATCTTCAGAGGGCAGGAGCTCAGGGAGCTAGGAGTTCTCTCTGTGTTCTGGGAACCCTAGCACAGCCCTAGATGACAAGCAGTTTGGTCCTCAAAAAAGATTATTTGTGAATCTGTTTGCTCTTACAGTGCCACTAGACAATGGAGGCACATCAGAAGATTGATGGCACCTCATCCATTCTAGTCTTAAATGACTTCACTTGGTGTTTATCTCTTGGCGCAGAGAAGAACAGGATGGCATTCTATAAAATCAATGCATAGAGTTGGTCAGCTGTTATCTGAATCATCTTGACCCCCCCCCCCCGAAATACAGCCCCTCTTGTCCCCACCTGAACAGGTCATCAGAAAGTTATTATGTGCAGAAGTGTCAAAAGCTACCAAGAAATCTGTAATAATAATAGATTGTTGTCCTAGACAGGTTGCATTGTGCAGGTGGCTAGGGACATGATGCCAAAACAAGGGACAATGGATCTTGACAAAGAATAACCTGTGCTCTCTTCTTGTAGTTTGATATCTTCGGCTGGGTAGGAGTAAGTATATGGGACAGGTTTTCGTTGCAGGTTACTTCATATAATCTTAAGACAGAAACCTCTATGCAATTAGACCAGTGGTTCTCAACCTGTGGGTCCCCAGATGTTCCTGGACCGCAACTCCCAGAAATCTCTTCGAGCACAGTGAGTGGTGGAGGCTTCTGGGAGTTGCAGTCGAGGAACATCTGGGGGACCCACTGAATTAGACCCTTTCAGCTCCTGAACACGGATTTTTTTGTTACTCTATTGTATGAGAAGAAACTCAATGGTCCCCAGTCAATGGAACTCCATAATCTTTCAGTTAAACATGCTTACGAGCAGCACTATAGAATTTTGATCTCATTATCCCAAGGTCTGATTGAGTTCCAGGTAGCAGGTTATTTGCGGCAGGCTTTCAAGTTATCATGCCTTAATAGGACTTTTAAAAAATGACAGGCCTGAAGAGAGGCCAGTTTTTATGCCCAAAGGACCTCCAGGAAGGGGCATGCATGCACAATGTCACAGCACATTGTCTTCTTTTAAAATGCAAAACAGAATAATGGAGATTAAAGTGTTAAATGTGCAATAGGCTCAGTGACCTCTTTAAAAGACAACTCAGCACTCGGAGAACCTTCCAGAAATGCAACTCTTTTCTTTGTATGTCAGATAAAAATACAGAAGAGGCCCAGAAGGTGCCTGAGTGGATGGTACAAAGACAGCCTTGTGGTCTCGTCCTGCCTCTTTGGCCAAGCTATTTAAAAGCAGTAGCACTGAAGGTCTCAAAAAAGGGGGTTAACGACCCTTTGCTATTTGAAGCCATACTGCTATGGGGTACAATTTAAAATAATTCTTGACTTTCTCTCTCTCTCTCCCCCCTCCCTTTTGTTTAAAGAACCTTTTGGAAAGCATTTTTTCTCGCCTGGTGAGTAGTTGTCCTGCAGGGAAAGAGGATAATACAGTAGTTCACAGTGTCTTGTCTTATTGTCATGATGGAGAAGGTTAAATGAAGATTAGACCCAGACTAGAGAGTAGAGACCTATTGAATGAATGAGATGACTTCAATCAGTTCTTAGGGAAGTCCAGTTAATTTAAGAGCTATGTTTCTCATTGGGAACCAATGACTAGATTCATCCCTAAACATTAGAGGAAGTATCTTTGATTAAGCAGTTGTTGACATTGAACCATTAATGGAAGGAAAAGTCACGAAGTCACACTGCCCCCCCTCCAGCAAGCTGAGTACTCATTTTACCGACCTCAGAAGGATGGAAAGCTGAGTGAACCTTGAGCCTGCTACCTGGGATTGAACCCCAGGTCATGAGCACAGTTTTACCTGCAGGACAGGCATTGAACCACTGCGCCACAAGGCTCAAGATGGAATGTCTAGGGGGCAAGTGTGCCTAGGAAACAGCCACCATCTTTGTACCTTTGTGAGATTTTTGCTGGTCGTTCTTAGGCCTCAGGTGATATTGGAAGGCTCCCAGTTGCCCACCCCTGCAATAGAGGGCATGATGAAATCAACTATGGGAAGTGACACTGGATAATTCCAGTTGATGATGTGAAAGGGACACCCACAAGGTCGACGTAATATATTTAGAATTTAGAAGCACTGCTTTATGGGAAGGCTGCTGGTGTAATAAAATACAAGAGGAATTCATGATACTTCCAGAACAGGTCTGCTCTGAAAGAACCTGTACCATGGTCCATACAGAACACTTTGGAAACAGAACAAAACCCTGTTAAGTCCTTCAAAAACCCAGCACTGTTCACATGAAGAGAGAAGAATGGTTAGTCCTGACCACTTTCTTATTGCTTTGTTCATACAAAGCTAGAAGATGAAAGAGGAGATGTTTCTGCTTACACATACGATCTGCGCACGATCACCTCCCCCCAAGAAAATCTGACAAGTGTGTGTGTGTGTGGGGGGTTTCTATCCTGCAAAGCCCTTCCCACAAAACCAATCATTCCCTTTGGACCCATCACTGAAACAAAAGGACAGGGGATGTGGCAGGTCTAACTGCCTTTGTCTACCGTTCTTGATGGTGCTGGATTTCAGCAAGGTTGAACAGGGTTTTCAAGTGTGGGTTTTTACCTGCGGACAATTTTATGCCTATGGCCTTCGTAGCTTTATTAATGATTTTCAAAATTCTGTTCTTATTTGCTGTTCACCACTGAAAATGGGGAAAGAATTGAATCTGTGAATGGCTGGCTGAATGAAGAGTAAGGCGGTTACTTCACATCCTTCTTTGTTCTGCGACTAGTTTAGTACCGTGACAGCGTTCGTCACGATCATGTGGTTTTGTCCCTGTTTCTGTGTTCCCATGGTCGTGATAACTTGTCTCGTGACAAGTGTTACCTCATGGTCTTGTACTGTGACAAACAATGAATTTCTCTAGCTTCCTTTTTCCTTTTCAATATTCTTTTTTGATATTTCGCTTCTGAAAAGTAAAAAAACAAAAACAAAACAACAACAACCTGGACACAGTTTTCTGAGAGAAACAAATGTTTTGTTGCATGATAGTTGTTACTACATGGTGTCTTGTCTCGGATCAGAAAGCAGGAACAAAGAGTGACAAGGGAACACCCTACCCCAGCACCAGGTATGGGATTGTCACGCTTAACACCCGTTCTGGGGGCATCGTTGAGACAAATTTCAGTAGTTGTGCGATGGACGTGAAGTAACATTTTTTGTACCGCTCCTAAGTGCAACACTAACAGAGACAAAATGGACGTGAAGTAATCACCTAAGTGAATGCTCACCACTCATTATGGCTGCTGTAGAGGCTCTTGACAAGAGTTCTGGGGTGCTTAAAATTTAATACAATTAAAAGGACAGTATCCTTTTTTTCTTGCTATAGAGAAATCTTCGCTTCAGTCATCCCAGAATTGGTGGCCAAGTGATTATAGTAAGTGTTGTTTCTCAGTTTACCACCAATCCCCCTTTAATTAGGTACAATATCTAATTAATGTCTATGGTTTGAAACTGAATCAAATTGATTGACAAAAATAGGTTACAGGCGATACCTTTATAGGCCACTATTAAAAATAAAAAAGGAACATTGCAAGGTTTTGAGTGTAAATCACCCTTCTTCAAAGCAGGTCTCACAAGTTCAGATGTGGTAAAAGATGTGCTTTACCAGGAGGTTACTTTTAAAGTCCTTGGTTAGATTATGTTCTTGGAGTCCATGGCTAGATGATGTTGCAGCCAGGGCAGGAGTCTTATTAGAGGCAGGAGGGGCAGTTGTAAAAAGCTGCTTCTTAAGTCACACTTCCATTCTTCAAACAAAGGAACATGGGTCATGTACTACCCCCACTCCCTTACCCAGCTCTATTTGGCACTACGAGACATACAAATCCCTTTTGGCCTGGGTGGGGGAGACAAAAGGGTTAATACATAAATGTTGACTTACCTCTCAGCAATCGGTCCAATAGCTGAAATGCACTAGTAAATCACAATTAGAGTAGGCTCATTGGATGAGTGGAAATTAAGTGAGCCTACTGTCCTGTATCCAGTGGATTCAATGTACTAGTCTTACGACTTGCCAGGAGCTTTTTACCAATGGATCTATCCTTAGCTAGGAATTATTAATCTTGCCCCTTCTAACTGGGAAAATTCATGGTAAAATCATTAGTTTTTAATGTCGCCTTTAAGATTTGGAACAATTTGTTGGGTTACAGCAGAGACGATGGCAGGTGAAGCCTGCCTACCAATAAACGAGATTTTAATGGGATAAAATGCATAAGCAAAACTCCCCACAAGTTCAGGAACCTATGTGGTTGGCTCTCTATCAGGTTTTATTGTTATGATTTTAGTTATTCTTGTTTTTAAAAAATAGAAATATGAAAAACTTTGTTTTCTCTTTTTTTGTTGTGTAGGCTCGACCTGGCTACATTGAATACCTTCCTTTTGGCCCTCCCCCTGGCTATCTTGGACCAGTGAGTATGGGAAGAAGACTAATCTGTAGGAATAGGAAAAATCTGTCTTGCTTTCTCTTATATCATATTTTAAAAACTAGTTTCAAAATAATTATCCCTGATCATTATTCCATTGTTTAACCTTCCTTTTGATTTTGATTTTATCTTTAGGTGTCCTTGCATATGTTTAGAGATTAGGATAATTTGACTTTATCTCGTTATCCGTGTTCTTGGTTTCATTAGTTGATTTGTACTGTTAGTCTTTGCATTAATGTTAATTTTGACTTTTGATATTTATGTTTTTGCTGCCCTGTTTTGTATTTTATTCTGCTTGTATACTGTCCAGAGTGGCCTTTGGGACAGATGGCCCATGTGGTATAAAAATCAATCAATCAAACAAAAAACAAACATACATACATACAAACATACAAACAAACAAACATTATGTGATTTACTAAATTATCATAAATTCTTCAACAGCAAACTACATCATCATTTTAACCCAGCTATATTGGACAGTTTCAAGTATGATATTCTGCTGTACACACTTCTTTCCACTGGAAAGAGCCTTAATTGAATTAACCCACAATAATGTGGTTGATTATGTAAGCAATGAAATTCACACATTGCACAGCTCAGCAGTAAGAGACCTGGACAGAGAATCAACAGCCGTGTTTTCCCTTTGGTAAAACAATGAATGACTTCAATGCTGACTAGGAAGAAATTTGCCGTTTCAGTTAAAAAAAAAACCCTAACAACATTGGAATAGAGATGGGCACAAATCACTGGTTTTGCAAACGGGTGCTCAATGCTTCCCAATAGGTGCCCATTTAGAGGCAGCACCTGGAGGAGATGGGGCAGGGAAGCCAGAGCAATGCCTCTGAGTTTGTACTCGCTGGAGGTGGCAGCTCTGGGGAGTGCCAAATACTTGTTTGGCTTAAAAAAGCGAACCAGCGCGAACCACTGAACTGGCAGTTCGTGCCCATCTCCACATTGGAGTTCAATTTGTGCAAAAACATGGTAATTGTGATGAAAACAAATCCGGGTTCTTTGCATGATGAGTGTGGTGGCTTTCAAAATATTCATCATGGAGCCTTATGTTGCTGTGATAGCCTAGAGATAAACCAGGATAAAGAATATGAGCATTATTCAGAGAATGCACCAGATCCTTATGGCACAGATCTATTCCTTCTCTTTTTCTCTTCTTGCTCTGTGAAGTGCACTGAGGATGTTCTATTGAACAGGCCTGTACATGTGCACAGACCAAGCATGGCCTCAGTGATGCTTCCTTTTTGTGGAACGTAAAAGGATCATTGACCAAGGTCCTGTCAATTTAAGTGAAATGGATTGCCTCGTGTTAAGAAGGCAGTGCAGGCATGTTGCATAGTGATACAGGCACGTGACAGAGATTGGTAGCTGAATTCCCCCCCCCCCCCCCACACACACACTGTGCCTTCTCAACTGGGCTTGGACTTAGTGCTCTATAAGGTCCTTTCTAGTTCTACAGTTCCACGATTTATTATTAAATAATAATTTACTGCCAGATGGGCGGTATAAAAAATCCAATAAATAAATAAATAAATAAATAAATAAATAAATAAATAAATAAATAACATTATTATTATTATTATTATTATTATTATTATTATTATTATTATTATTATTATTATATCTAATGGGATTTTGGCCTATTTCTGCAGATTGATCCTGACTTTCCTCCTTTCTATCGTCCTCCTCCCTTCCATGACATGGTGAGTGTGACTTAGTTTGCCTACTTGGGTCTTCCCAAGTATTTCTTCTGACCGAGAGCTAAGTTCCAGAAAGGAGTGTTGCCATGCATTGCTTGGCTTCTTTCTCCTTCCCCCCTCGTTCATCCCACTTGTTGGTCAAAGAGCATGGGTAGAGATGGGCACAAACTGAAAAAAATGGCAATTCCTTTTGGTTCGGGTCGTTTTAAGGTTCAGTTCGTTTCATTTTGTTTTTTATGATTTTTTTTGAAATATTTGTTTCATTGTTCATTTTGATTCATTATTTGATTTTTTCCCTTCAAGTGCAGACCGCGCGGCCCCTGGGGCCGGGTCGGCAGTTCTTTTTATTATTATTTTAGAACGCCAGCCCGGCCACCCCTGGGGGCAGGTCGGCACTCCTTTTTTTGGGGGGGGGAGGTTAAAAGTCCCCATTGAACACAATGAAATGAATAACGAATAACAAAACAAACCAAAAGTTCATTTCGTGCCCATCTCTAATCATGGGATTTACTGTGAGACAAACATCCTCACCAGGCCATTAGTAGCATTATTATTGCAGATGGTGTAGCATTTACCTGCAAATTCCCCCAGGGTATGAAATCACAGCAGGCATTTTCATTTGGCTCCTGAATCGCACACCTCAGCATGCCACAAATGATTTCCCAGTGATTTCTTAAATTAAGCAATTCTCTCCCAAAGTAAACACCATTTATGATATTCTAGTGTTAATAGGCAAGAAGATCTGAGGTATGGAGACAATGACCGGCTGCTTTTTCTCTCCTTACCCCAATTTTTCCTCCTTATCAACCAGCATTTAGACAACCTGCAGGCATGTCCAAACTTCTCCTGATGTTTTGGACCACAACTCCCAGAATTCTAAGCCTTTATTGCCAATCACAAAGGACTGTGGAAGTTGGTCCAAAACATCCGGAGGGCCGAAGTTTGGACATGCCTCTAGTGGTTAACTGCTTCTGTGTTTTGGTGTTCCCCTCCACCATGTCAAGGTCCGGGCAAAGCCACCACGACACAGTCCTTGGCCAGGCTGCAGAACCAAGTTACAATAGCCCAACCACTAAGGGTGCAATCTACCAGATCAGTAGTTCAAGTCCAGATGAGCCATGACCATGTTCAAGGGGTTAGGCAAACCAGAGTCAGACAGACCAAGAATCAGGAGTCAAGTGGAGCAAGTAAGCCAAGGCAGCAGGTATCAGCAAGGTCCAGGGTCACGAAAGAAGGCAGGGGACAGAACCGGAGCAGGGTTACTACCTGGGCAGTAAGAATTCAGACCAAGCAGAAGCCACACACTATGTTGCTGAGGCAAAGGTTTGAGGAGAGAAGCCACTTCTTATATATAGCCTAGTTCTCATTCTTCACAGGTGACTTTTAAATTGTCGCTTTATGAACTGGGACAGACTCCGATGTATAACATAAAAATAATGATTATGTTTATTGGGAAAATAAATAAATACAGCATTGACTGAAGTTGGTACGCATTGCCTTAAACAGACAATAGATTAAATCAAATCTTCAAGCCTCCCTGTCTTTAATAAACAGTAAACAGTAAAGCCCTCACACCTAACTTGCCTGCCTGAACTCTAACAGAGCTGTGCTCTCTCAGCACTCTCAGCTTTCAACTCTCAACTCACAGACCAGGCTCCACCCTTTTTATACCATACAATCCCCCACCCTCCTGCTGGGATTGGCTGATGATTTTTACATATGTATTTCTCCTGCTTCCAGGGTGTTGTCACAGTGGCGTGCAATGCTTACAAAGGAGGAGCTGCCAGGCCTTGCTGCATTTCCCACCCTAACAATAATTCCTGCTTTCTCTTGCCAAGTACAGAATGTGTATTTATTTCCTCTTTGCACTTAGTTAGAATCACATGTTTTTATGTATTTTGCTTCTGTGCCACCATTCTCCAAATACTGAGACATGACTTGGCTCACATGTGGATTTTTTTAAAAAAACACACACAAATAAAAACATGATGAATTACACAGTTATACAACAGGCAGACATCTAGGCTGAAATCATGTTGCCTAGTCAGTAAGCTACAATTAGAATAGGAGCATCAAATCAGTGGGACTTATGGATAATTGGCTGACCACAAACTCAGAGGTCCTACTCTAGTTGTTGCATTCCATGGTAAGCAATCAAATTTCAGCCATTATGCTATTTAGATGACTAACAGTTTAGCCCCAGTGTAAAACCACTTGAAAAACACACCATAAAAACCATGATATTCATCTTCTGTGCAAATTTAAAATAAAACACATGCCTGTCTTTTTTTTTTCTTTTGTCTTCTTCAGAGAATTCAAAACATGTCACTATTATCTATTTTTAAAATTGTTTCTCTTTTGTATAATTTTGTAACATGAACTTTTCCTGTTTCTTTTCTTTCTAAAAGCCTTTTGGACAGCCAGAATGGGTGAGTATTCATCTTTTTTTAAAAAAGAACCTTCCTTTGCTTCTATGTCTTGAAAAATAATTCTTGCCTTTTTTTCACCCCCTTTAGCCTTCTTCAGGATTTACCACTCCTGTAAGTATTCATTTCCTGCCAGTACCACCTATGCACCTTCCTATGTCCACTTTCCTAAGCTATATTCCAAGTATGTTCTTCCTTCCTCCTTGTAGAATCAACACACAAAAGGCGGATGGTCTATAGCAGTGGTGGCGAACCTTCGGCACTCCGGATGCTTTGGACTGCAACTCCCAGAATTCCAAGCCTGTACTGCCAATGACAAAGGACTGTGGGAGTTGCGGTCCTAAACCTCTGGAGTGCCGAAGGTTCGCCACCACTATTCTATAGGATGGTCGGTCCTATAGATTTAATTTGCTGGTTCCTCCTTCTTGTCAACCTCCTCCTCACATATCATGGCTTGCTCAAATAAAACCTCAAAAATACTGTAAATGGTATTTTCTGCTCTCTGCCTCTCAGTAGGATTTCCTTAGAGAGGTGTGCCTCAGCCATCAGACCGACAAATGAAGCTTGGGTGCACCTTCAAATAACCTTATTGCAAAACAAAGCACCTTGCTTAGGAAGAAACAGGCTTTGGAAACATCCTAGTGTGTCACACTGAACAGCAGCTGATGGTCGCACCTTCTGTCCTCTCAGGGATTATGACAGCTTGCCCAGTTTGGCGCTGGTCTTTGGGATTTTAGAGCTCCGCTTTATTGTAGTTTAATTTCGCAGAATCAAACAGAAGCACAGCTGGATAACCACTTTCCAACATTAACACGCTTTCTGGTCTGATAGGTGAAGGTAAAGTCTCCCCCCTGCACATGCGTGCTAGTCGTATCCGACTCTAGGGGCGGTGCTCATCTCCGTATTCAAGCCGAAGAGCCAGTGTTGTGCAAGTCCATGGCCACGTGGCCGGCATGGCTGCAAGGAAACACTGTTTTACCTTCCCATTTTTACAGCAGTACCTATTTATTTACTTGCATTTACATGCTTTCAAACTGCTAGGTTGGCAGGAGCTGGGGTTATCAGTGGGAGCTCACTCCACTGCGTGGCACCCAGGATTCGAACTGCCGAGCTGCCGACTTTGTTCTAACATATGAAACTGAGTTTATCAAGGATGTTAAGAAGGGTTGCAGTCCCCAAAAGCTAGTGCCAAATAAAATATGTTAGTCTTTAACACGTTCTTTGCTAGAGTTGCTACAAAAATCTAGCACCAACATACAGACTATTCTTTCCTTTTCTTCAACATCCATCCCAGGCATATCCAGCAGATGGATTCCCAGTGACTATTACTTTCCTACAAACATGTGTGTATTGACCTAAGAACTCAGTATTTCTTTATTTTTCTCTTATAGCCTCCTCTGCTAACAACTACACCCAATTCAGGAGAGGTGAGCATTCTTTTGCAGGAGAGCTATATATTTTTACACCCATTTCTTAGTTTTGTGGGGAAGAACCTGAAAGCATTGGTCAAACAACCATTTAAGGAATTCCTTGTGAGTAGTCAATCCCCTCCAAAAATACAGTTTTCTCAGGAACACGTGCCACACTTCAGAACTAAGCTCATGCTTCCCATGCCAAATTAGAAATTGAAGCAGTTTAAATGCAAGATATGGAGGTGAAGGAAAACATGAACAAATGTGTGGTGTGTTTTGTATTCTCCTGAGAACTCAGTATTTCTTCATTTTTCTCTTCTAGCCTCGTCAGCTCACATCTGCACCCAATGCTGGAGAGGTAAGCATTCTTTTGCAGTGAATCTATATCTTTTCACACCCATTTCTTAGTTTTGTGGGGAAGAACCTAAACACATTGGTCAAATAACCGTTAAAGGAATTCCTTGTGAGTAATCCACCCCCTCCAATCATACAGTTTTCTCAAGAATATGTGCCACTAGGGATGGGCACCATATGAAAAACGGCACACTGTTTCATCATTTCGTAAGTTTATGAAACCTTATGAAGTGAAACGAAACAGCAAAGAGCATGTTGTCAAGAAATGAAACGAAACCCTATTTTTTAAAGAAATGAAACGATTCATCCTAGCCTCTTGATCCAGCCATCTTGAGAACAGAAGATTTATTTTTAAGCTGATTGATGTTTTCCTTCCTTCCTGCACCTTATCTGTTGAGATAGCTTATCTCCGATCTTGATCAGCCTGCAGCTAGCCAGGAGATGAGCTCTTCCCTTTGCTGGCTGTGTCTGCAAGTTGATTTAAAATGATTGTTTTCCCAACCTTTCCTGATTAAGTAGGACTGGGGAGGTTATTTTTTAATATTTTCCTTCCTTCCCTTGCCATGCCGCCAACCAGCTGTTGAGCTTATCTCTCCGATCTCTCTGTGCAGCAGCTAGCCATTAGGTCTCTAGCTTTTTTACAGAGTGTTCTTTGCTTTAAAGCAAATTGATTGGAAGGTTTGAGGGTCTTTGATTTAAAGCTGAGGGCTCCCTGTTAAATAAAGAAAAGGAAAGCTCCCCATTATTTATAGCCTTATGGAGTGTTTCATTTCATTTCATTTCATGTTGAAAATTCTTTTTAAAAATCTGTTATTAACGAAATGAAACAAAATGAAGAGTGAAACAAAACAAAATGAAACACTATATTTCTGTTTTGTGCCCATCTCTACGTGCCATACTTCAGAACTAAGCTTGTGCTTCCGATGTCAAATTAGAAATTGAAGCAGGTTAAATGCAAGATATGGAGGTGAAAGAAAGCATGAATAAACACATGTATTTTGTATTGTTCCGAGAACTCAGTATTTCTTCATTTTTCTTTTATAGCCTCCTCTGCTAACATCTGCACCCAATGCTGGAGAGGTAAGCACTCATTTGCAGCAAATCTATATCTTTTTACACCCATTTTTTAGTTTTGTGGGGAAGAACCTGAAAGCAATGGTCAAATAACCATTAAATAACCTTGTGAGTGTTGCACCCCCTCCAGCAATACAGTTCTCTCAGGAATATGTGCCAGACGTCAGAACTAAATTCATGCTTCCAATGCCAAATTAGAAATCGAAGCAGTTTAAATGCAAGATATGGAGGTGAAGGAAAGCACGAATAAGCACATAAGTGTGTTTTGTATTCTCCTGAGAACTCAATATTTCTTCATTTTTCTTTTATAGCCTCCTCTGCTAACATCTGCACCCAATGTTGGAGAGGTAAGCATTCTTTTGCAGCAAATCTATATCTTTTCACACCCATTTCTTAGTTTTGAACTATAGCCAATGCTTGTCTCGCTTGGAGTAGTTCCACTGAAATAAAGGGGACCGATTGGCCACAAATAAGAGCAGTCCCACTGATATCAGTGGATTATATTCCTGTTAGATTTTAAATTGGATGCTGCCATTGATTTTCAGTAAAAATGCCGTTGCCCAGAGCTTGGAAGTAAATTGGTTAGTCAGGCATAGCTGTTTTAATTGTTTTTATAGCAAGAAGGCCATGGCCTCATTACGAATGTGCACTCTGGATGAAAGGTGAGGGGTTCATCACATTCTGATTTTTTAAAAAAGAAATTAAGCTAGAAGCATCATTTTGAGCTGCATTTGAATTATGAGAAGTAAGCGAAGGAATTCGCAGTCTACTCCCAACTCTTTCTAGCAATTACATAATGAACTCTCTCCCATGGGTTCCAAAGGATGGGTCTTGACCGTTTTTGCTTCCTCTGAGCTGTTTCCCTGGCATTTGCTTTTTCTAGGCTTAGACATCCTGAATGGTTTACACGGGGATCTCTTCAGGTGAGTCCAGCAAGGGATCGGCAAATCTGTCACTTTTATTTTCCTGTCCATCTAATGTATTTTTTTATAAAAAAAAACATGTTATTTCCACATCAGATTTGTTTATTCGTTTAACTTTAATCTATTTTGTATACTTCGCTATTTAGTGGGCGATTAACAACCGTGTAAATTACCCTCCAATCTAATGGTTAGCCCCAATCCCCCCCCCCCCCGCTGCCATCTGTTCCCCAACAACCTCAAATCATCTCTCTACCAAATGCACAACAAACACACAGAGGGCTGATGGACGATCCAAGCTCCTAGTGAGAATTAGAGATGGGAATGAATAAAAAAAAATGGCGTTTTCGTTTTTCGTTTGTCGTTGAGAGGTCTGTTTCGGTTCGTTTCCATTTATCGTGAATTTTTGGAAAAATTTCGTTTCCGTTTTTCATTTTTTCGTTTGTCGTTTCTACCCGCTACTTGCATGATTTTTAAAGCATTTCTGTGCGCGGGCGTCCCCCAACGCCCCAGACCAGAGGGAAAACACTAAAAAAATGGATGCTGGCAGAGACACAGTATAGACTAGGTATGCAGGGAGGCTGCAAAGGCAGTGGCAGGCGTTGCTCAGGGTGCAAGGCAGCCGCAGAGTGACTGCGCTGCGGGGCAAGGGAGGGTACTCACCGAGAGGTACGCATGCACGCACACAGGGAGGCTGCAGGACTGAAGCTAGAGTCGCAGAGACAGCAATCCCACCCTAACTCCCACCGAGACTGCAAGGAGGACGGGGGCTGCCAGAGCTTTTTATGCCCTCTGTGGCTGCCAGACCTGCCCAGTCTGCAACCTTGGCATGCTATTGGTTGAACATGATCCCATCACATGGCTTGCCTCCATTTTGTGGCTGGTGGCGACATCCATTTTAAAGGGAAAAGAAAAATACATTGTGATGGGAGAAGACAAAAACAAACGTTTTAAGGACCCCAACCCCCTGGTAGGTAATAATTTCAAATAATTATCGCATTAGCACTGCGTTTTTACAGATGTCCAGGGTGAATACCCAAGAAATCAATCAATATTAGGCATCTGGGAGCCATTTTGGGTCAATGTCCCCTAACTCCCCTTAAAGGGAAATAATACAGCGATCTGAGAAAAGACATAAATGCACCTTTTAAGGACCCCAACCCCCCTGGTAGGTATTATCAGACAATATAAATAATTATCGCTGCGTTTTTACAGATGTCCAGGGCGTTTTTCAACATTTAAAACAGCTCATTTCCTTGTGCATCGCCATTAACGGAAACGAAACGTAACGACCACAATTTTGGTGATTCTGTTCATTTCATTGCATTTTCATCACAATTTTCGTTTGTCGTTTCATTACGTAACGGAACGACTAACGAATAACGGAAACGAAAAAATGTTCGTTCCGTGCCCATCTCTAGTGAGAATTTCTCTGAAGGCTTAGTCAAAGAGACTGGTCAAGTGTTGGAGGGAATAGGCATTGACTCATGACAGGTCTCTAAGGCAGTTGTGGCGAACTGTCGGCACTCTAGATGTTTTGGACCACAACTCCCACAGCCCTTTGCCATTGGCAATCTAGGGTTGGAATTCTGGGAGTTGTGATCCAAAAGATCTGGAATGCCAAAGGTTCACCACCACTGCTCTACACCCTTAAAAAAAATCTCATTTATGGTTCTGGGCAATCTGCAAAGTTCCAGGATGTCCCCCCAGATGAAGGGAAAGGTCAACCACGTTTGCATATTCTCTACCCGGAAAACTCTGAAAAAGTTCGCCATAAGTCAGAATTGACTGAGCAATACATTATAATTATTAGACTAACTATTGACACTGGGGAAGTGTTGAATGAAATGCAAGACTTTAATTGCATCTTTTAAAACAGCAACACCCAAGCATGTTGAAAGAACAACGGAAAGAAGCAGACATTAAGGGAAAACCCCTTCACTTATCTATGGTCTGAAAATATTATATATAGCATGGTATCTGGCATCCTCTCGTGGCCAGTTCTGCTAATACATGTTAAAATATTTGTTCTGGTTTTTCCCCACCTTTGCTATACTATATAGTTAGCATTCACTAGTAGAGTATCTGCAGTGAATGCTGAATGACTGAACAACAGCAACAACAACAACAAGTATCTGCAGATTTCAGTATTCATGGGGGGAAGGCAGAACCCCCCCCCCACAGATACGGGCATCCTGTTGTGTATGAAATGAGAGAGACCTGCTTTTTCACCGGCATTTCAACACATTTTTGTTTTCTAGATCTTTCCGCCGGAGATGGTGCAAGAGCTGACCATACCAATTGCTACGCTTTTCCTCTTCCCAATCAGGCTCCAAACAAATTGGAAGTTATTTAGTGACCGGGGGTGGGGGGAGGCTATCGTTCTGTTTTTGGTTGATTTTGAGTGCCTTTCCGGCTACCAAGGCTGATTGTTCTACATTAATTATAATAATAGTGTTCTACACTAATCATCATCATCATCATCATAAATGGCAGCATATAATTCTGTCCCAAAAGACTGTCTCTTCAATTGTTCTGTCAATTTAATTTTTTTTTCATGCTGAATTCATTCCATTCAGATGCAGTGTCCTTTCTAACAGTTTAGCACCTAAGCAGAGAGCAACACGAGTTGCGTATCGGGGGGGGGGGGGGGTAGGGTATATTTTCACCAGCAAAATAGTCTCCAGGCTTCTTCTTATCATTATTATTTAAAATATCTTCTATTGTTTCATACTCAGAGGGTAACTAATGGGTACGGGTCATGCGTTGGGTTCTGTAGGTAAAAAGGAAAACATTATATGGCATGTTCACATCATTTCCCTTACTAACAGATTATGAATCTAATATACTGTTGGAGTAACTTAGTTACGGAATTCTTTTTCATAAAAGTCATAGAATGGTCTCCAACTTTCTTTCTTTTTTTAATATTTATTTTATTAACAAAAGGAAAAGACAAAAGAAACATCAACATAAATTACTGACATGCCACCTTATTATGCACCTACTGTTTATACATTTTAACAGGGTTACATTTTGTCTTCCAATTCCATCCTAAAAAAATAAGAGACCAACAATCTAGATTATTTCCTAAAGGATGTTTTGTCTTAATTAAATCATTCATATATTTTAGTAAAGGTTTCCAGCTTTCTTTTGCCTTCTGTAAATCTCTCTCTCTATCAACAATTCTGACAGTATGTCCTCTGCGATTTCAAAACACTTTTCCAAGAGTTCTTCCCGGTCAGGTATTTCCACTGTTTTCCAGTATTTAGCAAATAAAATTTATGCTATAGTTATATGCATCAGTAAACGTTTTGTCTTTAACGTCCTTAATTTCTGGCATGATATTTAACAAAAATATTTCAGGTTTGAATGGGATAGTACATTTCAACATTTTTTGTAAAATCAAAATGCACCATTCTCCAGTGCACAGGTACCTTGGTTAAGGAACATAATCCGTTCCGGAAGCAGGCTCATAAACCAAAGAACTCGTGTATTAAAGCAAATTTCCCCACAGAAAACAATGGAAATTCAAATGATTCATTCTGGGGTCCCAGTTTCCTTTATTTCCTATGGAAAATGTGCTTAGCCAGGAGCCGGTGGCTGTGGCAGCAAGGGGCTGCCAGTCATGTGGGCCAAGGGCTCTTTCATAGGGCCTCGGTGGTGGAGGTGGTGGCAGCGGCAGGGGTCTCTCTCTCTCCTCTGCCCTGCACTCCCCAGCTTCCATGGGGAGCACAAAAGTGGTGGTTGTGGTGCCCTTCTAAGAAGCGGAGCGGGCTGGTCAGAGGAAAGGACATTGAGGTCTCGTCATCTCTGGGCGGCAGACTCCAGTCTCCTGCACGCCTCCCCAAATGGGAAAAGCCATGATCAGGCCAGAGGAGCCACCACCGCTGCCATCCTGGAGCCCTGCAGCCAGACCGAGCCCAGGAGCAGACGCTACACGGGGAGCCTATGTGCCTGCCAGGGCGAGGACTTGGGCGCACGCGGGACCGGAGCCTGCAGCTGCCTAGCGCACAAGGCAGCATCTTGTCATAGCCAGGCAGCCTCTTTGGGAGACTCCATCTCAACCTGATTACGACGAGACATTGTCTCATGCACTAGAAAGCTGGGGAACAATTCCTGGCTATGCGGCACGCAACACGAGGAGCTGGATATCAAAAAGGCAAACATGGCAACGTGGGGGAAGCTTTTCCCCACTTTTGGTGCATTTGCCTTTTTAAAATCTCCCTCCTTCTGTTGTGGCAGGTCCCTGACCCAGCAGAAGGAGGGAGATTTTTTAAAAGGTGAACACACGTAAAGTGGGAAAATGCTTTCCCCACAACACTAGCTGGATGTCAATTTGACTTCCAAATGTGCATTCGGAACAGATTAATGTCGCAACTCAAGGTACCACTGTATTTGGACTACAACTTCCATCAACTCCAGTCAGAACAAACAACAGACAGGAATGCTGGGAGATGCAGTCCAACAGCATGGGGCAAGCCACCCTTTGGCTATGTCCTCCATTAAACATCCAGGAATGGTGTCCCATGGGCCACCCTGAGAGTGAAAGCAAATTTATTGAAATTCTGTCCTTTGGAAAAAGCAGGAAGACAAGAAGAAGAGAAGCTACAACCTGGAGCTTCATCTTGGCTTTGACATGGGTGTCAAAGCCAAGAACATCTCCAAAAGGGTCCGAGTCCCCAAGGTGAGGGGCCGCTGCATTTATACTGAAGTTTCGAATCTCCTGAAGTTTCAAATATGGTTGACCAAACATAATGGGTCCTTTATCCTTGAAGAAAGGTCAAATCACAACCATCATTTCATGGTTAGTGATTGTTGGCGCCAAACATCAGGAACCAAATGGCTTCGTAAGAAGAGGCAGCATTAGGCTCCTTAACTGGGGTGTTAACAGGGACACCACTTGACCTTTTCAAAGGATGTGCATTGAAGTGCGTGGCAAGGAAAACATATCCGCTTTCCCATACAATGAAGCCGTGTTTCATCAGTGCCTGAAGCTCAAAACGAATGCACATATTCTAGCACATCAGTCCCTGGTTCTGCCCTAGACCATTTCCAGCTCTAGTGTTTCTCCCATAGTACATCCTGCTAAATGATGCAAAAACACCGAGCCATCCACCTGATCTAAAAGAAAACGTGACTCATCAGATCCATCTTCCATTCCTCCATGGTCCAGTTTTGATGGTCACATTCCCATTATAGATGCCTTCAGCAGCATCGTGGCTACTCTGACAGGTCTGTGGCTACCCAGAAAAAGGTGCCACCTTTTGGTCATGGTCAGCATTAGGTTCTTCAGCAACTGGAGCTAAAGCTGGTCTAGTCTTTTGGAGATGTTCAGATCCACTTATCTCCCCATCACTATTTGACCGAGCTGTCATCGGCTGGGCCCCTTTAAAAATGGCCCAGTCAGCACTGGGGAGAACCCCTGGTGGTGACTGGGCCATTTTTAAAGGGGTCCAGCCGAACATAGGGAAGAAGGGTCTCTTTAAAGGGTCTCGGCGCTGCCATCCGCTGTGGGGAAATAGGTTAAAGGAGACCCCGTTCCTCACCTCTGAATGTGGAGGCAGAGAGAAGGGTATCTTTGAGGTGCTGCCCCCAATCCAGCGCCTCTCAGCTGAGAGGCGCTGGCTGGGGGAGCTCTTTCCCCCACCACACAGTGGCTGGGGGGGGGGAAGATTAAGCCCCTCTTTCCCCCAGCCAAAGTTGCACAAGCACCCCCACCCCCCCACACAACACACAAAACAAATAACGAATCAACGAAATGATTTTTTTAAAAAAAAAATCATTTAGAACGAAACGAAATGAACTGAACCCTAAAACAAACCGAACCAAAACGAATCACCATTCGTGCCCATCTCTAAATTATAAGTTTTACATGCAGGAATTCATTTGGGATTTGTAGTTAACTTTCCAAGTTTCAAATGTTTCCGCATGTTGCTGATTTTTCAAAAAGGTATGGAGTTCTTCTTAGTATCTTCAAAAGCAATGGCATTTAGATACCTGCTTACCGAACTCAATCCTGCTTTATTCTCTGAATGTTCTTCCGGATTTTCCTATTCAGAATTTCATTCCAGTTTGGTGAAACACCCTTCATTGTCTCATGAAGTGGAAATGTTATCCATGCTATGTACCTCATTCCACATATTTGGCAGCTCTCCCTTTGTTCTCCCTGAGAACAAGAACATATTGTACATTGGATCATCTTAAAGATGATTCTACTACCTTAGGCCTCTGGTAGTAATCTTGTTATAATAGCAAGCTTAACTCGTGAGCTTAAATCAAGTTAAGGAGAACAATGTCACCTCCTCTTTAGGAGCCATTTGGCCCCTGACGTTTGATGCCAACAATCACTAACCATTCAACGATAGTTATGATAAGTTGACATTTCCTTAAGGACAAGAAGTGACAAGCCCTTTTGTCAAAGGATCCATTGCTTTTGGCCAACCAAGCTTGGAACTTGAGAGAACAGTATAAATTCAGCAGCCCCAGGTCCTCAACCCTCAAATTGGTGACTTTGCTCCTGAAAGACACCAACGCTGAAGCCAAGATGAAGCTCCAGATTGTGGCTGCTCTTCTGCTGGTCGTTCTCCTTTGTCTAAAGGAGAGCGATTCGGTAAGTTTGCTTTTACCCTTCAGGGCAGCCCATGGGACATCATCCCTCAAGGCTTAGGAGAGGACATGGCCAGTGGTGGATCTAGTAAATGGAGGAGGTAGGTAATGGTGGAGTACACTGGGAGATGCATTGAGCAGCAGTAGAAATCTCCCAGCTTTCTTCACTATTGTCTGTGTTGTGTTGAACTAATGGGAGTTTTAATCCAAATATATAGGGAGAGTTATGCTTTGCAGCACTTTGCTCTAGGGTAGCGGTGGTGAACCTTTGGCACTCCAGACGTTTTGGACCACAGTTCCCAGAACTCGAAGCCTGTTATACCAATGACAAAGGATTGTGGGAGTTGCAGTCCAAAACATCTGGAGTGCCGAAAGTTTGGCATCCCTGCTCTAGGATGTAAGAGCCTCAAGTATTTGTGGTGAGTATGGACAGTCTCTTACATTAATACAATATTCCAACTCCAAAAAGTGCTTTGGTGCCAGCTAATGAACATCCCTGATTATCTGGAGTCAAATGTGAAAGATGCACATCTACTTTCCCCATGGAGAAAAACTTATTAACTTTTTTATCCCAGTCTCTCAATTCTAGATCGCCTTTCTAGATCGTTATATGATTATTCTGCCAATTTACTGCTATGTAGGATAGCCACTTTTTGTCAAAGATGCATTTTAAAAGGCTGACTTTTTATCTCTTGGTAGATTTAAAGAAGTCTGAAAAGGGTTTCTGATTGCACAGTTTTATGCCCTTTGCCTTTACGGATTTTTTTAATGCATTCGTTCATTGCATGGGGGATATTTAGTTGTTCTCTTGTACTGTACACTGCTTAGGAATCCTGGATGCATAACAATTTATTTATTATGCGAATGGATGGATGGATGGATGGATGAACAGACAGACAGACAGGCAAACAAGCAAACACATGGGCGGACAGATGGATGGACAAATGGTTGAGTGGATGGGAATAACAAGAGATCTAACATATTTTAAATTTCATATGATTCAATGAACAATTTCTTTCTTTTTCGTGCTGAAGAAAAAACATGGCAAGGGTGATCATGGTCCTGATGATGAAGTAAGTATAACACATTCATATTTCTAAATTAATAATTTTAAATTTAGTAGCTCAGAAATCCTGGATGCAGAGCAATTTATTCTTTGAATGGATGGATGGATGGATGGATGGACGGACAGCTGGACAAACAAATCTTTAGATGGATGGATGGATGGGAGTAACTAGAGATCTAGTGTATTATTTCATATGATTCAATGCACAATATCTTTTTTGTTCTAGCTGAAGAAAAAACCTGGCAAGCATGACAACAGTGATAGCGAGGAAGTGAGTATAACACCTTTACATTCTTAAATTAATAAGTTTCAATTTAGTAGCCATGCTCTGTCAGGTTCCATAAACTTAGCAATATGGTAGATGGGCAAGATAAAAGAGCAAACAAACAAACAAATGGAAATGAAACTGCTAGTGTCCCTTTTCTCTGTTCCACAAAGAGATGTTCTGAAAGGATCTGTAATATCTATAGAGTAGACTCTGGAAACAGAATAAATCCATATTCAAGATGGATAGAGATGGGCAGCCAATTGCATCTGCTCCCCTCTGCCTTTAGGCACCCTAGCAGCAATCAGACTCTAATGGACACACTTCTGCTTGGTGACAGGCTGTATTCATAAGCAGGACAGCTGGACAATCTGAGTTTTCATATTGTATTTGTTCTTCACCTAGGAAAATCCTGACCAGGATGACCATCCCTTTGGAGTCCATGTAAGTATAGCAATCCACTCTCCAAACCTAATGATTTCACAATTTTGTAGTACTGTTTTTCACAATGACAGCAACGTGTATAAAATAAAAGCTGATGAGTCTGACTTACCTTTACTGTCTATCAGAGACGGGCAGGAAATGAAAAATGAAACACGTAACAAAATGGTAGGACGTGTTTTGTTACAAAATGAAATGCCATTTCCTCCTCTAGGAATGATACAATTTATCCTAGAGGAACCAAAATTGCAGAGTAGCTTCTTTAGATTCTTCCCAGTAACACCCCCCCCAAATTTGGAGAGGTTTGGGGTTCAGGGGGCTGAGTTATTAAACTCCACAGGGCGTCCCCCTAGGGGGGAAAGTATTTCTAATTGACCTGGGAAGTGCTTAATCGCTCACCTGCATGCATGGGGGGGGCAATGTATTATCGGCTTCTGAGTCAATTAGAAATGATTTTTCTCCTAGGGCAGGCATGTCTAAACTTTGGCCCTCTAGATGTTTTGGTCCACAACTCCCAGAATTCCAAGCCTGTATTTCCAATGGCAAAGGACTGTGGGAGTTGTGGTCCAAAACATCTGGAGGGCCGAAGTTTGGACATGCCTGTCCTAGGGGGACCCCCTTTGGAGTTTAATAACTCAGAGTCTGTGAGACAAGGGCAATTGGAGCACATGGGACTCCTCAGGAGTAAGGCAGGAACAAACAAGGAGCAGGCAGGACCTTTTGGGACACGGGTGTCTTTGGAAGCACAGCAGGAACTTATTGGAACACACAGGCGTATTTGGAAGCAAGGCAGGAGCTTGGCTTTCAGGAGCAGAAGAGAGTAGGGCCAGAACTCAAAGAATCACCAGGATGCTTGTGTTGCTGAGCCAAAGAGTAGCAGCACAGGAAGCCTGTATAGACAGCTCTTCCATGGCCGCCTGCACTTCACCTGCAATCCTCAGCAAGAGACTGCTTCTGCAAATACTTACGGGGTTCCTGCACCCCATGACCCCTGACTCTGACACCAACTCTATGACTCTATGATTTATCCCTGTGGAGAATAATTGCATGATATAAAGCAGGGCTGTTCAACTTTGAACAAGCCAAGGTCTACTTTTTCCGGTCCAAAGTGCCTGAGGGCTACTACACTAAAATCTCTACTTATGAATTTTATCTGTTCTCAACACGTGCTCATAATTAAAAACTTTTGTAAGTAGGGCAGTGGTTTCCCATAGGAATGCATTGAAAACCAATTAATCTGTTCTGGAGGGAACAGATTTCAATGCGCCATGGCCCTTGAACTGCCCCGCTCGACTGAGACAGTGGACTGGCAGACGCAGAACTTTGCTGGGGCAGTGGTGGTCGTTGGGATGGGGGAGGGAGAGGTGGAGAACTTATCCCCTCACTTTTTTTATTGATGGCTGGCGGGCTACTTTTGAACCCTTCACGGGCTTCCAGTAGCCCGCGGTCTGCCTGTTGGGCAGGCCTGATAGAAAGGAAGTACGTTTGTGATCACACACAGGACATTTGTTCTGAGAGAGTATTGAGCAATGGTGTGTGGCATTTTAATTTTCTTATGAGTGGATGTGCATTATTGTTCCTGTCCTTTCTGTAGGAACAACGTGGCCCGAAGGGTCCCCGTGGTGGCGGCCGTGTAAGTACAGCAAGCGTTGTTCATTAGTTGATCACATGCCCCCTGTGAGGTGGCAGCTCAGCAGTTTGAATCCAGGGTGCCACTCAGCTGAGAAAGCTCCCGCTGATCACCCCAGCTCCTGCTAACCTAGCCGTTTGAAAGCATGTCAATGCAAGTAGATAAATAGGCACTGCCATAAAAAGCAGGAAGGTAAAACAGTGTTTCCTTGCAACCATGCCGGACACATGGCCATGGACTTGCACAACACTGGCCCTAGTTCTATGAAATGTATTCTGCTATTAGTCCAAAATGGAGTAGTTCCTTTACCTTTAATGAGATTACAGGTTGGTTGGTTGACCACTTGCTTGGTCTTTGAAACAGAATATGGGCCAGTATTCATAAAAGTGATTGCTGAGAGGGAAAAATGTGGCCTATCATCACCCCTGCAAGTGATGATCGTCAGGCTTTTAGAAACTCAACTGTAACCTCTTTTAGAAGTGTCTCAGTCATTCAAGTGCACTATTTTACCAGCACTATTCTGGGAGCAGATCTATTATAAAACCAATGAATCTTATGTTTCAGGGCCTCTAATCCCAGAGGGCCCCAGAAATTAATTTAGCCCACATTTTTGGAAAAAAAAGTGTTGATCTTTCATGGAACAACTCAAGTGAAGAAAATAACAGAGGTTACCCAGGTGTCGCTGGCTGTAAAGGGGTCCCCATGACAGTTCGAGCCTCAGAGACTCAAAAATGTGAGTTGACAGACGAAAGCCCTGATCAAAATACAGGCATAACTCAGCTGACGAAGTTAATCTGTTCTCTCGGACATTTCATATTCTGGAAAATTCATAAACTAGAAATACATGGGGGCTCAATGCATCCTGGGTACTTTTTTGCGATGCCTTACATAAACCAAGGTATTGTGTGTGGGGGTGGGAATCATAAATGGAAGGTGTTTACAGCTCTGGATTTCCTTTCATGAACCAAAAATTATGTAAATGGAGGCGTTGGTCAACCCAGGTACGCCTGTAGATAGAATGGGTGGATAACTGCGCCTTTTCTGCTTGCGTTTGACCACCCAAGGTGTGATGAGCTTGAAGCCTAGATGTTTCTCCTTGGATACAAGGTGCACATCCAAGCAAGAAATCTACAACATCTGTGTTGTAACTTTCATGTAGAGTGTTCATCCATGGAGGAGGAGCCTAGTAGGTTTAGCAAAACAAAGCAAAGTAAAGTGGGCTGCTTATATGCCACCCCATAGTGATTAAAGCACTTTCTGGGCTGTTTACAAGTTAATTACGGAGGCTACACATTGTCCTCCCCCCTCCCCTGCGAGCTGGAGGGATGGAAGGCTGAGTGAACCTTTAACCTATGCTGCCTGGGATTGAAACCCAGGTCATGAGCACAGTTATAGCCGCTGTACAGCAGTTTAACCACTGCGCCATGAGGCTCTTTAGATTTAGAACTTAATAGCTCTGCACTTAGTGAAGACATCTATTCACATAAAATCTGAAGGTTATCCATTGTTTTTCCCTGAGGTGGATTAAGTATAAGTATATATTTAAAATCATGTTCTGTTGACTCTCAGAAGTATTTGGTGAGAAATGATTTATTTATTCTGAGAATGATTGCATGAAACAACAGGATTTGCTGAATGCTCTGATATATATGGGCTAGTAGAAAATTAACAAAAACGTTGCTAATATTTCGAGGGCAAAAACCCCATTTCCTCAGAGCAATAGGTTATAACATGGCAAAAGATGGATTTGCCAGGAATTATTTGTTAGATGTAAGGTCCTTGAAAAGATAAAAAAAAAAAGTCAGGCAATGTTTTTGTTAATTTTTAGTAGCCTAAAGGGATCACCTGTTCCACTTTTGTATGTGGTTTTTGTGATGGCTACACAGCTCCTCAGCTTGTTTTGCTTATATATAGAAGGTAACAATGAACAATATTAATCTTGTTCTTATTTCAGGGACGTAATGGGCCAAAGGGTCCCGGCTTTGGTGGCCAAGTAAGTACATCATGTGTTGCGTGTTAGCTTTTCACAGCAATCCCTTTCAAGAAATATTATTCAGATGCAAATTCTAGGATTACAGTTCTGTTCCTACTCCTATTTTGAGTAGACTTATTGAAGCAAATGGATATGCTGCCTGATTAGTTACCCGTTGAGTCCATAAGTCTATGCATTCATGCTTGCTCAGGTCTAGCGATAGGACACCAGCCAGTACACATACAAGGGGGAACTAGAAGTAAATAATGTCGTAGAGCTTCACATCATCAGCAGCTATCTTTTAAGATTGTTTAGGGGGCTTAAGTGGGCTATCCCATTTTAGAATGGATTCTTTATAAAGCTGATTCTTTGGAATCAATAGGACTTTAAGAAAATGATGGCCAACAGTTGTTTGCAAGTTTCGTGGATGTGATATGTGGCATGCAAAGGGCAGGTAAGGGTGACACCAACCGTCCTGGACCTTTTTTTGCAGTGGTTGTTGGCATTGACCATTGTTAGGCCTCTAGTCATATGTGGAAAACTCTCAGTTGCCCATCTGTGCCACAGTGGGAATTTCCAGTCAAGGATTCCAGTTCATAATGAGAGAAAGATATCTACTTTCCTAGCCGAATGCATCTTTAGAATTCAGAATTTGAGGGCAGTTCTCTTTGTGAGGACACAATGGTTCATAAAATGGTAGTGATCATGGTACATTGTTATGCCTCAGAGAGATGTTCTTAAAGGCCTTTTGACATTCTTTATATCAGGCATGTCCAAACTTTGGCCCTCCAGATGTTTTGGACCTCAACTCCCACAGTTCTTTGCCATTGGAAATACAGGCTTGGAATTCTGGGAGTTGTGGTCCAAAACATCTGGAGAGCTGAAGTTTGGACATGCCTGCTTTATATAGAAGAGTTTTTGAAGTGAAGAAAGGCCCACACAGCATGGATAGAGGGGCTGTGGCCTCTCCCCACGGGCTTTGACAGTCCTAGCAGTGATGATCTTGAAGAGAAGTCCCTGCTCAGATGCCAGCTCTACACATGACCAAGAAAGCAGGGGGGGGGGAATCTGCTTTGGAACTGAAGTGCAGAGCCTCCAGACTAACAGGGGCCTTCTGCTCACCGCCATCGCTGGTTACATGACTAAAGCAACAGGGAAGGCAACAGGATTAGCAGCGGCCCTCCTTGCTCTGTCTTGATGATGTAAAAGGTTGAAGAGCACCTAAATGAGTTTTTAATTGTAGATGTGCATCTCTGAAGTGAAGCTGCCTAGGTGCCCCAAGCACATCCAAACTCACCTGATTTCAAAAGCTAAGCAGGGTCTGCCCTGGTTACTACTTGGATGGGCAACCACCACCAGTTGCTGTAGGCGCCTGGAGTAGGAACTGGCAAGCCACTCCAGTATTCCTGCCAAGAAAACTCCATGGACATTTGGTCACGAAGAGTCGGTTACGACTGTAAACACGCACACACACACACACACACACACACACACACACACACACACACACACACACACACACACACACACACACACACACACACACACACATCTCTGAAGTGAAGCCGTTTACTCATTTTGGAAATGAAGGGATGGGAGAAAGTCAGCAACGGAATGCTCACACAGCAAAGCAGTACAAAATGTTCTCTTGACCAGTGTTGCCTGTTGTTTTAAAATTTAACATGATTGAATGCAGATTACTGCTCTTCTTCTTGCTCTAGGGTCGTCGTGGTCCGAATGGTGGCCGAGTGAGTATTGCGTGCCCACCTTCAGAACTTATTAAATTTAGTATTTGGGAGCCCTGCTTTCAATGAGGATTGGGGAGGGTTCATAAATAAAGGGGTTAATATATTTCATTGCGTCCCGAAGAAATCTTCTTAAAGGGCCTATATTAGTGGTGGTGAACCTTTGGCACTCCAGATGTTTTGGATCACAATTCCCAGAATTCCAAACCTAGAATGCCAATGACAACTGACTGTGGGAGTTGTGGTCCAAAACATCTGGAGTGCCAAAGGTTCACCACCACTGGCCTATACATTGTCAATAAGGAACACTCGAGAAACAGAGGAAAGCCTTAGATAAGGTGGATAGAGAGAAGTGGATCATTGTGCCCTTTACCTGATGGATTTGACCCCTCAGGAAGTCATAAGCTTGAAGACGGGATGCTTGTGCTTGCATGCACGCACCACACAGGAGCAAAGCATCTGAATTATCTAAGTTGTAACTTCCATGTAAATCCCACACCCAAACAGGAGCCTTCTCTTTCATTCGGGGTGGGGAACCTTCAGCCCTCCAGATGTTTTGGCCTGCAACTCCCAGAATGCCAAACCTCTGTGGCTGATGGTAAAGGACAGTGGGAGTTGTGGTCCAAAATATTGGGAAGGCCAAAGGTTCGCCACCCCTGCTTTAGACTTACTATTGCTCATTTGGGGAAAACAACAGGGAAAGTGCCTGGGTTAGCTGCACATTTCTGTTTCTTTTGATTATGCTGGATTTCCTAAGGTCTGAATTGAATTTATTGGGTTTGTACTTGCATGTGATCTTTCAGATAAAGTGTTCAGGATCCTTAAAACAATTTTAAAAATACATTTAATGCATGTTTGCTAGCGGATGGGATAATTATTTGTTGCCATTTACTGCTAATTCTTCTTAACTGTGGAGTGGAACGATTGCATGAAGTAATTAAAGGCTCAAGCGTAGAACAGTTATTTTGAGCAGATGTACATGGTATTTTAAATACAATGTGATTAAATTAACAATGCACTAAGACCCCCCTATTTGCAGGGGATTGGATCTGCCTCCTACCCCACAGATACTGAAACCCATGAATAACAGCAAATTCTGACTATATAGTACAGTAAAGGGGGGGAACCTGGAAAATATTTTAACATTCGTTACCAGAACTGGCCACTAGAGAGTGCCAGATACCATGCTATTTATACAATTTTCAGATAGCTGATAAGTGAAACCACAGATATGGAGGTTCCTAATGTATAGTTCTTTTCTTTGCTCTAGGGACGTAATGGAGAGAAGGGTCCCCGCTTTGGTCGCCCTGTGAGTATAGCAAGTGTTTTTATCAGCTAACCACATGTCATCTTTGAAATAAATAATACACTTTTGTGTTCTAAGATAGCTGGCAGGATAATGTAGTTTTTTAAAAAAAAATGTTTTCATATACTGTTTCGGCCTCCTCCCTGTGATACAGAGAATGTGGAATATACAATGGCAGTAGTTCCCTCCCTTGGTTAAGCCAAGTGTTCTTGGACTACAGTTCCCAGAAACTCTGGCCAGCACAGCTGGTGGGGAAGGTTTCTGGGAATCACAGTCTTGAGAACACCTGGGGTTAACCCAGGTTGGGAATCACTGCATTGTGGTACTCAACCCTGGAGAAGTCCAATTGATCATGTGAGAAAACCATGTCCATACTTCCACCCCAGTCCATTTAGAGTTTAGCAGCTCTATTTTCAAGTGCTGTGTCCTCATAGAATGCTAGTGAACAGTAGCGTCTGAACTGGTTTCTATCTAAAACTATTCTAAATGTATTTATTTATTTATTTATTTATTTATTTGTTTGTTTTTTGAATATTTTTACCCCACCTTTCTCCTTGAAAAAGGTGGCTTACAACAATGAGCGACAGTATACAGTCCAGAACATTTACGACATATTCAAGTTAAGAACAGGGAATTAGAAGAGGCATCTTAGATCATTAAAAGGTACAAAGAGCTACATTAGAGCTACAAAGAGCACACAAGAAAAGAAAAATCCATGATGAGGGGCGAAAAGCAACATGGAAAACACCAGTGTTCTTATGAAATCAGTCAATGCAATCATGTATGGCAATCCATATAAAGTCACATAGTAGGTGGTCCCTCAGTGAGGGAAAGCTTGCCTGAAGAGGAAGGTCTTTGCCTGCGTCTGGAAAGACAGTAGCTGTGCTCACCGAAGACCATTGGCTTAAGTTCTTAAGCCAGAATGTTCTTCAACACCCTGGGCCATGTTCCCAACGCTGTGCACAAATCAAAAGAAAAACAAAAACCAAGAGCTCAAGAGGGCAAAATATGCAGGGAATCCAGAAGTTGAGTCATGGCAACTGGACTTCTTTTCTTGAGAGATTGAAACATTTCACTATGCATCCAAGCAGCTTTGTCAGTTTGAGGAAAGTAAGTTAGTCCCCTGGACTGCAAGGAGATCAAACCTATCCATCTTGAAAGAAATCGACCCCGAATGTTCACTGGAAGGACAGATTTTGAAGCTGAAGCTTCACTACTTTGGCCACCTCATGAGGAGAAAGGAGTCCTTGGAAAAGTCTCTGATGTTGGGAAAGATGGAAGGCAAAAGGGAAAGAGGACGGCAGAGAATGAGATGATTGGACGGTGTCATTGATGCAACCAATATGGATTTGACCAAGCTCCGGGAGGCAGTGGAAGATAGGAAGGCCTGGCGAGCTCTGGTTCATGGGTCACGAAGAGTTGGACACGACTTAACGACTGAACAACAACAACAGACTGAGGGAGCTGCTTGGATGAGAAGTGAAATGTTTCAATCTCTCAAGAAAAGAAGTCCAGTTGCCATGACTCAACTTCCAGATAAACTCACCTCGGTGACTGGGAATCTTCACAGACATACAGGGAAACACGAAAAAGGGGACAAGGGAGTAAAGGGGGAAAGGGGAGTGTGAAGAATGAGAGAAGGCTCGTACAGCTTTATTGCCCTACCAGTATATCACTATCATTACAATAAAAAAACCAAAAATACAAGGGGGGGCTGATTGCCCCATGAAGCAGTAGAGAAAACCAATTGATATAAAATTAAAGAGCAGTGCAGCATTTTCCAATAGAAATGAATTGATGAAGTTCAAAACAATGTGAGTGCATGGTGTCAGTACAACAGAGTCATGAAAAGAATTGAAATAAATCAGATTCTTTTCTCATGTGTGGTCAAGCCTTTAGGTTGCACTTGGACACCATTTGAAACATGTCATCTTCACAGGTTTTATTTCCACAGAGGGTAGGGTAGTGATTCATTCTCCTTTACTCTCCACTACTGAAAAACCTTCAAGGTCACGGGGGAACAACTAAATGCTCACACAAGAGACTTGAGGCTTGAATGGCTTTGCACAAAAGTTCGTTGACCAGTCAATTGTCACCACATTCAATGGTGCTTTCCCCCCCGTGTTCTAGGAAAATTCTGGCCAGGATAGTTCCAAATTAAGTAGCAAAGTGAGTATAGAAACCTGAAAAGGGAAGCTACTTGGTGGGGTTGCAATATGTAGTAACATTCTTTGATATGGGTCTTGACTGGCAAACTAGAGTGAGACTCAAGAAGGCACAGAGTCGTTCAATCAATGGTTGAGTGGCCAGGCAACATGAGTCAGGATCTATTTGCCCCAATAGGTCTCTCTTGCTTGGGACCAGCACATGATAGTGGCCGTAGAATTAGGATAGATCTACTGCCTATTTCAAACAGGATCTGAAAATACCTTTCCTGGTTTTCAACTAATCAACTGTAGCCTCTTCTAGGATTGGCTTCATGTGGGCGATTTCACTGTGGTGGTGTATAGTATACATAAATCAAATTCACTGAAATCAGTTGGACTGAAACACAATGACCAACCCTTCTTTTCAAGCTTTGTGACATGTAAGGTCAGAGGGCTAAGTATCAGCTATAGCCAAAACATAAGAGGTATCATTTTTAACCTCTAGCTGCAGTGGTTTATACAGATGGTTGCTAGTAGAGATGGGCACGAATCGAAAATATGGCATTTCGTTTTTTCGTTTTTCATTGAGGGGTCCATTTCAGTTCGTTTTCATTTTTCATGAATTTTTTGGGGGAAAATCATTTTCCTTATTCGTTTTTCATTTTTTGTTTTTACCCGCTTTTTGCACGATTTTAAAGCATTTCCGTGCACGGGCCTCCCCCAACGCCCCAGACCAGAGGGAAAACACTAAAAAAAATGATGCTGGCAGAGACACAGTATAGACTAGGTACACAGGGAGGCTGCAAAGGCAGCGGCGGGCATTGCCCGGGGTGCAAGGCAGCCACAGAGTGACTGCACTGCGGAGCAGGGGAGGGTACTCAACGAGAGGTACGCACACACACACACACAGGGAGGCTGCAGGACTGAAGCTAGAGAGAAATCTCTTCTTTCTCTCCCCTAAGAGCCAGGCTGCAGCCGGCAGGAACACAGAGACACACACTTGCCTGGCTGGCCTAAAGTGAAAATAATGAGTCGCAGAGACAGCAATCCCACCCTAATTCCCACTGCAGACTGCAAGGAGGACGGGGGCTGCCAGAGTTTTTTATGCCCTCTGTGGCTGCCAGACCTGCCCAGTCTGCAACCTGGGCATGCTATTGGTTGAAGTTGCCAAGAATTTACATGATCCCATCACATGGCTTGCTTCCATTTTGTGGCTGGCGACATCCATTTTGTCATCCTTAAAGGGAAAGGAAATATACATCGCGATGGGAGAAGACAAAAACAAACATTTTTAGGACCCCAACCCCCGGTAGGTATTATCAGACAGTATAAATAATTATCGCTGCATTTTCATGGATGTCCAGGGCATTTTTTAACATTTAAAACAGCTCATTTTATTGCGCGTCACCATTAATGAAAAACAAAACGTAACGAACCTAATTTTTATGGTTCTGTTCAGTTCGTTCCAATTTCATCACAATGTTTGTTATTCGTTTCGTTATGTAACAAAATGAATAACAAATAAGGGAAACGAAATAAAGTTTGTTTCGTGCCCATCTCTCGTTGCTAGTCCTCCACGGGTATCAGGAAGCATCCTAGTTGACCCTCCCTGTGATAGAGATCTGCTATGGGGAAAGGCACTAGCTAATTATCTGTCTTTTTCTTACCCTAGGAAAGTAGTCCAGAGGATCGTCCTGATTTTGGTTTCCCAGTGAGTATTCCAAGATTTAAGGATATAGTCTCAACAGTTTTATCAATGCACTTGTTTATTTCAGGGTTAATGGATGCAGGTTTTTTTTAATGTTCTTATTTACTGGGCCTAGACAGATGATGAAAATTTAGTTTCCCATTCATTTATTTAAAATAATTTAAAAAATCCTTTCTGCATTGAATATGTGGAAGTTGCCTCATGTGTGTGTGTGTGTGTGTGTGTGTGTGTGTGTGTGTGGTGTCACTACAGTCATGCCAAACACTTCATGACCACATGTCCATGGAGTTGTCTTGGTAGGAATACGGGAGTGGCTTGCCAGTTCCTAGTCCAGGCACCTACAGCACCTGGTATACCTTGGTGGTCTCCCATCCAAGTACTAACCAGGACTGACCCTGCTTAGCTTCCGAAATCCTGCAAGATCACATGTGCTTAGGACATCTTAAGGTACCACCTGGCAATGTCTTTTGCCACAAGGTGGAACATCTCTTGAAAAAAATTGTCAGATAATGTTAGCAACTAGTTGGACCTTTGGGCGGGAGGTGTAATTAACACCCTTGGCAGTCAGGCAGCTTATCGTTTTTGAACAGAGAAGTTACAGTTATTTTTCCTTTTCCTTTTTAGCCTGCACAAGCTCCACCAGAGGAGGTGAATGTGGTAATTTTTCTTTACAGTGTGGCCCAACTGCTTGCATTTGCCTGGTTTCTCTAACGTTATTAACTCAAATTCTAAATATCGATATAAATCATACTACAAAAGGAGTTTTTGAATCTCTTTTTTAAATATAGCCATTAACCCACCTCCAAAGAACTTCCCATCTAGAGTAACACCACTAAAATAAATGAGATCACTTGATCATAATTTACATTAAACCCGTTGATTTCATTGGATCTCCTTTCAATGACAAACTTTTTATAATACTCCTTAAAGTACCACCTGGAAACGTCTTTTGCACCAAGGTGGATCACCTCTTCTAAAACTGTGTCAGATAATCTTACCAGCTAGTTGGACCTTTTGGCGGAAGGTGTAAGGAGAAACACCCTTGGCAGTAAGGCAGCTTATCCTTTTTGACCAGAGAAGTAACATTTTTTTCCTTTTCCTTTTTAGCCTGCTCAAGCTCCACCAGAGGAGGTGAATATGGTAATTTTTCTTTCCAGGGGACCCAAACTGCTTGCATTTGCCTGGTTTCTCTAACATTATTAACTCCAATTCTAAATAATGATATAAATCATACTACAAAAGGAGTTCTTTAACCTTTTTCAAAAAAATTTATGCAGCCATTGAGCCACATCCAAAGCACTTCCCATCTAGAGTAACACCACTAAAATAAATGACATCGCTTGATCATAATTTACATTAAACCCGTTGATTTCATTGATTCTCCCTTCAATGACAAACTTTTTATAATACTCCTTAAGGTACCCCCTGGCAATGTCTTTTGCCCCAAGGTGGATCACCTCTTCTAAAAATGTGTCAGATAATCTTAGCAGCTAGTTGGATTTTTTGGCGGAAGGTGTAATTAACCCCCATGGCAGTAAGGCAGCTTATCCTTTTTGACCAGAGAAGTTACATTTTTTTCCTTTTCCTTTTTAGCCTGCTCAAGCTCCACCAGAGGAGGTGAATATGGTAATTTTTCTTTTCAGCAGAGCCCAACTGCTTGCATTTGCCTGTTTTCTCTATCATTGTCTCCAATTCTAAATATTGATATTAATCATACTACAAAAAGAGTTCTTTAACCTTTTTTTATAAGTTCTATGTAGCCATTGAGCCACATCCAAAGCACTTCCCATCTAGGGTAACACCACTAAAATAAATGAGATCACTTGATCATAAATAACATTAATCTTTTTGATGTCATTGGATCTCCCTTCAATGTGAAACTTTTTATAATAGCCTTTAAGGTACCCCCTGGTAATGACCTTTGCCCCAAGTTGGATCACCTCTTCTAAAAATGTGTCAGATAATGTTAGCAGCAAGTTGGACCTTTGGGCGTGAAGTGTAATTAACACCCTTGGCAGTCAGGCAGCTTATAGTTTTTGAACAGAGAAGTTACATTTTTTCCCTTTTCCTTTTTAGCCTGCACAAGCTCCACCAGAGGAGGTGAATGTGGTAATTTTTCTTTCCAGGGGACCCGAACTGCTTGCATTTGCCTGGTTTCTCTAACGTTATTAACTCCAATTCTAAATATCAATATAAATCATATTACAAAAGGAGTTTTTAAATCTCTTTTTTAAATATAGCAATTAACCTATCTCCAAAGAACTTCCCAACTAGAGTAACACCACTAAAATAAATGAGATCACTTGATCATAATTTACATTAAACCCGTTGATTTCATTGGATCTCCCTTCAATGACAAACTTTTTATAATACTCCTTAAGGTACCACCTGGCAACGGCTTTTGCACCAAGGTGGATCACCTCTTCTAAAAATGTGTCAGATAATCTTACCAGCTGGTTGGACCTTTGGGCATGAAGTGTAATTAATGCCCTTGGCAGTAAGGCATCTTATAGTTTTTGAACAGAGAAGTTACATTTTTTTCCTTTTCCTTTTTAGCCTGCTCAAGCTCCACCAGAGGAGGTGAATATGGTAATTTTTCTTTTCAGCAGAGCCCAACTGCTTGCATTTGCCTGGTTTCTCTATCACTGTCTCCAATTCTAAATATTGATATTAATCATTTTACAAAAGGAGTTCTTTAACCTTTTTTATAAGTTCTATGTAGCCATTGAGCCACAACCAAAGCATTTCCCATCTAGGGTAACACCACTAAAATAAATGAGATCACTTGATCATAAATAACATTAATCTTTTTGATGTCATTGGATCTCCCTTCAATGTGAAACTTTTTATAATAATCATTAAGGCGCCACCTGGCAATGTCTTTTGACCCAAGGTGGAGCACCTCTTTTAAAAATGTGTCAGATAATGTTAGGAGCTAGTTGGACCTTTTGGCGGAAAGTGTAAGGGTAAGAAACACCAAAGGCAGTAAGGCATCTTATAATTTTTGAACAAAGAAGTTACATTTTTTTCCTTTTCCTTTTTAGCCTGCTCAAGCTCCACCAGAGGAGGTGAATATGGTAATTTTTCTTTCCAGGGGACCCGAACTGCTTGCATTTGCCTGGTTTCTCTAACATTGTCTCCAATTCTAAATAATGATATAAATCATACTACAAAAGGAGTTCTTTAATCTTTTAAAAAAATAATTATGTAGCTGTTAACCCACACCCAAATTACTTCCCATCTAGAGTAACACCACTAAAATAAATGAGATCACTTGATCATAAATAACATTAATCTTTTTGATGTCATTGGATCTCCCTTCAATGAGAAACTTTTTATAATAATCATTAAGGCGCCACCTGGCAAAGTCTTTTGCCACAAGGTGGAGCACCTCTTTTAAAAATGTGTCAGATAATGTTAGTAGCTAGTTGATGTTTCGGCGGAAAGTGTAAGGAGAAACACCCTTGGCAGTAAGGCAGCTTATACCTTTTGAGCAGAGAAGTTACATTTATTTTCTTTTCCTTTTTAGCCTGCTGAAGCTCCACCAGAGGAGGTGAATGTGGTAATTTTCTTTCCAGCAGAGACCAACAGATTGTATTTGCCTGGTTTCTCTAATGTTATTAACTCCAGTTCTAAATATTGATATAAAACATACTACAAAAGGAGTTCTTTAATCTTTTATAAAAGTTCTGTAGCCATTGACTAACATCTAGAGTAACACCACTAAAATAAATGACATCACTTGTTCATAATCAACATTAGTCCCCTGATGTCATTAGATCACCCTTCAATGAGAAACATTTTAAAATAGACTTTAAGGTAGATCTGGTAATGACCTTTGCCCCAAGGTGGATCACCTCTTCTAAAAATGTGTCAGATAATCTTACCAGCTAGTTGGATCTTTTGGCGGAAGGTGTAATTAACACCCATGGCAGTAAGGCAGCTTATCCTTTTTGACCAGAGAAGTTACATTTTTTTCCTTTTCCTTTTTAGCCTGCTCAAGCTCCACCAGAGGAGGTGAATATGGTAATTTTTCTTTCCAGCGGAGCCCAACTGCTTGCATTTGCCTGATTTCTCTAACATTAGCTCCAATGCTAAATATTGATAGAAAACATACTACAAAAGGAGTTCTTTAATCTTTTTTTTTTTAAAAAAATATGTATCAATTAAATGACATCCAAAGCACTTCCCATCTAGAGTAACACCACTAAAATAAATGAGATCACTTGATCATAATTAACATTAGATCTCCTGATGTCATTGGATCTCCCTTCAATGAGAAACTTTTTATAATAGATTTAAGCAACCACCTGGCAATGTCTTTTGCCCCGAGGTGGAGCATGTCTTCTAAAAATGTGTCAGATAGTGTTAACAGCTACTTGGACCTTTGGGCAGAAGGTGTAAGAAACACCTTTGGTAGTAAGGCAGCTTATAGTTTTTGAACAAAGAAGTTACATTTTTTCCTTTTCCTTTTTAGCCTGTTCCAGCTCCACCAGAGGAGGTGAATATGGTAATTTTTCTTTACAGCGGAGCGCAAGAGCTTGCATTTGCCTGGTTTCTCTAATGTTATCAATTCCAAATGTAAATATCGGTATAAAACATATTACTAAAGGAGTTCTTTGATCTTTTTATATAGAAATCATGTAGACCTTGGGCCACTTCCAAAGCACTTCCCATCTAGGGCAACAACACTAAAATAAATGAGATCACTTGATCATAAATAACATTAATCCTGTTGATTTCATTGGATCTTCCTTCAATGAGAAACTTTTTATAATAGTCCTTAAAGTACCACCTGGAAAGTCTTTTGCCACAAGGTGGAGCATCTCTTCTAAAAATGTGTCTGATAATGTTAGCAGCTAGTTGGACCTTTCGGCGGAAGGTGTAAGGAGAAACACCCTTGGCAGTAAGGCATCTTATAATTTTTGAACAAAGAAGTTACATTTTTTTCCCTTTTCCTTTTTAGCCTGCTCAAGCTCCACCAGAGGAGGTGAATATGGTAATTTTTCTTTCCAGGGGACCCAAACTGCTTGCAGTTGCCTGGTTTCTCTAACATTATTAACTCCAATTCTAAATAATGATATAAATCATACTACAAAAGGAGTTCTTTAACCTTTTTCAAAAAAATTTATGCAGCCATTGAGCCACATCCAAAGCACTTCCCATCTAGAGTAACACCACTAAAATAAATGACATCGCTTGATCATAATTTACATTAAACCCGTTGATTTCATTGGATCTCCCTTCAATGGCAAACTTTTTATAATACTCCTTAAGGTACCCCCTGGCAATGTCTTTTGCCCCAAGGTGGATCACCTCTTCTAAAAATGTGTCAGATAATCTTACCAGCTAGTTGGATCTTTTGGCGGAAGGTGTAATTAACCCCCATGGCAGTAAGGCAGCTTATCCTATTTGACCAGAGAAGTTACATTTTTTTCCTTTTCCTTTTTAGCCTGCTCAAGCTCCACCAGAGGAGGTGAATATGGTAATTTTTCTTTCCAGCGGAGCCCAACTGCTTGCATTTGCCTGATTTCTCTAACATTAGCTCCAATGCTAAATATTGATAGAAAACATACTACAAAAGGAGTTCTTTAATCTTTTTTTTAAAAAAATTATGTATCAATTAAACGACATCCAAAGCACTTCCCATCTAGAGTAACACCACTAAAATAAATGAGATCACTTGATCATACTTAACATTAGTCCTCCTGATGTCATTGGATCTCCCTTCAATGAGAAACGTTTTATAATAGATTTAAGCAACCACCTGGCAATGTCTTTTGCCCCGAGGTGGAGCATGTCTTCTAAAAATGTGTCAGATAGTGTTAACAGCTACTTGGACCTTTGGGCAGAAGGTGTAAGAAACACCCTTGGCAGTAAGGCAGCTTATAGTTTTTGAACAAAGAAGTTACATTTTTTCCTTTTCCTTTTTAGCCTGTTCCTTCTCCACCAGAGGAGGTGAATATGGTAATTTTTCTTTACAGCGGAGCGCAAGAGCTTGCATTTGCCTGGTTTCTCTAATGTTATCAATTCCAAATATAAATATTGGTATAAAACATATTACTAAAGGAGTTCTTTGATCTTTTTATATAGAAATCATGTAGACCTTGGGCCACTTCCAAAGCACTTCCCATCTAGGGCAACAACACTAAAATAAATGAGATCACTTGATCATAAATAACATTAATCCTGTTGATTTCATTGGATCTTCCTTCAATGAGAAACTTTTTATAATAGTCCTTAAAGTACCACCTGGAAAGTCTTTTGCCACAAGGTGGAGCATCTCTTCTAAAAATGTGTCTGATAATGTTAGCAGCTAGTTGGACCTTTCGGCGGAAGGTGTAAGGAGAAACACCCTTGGCAGTAAGGCATCTTATAATTTTTGAACAAAGAAGTTACATTTTTTTTCCTTTTCCTTTTTAGCCTGCTCAAGCTCCACCAGAGGAGGTGAATATGGTAATTTTTCTTTCCAGGGGACCCAAACTGCTTGCATTTGCCTGGTTTCTCTAACATTATTAACTCCAATTCTAAATAATGATATAAATCATACTACAAAAGGAGTTCTTTAACCTTTTTCAAAAAAATTTATGCAGCCATTGAGCCACATCCAAAGCACTTCCCATCTAGAGTAACACCACTAAAATAAATGACATCGCTTGATCATAATTTACATTAAACCCGTTGATTTCATTGGATCTCCCTTCAATGGCAAACTTTTTATAATACTCCTTAAGGTACCCCCTGGCAATGTCTTTTGCCCCAAGGTGGATCACCTCTTCTAAAAATGTGTCAGATAATCTTACCAGCTAGTTGGACCTTTGGGCATGAAGTGTAATTAACGCCCTTGGCAGTAAGGCATCTTATAGTTTTTGAACAGAGAAGTTACATTTGTTTCCTTTTCCTTTATAGCCTGCTCAAGCTCCACCAGAGGAGGTGAATATGGTAATTTTTCTTTACAGCGTGGCCCAACTGCTTCCATTTGCCTGGTTTCTCTAACACTACTAACTCCAATTCTAAATATTAATATAAATCATGCTACATAAGGAGTTCTTTAGTCTTTTATAAAAGTTATGTAGCCATTGGCTCACATCTAGAGTAACACACACCCCCCCAAAAGGAAACACTTGATCATAACTAACATTAGTCCCCCTGATGTCATTGGATCTCCCTTCAATGAGAAACTTTTTAAAATAGACTTTAAGGTACCCCCTAATAATGACCTTTGTACCAAGATGGAGCACCTCTTCTAAAATTGTTTCAGATAATGGTAGCACCTAGTTGGACCTTTGGGTGTAAGGTGTAAGGAGAATCACCCTTGGTGGTAAGGCAGCTTATCCTTTTTGACCAGAGAAGTTACATTTTTTTTCCTTTTCCTTTTTAGCCTGCTCAAGCTCCACCAGAGGAGGTGAATATGGTAATTTTTCTTTCCAGAGGAGCCCAACTGCTTGCATTTGCCTGATTTCTCTAACATTGTCTCCAATTCTAAATAATGATATAAATCATACTACAAAAGGAGTTCTTTAACCTTTAAAAAAATTTATGTAGCCATTGAGCCACATCCAAAGCACTTCCCATCTGGAGGAACATTAGTTCCCCTGATGTCATTGGATCTCCCGTCAATGAGAAACTTTTTGTAATAGTTCTTAAGGTACCACCTGGCAACGTCTTTTGCACCAAGGTGGAGCACCTCTTCTAAATATGTGTCAGTTATGTTCGCAACTAGTTGGACTTTTGGTGGAGGGTATGAGAAACACCCTTGGTGGTAAGGCAACTTATAGTTTTTGAACAGAGAAGTTTCTTTTTTTTCCTTTTCCTTTTTAGCCTGCTCAAGCTCCACCAGAGGAGGTGAATATGGTAATTTTTCTTTCGAGCGGAACCTAACAGCTTTCTCTAACGTTATTAACTCCAATTCGTATTTATATAAACGTATATAATGTATTTATATAAAACATACTACTAAAGAAGTCCTTTAATCTTTTTTTTAAAAAACCATGTAGGTATTGAGCCACATCCAAAGCACTTCCTATCTAGATGTCTAGATGATCTAGCACTCCCACTGATGTCAAGAAACTTTTTTATAATAGTCTTTAGCCTAGATGCCTAAGCACATTCAATCTTGCCTGATTTTGGAAGCTAAGGAGTGTCGGCCCTGGTTAGAACTTGGAGGGTAGACTACCAGGGAATACCAGGTGCTGTAGGCACCTAGAGTAAGGACTGGCAAACCACTCCAGTATTCTTGCCAAGAAAACTACATGGACATGGAGTCACAAAGAGTCGGTCATAACTATAATGACAACATACACAGACACACACACAGACACACAGACACACAGATAGACAGACAGACAGACAGACAGACAGACAGACACACACACACACACACACGTATGCACGCATGCGCACATGCGCACATGCGCACGCACACACGCACATGCACACACAGAGACACAAGGTACCACCTGGCAGTGTCTTTTGCCACAAGTTGGAGCACCTCTCCCAAAAATGTGTCAGTTAATGTTAGCTGCTAGTTTGACCTTTTGGCGGAAGGTGAGAGAAACACCCTTGGCAGTAAGGCAGCTTATAGTTTTTGAACAGAGAAGTTACATTTTTTTTTCCTTTTTAGCCTCAAACTCCACCCGCGGAGGTGAGTATGGTAATTTTTCTTTCCAGGGGAGCCCAACAGCTTGCATTTGCCTGGTTTCTCTAACATGATTAACTCCAATTTTAAATGTTGATATAAAACATACTTCTAAATGAGCTCTTTAATTTTTTTAATTAAAAATATGTAGCCATTGACCCACATCCAAAGCACTTCCCATCTAGAGTAACACCACTAAACTAAATGAGATCATTTTTCCTACTGATGTCATTGGATCTCCCTTCAATGAGAAACTATTTATAATAGTCTTTAAGGTACCACCTGTTTTTCATCTTTTGTTTTATTTTGTTTCTTTGATTTTTTTCCCCCCTGGAATTTTTATCAGTAGCAATGCTATTGTCCAGAGTTTGAAATACACCTATGCAAGCAATAAGATATTCATTATTAATTTCCTAATTACTTTGGCAAAATTAAATTATGACTGTCATGTGGCAAGACATCTCTGCTTTCACTCTGAGGGCACTTTCATTACTTTTCTAGTTAAAAGACACATTTGAAAGGTGAAGAATTGTTTGCATCCTGAATTTTTAAAAAAGTACAGTATGTGGTTTCGTTACTTTTGAATAATGAAGACGTCAAAGGATGAATTACAGCCCACTTCCATCCATTTGAGAAATTACACAATGAACGTCCTCCCATGGGTTCAAACGCATTCACATTTACATTTTGTGCTTATCTGGTTTCTTTCTAGGTTCCAGCATTCTGAATGACCTACCTAGGAATTCATTCAGGTAAGATCATTTGCCATCTTTGGTCCACCGAGTGGTGGACGAAGCCTTCGGTTTGATTGTCTCCCACATTTCATGCTTGTATCTTTTAACCTCTACTTATTTTTACCTCAGATATGAAGGAATAATCCCTCTGATGTCATTGGATCTCCCTTCAATGAGAAACTTTCTATAATAGTCTTTAAGGTACCACCTGGCATTGTCTTTTGCCACAAGGTGGAGCACCTCTTCTAAAAATGTGTCAGTTAATGTGTTAGCTAGCTGGGCCTTTAGGAGGAAGGCATAAGAATCACGTGTTTTTTTTTAAACACCTCTTAATACTCCATTCACAACTCTTTTTAGAATGGAGACGGGCATGTTCTACTTTTAACCACATGCCTGCTAAGGAATGGAGCCTTCATAAGAAAAAGTTTTAATTAATTCCATATAATTAAAACTAAGGTTTTTGGACATTGAAGGGCAACTCCTGTTTAGTGCTACATCCAAGGTTTGCTCTCTGCTACGTTTCCAATTGGCCACTCACCTATGGCAAGAGACCTCGTGACATTCATCTCTCGGACCATCTGCAGGATAGCAGGGTTTTCACCCTTGCCAGGTGTAATGTTGTGCCTTCCAATTTGGTGCAGAGTAGAGTCGGGGGATTGCTCACGGAACTGAGAGTGTGACCCCGCAGCCAGGGAGAGGTCGAAACATTGCACCGTATGGTGTTTCACTGCACCTTGTACCAGGATATCGGCCAGCATTACTTATCTCCCTTTCTTTCCCCTCACTTTCCCCCCCAGAAAAAGTGAGGCAGAAACTCTCTTCCATTCCCATAAACGTGGTTGAGGATTAACCTTGGAAAGCTATTTCCTGGAAAGGTCTCCTCCTCACTTTACAATGAGAACAACCCTGTGAGATGGAGTTGCTGAGGGACAGTGACTGTCGGGGTGGGTGGAGATTTCAACCTGGGCCTCCCAGAGTCCAATTCAGTTGTTCTAAAATGGTGCCTTGTCAAACTAGTTTGAAGGAGAGTGCCTAACCTTCTCCCCCTGAGAATGATGATAAGGATGTAGATGAGAGGTTTCCTGTACACATGTAGGCTCTTCAAAGAATCCAGGACCTTGGGGAAGAAAGGTCCTTGCTTATATCCAAAGGCTACAGACAACTGAGAAAGTCTCCTCTTCTGAGAGATTGCTGATGACATGAAGAGTGAGAAAATAGAAAGACTGGGTCCAGGCACACCTCTCTAGACTGGTTGAGAGTGCTGAATTCTACAAGGATTGAATAGGGCGCAAGTTGCTAACCTAACATTCTGACCACAACACTGGATAGTAGTTATTGCATAATACAGTAGGACTCCGGTTATCTGCTGGGGATCGGATCCAGGCCTTTCTGTGGCTAACGGAAACCGTGGATAAAAGAGAACATAAAAAAACTGCTGTTTTGTGACAGTAGCTTGCTTTACAGCTGCTGTTTGTAACAGTAGCTTGCTTTGCACCGGCTGAATTATTTAATTTTTTCCTCTGCCAACCATGGATAACTGAATCAGTGGTTAATGAATCAGTGGATACAGGTGTCATCCTGTACTTTAACAAGCAGAAGGCATAGGCTAAACAGCAGCTTCACACTCTCTTAGTATATTTTCTCTTAAGTACTTGGGAGTACGTTTTATTTTACTTACATGCTTACCTATTAACCAAGCGTTTGCCACTATTGGCGGTGCACACATATAGTAACATTCATGAACAACATACAAATATTTAAAAACATTATCTGAAAACTATAAATCAGATTTTAAAAAGATCTCCCAATTTCAGTTGCCTGTTGACTTCTTTGAATTGCTTGATGATTTTATCCATGAATTTGTAGTAAGAAAAGCGAGAAAAGATTTCTTTCTTTCTAGCTTTTTGGTTTCTGTTTGTTTACTTCAGATTGCAACATTTGAATGCCGGATTTAATGTGAAGGCTCTCTAGCAGCGCATGTAGCAAGTTAAAGCCACATGGAATGCATTAGAAGAGGAGGGCTTATCTTTTTCACCTGTCTTTTCACCTGTTTGATTTTTAGATGTGCCCGTTGGAGACGCCATCAAGAGATCACAAAACTGACTGCGATACTTCCTGTCGACACATTTCCATTGGCACATTGTATTACCAAAATAATAATCATAATAAAAATTGGAAGCATGCCATTCTATTGTCTCTTCGGTTGTTCTATAGGCTTAATTCTTCCTATTGATGAATTAAGGTTCATTCTGTTCAAATGCAGTGCCTTTTCAGTAAGATCAAAACCTGACTGGTACAAGAGAAAGTTTGGGCAAGAGCCAAGGGGCACAGTGGTTAAACAGCTGTACTGCAGCTATAACTGCACTCACCACCTGGGGTTCAATCCCAGGTAAAGTATCCCATGAAAGTAAGAGCCTTTGTACACGACCCCTAAACTCTGCCGCAAATGGCTGCCAGCTCCGGAGCTTACAATTGTTTCCCCACCAGCTCCGGAGTTTGCAGAAAATTAAGTGCGACCACGCCCACCTAAGCGCGTCCCAGCGCACTTTTCATGTACCTGCTCTCGGAGGGTGAAAATCCCTGATGCGGATTTAAGGGAGTGAGTGCCGGGCTCTCCTCGCTTCTGTTTGTTGTTGGTTTTGCCTCCCGCCCCTTTAAGAGAAGGAATCAGGACGACGACGGGGCTCCGGGCGGCTTCGGAGGTGAGCCTGCATTTTTTCCTCTCTTTTTTTCTCCCTCCCCTCACGCAGACAGGAGCAAGGAAGTGCGGATGGGTGGGGACGTAGGAAGAGCAATGAACCCCCAAGATCTCTGGTCCGAATTTAAGTGGCCAGCGGATCTTAGGGGTCGTGTGAAAAGGCCCTAACTGCAGATTGTAGGGGCTTCCTCTGTACCCAATTTGGAGAAGATTGGATGAACACTTTTAATAGTCCAATTTCTGTTTCTAAAAACACAGTCCTAACATCCCCAGTCGACACCTAAGCAATAGATATTGGTGCCCACGAGTTTGTAATTATTTTGCAAATGGCAAACACTGCTTCCTTGAAAATGATTCTTCACACAGTCTTCTCTTTGGTCCAGATGGAACTTTGCTGTCATTTAAAAGATACAAAATGCTCATTTGATCTCTTAAGTTCCTTCGGAAGGTGGGCAGTATAAAAATAAATAAATAAATAAATAAATAAATAAATAAATAAATAAATAAATAAATAAATTTCATCCACCAAGTGTTGCTAGATATGTACAGTGTTACGTACAGTAGTCATTGCCCAAACTTCTTGAAAGTTCTTCAGGAAATGAATGAATTTCACTGAGATTCTGGCCAAGATGCTCAGTTGGGACCTCAGCTTTATGAGTGAGATAATATTTAAAGAATTTTAAAAGTATTTTAAAATATGAAGGTCTGTTCAGGATTTCTTTAAAAGTTTGAGAAAAAGACTTTTCTTGAGGTGACGAAAGATATTTATCTTGGCTTGACTTCCTCACAGAAAACACCCACTAATATTTGTCCTGTTCCTTTTGACAACATTCTTGCTGTCCTTTTCACGTAAATTTTGACATCCTTTTCCCTGTTGTCAATACAGGCACAATATCATGAAGCAATAGGGGGCCATTTCCTGTTTGTTTTGACTGATGGATAAAGAAGGACAATATTCCACATTCATAAACCAGAATTTTTTTGGACGAATTAAATTCATTGTACAAATAATCACCTGTCATATAACAATAACAAAAACTAATCTTTCATAAACATACAACTCCAACAGGTTGTGCCGATGCCATTTGACTCAACTTGAACACAATGTATTTATTGCTTTTATACCCTGACATGGAGAGTTTGATTGAGTGAAGTAAGCCCAAAAGACTATTTTGAATGAACAGTGTCATTGGGAAAGATGATCTGTGGAAAATGAAAAGTTTATTTTTCAACATCATAAATAAAATGCATCAAAGAGGAAGAAGAAAACTAGGCATTCAAAACAGTGGGACTGAATAAGAATCCAAACCCTCACCTCATCTCTTAAGTCTATGGCATAGCGTCTTACAAAAGTCAATTGACCCAACATGAACAGAAGATGACAACATGAAGGAACAATAATTGGAAGGAACAACTGAAAAGCTTATATGGCATCACCCAAACTATTCAAGAATATTATCTGGAGTGTATCAGGATCTACTGATAGGGACAGATGATAGGGACAGATGATCATCTCAAATATTATTGATATCAAGATATTACAAAGTGGGCTTTGGAAGCAAAAGGGTCTATCTTCTGCGAAGACTTAAAGCCCTTCTTGCTTAGCTCTGCTTGTACTCTTCACCAAAACAGTAGATTCCAGATAGTTTGGAGAACATCTTCCGGTGCAAGATGGAAGCGATGGCCCAAGAAGACTTGAGGAGACACCAGCTTGGGGAACAGGTAGTGATGCCTTGACGGCACTCCCAAGTCTTACCTGGAAATGTTGGAGAATGGACCTCGAAACCGCCCAAAGTTTACTTACTATGGGGTGTAACTGAATTTAGTTACCTCTTGCTCTACCCACCAAATGTGACCAGGAAAGCTTTCATTTAAATACCCCCCACCCGCGACCCTTAAAAGAGAATCGAATGGGTGAAAACTCACAGTCACTCCCAGGCCAATCAGAGTGACAATCAAAAATTCCCATCCAGCCTTTACGTGACCAGCTAATCTCATTCTCACCATTATAAGGTGGGAGGGAGTGATCACCTGAGCAAAATGGAGGCTGCTGGCTACATGGGCAGATCTTATCTAGGTTACCCAGTTCCTTTAGCTCCAGCCCCATACCGACATGCTTTTTTTGCCAAATCCAATCAGGTGGTCAAAGAAGCCCCACCCAGGAACTCTGCCCCCAAGGGGCTGCCATAGCCAGAGCTTCCTCTCTAGGGAAGAACCAGTCACTGTGATAGCCTTATCGTGTGCATAGGCCTTACATAAGAACATAAGAACATAAGAAGAGCCCTGCTGGATCAGGCCAAAGGCCCATCTAGTCCAGCTTCCTGCATCTCACAGTGGCCCCACCAGATGTGTCTGGGAGTGCACAAGACTAGATATCTAGATACCCAATGGTCACCACAATTGAGTTTCAAATTTAACATCACACACAAATACCAATATATTCAGATACATATTTTTGAAAGGGCCAGTTGTCTTGTTAATGCACTTGAAAGCAGAATAATCGAGATACCCACTTGTTCAATTCTGCCTTTTAGACTTTATTTATTGTCTGAAGTTTGAACCATCCAGCAGGTTAGAGTTTAAGTAGCTGGGTGTCTTTTTTCATTATAGACACACCTGGACAACACCTTGTCAGACAGCAGTTAAGTCAGATAAACTCTCAGCACAGGCTACCCTATGTTTTCACCTTACTTGGGGCACCTCATACATACCTGACACATTGCAGATTTTTAATACTAAATCAATAGCACCGCTTCTCTATGGTGTCTACATCTGGATGCCTGCATTCCACAGTTCTATGGAAAGGTTTCGATCAAGGTTTTTGCATAAAATCTTTGGCCTGCCTCTCTGTGTTCCATATGCAACCCTATGCCTTGAAGCTGGCCAACACATGCTTGAGGCCCTGGGCTGGCTTAGATCTCTCAAATTCTGGGTCAGAATTTGTTTATTTTTCAATCCAGGATATTCTATTCCAAGCACAGCTTTCTGACCAAAGGGTCTGGCCCTATTTATTAAGAACATCAAGACCCTGGAGCTGTCACCAGATTTCTTGGGCTCATTACCTCCATCTCAGGCATTCCATATAATTAAAACTAAGGTTTTTTGACATTGAACGGGCAACTCCTGTTTAGTGCTACATCCAAGGTTTGCTCTCTGCTACATTTCCAATTGGCCACTCACCCATGGCAAGAGACCTCGTGACATTCATCTCTCGGACCATCTGCAGGATAGCAGGGCTTTCACCCTTGCCAGGTGTAATGTTGTGCCTTCCAATTTGGTGCAGAGTAGAGTCGGGGGATTGCTCACGGAACTGAGAGTGTGACCCCGCAGCCAGGGAGAGGTCGAAACATTGCACCATATAGTGTTTCACTGCACTTTGTACCAGGATATCTGCCAGCATTACTTATCTCCCTTTCTTTCCCCCACCCCAGTTGGGATGACTTGGGCAAAATACAGCACTGGTTGGGGGATATACTAATAAGTAATTGCTAGATACATCTATCTCATTATCCAGAGGCATCACATTAGATTTCCACACACTGCTGAGTTCTAACATGTCTGCTGGGCATCCTTCAATATACTGTATATTTACTGTTTTGCATTGCTCTTATACCAATAAAAGTTCTGAATCTGAATGTGATTGTCTGAAAGAGCTCAGGGTTCGTCATTCAAAGTTCATTTCAGCCCAGGTCAAACACCTCTTCTTTGTACGGCAAAGAGGAAATGCGATCCTTGCCATGTTATCATAGCACATACTTGGAAAAGGTCAAGTGGGATCCCTGTTAATACCCATATTAAGGACACTGATGCTGCCTCCGCTTTAGGAGCCTTTTGGCCCGTGACGTTGGGTGCCAACAATCACTAATCATGGGATTATGGTTGTGATACATTGATTTTTGCTTATGGATTAGAAGTGACAGGTCCTCTGGATAAAGGACTCGTTTCTTTTTGGCCAACCCCTTTGAAACTTCTGGAGAGATCCACAGTAGATAAATACAGCAGCCCTGGGTCCGCAGTCCTTGCACTGGTGACTTCACTTGTGAAAGAAACCCAAGCCAAAGCCAAAATGAATCTCCAGGTTGTGGCTGCGGGTCTGCTCGTCCTTCTCCTTTGCCCAAAGGAGAGCATTTCTGTAAGTTGGGTTTTGCTCCCAGCGACACCCATGGGGTGAATGTTTAGCAGAGGACATGGCCAAAGGGTGGATGTCCTCATTTTGTTGGATCATGTCTCCTGGTATTCTCCACTGGAATGCTGTCTGGAATTGATGGGTGTTGTTGTCCAAACGTATATCCTTTCGGCACCTCTGAGTTAGAATCCTCAAGGATTCATGGGTGAATATGATCTGTCTTCTGTCTTAGCACAATTCTTCTAACTCCAAAAAAGCACTTGAGTTAGTGAAGATCTCTGATTTTCCATGCTCAAAGATGCCTGTCTGCTGTCCAATATCTGAATTCTCTTTCCTCTTTCACTTCACAACTATCTTCCTATGTTGCTGTCATGTGAGCCTATTTTTGGTGTAACAAATTTATTCTGGAAACTCCATCATTGTTTCTAGATGGATTTCAAGAAGAAGGGGGCTTCTTTAGAGTTGCGATCACACACAGCTTTATGCACATCGCCTTCAGGGATTTTTAAAATCTGCATACTGTAATTAAAAAAATTGTAAACTGCCCAGAGACTACTTGAAGTGGTATTGGCCGGTATATAAGCAGACCACTTTATATCTGGGGAAGAGTATGTAATTATTATCATGTACTGTTTACCTCTTAGAAACCTCTGACATGGAAGCGGTTTATTTGTTGTGCACAAACGAACCCATGAATTAATGAGAAACTGAAGGGTCACAAATAGCAATTTTGTTGTCCCAAGATTATGACAAGAGTTCTTAGGTATTTTATATTTAATTTGTTTCAATGCGTGATCACTTTGTTGTTCTTCCTGCAGCAATACGATTATTATCCCGGTGGCCCAGTAAGTATAACAAATCCATATTCCGAAACTTATAAAATTAGAAGCACTCGTTAGTCTGGTTCCTTCCACAGGACATTGCCTAGCCAAGCAGGGCTTAACCTAAAGTCGACTAGATTCTTCTTTGTCGTGGATTGCACCCGTGAACAGAAAATCTGAGAAATCTGGTTTTTTGCACTAAAATAGAACTGACACAAAACCAGGAGGCTTTTCTTCAAATAAATCACTACACCTAAGAGGATGGCAAAAAGAGTGCCTTGACTGTCCATCTTGATGAAGGTGGATTTCAAAAAGTCCGAGTAGGGCTTAAGTTTATTTTATTTGTTTAAAATTGTACCTTGCACATTCAGTGGACAAGGTACTACTCTGGATGACTTCTGGAAAATGACAAAAATATACATCAGTTTTTTAAAAAAATATTCATATAAACGTAAAATGCTCTTAGGTGAACAATGGGAGTGGGAGGGGCAGGTGGAATGGCAGGACGACTTGAAGGAGAGGCGCTCTGATAGGTAGTGAAATCCTAGACCTAGATCAGTGTTGGTGAACCTATGGCACGGGTGCCAAAGGTGGCGCTCAGAGCCCTTTTTGTGGGCACCCAGCATTGCCCCTTCACAGCCACCTGTATTCAGGTTAAATTGCTGCATTGGCACTTTGCAAAAAAGTCAGTGGGTTTTGAATCGCAGTTGGGGCACTCGGTCTCTAAATGGTTCGCCTAGACTGTACAAGGGTTTCTTAGTTAACATTAGAACCTTGAATTTGGCCCAGCAGCATATTGGCAGGCAGTGCAAGCAGGCCAGGATGTGTGAAATACGGTCACATGTAGGTATATTAGTAAGCCACTGCATTTTACACTTGCTGCAGCTTCTAAACCTCTTTCAAAGAAAGCCCCACATAGGCCGCAGTCATACCAGCATTTTCTCCGTAGTTTCCCTTCGGTGATCTGTGCAGAAAAAGATTGTGTCCTAACTGCGAAGGGAAGTAAATTCGAGCCCCGGTCTACCACGCCCCCTTGAACAGCAGTTTCAGTGAAGTTTCCTAAATGACCGTCAGGGGCTGGATTTAGAAACTTCGCTCGAAAATGCTTACTTATTTGCTTCTGTAACCACAACAGGACACCGAAAATATGCAGTAAAACCATTGTTCCCCCTTTTCAGCAATGGAGGCTTAGAGAGGAGACTAACTGCACATTAAAAACCACGTGACTGCCCAGAAAAAAAATACGCATGAAATTTATATACGCAGAGAACGCTGGTGTGATCATGGCCATAGAGAGCATTGAGTTAGTTGATCCAATGCATGATCCAATGATATTAGGGACTTCCTTTCAAGAAAGGATGGAGTTGTACAATATGGTTCAGATGGAAAAAGGTATTCTGCAACCATTCTGCAACCTGGGCTTCAACCACTACACTGATCAGATTCACTGATTCACAGTGGAGCAAATATTAGTTCTCATTGGCTGTTCTGCAATCCAAACCATACAGATGGACTAACATATTTATTCCATGTATAAGAGCCCCATGTATAAGGTGACCTCCACCTTTCCAGCCCCAGATTACTGTTTCCCAACTGCACAGTTCGCTCCTCGGCTTATACCTGTGTATGAGACAACCTTCAAATTTTAGTCTGACAATTTTAGACTAAAATATAGTCTTATGCACAGAAAAATACAGAAGTTCATTCATTTTTGACAATGAATGAGAAATGACAGTAACCTATTCTTCACCAATTTATAAGTTATAAATTGCTCCACATCAAAGATTTATAAGCTATACATGTTTGAGGTGGAGCAATTTATCTATTGAATGAATGAATGAATGAATGAAGGAATGAATGAAGGAATGAAGGAATGAAGGAATGAAGGAATGAAGGTATCTTAAAATATTTTGCATGGTATTCCTTTGCTTATTGCTAGAAAACCTACATTAGGTGCTGCTGAATGTATTTTGTATATGTGTTTTATTTATGCCATTAAAGGTTTTTGATTGATTGATTGATTGAATATTTTGCATTTTATATGATTCAATGCACAATGTCTTTCTTGTTCTTACTGAAGGCATACCCTGGCTTCTATGGCTCCAGCGGTAGTGGCGAAGTGAGTATAACACCTCCACATTACTAAATTATTTAAAGTTCAGTAGCAGTGCTCTATCAGGTTCCATAAAAATGTTGATCCTTCAAAAGCCATTTCTTAAAATGCAGGGATAATAATTATACTTTTGGGATTTCTGAGGACAGCTTCTGAAAGAGCCTGTGGCAATCTGTATATGAAAGGCTTTGTAAAGAGAGGAAAGAGTTATTCAAGTCAGCGCGGGATGATTAGCTAGCTGTCTCCCTTCTTCCAGGGTTTTGCTCACCCATGTAACAATTAAACTGGACGAGTTTCTGCTTGAATGCAGATGCCAGACATGAGCTGGACAATGGGAAAAATCAAGGTTGCAGTTTTGATGCAGAGTCTTTGTACAAGCTGGAGGCTTCTCTTCAGCTGGCTCATGTGATGAAAGCCGAAAAGAGAGGTGGGAGGGGTAGCGGACTCTGTCTAACTATCTTGATGGATTTCAGAAGGACTCCAATGGGTCCAATGGGTTACTATTTGCACTATTTGCACTATGTTTCAGGTGGAGCAATTCATCTATTGTAGGAATGAATGAATGAATGAATGAATGAATGAATGAATGAATGAATGAATGAATGGGAGTAACCGAATGTCCACAAATAGTATATCTGTTGTAACAGGATTACAAAAGTTCTAAAGTATTTTAAATTTCATATTATTCAATCCACAATGTCTTTCTTGTTTCTGCCGAAGGGAAACTTTGGCTCCAGTGGCAGTAAAGAAGTGAGTATAACATGCCAACATTACCAATTTAATAGATTTAAGTTTAGTAGATGTGCTCTGTCAGGTTCCATAAAACAAAAGTGTTACTTTGCTCCTTGAAGAGGTCTTCTGAAAGGGCCTGCTATGTTTTCTCTATATAACGCTATATTGTGAAACACTATTCAAGGTGGATACGGAGGGTGTTTAGTGGCTTCCTTCCCCTCTGGCTTTGCACACTCAAACATTAATCAGCCTGTAATTCATTAGTCTGGAAAATTTGAGTTGTTACCTACTGTCCTTGCTATAGGACTAGTTTAGTCAGAATGGTCTCTAGTTTGGAGGTCATAGTATAGCATATGCACATATCACTATTACTATACTAATGGGTTTTAAATTTAGTAGTACTGCTCTTCAGGGTGCACAAAATAAAAGGTGGTGTGGCCCACTGGCATTTGTTGTCTGTCTTAATGATGCTGGGTGTTTGAAAGATCAGATGGAGATAGGAGCCCCATGGTGCAGTGGGTAAATACCTGTACTGCAGGTAAAACTGTGCTCATGACATGGGGTTCAATCCCAGGTAGCAAGTTCAAGGTTCACTCAGCCTTCCATCCTTCTGAGGTTGGTAAAATGAGTACCCAGCTTGCTGGGGGGGGGGCAATGTGTAGCCTGCATACTGTAATTAAACTTGAAGTGGTATGGGGCGGTATATAAGCAGAACACTTTTTGCTTTAATGTGTTTCCTCCCTTCTAGACATTTCTGTGTATATAGTCTTCATATTTTTGTTAATGAATTTGATGACTTCACTCTAGAGCAGGGCAGCTAGTTGTTCTTATCCATCACTAAGGAATATTTGATGTAAATCATCTTACCTGTTCGAATTGCAGGAAAAAGGTGAAAGTAACAAAATGACCAGAAACAGTTTTAGTAGTATTTTGACTCAAGTTATATGGTATTTAGAGATGGGCACGAACCGGAAAAATGGTGATTCGTTTTGTTTTGTTTCGTTTCCTTTTTAACAATTTTTTTTCAAAAAAATTCATTTTGTTGGTTCGTTAATTTGTTATTTGTTTTTACCTGCTTTGCGTGATTGAATGCATTTGACCGTGCGTGGGCGTCCCAATGCCCCAGACCAGATGGAAAACATTAAAAAAATAAAAAATAAAAAACTTGATAACTGCACTAACTGGACTGGCAGCATCCTCATCTTCACATCATCCACATCCTCCTCCTCCTCCTCCTCCTCCTCATCATCATCATCATCCTTGTGTTGTTGTTGACATGTGTCATGTGTATGTGTTGTGTAAGTGAAGTGTTTCTCATGTGCATGTGACACATGACATGACATGACATGGCATGAGACTCTCATTCATCCATCCAATCCCATTACCACATGGATGGATCCCTGTCCGAGTCCATCACTTTGTTTTGTTTGGAATGGGAGGAAACAGTTGATATTAATTTATTTCTTCTTTCTTTCCTACCCCAAGAGCATAAAGTCAGCACCCTCTGATGCTGGCAGAGAGAGAGTATAGAGAGAGAGAGAGTATGACAAAAGGTTAGGGAACATATTTGCCTCTCCCTGCCACTTTAAGCCTCCCCCCCCCAAAAAAAAAAGCGGTCTGAGAAAGCACATAAATAGACGTTTTAAACACTCCTCACCCCTGCCCCCCTGCTAGGTATTATCAGGCAGAAAAAATAATTTTTGCTGGGTTTCTAAGTATATTCAGGACATTTTGCTACCTTAAAATGCCATTCTGCACGGATTAACAAACGTATGCGGCAGCCATTTTGTCCCCTTAAAAAAAGATATCTTTAAAAACACATTTTAGATGTTTTAAATCACTGGCATCAACCTAATAGCTATAATTAGGCATAAAAAATATTTATGATATTTTTGAAGTGTTTCTCATCTGTTTAAAGCATTTAAAAACAGCTCATTTCTTCACGCACCACCACTAACGAAATGAAACGTAATGAACCAATTTTTCCCGGTTTCGTTTCATTTAGTTTGGATTTTACTCCTATGTTCGTTATTCATTTCGTTATGTAACGAAATGAATAGTGAATAACAAAATGAATAAAAAATTAATTTTGTGCCCATCTCTAATGGTATTTTAATTTTTGTCTATGATGTGATCGACTATGTTCTTTCTGTTCCTGCTCTAGAGATCTTGTGTCCAGAATCGTCCGTGGTTTGGTAGACAAGTAAACCAAGTATCATTTATCAGCTCATCATAGACCCCCTTTAAAATGAATATTAGATATGTTTAAGTTCTATGACTAGCATGTAAGTGAATTTTGAGGAAAGTTATATGGCAACTCTATCGGAACATGTTTCGACCACAATGTCATTCTTGCTCTTGGTCTAGAGATATTTCGGTGGATACCGTCGTCCCTATGGTGGCCCGGTAAGTAGACTCGTTAAAGTGTCATTCGTCAGTTTTTCAGAGACCCTCTTTAAAATATTATTTATTTATTTATTTATTTATTTATTTATTTATTTATTTATTTATTTATGAATATTTTTACCCCTCCTTTCTCCTTGGAAAAGGACCCATGGTAAACCATGTAAACCAACTGTCATTTATCAGCTTTTCACAGATCCATTTTAAGACAAATATTAGGCCTATTTAAGTTCGATGTCCAACATTAAGTGAGAGGGTGAGGATAGCACCTCTTCTCTATCATCATGACACTGGATTTCAGAAAGTCTGGATAGGGATGAAGTAGATTTCTATCTCCACACAAATTTACTCACACAGTCTTTTAAGTTTTGAGATGGTGTGGTGGCTCAGCGGACTAGAGTGCTGAAACTGTCAGCTGCAAAGTCAGCAGCTCAGTGGTTCGAATCCTGGGTGCCACACAGTGGAATAAGCTCCTACTGTTAGCCCCAGCTCCTGCCAACCTAGCAGTTCGAAAGCATGTAAATGCAAGTAGCTAAATAGGTACCGCTGTAAAAAGTGGGAAAGTAAACAGTGTTCTGTGCACAGAAATGCATTCATGCCGACTACATGGCCACAGGCTTGCACAACACTGGCTCCTTGGCTTAGAAATGGAGATGAGCACCGTCCCTAGAATCAGACACAACTAGCACGGATGTGTAGGGGGAAACTTTACCTTTACGTTCTAAGTTTTAGTAATGAATTTGTTTATTTCATTTTGGGGAGGGGTGATTAGTTGTCCTCACCAGTCAGAGTTTTTGGGGTGGTGTGGTTTCTTTATTCTTAGAAAGACTGAATGAAAGAATGGCAGCAACAGAATGGTGGTCACACACCAAATGGCTGTTATAAGTGAATTTTGAGGGAAGGTATATGGCAACTTAAAGTGAACATGTTTCAATGTACAATATCATTCTTGCTCTTGGTCTAGAGATATTTTGGTGGATATCGTCGTCCCTATGGTGGTCCGGTAAGTAGACTCATTAAAGTGCCATTTGTCAGCTTTTCAGAGACCCTCTTTAAAATGTTTATTTATTTATTTTTGAATATTTTTACCCCACCTTTCTCCTTGGAAAAGGACCAATGGTGGCTTACAATAAGGAGGGACAATAAGGAGGGACAATATACAATATACGATATACATATTCAACTTAAGAACAGGGAATTAGAAGAGGCATTTTACAACATTCAAAGATAACATTAAGGCTACCAAGAATAATGCAAAAAGAAACCAAAATCCATTATGATGGATGGAAACTAGCATGGAAAACACTGGTGCTCTTACAAGATCAGTCAATGCAATCATGCATGATAATTCATCTAAAAGTCACATAACTGGTAGTCCATTATTCAGGGAATGCTTATATATATATTTAAGTTCTATGGCCAGCATTAAGTGAGAAGGTGAGGCTAGCTGGTTTGGGGAAAGACTGAGTAGGGTTGAAGTAGATTTGTACTTCCACCTACACCCAGAAAGTCTTCTAAGGCTGTGACCCCATGTCCACTTTTTACCGCAACAAACTAAAATGTGAAATGAATCTTGTTGTGGTCACGTAGTTTTGTTGTGTTCCTGCATCCCCAGGGATGCACTTTATTGTTATGTAACTTCTGTGACCCCACAGATGGGGTCCGTATCAAAGTGCATTTTGTTTTGTTTTCTCGCTGCAATATTTTTTTTTAAAACCCAATAGGTAGGTATATCAGTATATCGATTTTCATTTGTCATTTGTTGAACTTTGAATACTTCTTTTATTTCTTTATTTATTTTATTTTTGCATTTGTATACCGCTCCCATTTCCCAAAGGAACTCTGGGCGGTTCACACAATAGGCTTAAAAACAGACATGAATAAAACAATATAAAATAGTAAAATAGTCCTGGGCAAGAGGCAGAAACTTAACGACAATGAAAAAAGAGAAGGGAAAAACAACAACAACTTGGTACCACATTAGCAGTTGCCAATGGATCCCTGAACAGCCAGGTTTTAAGGGCTTTCCTGAAGGATGCCAGTGAGGGAGCCTGGCATATCTCACTGGGAAGCTTGTTCCAAAGCGATGGACCAGCCACCGAGAAGACCCATTTTCGAGTTACTACCCTGCAGGCCTCCCTGGGGGTGGCCACCCGGAGTGAGAGAGCCATAGAGGAACGGGTGGGTCGGGCCAGCAATAATCTAATTTTTTGGCTACTTTCTGTGCATAGTGGCTTCTCCTACTGTGAATTTAATGTCATGTGGCTGTTCCAAGTAGAACCACTAGGTGGCCCTATGGTGACAGAATAGTTATGCTGTGGATTAAACAGTTCCTCATGGGCGCATGTACTAGTTTAAAAATGCAACCAATCAGTGACAAGGATTCCACCACCCCAAGGCTAGGCAGAAGGAAGATGCGCTGTGTCGGGCTTCGGGGTGTGTGTGTGTAGTCGCACTTTATTTTGCTTAAAGCGCGACAGATGTGGGGGAACAATTTTAAGATCCGCGTCTCAGAGCACTTTCTAGAGCAACAAACTGGACATGGGGTAACGACCTAATTTGTAATAATGAATTGGTCTACTTCATGTTGGGGAGGAGCAATTCGTTTGACCTTATTTACTGTTCACCAGTCAGATTTTGTTTTTTGAGGAGGAGGAGGAGGAGTGGTTTCTTTATTCTTGGAAAGACTGGATGAAAGAACGGCCGCACCAGATTGATCACCCACAGGAGAACTGTTGCAAGTGAATTCTGAGGAAAGTTTTATGGCAACTTAAATGAAGCATGTTTGAAAGCACAACACCATTCTTGTACTTGCTGTAGGGATTTCCTGGTGCCTATCCTCCCCCAGTTGGTGGCCCGGTAAGTAGAAAAATTATTATTCATCTGCTTACCACAGACCCACATTTCAGTCAATACCATTTTGCTTTAATGTGCATGTCCTCTCTCCTGTTGTTAGTGCCACGATTGACTTAGAGCCTTTTCACACGACCCCTAAGATCCGCTGGCCACTTAAATTTGGACCAGAGATCTTGGGGGTTCGTTGCTCTTCCTGTGTTCCCATCCCCTCCGCACTTCCTTGCTCCTATCTGTGTGAGGGGAGGGAGAAAAAAAAGAGAGGAAAAAATGCAGGCTCACCTCCGTCTGCCGGTCGAAGCCACCCCGAGCCCCGTCATCATCCTGATTCCTGTCTCTTAAAGGGGTGGGGGCAAAAACAACAACAAACAGAAGCGAGGAGAGCCCAGCCCTAACTCCTTTACATCCGCATCAGGGATTTTCACCCCCGGAGAGCAAGTACCTGAGAAGTGCGCTGGGACGCGCTTAGATGGGCGTGGTCGCACTTAATTTTCTGTAAACTCTGGAGCTGGTGGGGAAACAATTTTAAGCTCCGGAGCTGGGAGCCATTTGCCGCGGAGTTTAGGGGTTGTGTGAAAAGGCCCTAAGATGGATTTACAAAAAAATGTTGACTGAGCTCTCAGGTATTGATTCAATCAGTCTGTCCTTCCTTGACTTACCAATAGGACATTGACCAATCCCCGTAGCATTAACAGTGACAAGAAAGGTTTTCTGCCCACCTCCACTCTGACAAGCTTACTTTCCTTTCAGGCCATCATCTGTAGTCTCTTCTAGGGTTTGTTTAGGGGGCTGAAATCAATATTAAAGCGATTCACTGAAATGAGTGGGAATGTAACAAGGAAAGACTAAGGGTTGTTTTCAACATGGAGAGCTGAGAAATTGTTTGTGACATGCAGTGGTGGTGAACCTTTGGCACTCCAGATGTTTTGGACCACAGCTCCCACAGTCCTTTGTCATTGGCAATCTAGGCTCAAAATTCTGGGAGTTGTGGCTCAAAGAGGTAAGGGGGGTGGCATGTCGAAGCAGGGCTTTCTTGGCAGTTGCCCCTCAACTCTGGAATGTCCCCCCATGGAGATCCTCCTGGTGACAACACTTTTGGCTTTTTGGCACCAGGCAAATACTGTTTATGGAATGGAAACAGCAACTGTTTATGGAATGGTTTGCTTCAAGGAGATGCTGCCGGATAGCTTCACTCCAGCAAGCATCCTCCATGTATCAGATCTTGAGCTAACCAACGGTAGCATTTTCTCTGATTTTGTAAGGGTCTCCCAGTGGGCTGTGTTTCATTGTAGCCTGCACTGCAGATTCATTAAAATCAAGCAAAGAACTAAAGACATTCAGAACTTGGGAGAACACATCTTTTAAGGATTTGTCAATTAACGTCTTAGCTAATTAGACCTTTTAGGCTGTCAATCAAAGAAACTCTCTTGGCAGGATAGATAGCTCCTGGTTCTGGAGTACAGAAGTTACAGTTGTCCTTTCCTTGTACAGTATTATGAGATATGTGTAGACTTTGGATATAGGCAGTTTACCTTAGGAAAAGGCAAATACAGAGACAGGTCAGAAGTCTATAAAACTATGCATAGGGTGTGAATAACTGCTAGTTGTTGTTGTTGTTGTTGTTGAGTTTTCTTGGCAGGAATACTGGAGTGGCTTGCCAGTTCCTACTTTAGGCACCTACAGCACCTGGTATTCCCTGGAGGTCGCCCATCCAAGTACTAGCCAGGGCCGACCCTGCTTAGCTTCCGAGATCAGGCAAGATCGGATGTGCTCAGGGCATCTAGGCATCTTATGAATAGCTTATACCTAGCTTATAGTTCTGGAAGCAGGGAAGTTACTCTTGCCCTTTCCCTTTTAGCCCCTTCCAGGTCAGCCACCAGTGGTGAGTAGTTTACATCTCCTTTCTCGGAATAGCCCAGCTGTTTCATTTGGCTGTTTCTTCTCACATCAACAGAGATGATCGTAAAGGGCAATGTCAAGCATGCTGCAAAAATAAGTTATTTAATACACAAAATGTTCAGTACTGCAGCCCTTCAGCTGTTGTAAGTGCTTTTGTTGGTCCCACCTGGAGTAGCTCCAATGAAATGAGTGGGACAGCTTGGTCATTCCTATTGATATCACTGCATTTACTCCTAACAAAACATTAAACGCAGTTCATTCTCAGTAGGTATGTCTTGCCCAGAGCTTGGAAGTGGCTGATTATAAATAATAAATCATTTCTAATTATTTCCCATTTGTACAAATTTCCCATAGGAAATTGAAAATGGATGAATCCCTAATCGTGACCATTTTTCTGTTGTACGGATTCGCCCCATAGGCAATTCTGTTAAGCGATTTCCCCCTATCTCTGGAATTTCTTTTTGCTTTAAGTGGATTTTCTGTTCAAGAAACTGCTTGTTACAGGGGGTCCACTGTAAGTGGTTTGCGTTAGGAAAAGGCAAATACAGGAAGGCGTGTCAGAAGTCTATAAATCCATGCATGGGGTGAGGAAAACATGTAACAATAATTTAATTCCCTGCAGTAGCAGTGGGGATTTTACAATGGAGCTGAAGGGTGTTTGGTTCCGGACAGATCAAAGGAAGGATCTCCCCTGATGTGGTATAATTAAGTTGTAGTTTGTCTATGGCTGTACTGGCTTTGTTCCTCTCTGTTATGACCGTGCTCCTTTGAAAGGTAGGAACTAGTGGTTATATTTGGGGGGGGGATGGAGTATGTGGGTCCAATATACATTAAATGGAATGCATTCTGATCAGCCCATTTATAACATTATGACAAATGAGAGACCTTCAGCGCTTGGGGGAGGACATCTTTTTAAAATGGGCCAGTTCACATCTTAGCTAGTTTTGAACTTTTGACTGTTGATCTAAAAAAGCCTCTTGGAAGGAAAGGAAGCTCCTAGTTCTGGAGTAGAGAAGTTACGCTTGACCTTTTCCTTTTTAGCCCCCTCCAGGTCAACCACCAGTGGTGAGTAGTTCTCTTCTTCTTTCTAGGAAAAGCCCATCCTTTTATTTGGCCTACTTCTTCTCTTGTCAAAAGATATGACCCTAAACGGCAATGCCAAACATGCATTTGCTGGAGAAGTGGAACAAGTGAGCATATTTATATAGGCGGGGTGCATGGCAGTACTTCCTTTAATGCTATGGCCATCCCAACCCTCTCTTGCTTGCATTGGGAAGAACCTGAAATTATGTATAAATTATTCTCTATGATGCCATTTTCTGTGGTTGGCCTATTTTTTTTTTACTGTGATGAATCAAATAAGTTTACCACAAGGAACAGAGCATTTCTAAAGATAAGCTTTTTACAATATTAGGCAGTTGGACCAGGAAGGCATATCAGAGGTCTATCAAAGTATGCATTGGGTGTAGAGAATGAGTAGAGGAAAAATATTTTTATTCCCTGTAGTAGAAGGGAAGTATTTTACAATGAAGCTGAAGGGAGTTTGAATGAGGAGAGATAAAAGAGGCCTTTCTCCTCATATGTCATCTTAGCTAGTTTGACCTTCGGCTGTCGATCTAAGAAACCTTCTTGGCAGGAAAGGTGGCTCCGGAGTAGAGAAGTTACGCTTGCCCTTTCTATTTTAGTTCCCTGAAGGACAACCACAAGTGGTGAGTTTATTTATTTATTTATTTATTTATTTATTTATTTATTTATTTATTTATTTATTCATTCATTTGGATTTGCCTCAGTCCCTTTCCCCAGAGGGGACTCTGAGCAATTTACAATATAAAACCCCATAAAACAATAAATATTTTTAAAAATTATAAATAAATAAATCTTGTTCAGTCGTTCAGTTGTGTCCGACTCTTTGTGACCCCATGGACCAGAGCTCGCCAGGCCTTCCAATCCTCCACTGCCTCCCTTGCTTTAAATCTAAAACAGACAATTGGGGATGGGCATTTTTTTTTGGAACCAGTAGGTTACGAAACGAACCACGCGAGCTCAGGTGGTCCTCGGAACAGGCTGATACACACAGATCCAATTGCTTTACCTTTTTCTGTCTTGCACAGGATTAAAATCCAACAAGGAAGCATTCTGCGACATCATCTGTGCTAGATCTGTGATGCTAGCCAATCAGGAGCTGAGCAGGGACAGACATAATCCCACCTCCCTCTGTGATTGGCCAGCAGCATGAAGCAGGAAAAATGATGTCACAGCATGCTTACTCCTGCCCTTTCCCTTTTTAGCCCCCTGAACGTCAGCCACCAGTGGTGAGTAGTTTACTTCTTTTTTCCGGGAATAGCCCATCTTTTTATTTTGTCTACTTTTTCCCCTTGTCAAAAGATATGATCCTCAATGGCAACGTCAAGCATGTATTTGCTGCTCCATACCAAGTGGAGAAGTGGAGCAAATGAGTGCATTTGTGTCTGGTGGGTGCCGGGCAGTGCTTCCTTTAATGCTATGGACAGTCATCCCAATCTCCTCGTGCTTGTATTGAGAAGAACCTGAGATTATGTGTCAGTTATTGTCTATGAGGCCATTTTCTGTGGTTGGTCTATTTTTTTATGGTGATGAATCTGATAAGTTCACTGCTAGTAACTTGTCTTCCAAGTCTGTAAAGATTCTCAGTCATCCAGTTGAGTTTATGTGGAAGTTGAGTCATGGCAACTGACTGAGTAAGCTGTTTGGATGAGCAGCGATATATTTCAGTCTCTCAAGAAAAGAAGTCCAGTTAACATGAGTCAACCTCCAGAATGTCTTCTAAAGAGAGGCTATTGACTGCATTAGCTAGTCAGCCCAGGAAAGCATGTTGGAAGTCTATAAAACTATGCATGAGATGTGAAGAATCTGTTCAATAGCTCCTAGTGCTGGAGTAGAGAAGTTACTTCTGCCCTTTCCCTTTTTAGCCCCCTCCACGTCAGCCTCCAGTGGTGAGTAGTTCTTCTTTCCATGAAAAGCCCATTTTATTTTGACTACTTCTTCCCTTGTCAAAAGATCTGATCCTAAATGGCAACGTCAAGCATGTATTTGCTGCTCCATACCAAGTGGAGAAGTGGAGCAAATGAGCGTATTTGTGTCTGGTGGGTGAAGGGCAGTTCTTCCTTTAATACTATGGACTGTCATCTCAATCTTCTCCAGCTTGTATTGAGAAGAGCCTGAATTATGTGTCACTCATTCTCTGAGAGGCCATTTCCTGTGGTTGGTCGATTTCACTGGTTCTCAACCTGTGGGTCCCCAGATGTTCCTGGACTGCAACTCCCCGAAATCCTGGCCAGCTCAGCTAGTGATGAAGACTTCTGGGAGTTGCAATCCAGGAACATCTAGGAGCCCACAGGTTGAGAACCACTGGTCTATTTTTTACGGTGATGAATCAAGTACGTTCCCCACTAGTAACAGAATATCTTCTAAAGATAGGCTAAACAATATATTGGTTAGTTGGACGAGGAAGGCATGTCAGAAGTCTATAAAACTACGCATGGCGTTGTGGAGAATGAAGAGAAGAAAACATTTTGATTCCCTGTAGTAGAAGTAGGGAATTTACAATGTAGCTGAAGGGAAAGACAGATTAAAGGAATTATTTCTCCTCACATGATAGAGTTAAGGTGCGGCTTTCTTCCTCTTTATAATGACCTTGCTACTTTGAAAGGTAGGAATTGTAGGTTGTCTTTGGAAAAGAATTGAGAGTATGGGTCAAATACGCATGAAAGGGAATTCCTTGTGATTAGAGATGGGCACGACTTGAAAAATTTTTTTTTCGAGTTGTCGTTAGTCGGGCCAGTCCCATTTCGGGTCGTTTCCGGTTTTCGCGAAAATTCGCAAAAATTAGTCGGTTCGTTTTTTCGTTTTTCGTTGTCGTTAGTACTGGTTTTTTTGGGGGGGGGAGCGGGCTCCTGGAGGCACCTCTGTGGGGTGGGTGCCTCCTCTGGCCCGCTATAAAGGGAAAGTGGGCTCCTGTAGATCTGGCTCTAAGGTGGCTTAGTGCAAGAGCTAGGGTTAGGCTAGTGACGGGTAAGGTTATGGTGGGCTAGTGGGTTGCACCTCTGGGTGCCTCTCTGACCCACTAAGAAGACAGTCTGTGACGTATGGGTACGGAGTCAAGGGTTAGGGTTAGGGCTAGGGCAGGTTTTAGGGGGCTTTTTGGCACATCCCAGAAGTCTCCATGGCCAAGTGGCCATGCGACTGGTGGGATGGCTCCAAAAATTTGCATGGTTGTCCACTCCCACATGGCTGGCCACTTGGCCAGCCCATCATTGCGCAGGTGTAAATAAAATAAAATAAAATAAAATCAATGGAGGACAGAGGAGGAGAGGAGAGACATTTTGTTGCAAGAAAAAACCCACTGCTACTGTGAAAAATCTGGCAGTGTATAAATTTTCGCGTGTTTCTGTTGTGCTTGTGTGTTTTTGGACCACGATTTCAAAAACAATATTGCGTTTGCCGCCCCATTTTGGATCCCCCGCCCGCACCGCATGGCATGGCGATGGCGACTCGCGAGTCCGGCTGCCCAGGACGGGGGGGAGGCGGGACACCCCCCTCCAGAAACCACCCCTCCGGTAGGTGCCCTGCGCCCTTAGTCAAGCAGGCATTTTTCCGCCTGCTTTTTTGGCCCGGGAATGGGTGGGGGGAGAGTTTAAAAGTTTTTTCCTGTGCCGTCCGTGCCGCTTGCTTGCGCTTTAATTGCGGCGGCCGGCGGCGAGACTGGGCTTTTTGCTGGCTGCGAGCCTGCGGCGAGTCCCACCAGAGCAGCCCAGGACGGGGGATGAGGGGGGAGGCCGGGGACCTCCAGAAGCAACCCCTCTGGTAGGTGCCCTGAGGCACGGCAGGCATTTTCCCGCCTGCTTTTTGGCCGGGAACCGGGTTTTTTTAACTTTTAAAAACTTTTTTTCTGTGCCGCGTGTGGCATCGCGCGATCTCGCGATGCAAGGAACGAGCACGACAAATCAGACCAAAATTGTTCGTTCGTCGGTTCGAGCTCGAAGTCTGGGGGAGTAATTCCCGTTACCGTTTCCGTAGAGTAACGGAACCGAGTAACGGAAACGGAAACGGAAATACCGCTAAGTCGTGCCCATCTCTACTTGTGATCATCCCATTCATAAAATTATGCCAAATCAAAGACTTTCAGCACTTGCGGGAATACCTTTTAAGATGTGTTAATTACATCTTCATTAGTTTGTCCTTTAGGCAGGAGATGTAAGACACCCTTTTGGCAGGAAAAGTAGCTCCTAGGTCTGGTATAGAGAAGTTAGTTTTGCCCTTTCTCTTTTAGCCCCCTCCAGGTCAACCATCAGTGGTGAGTAGTTCTCTTCTTTCTGGGAATAGCCCTGCTGTTTCATTTGCCTGCTTCTTCTCATGTCAAGGGACATGATCCTAAATGGCAATGACAATCTTGCTGCAGAAAGGAGTTGTTTGGTAATTAATTAATCATTGTCCACCCAGTCCAGAAATAAAGAGACGAGACACGTTGGATGGGTTGAAATTGGGTCACAATGTATTAACTCAAGAAAACCTAAAAGCAAGGAGGCCAGAGAAGTGCAAGTGGCTAAGTTCTATTCCTGATTATTATTAGCAGGACGCTGCTCCCTTGATCAGTGTGCTGCCAGAAGTATAGCAGTCTGGGCAGCCCTCATCTATCAATCAGGCCTACTCATCTATTCTTAAATAATTCCTCCAATCCAAATTATAATCGAGTGCTGCCAGACTAAGGATCTTATTCCTAAATAACTTTAGCCTAACTTCTATTGCCTGCCAATTGTGACCAGAATAGGCAATTTCCTCAAAAACTGAAGAGATTGGGATGGGTGAAAACTCACCATCACTTCCAGCCAATCAGAGTGACAGTCAAAAATTCCCATCTGGCCCTTACATGACCAGCTAGTCTCATTCTCCTCATGGGATGAAAGGGTGGGAAGTCAAACTGAATGCAAAAGGATCCGCACTAAGGATGGTGAGCTTATGTATATACTCTGTTGTCTGTTGTGTCACATGGCCCATACATACGGTTTCACTGGCCAGATGGGTGGGCGAAGCACATACCTCCGGCACTTCAGATATCAGGAGTTTCTCAGGGGCTGAATTCCCCTAGTTCAATTTATGGTGGTTGGCTTTTCTGCCATGCCTTGAATAACTTTATCAGCTTCATTATCCAACCCTAATTCCTTGCATTATGAGACACTTTGCATAGACTTTGAATAGAGGTGGTTTACCTTAGGAAAAGGCTAATGCAGAAAGACATGGCAGAAGTCTATAAGATTATGCATGGGGTGTGAAGAATCTGTTGCATAGTTCCCAGTTCTGGAGTAGAGAAGTTACTCCTGCACTTTCCCTTTTTAGCCCCCTGCAGGTCAGCCACCAGTGGTGAGTAGTTCACTTCTACTTTCTGGGACTAGCCCAGCTGTTTCCATTTTGCTTATTTCTTCTCTTGTTAAAAGATAGGATTCTAAACATCAGTTTCAAGCATGCTGCAGAAAAGGGGTCCTTTAGTATGAAATGTTCAGTATTGCAGCCCTTGAGCTGTCGTAAGGACTGATGCTTGTCCCACCTGGAGTAGCTCCAATGAAATTAGTGCTTCAGCTTGGTCAGTCCCATTGATATCATGGCATCTACTCTTAAGCAGTCGCTGTTTATGAATAATAAATTATTTCCAATTATTTCCCTTTTGCAATAACATGCGCATAACTAATTTACTTTATTGACAGTAAAGAAAAATATGCACACCATATTGTGGCACTTTTAATTACCTCCATCATTGCAGGTCAATGGCCTCCTTATATAATTGTGCCCTGAACCACAGGAGAGAAGTACATCACATTCTGATTTTTTTTTTAAAAAAAAAGGAACTAAAGCCATCCATTTTTGGTTACACTTTAAAAATGAGAAGCTAAAGGAAAGAATTATAGCCCAGTCACATCTCTTTTTAGCAATTATATAATGAAAGTTCTCCCTTGGAGTCAGGAACATCGGCCTTGGCATTTTATGGGCCCTCCAGTTAGTTACTTGACTTTTTTCTTTTTTCTAGTATCCAGGGAAATGAATGGCTTACCTAAGAATCCGTTCAGGTGGGTACAATTGCTTTTTGTAAAACAAGAGATGGGCAAATTTATCATTTTTATTTTCTCTAATGCTTGTATTAATTTTTTAATCTTCAAGACAGCAGCGTATCAGGGTATTCTGCACCCCATCAAACTATTGCATTTATAGCACCTTTTGCTTCCTAACTTTTTTCCTTCTGTCACATGTCGAGAACAGTCCGGCCATGGATTTACTGCATGCAGTTTTGGGTACTACGGGACTAGAACTAGGGAACCTGGAGACATAGGTAAAACAAGGACCAAGGACAGATGGGTTGCTTCTTCCCATTTTCTCCCCATTCTCCCCATTTTTGTAACATGGAAACAAACCACTAGGGATGCTTGTAGAACCTCTAATCTGTGGCATGCTCAGACAGAGGCTGCACAGACAGAGGCTGAGCCAACCTGTATCTTTTCCTTCAAATCCTAAGTCCATGGAGGTATTGGTGCATTTCCGCCTATAAATGGCAGAAATGCAACAACTAGACTCCATCAAGGACTCCTGGTCAGAGCAATAGTAAAAGGCCGTGAGGTTACATTCCTTCAAACTCGGATTGACCCCACAAGGACGTGAGGTTACGTTCCTTCGAACCGGTCTCCAGCGGGGCCGCAAACTGCAGCGAGAGGGACGTGAAGTATCAGCCATAGACTAATATCAATGAACAGACTGAAAAGATCTACCAAAAAAATGAGTCTAGTTTGCAAGTTTTAAAAAAAACTTTTAACAACTTCAATACATTTAAAAGATCAAGCTTTCGAAATATATACCTGTCATGCCATCTTCAGGATTACAGAAATAGCAAATGCTGACCACATTGCATGTTAGATATAGCTGAACGTTCAGGCGGACCAGTTTGTTCAATTATCTTGCTACTGGCTTTCTGCAATGAATTACAGGCAGCCACAAGTCACTGAGTTTTTGCCCATCCTCCCAGTTTGCCACATTGTGCAGGAGTAGTTGCCCATTTATGGACTTGGTTTTGCTTTATGCATTTGGTATTTTCTTCTTCCCCTGCTCCCCCTGACCAATATACTAACAGAGAACCTTGAGTAGTTTCCTAAGACAATCAGTAGATGAGGGGCACCATCCCCGCTTTCTTCTTGAATGTTTGATTTCTCTCTACCTACTTCTGATTGTAACATAGATTGTAACCAGATTACATATGAAAGATGTGTGAAGATGCCCCATCATCATGTCTCTGGGCTCTTGGGACTGTTGCATGCTCTACTTCACCCCTGAAATACATAAATAAAGTCGTTCCCCTGCCATATTGTGGTTCATATACTGTGGTCCCGGTATATCGCTGGGACTGTAGTATATGAAAGGCAAAGCCTCCTGGGGTAAGCTTCTTGGGCCTGTTTGAGGCTTCCTGCACTTACCCCAGGCCTGGTGCTGCCCCAAATGGGCTTCTGATGGGCTTTCCGGGCCTGTAGGAGGCCCCAGAAGTGGTTTCCAGTGAACCAGAAGTGAGGTCCAGATCACCAGAAACTACTGGGGCCTCGGAGAGGCCTGGGAAGACGGTTGGAGCCTTGTTCGGGGCAGCACCAGGCCTCAGGTAAGTGTAGGAGGCCCCATATAGCCCCCCCCAGTCCTGACCCAACCCAGCATCTGCATATCGCAGATTTTCAATTAGTGCAAGTCAGGCCGGGTCCCTAACCCCCACGATATGCAGGGGGTTACTGTGCCACTGATTGGGTTCACTTTGACCTATTTACTAAAAAAACAACTGATGTGCCTCATATTCTTCTAACCAACAATCCTTATGTCTTTCTTTTGTCCAAGATATTGCTCTATTGCCTTTTACTACCTCGAAATGGTGACACCCCCTTGTTTCCGATTCTTATTTAAGATTCCCCCCCTCTTTAGTCATTTGCATGAATAACAAGAATGGATTTTTTTCCCTTTTAAAACGAAAATGTACGAAGCAAATTAAAACAATAAGGAATACATTGGATGAGAAGGATCTATCTTTTCATGTTTCTTTTTGTTGCTTTCTAGATCTTCCGATTGGGAATACTTTGAGGAAATAACAAAACGAATTGCTCTGCTTTCCACCAACACTTTCCGCACTTTTCTTCCCGACAAGCTCCAGGCACAAATTGCAACTCTGATACCTGTACTTTTTTAAATTGCTTCTGTTCCTTTCAGATGCCTCTCCTGCAGGCAAGGCAGGTGACCTTCTTAGAATTGCAAGTTGCATTAGAAAAATAGCAAACAATAAAATCTATTCAGCAAAACATTGTCTCTTTAGTTGTTTGGTAGTGTTAATGTCTCATTTTGCTGATTTAAGGTTCACTCTGTTTCCATGAGGTAACTTTTCTGTAAGATCAAAACCCAACCAGAGGAGTATGAGCTTTATATGTGAGGAAACCTGTGCGTACGCGCATTATAAAAATATTTTCCTGATCTTTGATCTCTTTTGACTTGATGTGTACAATTACCGGAGTTCCAAAGATGCTCTACCTCCATCTCACTGCCTCAGAAGACTGCTCCTGTTCCTTAATACTAACTTGAAAAATAAAAGAAAAAAATTATAATTCTTTTCCAATAAATAAAGAAACCTCGCTGCACTCTCTAGTGGGAATTTTAAAAAAAGAATTCAATGTGGGAGCAGAAGTGCTTTGGTTATCCAAGCATTGCCAATTCTACCCTGTACCCACTAGATGGCAGAAGGGATGTTATATAGCAGTGGTGGCAAACCTTTGGCACTCCAGATGTTTTGGACCACAACTCCCAGAATTTCAAGCCTGTATTGCCAATGACAAAGACAAATGTTTGATTTCTCTCTACCTACTTCTGATTGTAACATGCGACTACCGGATAATGTATGAAAGATCTGTGAAGAGACCACATCGTCATGTATCTGGGCTCTTTGGACTGTTACCTGCTCCACCTCACCCTAGAAATACATAAATACAGTCATCATCCCCTGCCATATTGTGGTTCATATACTGTGGTCCTGGTATATCATGGGACCACAGTATATGAAAGGCAAAGCCCCCGGGGTAAGCTGCTTGGGCCTGTTTGAGGCCTCCTGCACTTACCCCAGGCCTGGTGATGCCCCAAATGAGCCTCTGACGGGCTTCCCAGGCCTATTAGAGGCCCCAGAAGTGGTTTCTGGTGAACCAGAAGTGAGGTACAGATCATCAGAAACTACTGGGGCCTCTGACAGGCCTGGGAAGACTGTTGGAGTCCCATTCCGGGCAGCACCAGACTTCAGGTAAATGTCGGAGGCCCCATAAAGCCCCCCCCAGTCCTGACCCAACCCAGGCAGAAAAAGAAGAAGACTGGCTTTATTATTCTCCTACAAGAAGTAGTCTGGATGTGATTTCTTTCTCACCAAGGAAATGGGAAGCTCTGTTAAACGTCCTGATACCCAAACGCTGAATAACATTAATTTATTGGTGCCTTGCTCTACGAATGTATCTTAAACTTCCCCCGCTCAATGTCATTGTAGGATCCCAGCTCCTGGTATTATGAGACAGGGAGAGACTTGTGAGGCAGTTTATTGTCTTAAAAAGTAAAAGGAGACAAGTATAAAATTAGGTTCACAGGGTTATGCATTTCATTCTGTGTCTCATAATATTAAAATCTGGAATTGTACCATGAAGCTGAAGAGTGGCAGAGTCTGGGCAGATAAAAGGAATTATTTCTTCACATTTTGGATGGCTACACTGTTGACCACCTCAAGGTGTAGTGACGATGGCCACCAACATAGATTCCTTTAAGAAAATATTGCATAGATACTGTAGATGCCCTGAGCACATCCGATCTTGCCTGATTTTGGAAGCTAAGCAGGGTTGGCCCTAGTTAGTACTTGAATGGGAGACCACCAGGGAATGCCAGGCGCTCTAGGCACCTGGAGTAGGAACTGGCAAGCCACTCCAGTATATTCCTGCCAAGGAAACTCCATGGACATGGAGTCATGGAGAGTCGGTCATGACTGTAACGACAAAACACACACACACATGGAGAATGAAGTAATCTTTGGCTGTTATTCACAAGACATTTTTATTCTTCCAGCACCATAATATATTCTGATATATCAATTCACGAGAGGTAGGAATTGATTGTTTTGGTTTTGTAATCATGTACTCCCCTTACACCTTTCACAATCTGGTTGGCCATTGTGTCAACAAAATTATGGTCTGGGTAGGACTTTCATCTGATCTTATGGTCTTTTGTTTTTGATATGGAAAATGAGTTACAATGAAGGAAAATATCTTATCAGCTTGAGAAACTCTTAACATTTGAAAACAAGAAGAGAAAGCCAAGAGGAAACAGGAGCAAGATATTCTGTTTCTGGAGATAATGAAGCAGAAGGAAGTTCTGAAACTGAATGGCATTCTTACTTAAATCATCCACATGAAAGAGGACCATCTTCTGAAATAAATGAATATTAATAGCGAAAGCAGAAAAAATGGGAGGGGGGAATGACTCTATATCAAATGAAACATGCTATATTGTGGTCTTAGGGGACGATCTATGGACCCACCCTCAAAATCCATATTCATGGCACTTATTTCTCCTCATATTCTTTTGTTACGTTTTCAAAGTTAAACTTCCTATTACATGTTCAGTCTACAGCAAAACTTGGAAATACTATTTCCAAGTTGGGAGATATAACTAAAGAAAGTCTGAGCCTGAGTCTGAGGTGCATTTATATTTAAATTGCACTTCTTAGAATACATTAGAGATGGGCACAAAACGAACAATTTTTCATTTTCATTTTTGTTTTTTCATTTCGTTACGCAACAAAACGACAAATGAATTTTATCTCTAAAATAAAACAAAACGAACAGAAACACCGGAAATTTTGTCGTGCGTTTCGTTTTCGTTATGGCAATACAGTGAACTGCTTTAAATGCTAAAAAAAAATCACAAAAATTGAAATAAATGGTAATGAAATGGTAATGAAACGAACAAAAACAAAACAATTTTTTTTTGCAAAAATTCGCAAAAAATGGAAACGAACCAAAACGGACCCCCTAAACGACAAACGACAAACGACAAACGAAACACCATTTTTTAATTTGTGCCCATCTCTAGAATACATGGTAGAAATTTGGCTAGGTAGTATTTGAAAATGCAATCATCATCCAGGCATGAGCCAGGGTTGACAATGGTGCCCTTTTTTGGACAGAACTAGTGACTAAGGCCACGGTCTTACCAGAGTTTTCTTCGTATATAAATTCCCTGCATATTTTGGGGGGGGGCAGTCACATGGTTTTTAATGTGCAGTTAGTGTTCTCTCTTCTGCATTGTATTTTCGTATTCTGGTTCGGTCTCTACCTGTCTACTTTGCATTTTGTCCTTCTTTCCAGCTCTAGTTTCCAAGCCTCTGTGGTGATAAAGGGGAACAACTGATTTTAGTGTGTATTTTCAGGATCCTGTCGTGTGTTACAGAAGCAAATAAGTAAGCATTTTCAAGCGAACTTTCTAAATCCAGCCCCTGGCGGTGGTTTAGGAAACTTCGCTGAAACTGCTGTTCCAGGGGCGGGGCGGCTGGGACCAGAATTTACTTCTCTTCCTGGTTAGCATGTGATCTTTTACTGAGCAGTTCGCCACCGGGAAACTACGCAGAAAACGCTGGTAGGACTGTGGCCTATCTCAGCTCTGCTAGCCTAGAATGTGTGAATACATTGTAGTGCTTCGTGTGTTGGGTGCAGTAACTAGTTGAAAAACGTGGCTCAAATATAGTGAAGCAGAAATGGTATGCATTCCACCCAGATTTTCTGTCTTTGTCTTGACTATGCATACTTGACGTAGGTCAAGTTGAGCCAATACAACATCCAGGTTCAAAAAAGTAGTCTTGTTTGCTTAGCAATATGAGCCCTAGTTGTCAGTGTGAACAATTTCTGTCTGTGTAGTACAAATGAAATGGCCCCCTTTCCCCCCTGATTTGTTCTTTTTATGAAGATTGTGACAGGCTGACATTTCCTCATTGATAACACATGACAGGTCCTCTTGACAAAGGAGACATTACATTTGGTCAACCAGGCTTAAAGCTTCTGGGGAGATCCACAATATAAACTCAACCGCCCCAGGTTCTCAGTCTTCACTCCAGAAGGACACCCAAGCCAAAGCCAAAATGAAGCTCCTGGTTGTGGCTGCTGGTCTTCTCATCTTTCTCCTTTGCCCAGAGGAGACCATTTCAGTGAGTTTGTTTTTGCTCCTGGGGAACTCCATGGGACCCCTTTCCAGAATGTTTAGCAGAGGGCATGGCCACACAGTGTAGCTTTCTTCCTGTTTTGGACATCTCCTAGCATTCCCCATCTACAGCTGTCTATTCTGTCTAGAGCTGAGGAGAGCTGTAGTCCAAGTACATTTGGAGGCCCATGCTTTGTCCATATCTGACCTACGGAGCCTCATGGCACAGTGGCATGGCAGTCGAGATTCTACTCGCGATCTGAGTTTGATCTTTACAAGCATAAATCGACAGCCTAACATTCACCCAGCCTTCCAGCCTTCTGAGGTTGTTAAATTAACTACCGTGGGGTAGGCAATGTCTAGCCTACATAATTAAGATTTTAAATTGCCCAGAGAGTGCTTTAAGTGCTATAGGGTAGCGCATAACCTTCTCATTTTGCTTTTGTTTAAAATATTTGGTGGGCTGAAAGAAAAGGATTGTGCATTTCTGTTTTATACAAAGGTCTTCCTTAGACAAATAATATCAAACATCTCTTGAAAGCAAGATGAGGTGGTGGGGGCAGGAGGAGGAGCGATGGAGGTGAAGAGGAATAGAGCAAGGTGAAATAATTTGCCTTCCTGTTTAGTAATATGGGAGGCATTTGACAAATGGACTGCTGAAAGGCCATGGGGAAGAAATGCAGCTTGGTATTAGGATGTTGGGATTTAAAACATGAATAAATAATTGGTTGTCTTATTTAATGCAGGCTCCACAAGGATTCATGGTATGTAAAAACGGTCTTCTTTGTATTGATATGAATGCTCAAACACCATTAATGTGTTTTAATACCATGTATTGAAGATTCCTATTTTTCCCCTGTTTGAAAATAAAAGCTGTATATGCGTCCCAAAGAGATAGAAAGGTGGCCAGTCTTTTGGGGGGTCCAGTCTCCAAATTCTTCATTGTTTGGCTGTTTGGCTGTTTCCCCATGCCATCTATTTTTGTAGAAAAATAATTTCTCTATGTGCTACCTAGATGCCCTGAGCTCATCCGATCTTGGCTGATTTTGGAAGCGAAGCAGGGTTGGCCCTGGTTAGTACTTGGATGGGCGACCACCAGAGAATACCAGGTGCTGTAGGCGCCTGGAGCAGGAACTGGCAAACCACTCCAGTATTCCTGCCAAGAAAACTCCATGGACATGGGGTCATGAAGAGTCGGTCACGACTGTAATGACGCAACAACCATTTCTCTATGCCACTTTTAAATTCTGTCTAACAGCAAAAAGGTAAACATAATTAACATGGCGTGAATAGTGCAAGATGGAGAATAAGTTCATCCACATTACTGAGAAGAAAACATCAACACACATCTCTTGACACTGACTGTAATGCATGTATGACATGTCTATGATTCCTCTACTGGCCAGCATCTCAGTGGTTAGGAACAACCTTTGTGCCTTTACACATACCTAGCTATTTTGCAACCCTACATCATGTGAGCAGGTTTTGCAATGCGAATAATACACTTTTAGGTTCATGGATATTATATGCTACAATAAAGACAAGGGGCAGATTGAGAGCAGGTTCGGCATTTGACTTGTAAGGCAGGAACGTGTGTCAGGCACTTTCCATCATTATCAGGTTCTCACGAGATATAAGAATTCCCTCTGATCACGGATAAGAAATGTTTTTTTTTATTTCATCAAGATATAGAACTTCTGAGTCTTTCCAAAGGAAAACACATACACATGCTTTGCACAAAAGCAATAAATGGATTCCCTGCTTAGAAAGAAAACTTTGGATGACTGTTGTAGTTAAATATTTTGATTACAGCCTGATATTGTGGACTCCTCTTCAGCTCAATGACATTGTTTTTCTGGTGTCCCACTCTGTCATAGACACGTTCTCTCTTATCACTGCATTTTGTGCTGAATACATATCTCCCCCATACAGTGGTACCCCGACTTAAAGCAGCTCGATTTAAGAGCAACTTGACTTAAGAGCGAAAAAATGGTGGCATTTTAACTGCCGCCTTACAAATTTTAGATATGGTCTGCTCGAGTTACAATTTTTTTTTTCATTTGAAACTCATTTTTAAAAATTTTTTAGATAGGTACCCTGACTTAAGAGTAGTTTCACTTAAGAGCATGCATTTGGAATGAATTAAATTCGTAAGTCAAGGTACCACTGTATACAGTATGTATCACTATAGACAGAACATTTTTTCCATCTCTTTCTTGCCTGTAAAATTAAATCAAAGCAAACCACTGACCCGTGGAGTGTAAATAACATATTTGTACTCAGTTTTCTTTTTAATCCCTTTCATTGAGAAGCCATAAAAATAATAAAGGCATATCCATGTAACTTGTGAAGTAGGATGGAGAATACTATTTATTTGCTAAAACAAACAAACACATACACAACAAACAAACAAACAAACAAACAAGGATCTATTGCTATATTTTCCTCTGGAAAACAATGTCTTTTCTAAAAAAAAAATAGTACTAGCAGCTAACCATATATAATGGAATACTAGAAATAGGACTAATGAATATTATAATTAAATTCCTCATGCCATAATTAAATCCTTTTTTTGTTTATTTTAGCACCATAAGGGAATACAAGCTTTGATGAAGTCTGTATTGCATTTTTGTTTTTTGTAAACACAATTTTTTTGGAAATGCAATATGAAGAAGAAGACATATTCTGCTAATACCTTGTGGTCAATTCAGAAATGTAGACAGGTGATTATGAGGCAATTAATTTAATGTTTGTTTACTATCTGACTATAGTTTTTAAATACTGTCCTGTAATGTAAACCACCCAGAGTGACCGTAGGTCAGATGGCAAGGTATATAAATCAAATAAATATATAAATAATTGTTGTAAGCCATATTGGATTCTTTTAAGGAGAAATATTTTATGGTAAAATCTTTTAAATAAATAATGATAAATTATAAACAGTTACTTCTCATTTTCTGCTTTAGGAAAATCTGTTGGGAGGAGGCTCAGGAGTAAGTATTGTGCATCAGTTTTATATGAATAAGGGATGGGTGAGAATTTTGTTCCAGTTGTAAATTTCAATAAGAATTTATTCAGTCATACGTTGCAGTCCTAAATTTGTCTATCCAAAAAGTAAGTACGTAAGTAAGTAAGTAAGCAAGCAAGCAAGTAAGCAAGTAATTTGTGCACAAAAACAAAGTACTGTATTCAAGAGAAGCTGAAAAAAAGTAGGAAATAAAAATGTTTTCGGACCAATTTACTGAATACAATCACCTGCATTTCATGGTAACTTTGAGCAATGCAAATGATTTCTTTCAATTTCTTTCAATGTCAGGGTTTGCCTGTCTTTGGGGTGAGTATTACATATCACATTCATTTTGATAGTCTTCAATTTTAGAAATAATGGGTGTACATATTTTCAAGTGAGTGTTTAAACATACTCTTTAGGCACCTTATTAGCAAACCTCCTGAGCTTAGTAGGGAATGAAATCTGAATGAAATGAACTGCAGTGGCATAAATTACATTGTACTGATCTTGGACACAACTATCTACAAATATGTGGAATTTCACCTGTGAGTACTGCCTCAATATCTGCAGGGGTAGCTGGGTTAAATCTGGTGCCGTAGAATAAAAAAAGGTGTAGCACCTTTAAGACTTAAGAAGCTTGAGACTCAATGGACACACAGCCCAGTTCTTTAGAAGCCTCTGATAATATGGACATGAAATTTGGCTTATTGTAATGTCATGCAATAATAAATCTGTTCGCCTTAGAACAAAGTTCCTAACACGAAGTAGGGGCAGAAGCAACAACACCAGCTACAGATCTTTCAACACCACATTCTTCTGTCCCGACTAGAGATGGGCACAAAATTAAAAACAAAATGTTAGTTTGTCATTTTATTATGTAATGAATTGTTTTGTTAAGAAACAGAATGTTAAAACCTGTTTCATTATGAAATGAAACGAAACATTTTTCATCTGGGTAGTTTCTGTGGGCTCTTCCCTGTAAGCCCCCCAAATTTGGAGAGGTTCTGGGTTCAGGGGGCTGAGTTATTAAACTCCAAAGAGGGTTCCCCTAGGAGAAAATCATTTCTAATTGAGTTGGGAAGTGCTTAATAGTGACCCGGCAGGTGAGTGATTAGCAACTTCCCGACTCAATTAGAATGATTTTTCCCTAAGGGGACCCCCCTTTGGAGTTTAATAACTCAGCACCCTGAATCCCAAACCTCTACAAATTTGGGTTGCTTACAGGCAAGTGTCCAAAGAAGCTACCCTGTGATTTTGGTGCCTCTAGGACCAAGGGGAGCCATGAATGAATCATGTTCAGTTCATTCTGAAAATTATTTAAAAATTCATTACTGATGAAACAAAATGAAAGGAGAAATGAAACAAATTGCTATATTTTTGTTTCATGCCCATCTCTAGTCCTGACAGATGTTATGATAGACTTCTTTCTTCCATGCAGAAACCCTGAGAAGTTTATTATGCTGACATAATGGCTAACATCCTGTTGTTCAGCTACCAAAAGATCTAACTTTTTGAAGCAAATTGCTGCAAGGTATGAAGTCTCCATAGGCATTATCAATTGCAGGCTGTGATGTGCATTTGGATGTGTAACAGATAAAGCCTATAGCCATTTCTTACCTTGCAGCAATCCACATGTAAAAATAATGCTTTTTGCATAACTATGCAACAGTTCAACTATTAGATCTGCTAGACTTAAAGGTACAGCAGGACTCTTTGTTGCTTGTTTAGAAAATGTTGAGAATTCCAGTTGCTAGTTCCAACTATAGTTAGACCATTGGATCAATGAGATTTACATAAATGTCATATTCTTCAGCAATTGGATTTAAGCCTTAGTAATTAATGGCAGAAAGGTACGTACATTGTTCTTATGTGCTGTTTAGTTGCTTCTGACTTATGGCAGTCCTATGAGTGATCTCCAAACGGTCTCATAAGTAGAATTCTCCAGTGTGGTACTCTCTAAATATTTCAAAGCAACAGTTCTATATTTAAATTGAGGGCTACCAATTTAACCCGAATTAAGAATATGTAGTGATAACACTTTACATGCTACTGTGAAATCTGAATTGACCTGGCAAGGCAGAAAGCTTGATGGAATAATTCTAGTTTTCTTTCTTTTGAATTAAGAATTTTCTGAGCAGCCTTCCTGTGAGTATTCCTAATCTTTTCTTTATTGTCTACAACATGATTCATGAATGATACCACCCTCAACAATGTTCTGAAGTCTAAAGGGGAGCACACATGGGGTTTTTCCAAGAAGAAGATTTAACTGATATGCAAGTAGATATTTGGCCAGCACTAGCTATACTTTGTGTGCTTGTTGGTTCATGAAAACCAAACCAAACCAAAAACGTTATATGCAATTGTACATGCCATTTCATCTCAATGGCAGTGCAAATGAATCCAAGCCTGTAGAATCAAGTGGAAAATTGGACACTACCTCAATTGATTAACCCTAGGCTTTGTTTGTGCTGTCACGCAACTCAGCCTTACTCGATAAATCACGCGTAAGTTGAGTCATGGCAACTGGACTTCTTTTCTTGTGAGATCGAAACATTTCGCTACTCAATTCAAGTAGCTTCATCAGTCGACTGGACTGATGAAGCGACTTGGATGAGTAGTGAAATGTTTCAATCTCAAAAGAAAAGAAGTCCAGTTGCTGTGACTCAACGTCTAGATAACCTCAACTGAATGACTTAGAAACTTCACAGACTTACTCAATAAGGCATGCAGCATAGATGAAAATTCACCCTGTGGTTTTCAGTGGATGAGAAAGATTTGTTTAATGCTATTGTCCTTAGTACTGACGAGTAACTTTTTAACTTGAGAACTAAACAGTGTTTTATCCTGTATTTTCTGAACTAGGCTGATGTTTCTAGTGACAGAACAGGAAAGAAATGTTCAGGATTCCATGCTGATCAAAAGAAACCAGGGAATGTGGAATCTGGAACATTAAGCATCTGGAATGTTCAGGGGTCCATTTTTTCCCTTCTTAGCTCTTATAGAAGCTGGAAACTTGATAGCTTTGCTCCTATAGAAATCATGTGGTTTTCAATGGAGGATTACACTGTGAATGCATCGTAGGAATTGTCAGCTATTTTGTCTCTTGCTCCCAATTCTTATTGAGGAATACATCCTGGAAGAAGCAATGCTTGTGTAGGGCCTCTATCACATGCACACTAAATGCACATGTTGATTTGATGCATACTTTCTCCGAAACCGGTCATGTGATATTTGATGCGCACCTTCAGTCCCCATGGTTGCATTTTTGATCCTCTATTATGTGTCCCCATGGGCCAAAAGTGCATCAAATTGCTGTTTTGAAAATGTTTTCCCCACCATTTATTTATTTATTTATTTATAGTGCTTATATACCTAAGCGCCCCCAGTCTTCCCAAGGGAACTCCGGGCGGTTTAAAAACGACTTGATGCGGAACACAGCAAAATTACAAAAGCAACAAAGTAAATAGTAACTAAACTAATAAAAGCAGACAAAAGCAAACAACAGCAGATGGCGGGCACTGGGAGGAAAGGGAAAAAAAAAACTGTTTGGGTTCACCCAAACGCCCTCCCGGAGAGAGAAGGGTTTTCAGCGCCTTCCGGAAGGCCCATAGAAGCTGGACTCTTGAAGGCGCACTTCTGCTGGAAGATGATTCCAGAGGGAATCGGGCCCGCCACAGTCAGATTTTGTCTCTTGCTCCAATGGGTGGAAGTTTTCCGAGCCTCCCTGGGCGTGGCCACGCGCAGCATTTGTGCGCCCGCGACGACCTAGTCGGATTTGGCCGAGGTTGATTGCATGGTCGATCCGCTCCGTCAGGTAGCCAGGTCCTAGGCCATGGAAAAATTGAGCAGAATAACAAAAATATGCACTAACTATGAGACAGATCAATTTTTTGATCCGCATTTTTGAAGAACAGAAGTGCACATCAAAAGTAAGTAGAGGCCACTTACTTTTGATGCACACTTCTGTTCTTTGAAAATGCGGATCAAAAAATTACAACTGGGGGGGCAAGGATCAGGAAAATGCAGTGGGTCACACTGCAGGAGTCATGGCAGAGACATCTATTTTTTTCGAAGCATAGCACAGTAGAGACCAGCACTCCAGATGCAGATTTAAAAAAATAAAAAAATGTGCTTTTTAAGTGCAGTGTGATAGAGGCCTAGGAGAACTTGATTTCAGAGCTATGTCTCTTTTTCTACATTCCATGATGGTGCAGAATAATAACACCTGTCCTTCTTTCTTACTTTACATTCCAGGGTTCTAACCTACTTGGTGTGAGTATTGCATATGTTGTTTGTGTTATTGATGATGTGGGTATATCCTGTTACTTGCATAGGTTGGCTAGGGATCTGTGTGCCTCCTTTTAATTCTCTGTGCCCTATATCCCAACCCCACTTGTAAATTTACTTTGCTTCACCACAGAACGGCATCGGGGCATTATGTTTTCATCCAGACTTCACAAATCAGCTGGCATGGGGGGGGGGAGCCACAAGTGGGGTTCAGTGCTCCAAACCAGCAATACAGACACTCAGCCCCTGATTATTGATGGAGTTTGTGTACAGCGGGTGATGGACAGTAGGTTCTTAGGAGTTATTCTACAGGAGGATTTGACCTGGAGTGCCAACACTGAAGCACTGGTTAAGAATGCCCAACAGAGATTATATCTTCTGAGACTTCTCAGGAGGGAACAACTGTCTAGGAAACTGTTGGTAACCTTCTACCGGGGCTTTATACAAAGCAATATCACTTACTGCCTCTGTGTCTGGTTCGCCAGTTGCACAGTGGCAGATAGAAGGGCACTCCAGAGGGTCATAAACACTGCTGAGAAGATAGTGGGCTGTCCTCTTCCTCCTTTGGAAGAATTGTACAACTCCAGATGCTCAAGGAAGACATCCAGAATTTTGAGAGACCCTTTGCATCCTGGCCACCATTTTTTTAAACTGTTGCCGTCTGGCAGGAGATACAGGACTCTTAGGTCAAGGATAAATAGACTAAAGAACAGTTTTTATCACAGAGCGGTATCCAAGTTAAATGCGACAGTTTTAGCAGCATCTTAATCAGTTTTTAAGTAGTGTTTTAAATTTGGTAAGCAATTTTAAGAGTTTTTAATATTTTGTATGGTGTTTTATGTGTTTTATGTGTTTTGTATGTTTAGAGTGTGTAGTGAAACAGCACTCTAATTTCGTTGTGCATATCTTGTGTATGCATCATGACAATAAAACTCTATTCTATTCTATTCTATAAGAGGAGACGTGGGGAGTTTTCGGAAACTTGGGAAGAACTGCCTCTGGTCTTTTGCACATAAGAGAGGCCTGGCCATAGCCCAACCAAGGGATGGGCTATGGGGGTTGATGCTTCCATCTTCCTAACTGAGCTGCCAGTGCAGTGGCAGGAAGCATCCGTCACCTGCCAAACCTAACACTCTACTTCCCAAAGGATTAAAATTGCCATCTGATCAATTTGCTGAATACAGTCATTTACTTTTCATGATCGTATGTCGGAGTCAATGACATGATTCCTTTTTATTTTTGTTTCAGAGTGTGCCTTTCCTTGGAGTGAGTATTATGTGTCGCTTTTGTTTGGATGTTCTTCAATTCTAGAAATGATTCTATGAGTATCTGAAGAATATTGTTTACAGGTGTTATTTACTAACTTCTGCTATTTGCTTTGCTTTGCTTGAGCTTTATGGAGAATGAAACATTGGCCTGATAATGAAGTGAAGTGTTAACTGTAGCTTAACAAGAAATAGGGCCCTGTTTGTATCGCTGTATGTTTGTGCTTAAAATCATAGCTGTGTTTGGACATGTTCCGATTAAAGGCCAAAAGAATCATATCAAATAATTCCTACTGTGATAGAGTCATGACAAACTGGGACTTATCTATCAGACTTCGTACTCAAATACTTCGATCCTATGTACTCATCATACTTCTCTATGGCGCTTAAACTTGGACCCTTACAGATATATTATGCAGAAAGCTGGAAGTACTGAAAATGTGGACAAATAGACTAGAGATGGGCACAAAACGTCCAAATGGTGCTCCATTTCATTTTTCGTTTCAGTTTTTTCTTTTTTTGTTTCGGTTGAAATGTTTTTTTAAAAAAATGCTTCATTTTTCGTTTCTTTTCACTTTTTGTTGTGCTTTAAAATCTTGTGTCATTTACCCCCCCCTCCAATGTGCCCGGTTGGGGAGGGGAAACACGCGAGGTTTTCACACTTATTTTTAGCCACCAAAGCAAGCGGCTTTACAATACTGTAAATAGAAGAAAATTGCAATATTTCAGACACATAATGAGGTATAAGAAATACCATCCACTGCAGGTTATCCTTCAAGGAAAAATAGATGGGAAGCATGGCCCAGAGCATAGAAGAATATTCTGCCTGAAGAATTTAAGCCAATGGTCCGCAGTAAGCCCAGCTACTCTGTTTAAAATAGCCTTAGGTTGAAACCAGTTCAGGCTACTGATCGCCAATATTCTATGAGGACATGGCACATGAAGAAGATAGAGTAATGGTACCTAATCGAATAATACTTTTTTGTTTACATTTAGGATGCTATGAAAAATATTCCTGTGAGTATTTAAGATATTTCTTGTATTTCATGAGAAGTGCATAATATCTTTCACCTAGGACAGTGGTAAAGAACCTTTGGCACTCCAGGTGTTTTGGACTACAACTCCCACAGTCCTTTGTTATTGGCAATACAGACTTGGAATTCTGGGAGTCGTGATCCTAAACATCTGGAATGCTGAAGGTTCACCACCCCTGACCTAGATGCTGTTGCCTCGACCTTGTTTATCAATTTCTAGAGGTGTCTCAGTCATGGCTGGTTGGAACCATGGACAAATACTTCTGCAATGGTTGGATAAGCAGATAATGGTTGGTTATAAGCAGAGGCTTGGCCGCATTTATTTGAGGTTGGTGTGCTTAAATACTGGGCTCAGGATTATGAATGGTAAACCTTTCCATCAACCCTAACATTGACCCTGAATGTAAACCATGTCATATCGGGGTTTGTTCATGGCCATCATAGATGTGAGCTATAGCCTAATAGATACTAATATCAACACACTATCCATGGAGGATTTGTTCCAAATCACCCCTCCGTGGATACTGAAAACCATGGATAATGGCCAATTCTATACAAAGCATGTACAAAGAAAAAAACAAGATGCATTTTCACCATGTATTACCAGACTATTCCAGCAGAGGGAGTAGAGGTCCAGAGGCTATGCTGTCATAGAATCATAGAATCATAGAGTTGGAAGAGATCCCAAGGGCCATCCAGTCCAACCCATTGCTATTGCAGAAACCCCCATCAAAGTACTCTGTGTTACCACAAGGATACATACCATGATCTCTTCCTCCCTCTAGTGACTAGTTCTGGTAAACACATTGTGAAAATATACATTTCAAGGTTTTTTTTTCTTTTAATATTTTCAGGTCCTCGCATAAATGAAGTCATGAATGCTCAACCCACAGATATGTGGGTCTCTTTCTGTCTGTCTGTCTGTCTGTCTGTCTGTCTGTCTGTCTGTCTGTCTAAAAAGAAGGTCCTCTAGTACCATTGACTGCAAACGTTTTTACTGTTAATGTGAACACATGAACATAGTTAGGATGTATTCCAAAGCATGGTGTGATAACTATTTTCCCTTGTTACTTTTTCAGGGTTTTGGTGGATCTTCATCTGTGAGTATTACAGATGTCCTCTATGTTACCTCTATTTGCTGTAGGGGAAGAGTGTTAAGTTAGTTGCAGCAGGAAAGGGTGGCTCCTTTAAGTCTAACTGCATTATGAAAGAATGACGCTCGTGAACCACAGTATTACTGCACATCTGAAGTTGGAGGCTCCACTTCAGAGGTATAGTGCAATAGTTTAGATATCGGGCAGAGGTTGGGTGTTCAGTTTCTCACTGGGCCTTCTTGACAATGACGGGACATGACGATCCATTCGGTCCCTTCCAACTCCTCAGATCTAAGATTATACTGCATTATTTCAACAGAAACTGACAACCTGCCTCTGAAATTGCAAGGCCCCATGTGTTTGTTTTATTTTCTAAACACTGCAAATCATTTTTCCCCTGGAAGAACAGATTGGCTGAACTCACATGGAAAGTCTATATATATCTTTATGAAATAAGAAACATGAGGATGCTATGTCAGAAAGACTGATGGACTGATCTCCTTATTTTTTTAATTTAGAATGGTACAAAACCTGCTAATGTGAGTATATTATTTTTAGTAGTTATACGATTCATAATATCTTTTACCGAAGGAATCCCAGGTTCATTTTCTAGCATAGTCTAAGTGTCTCCAGGTGCCAGAGAGAGAGAGAGAGAGAGAGAGAGAGAGAGAGAGAGAGAGAGAGAGAGAGAGAGAGAGAGAGAGAGAGAGAGAGAGATTGTGTATATAATTTTTCCTGTTCAAACAGGTTGTTGACTGAATTCAGAGGACAAGCCTAAATATTCTGTGTGGAATATGTTCCAGCTTCCAGTTTAGGGATCCACGTTGGCTCACACAGGTTACTAAAAACTTTTTATTTCTTTTTAAATTTAGAGCGATGGGCAAGCTGCATCTGTGAGTATTTTAACCTCTTTGTAATAGCTAAATGGTTTACCTTATCTCTCCTTCAGCTATGCCTGATAAAAGCCAGTCTGATATTTGAGTTACGTTCCCACTGAATGTGAAATCTGGAGTACTAAGCATCTGGGATGTTGATGGATTCAAGTTTTGCTTCTGAACTCATATAAAAGTTGAGATTAGAACAGTTTTGCTCCTTGCCCATTTTGATGAAACTGATTATGTTGTGAATGCATAGAGCTGCTAGCCATTTTATCTTTTGCTCCTAATTCTTCTTGATGGATACATCCAGATCAGTGGTCCTCAAACGTAGGTCCCCAGGTGGGCAGCCCAGCTGGTGATGAAGGCTTCCATGAGTTTTAATCCAAGAACATCTGGGGACCCAGATTTGAGAGCCACTGATCTAGCTGATCTCTCCCAACAAAATGTTTTCTTTGTTATGGTCCTTTCCTGGGAGAAACGAAGATGCAGGATAACTTTATGCCACGACCCTTCTCTTGTTCTCTATTCCATGATGGCATGGTTCTCTACCAGAAACACTGCCTTGAGGAAACACTTTTTTGCTTGTGAAAACCATTTTTCTTCTTTTCCATTTCAGAGTACCAGTCCATTTGGTGTGAGTATTGCAAATTATTATTTGTTGGTAGCTGTATCGTGCTGTACTTCAATGGACTGGCTACAGTTCAATGTACCTCCTTTTACCTGCTGTGAGTCGGCGAGAAAGGAACAGCACGGTGAAGAATTATTCTGTACCTCTGCCTCTGCCTAAGAATTGCTGTTGTTTCTGGTGCTGCAGCTTTATTTCAACAGTTCTTACCTGCAACAATATTTTTGGACAATTTACTTGTGAGCATCACATGTTCCTAACAGAGACATGAATCGCTCTGGTATTTTAATAATGTTATTGGCAGTATGAGCAAAGATGAGGCCACTGCTTTTTGACTGAGTAGTACTATGATGGATTTATCACCCTTAAATACAAATGTCATTCTGGAAAGAAAGTCATTGACCTCTACTCCATCATACCTAGTAGTTTTAATTCAGTGCCTTTGAAAAGTCTACATGTGAAAGTAGGTTAGTTTCATCAAAGGGAACAGGTGCAGCATTGGTGTTTCCATCTTGTTTGAGCTGCCAGTGTAGCAATGGAGCCATCCCAGGGAGACTTGCTTGCCAGGATTGACACTCATGCACAAGCGATGCTGGCGACACTGGCGACAATGCCTGTGCCTGACACAGTTGGCTTAAGAGCTAATGGAGACCTATAAGCACCTGAGGCTATAAGCCTTCATCCACCTGGTTAGTGATGGAAAGTGTAAGTTCCCATGGGGAAAATCTGAATGTTATTTCCATTGTGTGATTCACACAAATCACCACGAAGTTTTAATTGTTGTCATTTCCTAAAGGATAAACATAGCTTTTTAGTCTATTTCTCAGTCACTTAGGGCCTTTTTACACGACCCCTAAAATCCGCTGGCCACTTAAATTCGGACCAGAGATCTTAGGGGTTCTTCGCTCTTACTCTGTCCCCACCCCCCTCCGCACTTCCTGGTTGCTGGCTGCGTGAGGGAGGGAGAAAAAAGAAAGAAAAGAATGCCGTCTTACCTCCGTTCTGTTCCCGGCAGCATTCAGATCTCTTAAAGGGGCGGGGGGGGGCAGAAAACAACAAACAGAAGCCAGGAGAGCCTTGCACTCACTATCCTTACACCGGATCAAATATTTTTCACATCCAAAAAGCAGGTACCTGAAAGCTGCGCTGGGACGCGCTAAAGTGGGTGGGGTCGCACTTAATTTCCTGTTAACTGCGGAGCTGGTGGGTAAACATTTTTAATCTCCGGAGCTGGGAGCCATTTGCCCCGGAGTTTAGGGGTCGTGTATAAATGCCATTACATTTCACAGTAGTAAGTTTGAACCATGAAAATGATTTCTTTCTCTGCCTTTCTATTTGCTTTTCAGAATGTGCCTTTTGTTGGGGTGAGCATTATATTCCTTTTGGCAGTCCTTAACTTTAGAAAATAAAGGGAATGGGTTGGGTGTCTACATGAGTGTCTGAACAGGATTCCTTGATCAACTTACAAACTTCCAGGTTTTGCTTTTCGCGAGCTTAGTGGGGAATGGAATTTGAGATGAAGACTTGAATTGTGACTCTAATTACACTGTACTGTGAAACCAACTAGTTACAAATAAGAAATATTACAAACCAGCAGATAACTTCTAATTAATCCCTTCTTCTGATAATGAAAGATATCACATCAGTAAGTTGCCACAGCAACTTAACAAGGGTTAACTCCCTTCCTTTTTTGTAGCTGTAAGTTTCTAATTAACATGGTAGATACTGTATATAAGGGCATGTCCGGAAAAGGGAAAAGGATATCAAATGATTTCTGCTGTGATAGAATAATGTGCCTATGGGAATAATGCCTTTTATTTTTTACATTTAGGAATTTATGAAAAATATTCCTGTGAGTATTTAAGATATTATTTATATTCCCTATGAAGTGCATAATACCTTAACCTAGAGGACATTGTCTGATTTTATCACTCTTCTAGAGGTGGTCTTGGCTATAGCATGCTGGGCATTCAGTCATGGTTATCTATCTATTAGAGATGGGCACGAAACAAACAATTTTTTGTTTCCGTTTTCGTTTTTTTTTCGTTATGCAACGAAACAACAAACGAATTTTGTCTCTAAAATGAAACGAAACGAACAGAAACACCGGAAATTTTGTCGTGCGTTTCGTTTCCGTTACTGCAATATCAGTGAATTGCTTAAAATGCTAAAAAAAAAAATCACAAAAAATTGAAATAAATGGTAACGAAATGGTAATGAAACAAACGAAAATGAAAATGATTTTTTTGCAAAAATTCACGAAAAACGGAACCGAACCGAAATGGACCCTCCAAACGACAAATGACAAACAAAATGCCATTTTTTTAATTTGTGCCCATCTCTACTATTTATCTCTCTATCTCTCTCTCTCTCTGTCTGTCTGTCTGTCTGTCTGTCTGTCTGTCTGTCTATCTATCTATCTATCTATCTATCTATCTATCTATCTAAAGCCCTCTAATACCAATGGTGTATTCAGAAACACAGTGGAATAACTACTTTCCCCTTTTATCTTTTAGGGTTTTGGTGGCTCTTCATCTGTGAGTACTACAGATGTTCCAAATATTTATTTATTTATTTATTTATTTATTTATTTATTTATTTATTTATACAACTTTTATGACACTCACTACCCAAAAGTCTCTGGGCAGCTTACAGTTAAAATGAGCAATTAAAACAATTAATGCAATTAAAATGTTAAAATACCAATGAACAACTAAAAACAATTAAAACATTTAAATATAGATACAACACACAAAAATTGCCATCAGGACCCACAATCTATGTTATGTCCATTAAAAAACCTTCTGGAACAGGAAGGTTTTTATCTGGCACTGAAATGTCAGTAATGTCGATGCCAGACGTATCTCACAAGGGAGGGTGTTCCATAATATGGGGCAGCTGCTTAAAAGGCCCTATACCTACAAGCCATCCCTCTCACCTCCTTGAGGGATGGCTCATTCAAAAGGGTCCCCTGGCTTGATCGTAATTGCCAGCTAGGTTCATATGGAAGGAGGCAGTATATATGGTATATATTTTCTGCAGACAAAGAGTGTTAAGGTTGTTGCAGCAGATAACTGTATGACACATCTAAGTCTATCAGCTTCATGACAGAATTAGTTTTTGAGGATATGCAGATACACATGGAGACATGCAAGGGAGTCATTTGTCCATAAAAACCCATGTTATCATGAAGATGCTTGCTTATCTTAAAGGTACCATAGGACTCTCTTTTGCCATGGCTGAAACAACAGACATAGTCTTATCTTCCCTGTCTGTCTCCTAGCATGTTACTTATGTGTGGCTCATGGAAACTAGGGAACAATACTTTTTTCATGTGAACAGTGCATGAGCAGAGATTAGGGAAGGTCTTATTGGCTTGGATTTTTTTCAACCATTCATGCATGAATTAATTGTTTTTTAAATATGCCGGTTAGTGTTCTTCCACCATATTGTCATTAGCAACATAATTAACACAAATTGGGCACTGTTGACCCTCTTCTGCAATTGATCCCTTTGCAAATGATCTGTAAAACCATCTCATTGCTTTGGATCTTCAGTAAATCTTGGTCTGTGATTTTTCAAGACGCAAGGTTGAGATGGGCCACTGGGTGGACTGGGGCAGTACTTCCATATATATATATATATAATACTTTATATATATATAAAAATCTTGCATATTTTAGAAGGCAATGCAAACCATTAGTGAAACACAAAACATTCGAGTACTTCTGCAGATGAATCATTGTTAATGCTAACCATCATTTGTTTCAGGCTAGTGATAAAATGTAATACATAAATTTTAAAATGATCTTCCAAGCTCTAGATATATTTCTAAAACTGGGGGCTTTAAAAGTAGCAATATGCCTCTGAAAGCACAAGAAAAGTCAGATGTGTTTCGTTTGTTTTCCTTTAAAAAAACTCCAAATCCTTTTTCACTGAAAGAATAGATTTGGCTGAACTCCCCTGGAAAGTCTACCTGTAATCACGAAATAACTAATAATGTATGTGAACACTCTTTCAGAAAGACCCATGGAATGACCTTTTTGTTCTTTTTTTTAAATTTAGGGTAATCCGCAGCCCATACCTGTGAGTATTTCTACCTTTTAAAATGTTATTTATATGCTTCCTAGTATCTTTCAATGAAGGAGCTTCCAGCAGTGTCTAGATTAAAGATTGAGAATGAAATAAATGGTGATTCACCCTGATTTGTGATTTGTTGGGGCAGAATAATTGACAAATCAATGATTTGACTAATTTCCATTGAAAAATTGATGAATCAATGAATCAATTCATCTCCTCTTTAAAATAGCACCTGCAAGCCCTGAAATTTTAGTGAGAATTGAGGCTCATACCTCTAAGCTATGCAGCACTAACGAGACCCCCTAGGATAGCACCCAGGCACCTAGAGAAACCAAACCTGTTGAGAGGCTTCTCCCAATTCATAGAATCAAAGAGTTGGAAGAAACCTGAAGGGCCATCCAGCCAAACCACCTGCCCTGCAACTCACCTCTACAATCTCTCCAAGATTAGTGATGATTGGGTTTCAGACATCTGAGTTAAACATCCACAAAGTAGGCCTCCCTAGGAAAGTGTGGTATGCCAACTGGGTTGGGGAAACCCAAGCTTCACCAAACTTGGAGGGCTTCTACAGGAGAGTCACATGAAGCTCCCCTCTGATTTGGAGGCTCTAGGTCAGTGGTTCTCAACCTGTGGGTCCCCAGATGTTCCTGGACTGCAACTCCCAGAAGTCTTTATCACTAGCTGAGCTGGCCAGGATTTCTGGAAGTTGCAGTCCAGGAACATCTGGGGACCCACATGTTGAGAACCACTGCTCTAGATGCTTTGGGGGGCATTTCATGGCCCAATTAATTGACAAATCAAAAATCATATTTTTTAGGGGACTTTATTTATGATGAATACAAATTGCCAAATATTGATAAATCAGCTCAATTTCTCCAAAAATGTGATTAATTGTTCAATTCATCCCCATCTCTAGTCTAGAGGTCTCCCAATGGAACCCATAAAGTGACCCCTGCCTTATGTTTCTGTCAAGAAGGAATGAATTAATTCAGAGCTGTAATTAAGATTGAGCATATTTTCTTAGACAAGTTTCCAGGAAGAAGCAAAGATTGTGCAATAGAACTTCATAAATGTCTCTTTTTCTGTCTTCCATGATGGCATGGTTGTCTACCAGAAGCACTGTCTGGGGAAACTTATTTTGATAATACATTTCTTATAATTACACTTTTTCTTCTTTCTTGCTTTCTATTCCAGGGTGCCAGTCTACTTAATGTGAGTACTGCAATTATTATTATTATTATTATTATTATTATTATTATTATTATTATTATTATTATTATTATTATTATTATTATTATTATTATTATTATTATTATTAACCACACAGCTATCTGCGCTGGATTTTATATTACCAATCACTAGTCGAATGCTTCCCAAGCGTTTAGGACTCAGTGATGTATCGGCGAATTATGCGAGCAGATCCCAGTAAGGTGGCTTTCTGCATCTGACTGATGGTGACTTTGTCCACTCCAATTTCTTCTAGATACTTGCTTAGGTCTTTGGGCACCGCACCCAGTGTGCCAATTACCACTGGGATCACCCGTACTGGTTTATGCCAGAGTCTCTGAAGTTCAATTTTGAGATCCTGATATCGGGTAATTTTTTCAAGTTGTTTTTCAGTGACTCTACCATCTCCTGGTATAGCAACATCAATGATCCACACTTTTTTCTTCTCCACAATCACAATATCTGGGGTATTATTATTATTATTATTATTATTATTATTATTATTATTATTATTATTATTATTATTATTATTATTATTATTATTATTAAAACAAATAATAAAACAAGTAATAAATAAATCATCATCATCATCATCATCATCACACAGCAGACTACGCTGGATCTTGTATTACCACCAATAACTAGTCGCATGCTTCCCAAGCATTGTTGTTGTTGTTGTTGTTGTTGTTGTTGTGGTGGTGGTGGTGGTAATAAGTCTGAACTATGGAAATGATTTCTTTCTATGTCGTTCTATTGTATTTCAGAATATTCCTTTCCTTGGGGTGAGTGTTACATATCACATTTGCTTTGACAGTCCTTAACTTTAGAAATAATGAGAATGGGTAAAGGTATGTGTAAGTGTCTGAACAGCATTCTATATACAACTTATCTAGAAACCTCCTGCTTTTGCTTTTCTTCAGCTAAGCGGGGCATGAAATTTGAAATGAAGATTTGAATTGGACTGTACTCTCTGTGGACCCAACTAGTTACAAATGCTGCTTTAGTTCACAGTAAAACTACAAATTTCTAGATATTCCCAATAAATCTCTTCTCCAGATAATGAAAGGGATTAAATGGAAGTACCTAGTAACTGAAGTATTATATCAGTAATGAAGCTACTACATAAGTTAATTGCAGCAGTCACTTAACAAGGGATAACTCTCTTTTAGCTATAAAATTGTCATTAAGATGATAGATATGTCAGTACAGTCCTGATTAAACAGTGAAAAAGTCATATCAGGTGGTTCTTGCTGTGACAGAATAATGATGCATAATATAATGATACCTTTTTTACATCTAGGGATTTATGAAAAATATTCCTGTGAGTATTTAAGGCATTTTTTGTATTTCTTGAGAGTTCCATAATATTCCAACTTTGAGGCTATTGTCGGATCTTGTATCTCAGTTTCTAGAGATGTTTGGGTGATGGGGGCCCATTGAGCAATACTTCCTCTTGAATAGGTTGCACTGTAATATCAGCAGAGATTTAGCTAGCTAGATATATTTGGTATTCATATCTCCAACTAATGGGCTGAACAATATACATGGTAAATCTTTCCATCAACCCTAAGATTAACCCAACATTTAACCATGGTATGTCAGAAAACCTCAACCCTCATTCTTTGCTCCTAAAAACCTGGGTCTCTGCAACATCTTCACATGTGCAAAATGGTGTACAGTCCCAAGCTGTCAGAAGCCTTACATATTAATGTTAATATCTACCATCTCTCTCTCTCTCTCTCTCTCTCTCTCTCTCTCTCTCTCTCTCTCTCTCTCTCTCTCTCTCTCTCTCTCTCTCAAATTTATAGGCTGCATTTCTTATAATGAGGAGACTCGATGTAGTGCACTCTCTTAAAACAAATAAAATGTGAAATGCAATAAATTGCACATTGAAACAATTAAACTGTTATAGTAATTAAAATGTACAGTAGGACGCCGATATCCACTGATTCATTATACACTGATTCATTTATCCATGGTTGGCTGAAGAAAAAAATAAATAAAGAATTCAGCATCCGCAAAGCAAGGTACTGTCACAAAGAGCAGCTGTAAAGCAAGCTACTGTCATAAAACAACAGCCATAAAGCAAGTTACTGTCACAAAACAGCAGTTTGGGGGATTTTTGGCATTCTCTGTTATCCATGGTTTTCATTATCCACAGGAAGGTCTGGAACCAATACCCATCAGATACTGGGATCCTACTGTAGTGAATTGTTATAATTATTTAAATTTTTAAAAAGCTTACTCAGCAAAAGACAAAACAAAACAAAACAAAAACACAACATTTGGGGACTCAGTTATGGTTACTGAAAGCCTACTGGGGGAGGGGTTTTCAACGCTTGCCCGGAGAGTAACAAGGAATGAGGCAAATTAATCTCCCACTACCAAGAATTAACAGAAAAGGCCCTTTAATACCAATGACTACAAGTTTTTTTTTTTACTGTCAACAGTGAGATAATTATTTTCCCTTTTGCTTTTAGGGTCTTGGTGGAGCTGTGAGTATTACAAATATTGTGCATATTTTCTGCAAGAGAAGAATGTTAAACATGTTGCAAAAGAGAAATGTATGACACTGACCTGCCCTTGTGGGTAGGAGCTTTGTGATGCTCTATATAAGCAGGACAATTTGTTTTGCTTCTCCCTTTATTTATTTATTATTTATTTATTTGTTAGACTTGTATCCCGCCCATCTTCCCGGGAGGGAACTCTGAGTGGCTTACAGTAAAAGCATAAAACAAAATAACAGAACAGGACAGTAAAAAAAATAGAGGTGGCGCAAGCAGGGATGGCGGCGGACATTGGGCAAATGAACTCAAATGGAAGACTGTAGGGCTGGCAGACCCAAGTGATGTTTCCACTCTGGTCAGCCTATTCCGTATCAAAGCAGGCAAAGCAGACACCACTTGGCAGATGATGATGGGTATTAAGGGGGCACTTGGACCATTCGTTGAGTGGATCCAGTCCCCAATGCTGGCCACTCAAGTTGTTAGTGAATTAATTTAGCATACTTTCTACACATGATCTAAAAGTAGCCATTCTGGAAAAAAGAAAATACAGAACAAGGGTCCAGAGAGACAGAGAGAGCTGAGATAAAATATATACACATGCTAGTAGAGATATCCATCTCATTGGACTCAGTGTAAGCCAAGTTTTTTAGGCCATCACAAAAGATGAACACTACAATGATTGTAATGTATTTTATATCCCAGATATTTTTTCCTCCTGCATCACAGCCACCTATAAATCTCCAAAAATAAACTAGAGAGTCTAATTTCATTGTCGTGCTGCTCTTGTGGTGACCCATAGTCTGAAGTAATTCACATATAATTGTGAAGAAGTGTAAATTATGCAAAACAGTCTCCTATAAAAAGAAGCCACGTCATTAGCTAAGGTCCCTTCCTTCAGTATGATTAACATTCATGTTCTTTTACCATTGTTATTCATGTCCGAGATTCTTACCCAAACTTTTAGTAAATACAAACGTATATCAACAAGGCTATCACCCCACTGACTTTCTTATCAAAGAACCAACCACAATCTCTGTATTTCAATGCCATCTATAAATATCCCCCTTCTCTTAATGTTTGTGGAAGGGGTTTTGTCCATGAAAGCTCACATTAAATATAAGTCTTTAAGGTGTCACCACATTTTTTTTTTTTTTTTTTAAGTTTTTATTTTTATTTACAGTACTGTGCAAAAGCTTTAGGCGGGTTTGAAAGAATGCTGTAAACAAAGAATGCTTTCAGAAATATAAATAATGATTACCGGTATTTATTTGTGTCAATTTACAAAATGCAAAGTGAGCGAACAAAAGAAACATCTAAATCAAATCAATATATGGCCTTCAAATGAGCATCAGTTCTTAAAGGTACACTTGCAGAAAGTCAGGGATTTTGTAGGATTATAGTCAGGAGTATGATCAACCAATTATACCAAACTGATGCGAATGAGCATCAATGTCACACGTAGGTTGAAAACCCAGTCATGAAATGAAACAGAAACAGCTGTGTAGTAGGCTTAAAACTGGGCAAGGAAGAGCTAAACTCTGCTACCAAGGTGAGGTTGTGAAAGACAGTTTCATGTCATGGCAAGGTTGAGCACAACAACAAGACACAAGGTTATACATACTGCATCAACTTCCAAAGATTTTTGAAAGCATTCTTTGTTTACTGAATTCTTTCAAACCTGCCTAAAACTTTTGCACAGTATTGCATTTTTTAAATGTTTGTACAGACCAACATGGATACCTCTTCTACAAAAACTAAATAAATGATCATTATTCTCATTTTTTCCTCCAGAGATAGAAGAGGTCATCAGTAAGTACACATTCTTCTTTGTAACTTTAATTAAATCTCTTTTTTTAAAAAAAATCAGTGATGTTAGGGTCAACTGTTTATTCTCTTCCTGGGAAAGTGAGATTTCTGAGCCCCAGGAAGTCAGACAACTTGGGATGGAATTGTATTTTGGGTTTGATACTCTTAGGATACTCTTGATCAGCTTTTGCTGGTGTGGTGGCCGTGCTCCTTTCTTGGAGAAGGGAGATTTGGTCATAGAAACATATAATTAGCTCTTGATTATATTTCTGTAATGAACTGTTCCTGGGACTGTCTTGGAAAGCTACAGCAAAATGTGGGAGATCATTTATTTCAGTGCCATGGCTTTTCCTTTGGTTTTCAGGAAAATACACAGTGGCACTGTCAAAGACTTACATGGCTTGGGGCTGGGGTATCTAAAAGCCCTCCTCTCTTTGCATGCACATGTTGAATTGGAGGTTCTCGCAGAGATTTAGCCTCTCACCAAACTTTGATTACATGTTGCGTATACAAAACCAAGCTTTGTCAATAGCGGCACCTCAGCTGTGGATAGGAAGTCGGCCTAGATCTGTCTCTGCAGAGGGGTGTCCATACTTTTTGCAAGGAGGGCCAGATTTGGTGAGGTGAAAATGTGTGGGGGGTGAACCATTCAGCAGCATTTGGCCCCTGGGCTGGGCTTTGGGCAAGCCTCCAGGACATGCAAGGAGGTGGGGAGAATACTGCAGCATTGGAACCAGGTGCAGGTAGGCTGGGTCGGTGGCTGGGGTGATGGACAGAGGCAGGGAGGGCAAGGAAACAATAAACCTGCAAAATGACATCTCCATATGGCAAGGGATAGGGGCAGCTGGTGAGTATGCATGACAGGCTGAGCTGGCGGGGAGAAGAGGCTGTGGGCCACTCAAAATTTGAAAACGGGCCACATTTGGTCCTTGGGCCGGGCTTTGGACATGCCTGCCCTAAGCTATGTTTTAAAATGATCTTTTAGAGAATTTTAAGAATGTTTTAAAGCCAGTGCAATGAACTATGTGATCTATAGAAAATATATCACCTCCAAAATACACCCCTTTTAAATACGATCTTCTAGGTCTGCTTTAATAATTTTAATTTGCCTGTTGAGAAGAGTGCTGGGATACCCTGGTAGATAAAATAAAATAATGTATGCATTAATCATGTGAAAGGAACTGTGAAATATATAGGAGGGCATGGTTGACATAACAACTCTCTTCTAAGCCTCTCTGCTATGAAGAAATATGGAATCATCATTCCGAGCAGGAACAATGACGCGTTGGATCCTGAATATCTGCAGCATGATTTTCTTGTTCCAGCTTTGACTGAGGATACCTCTGGAGTCCATAGAGATTTGGGATCCTTCCTTGAGTGCAAAATGATAGTGGTGGACCAGACCAGTGGTGGCAAATAGAGATGGGCACGACTTAGCGGTATTCCCGTTTCCGTTTCCGTTACTCGGTTCCGTTACTCTACGGAAACGGTAACGGGAATTACTCCGCCAGACTTCGAGCTCGAACCGACGAACGAACAATTTTGGTCTGATTTGTCGTGCTCGTTCCTTGCATCGCGCGATTGCGCGATGCCACGCGGCACAGAAAAAAAGTTTTTAAAAGTTAAAAAAACCCGGTTCCCGGCTGAAAAGCAGGCGGAAAAATGCCTGCCGTGCCTCAGGGCACCTACCAGAGGGGTTGTTTCTGGAGGTCCCCGGCCTCCCCCCTCATCCCCCGTCCTGGGCTGCTCTGGTGGGACTCGCCGCAGGCTCGCAGCCAGCAAAAAGCCCAGTCTCGCCGCCGGCCGCCCGCAATTAAAGCGCAAGCAAGCGGCACGGACGGCACAGGAAAAAACTTTTAAACTCTCCCCCCACCCATTCCCGGGCCAAAAAAGCAGGCAGAAAAATGCCTGCTTGACTAAGGGCACAGGGCACCTACCGGAGGGGTGGTTTCTGGAGGGGGGGGTCCCACCTCCCCCCCGTCCTGGGCAGCCGGACTCGCGAGTCGCCATCGCCATGCCATGCGGTGCGGGCGGGGGATCCAAAATGGGCCGGCGAACGCAATATTGTTTTTGAAATCGTGGTCCAAAAACACACAAGCACAACAGAAACACGCGAAAATTTATAAACTGCCAGATTTTTCACAGTAGCAGTGGGTTTTTTCTTGCAACAAAATGTCTCTCCTCTCCTCCTCTGTCCTCCATTGATTTTATTTTTTTTATTTTTTTTACACCTGCGCAATGATGGGCTGGCCGAGTGGCCAGCCATGTGGGAGTGGACAACCATGCAAATTTTTGGAGCCATCCCACCAGTCGCATGGCCACTTGGCCATGGAGACTTCTGGGATGTGCCAAAAAGCCCCCTAAAACCTGCCCTAGCCCTAACCCTAACCCTTGACTCCGTACCCATACGTCACAGACTGTCTTCTTAGTGGGTCAGAGAGGCACCCAGAGGTGCAACCCACTAGCCCACCGTAACCTTACCCGTCACTAGCCTAACCCTAGCCGTTGCACTAAGCCACCTTAAAGCCAGATCTACTTGCTTGCATTGCACTACACGCAGCAAGTACAATTCCCTTCTGTGTGAGACATGGTGGTGCGGGAGCCTTGTGAAGGGAAGGTATGACCCTATCACTCTCACACTGGTCTCACGTCTGCACATTATGTTATGCAATATCCATATGGCTATTGCATAGCATTTTGCAGCAGCAGCAGCAGGTGAAGAGGGGCGACCCCCATGTTGAGGGGTCTCCCCGAGCCTGCTTCCCCTTCCTAGTGGGATAGGAGGCACCCACGGGTGCCTCCAGGAGCCCACTTTCCCTTTATAGCGGGCCAGAGGAGGCACCCACCCCACAGAGGTGCCTCCAGGAGCCCGCTCCCCCCCAAAACCAATACTAATGACAACGAAAAAACGAAAAAACGAACCGACTAATTTTTGCAAATTTTCGCGAAAACCGGAAACGAGCCGAAACGGGACCGGCCCGACTAACGACAACTCGAAAAAATTTTTTTTCAAGTCGTGCCCATCTCTAGTGGCAAACCTTCGGCACTCCAGAATGCTTTGGACCACAACTCCCGCAGTCCTTTGTCATTGGCAATCTAGGCTCAGAATTCTGGGAATTGTGGTCCAAAACATCTGGAGTGCCAAAGGTTCACCACCACTGGACTAGACCCTGTTGACAGCTTTGGTCTGCCCTTTAAGCCCATACCCCGATACGTGCATATTTCCAAGGCTAAATACTAAGCCATGGTTTTGAAGAGAACTGAAATTGGGTTAAATGCATGCTTGATTTTCATTGTACACATTACTTTTGTACCAATAAAAAAGAGAGACTAGAGTGGCTAAATATTTTTGCAGGTAATTTTTTTTCATTGTGTGGGCTTATAAGGTGGTGGCCCTAACACAGTAAAACCATTCTCCCTCCCATTGAGCACACAAGGAGATGTTCTGAGCCCATTTTCCACCCAAACAATTATAAAACAGAGAACCTAACATATATTTTCCTCTCTTTTAGCTGGCTGGTTAAGTTTCAAGACGCCTGCTTGTGAGTATTGCTTGTTAATACATACGAAGAGCCTTTTGTTATATACTGTGAAAAATGAAGTTAATAAAACAGGAAAATCAAACAGATAAAATATACTTGTTTGCCTGTACTTGGGTGAGTGATATTTAGACCAAGCATTCCCAATCGGGGGGGGGGGGGGGTATGTGCCCCAGGTAGTGGAGGTCTGGTACATTTGAAGGGGAGCACAGACTGCAAACAATTCTTTGTATGCCACCTTATAAAGTTTCTTACATGTCTTTGACAATCCTGATTTAGCTTATATTTGTTTCATATTGTGTTTATGGCCATGTTGGTGGTGGGGAGGTTGAAAATGACTGTTCAAGACATTTGAACCTACTCTCCAATATTTGTTTCGATTGTGCATTTTAAAAAACAAAAACAATTTGGTCTTCAGCGGCTTCCTCTGGTTTAAAAAACGCACATAAAGATATTCACATTTTTTTTAAAAAAAGCAAATTAACTGATGGATATGATTTCATGAAAGAATGATATCATCAACACTTTAGTGGAATACAGTCCTGGATGGGACATGGGAGAGAGAAAAGGGAAACATTTTCAAATGTGGACTTTTCAGATGAGTGCGTTGGTAATAGAAGGTGACAGATGTGTTTCATAGCTGTGCTCTTTACAGAAATAAGAGAGAGTAAGCATGATGCAGGAGAACCTTAAGGGCATGATGCTGTAAAAATAAAGCAATTTTAAGTTCCATTGAAGCACAAGTGTGTTGAGCAGAAAAGATTCAGGTAGACATGACAGCCATTTTGGGATATCTTAAGTAAATCGAGCAAACTGGTTTGTTGCTGCTCCGAATGGGAGGAAGTCAGCTGATGGATTCAAAAGATAAGACATTCCGACTAAACAATAGGAAGGACTCCCAAATGATAATCACTGTTTGATATTGGAATGAACTACCTTGGGAGGTTTTTAGCTGGAGGAGACCATACCTCAAGACTAGAGATGGGCACGACTCAAAAAAATGGTGTTTCGTTTGTCGTTTGTCGTTTAGGGGGTCCGTTTTGGTTCGTTTTCATTTTTTGTGAATTTTTTTGCAAAAAATTTCATTTTTCTTTCGTTACGTAATGAAACAAAAAACGAAAACGAAAATGAAAAATTGCTGTTTCGTTAGCATTCATTACAGTTCAGTGTATTTGCCGCAACGAAAATGAAACGCACGACAAAATTTCTGTTGTTTCGGTTCGTTTCATTTCATTTTGGAGACAAAATTCGTTTTTCGTTTCATTACGTAACGAAATGAAAAAACGAAAACGAAAACGAAAAATTGCTTGTTTCGTGCCCATCTCTACTCAAGACATCTTCATCAGTGGATTCCTGCAATTGCAGGGTTGAGACTAGATAGTTCTTCAGGCGTTACCAAACGTAAAGTTCTTTGATTTTATAAGATGTGGAGATACACAGGAAGAAATACACTATGTTGGTTGAGACCAGAGTCTTACTTGTTCCAGCAAACTGATGTACATCAGTAGCCTTCAAATAGGTCATGAAGGGAACAGTGCCCTTTCACAATGGTTTCTCAGTGGATGATGTTCAGAAGTATGGAGTTCTTGATTCTGGTAATAGATAGCAATGGATATTATTATTCTGTGTGAAACTTTCTAGTTCTCATTTAAAGTCATCAACAGCAGTGGGCCATGGCTATTACTGCATTTTGTGACTTGTAGGAACTGAGCATAATGCAGAATTCAAAAGCAAAAGTTCTGCTTATATACCGCCCCATACTACTACAAGTAGTCTCTGGGCGGTTTACAGTTTTAATTACAGAGTGCAGGCTACACATTGCCCCCCCAGCAAGCTGGGTACTCATTTTACCGACCTCGGAAGGATGGAAGGCTGAGTGAACCTTGAGCCTGCTACCGGGGATTGAACCCAGGTCGTGAGCACAGTTTTACCTGCAGGACAGGCATTTAACCACTGCGCCACGAGGCTCATGGCGCAGTGGGGCATCCTGCCCAGAATCCTCTGGAAACAAGTTCATCTCTCTAGCTGCATAACTATTTAATCCTAGTTATTTTGGAATATTTCTTTGAACTGGCATTATTTATTTTCTCTTTCCTAGGCCCATTGAAGACTGGACATATACTGAGGTTTCTAGACTACGTTGAAGAACGCTTCCTGCTGTTGTGGATTCTATGCTTTCTCCCTAAACCGATTCTTCGAGAATGGGGAATCATATCACACTACAGAGATAAATTGCATCAAACTATGATTTTATTGCCATGTGCAATTGAAAACTAACAGCAATAAAACTGCCTTGTTACTGTTCTGGGTTCTGGCAGATTGCTTTGAAATAAATAAATAAATAAATAAATAAATAAATAAATAAATAAAAGAAAATAGCAGTTGCACTAACATTGCAGTTGTCCTTTTTTTCCTTTTAACACAAACTGTGTTAAAAATTCTTCATATGTTAATTTAGTGCATATGCTAATATGAGTAGGTAGCATTTCAAATATTGACATAGTAAGGGATCTTGTTTTCACTGCATGATGCTTCCATGATATATGTTTCCCCTTCCAGGGCGGAAAACAAATTCAGCTAACAATTTAATGAGGTCATCTTGAACAGGCCAGTGGCATACAAGCCTCGACCAAGTTGATGCCTGTTATTATGTGGTTGTGCACAGTAATTAATTTGCTTCTTCATGCTGATGAGTGTAAAATAAATGGTGAAAGGATGAAATGGGAAAAAAAAGTGAGGAGAACACTGGGGTTATTTTAGGATGTTTATTTCTGACAAAGCAAGGACATGAACACTCAATAGAACCTAAGACTTATAGACCACCGCCCAAGTCTAGTTACAAACTACAACCCAACAAGTTCTTTCTAGTTGGTCACATCACATTTAGGGCCTTTTCACACGACCCCTAAGATCCGCTGGTCCCTTAAATTCGGACCAGAGTTCTTGGGGGTTCGTTTTCTGTTCCTGCGTCCCCACCCAACAGCACTTCCTGAGTTTACAATTGAGGGGAGGGAGGGCTTAAAAAGACAAAAGAAGCCTTTACTAACCTGCCGGTGCCTCTGAACTGCAGCCACGAGCCCCGTTACTTCACTGGGCTTTCTGAAAATCTCAAGGGGCTCTTAAAGGGGTGGGAGGCAAAAATAACAACAGACAAGCGAGGAGAGCCCGGCACTCTTATCCGCATCAAATATTTTTCACCTCTAGAGAGAAGGTACAAGAAAAGTGCGCTGGGTTGCGCTAAAGTGGGCGTGGTCGCACTTAATTGTCTGCAAACTCCGGAGCTGGTGGGGAAACATTTCTAAGCTTCGGAGCTGGGAGCCATTTGCAGTGCAGCTTAGGGGTCATGTATAAACGCCCTTACTGTTGCCTCCAGGTTCACTGCAACAGCCTATACAAAGCTGTATCTGCTGTGAGGTCTTCCAAAGTACAGGACCGGAGGAGGGGAGGGGTTTATTTTCCAAAAAGAATAAGCCATACTAATGAGCCAACTGCAAATAATGAGTTTACAATTACAATCTGATGCCAGTTGCTTACGTCTTATTGAGAAAAGTCCTCCTCCTAGTTCATGGTTCTCTCTGAACTGCAGGGAAGATTGAGGCCATTCTTCACTGGTCTTTCTGAAAATGCCTCTTGGCTCCCTCACAGATAAAGAAATCAAGAAATATGGTGTTGTTATCGTGTCGAGATGTGTCAGCCACCTCTATACAACCACAAATCGGATTGCTGGGCATGACAGCTGCTGCCCCAACCTCTCTGCCAGTTTCCTGTTTTACTTGCCTTGTGGAATTATTTAGAAGCCATAAGTCCCTGCGTTAGGGGAGGGGAAAAAAAAGATTGACCATATCATGAAGATTCCACACCTTGCACCTTATAGGTTAGTCATGATATCATCAGCGCATGCATTTAGGAAATACAGATAATAATCTAGAGAAATTTTGCCCCAGTGTTTGTTGTTATTTTTTTTTTATGGTTGGACAACTTTCCTCAAGCCTTTAAAATGTTACCCTTCTGAGGAACCATTTTAAAAAAGTGTTCTGCTTATATACTGCCCCATACCACTACAAGTAGTCTCTGGGCGGTTTACAATTTTAATTACAGTGTGCAGGCTACACATTGCCCCCCCCAGCAAGCTGGGGGTACTCATTTTACTGACCTCGGAAGAATGGAAATCTGAGTGAAATTTTGAGCCAGCTACCAGGGATTGAACCCAGGTCGTGAGCACAGTTTTACCTGCAGTACAGGCATTTAACCACTGTGCCACGAGGCTCTTCTTTGTACTACAGACACTTATAATACTTTCCCCCTCACTAAAATAACCTTTCAACAGGTATGAGGGATGGCAACATTTAAGTTACAATGAAATATGAAGTGGGTGCGCACGCGCACATGCACACGTTCATGGGCATGCACACACACACCTCAGCTCATGAGTGAGACAGATATAAGAATCCATGATAATTGTTTAGAAGTTTCTCTTCTTTTGACCCCCCCCCCCAGTTTAAATGTAATTCATTTTTTTGTTAAACAGAATGAGAATAAGTAAAACATTATAATGTAAGGCATTCCTTTCCAGGCACCTGTTAAAACGCATACACACCGAAAAGGAAAAAGTGCCCTTACTTGATAATTTGTATGATTTCTGCTTTTTTAAAGTTAGCTTTTTAAACTCCCCTCACCAATCTGAACAGGCCTTATTTACAACCAACTGTAGGGGGACCCTGGTGAAGATGGGGGGGGTGCAGATGTCTTTTGGGTTTTAACCTCTGCCTCTCTAACTTCTGGGTCTCTGCGTTTGTCAGAGACTCCAGGGTGTCCTTCAGCAAGCTGGCGGAAGCCTCCCTCTTGATTGAAGTCTTCATCTTTGAAGCCTTCATGTTTATCCTCAGAAATGGGGTGGCAAGGGACAGGATCTATCCGTGTTCAGGAACAGTTGGAAAGGCAAGTGACTTCCAGTTCACAGGGAAGCCATTGAGGCTGATAAATAATTCCCCAAAGAGCACAAAAGAGGGCAAAAATAAGTACAGACCTCATAAATATCCCGCAAAGTGGGACTGTTACAGCAACACACCAGGTTTCTCCGCGACCAAAGGCAGTGTTCAAAAGGCCAAAGGAAACAGCAGCTTCTCGTCCTCATATAGCCTAACTCACCTTAAATGACAAAGCATAACAAAAACGAAAAAAGTTTCTTCGTTGTGCTGATCTGGAACTAAATGGCAGAGTTGCATACAGTATCTGCATAAAAGTGATACCGTATCTTAATCAAACAAGTATTGGTAGCCAAAGTGAACAGATAAGCACATAAGTTATACAGAAATATGTAGTAGGTCAACCGTAAATGTTGTTCTTTCATCCACTCTCTTGTTTCTCTTTTTTACCTCTGCTGACATTGGCATGTTAAAAGCAGGCTTTTATCCTAGATAAGGTCTATCTAAGGTGGAAAAAAGGTGTGTGTGCATTCCAGCTTCTTAAAAAATGACCTTGAAGGCCATTTTTCAAGGTTGGACATCACTGCATAGAATCAGTTAGCTACCTTTTAATATAAACCAATTAACTTATCTGAACATAGCACATTAAAATGAAGGCCTATGTAACAACGTTTTGCAAAACAGCAAAGCCATGTTTTCCTGCACTGCAGTCAGGCAGGCAGCTTTTGTGGCTTTACACAATGACCTCAGTGATGGCTGCCATGAAGTCAACCATCCTACTGGCAATGACTAGAGGCAGAGAGTGAAGTGGTCATGATCCGATAAAAAATCGTTCTGCTGTCTAAGGAGAGGATGAGGCTAGGGATGGGCATGAAATGGAAAAACAGAGTTTTGTTTCATTTTGTTTCTACTTGAGGTTCGTTTTGTTTCATTTTTTAAAATGATTTTTTTTGTTAAAAAATTGCAATGAAATGAAACAATAACGAAACTACAGTGGACCCTCATATAACAAACAGTTTGTATAACATAAAATCTGTACAACATAAAAAATTACGGATCTAGGGGAAATTTGCTTAACAGAATCACCTATGGAACAAATCCATACGACATAAAAATGGTCGTGGTTACGGATTAATGTTTGCCATATTCATAGATGACACCGAACTGGGTGGAATAGCTAATACTCTGGAAAACATAAACAAAATTCAAAGTGATCTTGGTAGGCTGGAACATTGGGCTGAAACCAACGTAATGAAATTTAACAGGGAGAAGTGCCAAGTACTGCACCTAGAAAGAAGCCGAATGCACAGTTACAAGATGGGGGACTCTGGTTTAGCAATACTACAAGTGAGAAGGATCTTGGAATTATTGTAGATTATTAATTGAATATGACCCAACAGTGTGATGTGGACACATAAAAGGCAAATGCCTTAAGAGAAGTATAATTTCCAAATACTGTGAGGTGCTCCCCCCCCACACACATTCAGCACTGGTTAGGCCTCATCCTGAATATTGTGTCCAATTCTGGGCAGGGCACTTCAAGAAAGATGCTGACAAATTGGAACAAGTTCAGAGAAGGGTGACAAGGATAATCAGGTGGCTGGCAACTAAGCCCTATTAGGAAAGACTGAAAGAACTGGGCATATTTAGCTCGGGGGAAAAGAAGACTTGGGGGATGATGATGATATTTTCAAATATTTGAAGGCCTGTCATACCAAGGAGGGGCAGGATCTATTCCTTATCACCACAGACTGCAGGACACACAGCAATGGACTCAAGTTACAGGAAGCCAGATTTCAGCTGAACATCAGGAAAAACTTCCTAACTATTAGAGCAGTATGGCAGTGGAAGCAATTACTGTACCTCAATTGGTGGTGAGTGTTCCAACACTGGAGGCATTCAAGAGAAATTTGGACAACCACCTGGCGGATTTCCTTTGGTTTGTATTCCTGCACGGAGTAGGGGATTTATTTATTTATTTATTTATTTATTTATTTATTTATTTATTTATTTATTTATTTATTTATTTATTTATTTATTTATATTTTTGTTAACCGCCAAATTTTCCCAAAGGAACTCAGGGTGGTGTACAACATTTTGCACGAACAACTTGCTCAAACATACATCATACATCAACAAATCAAATACAATAATATGAAATAATTAATGTAACAGTATAATAGGAAAACAAATGTAATAAAATAAAAATATGCAAGCTACATCAACAGCCAAACTACAGAAACAAACCCTGGCAAGATAAGTCAAGAATCTGCAGACAATGAGCTAAAAACAAGCCACTAGAACCCCCCAAAGACTACCCAAAACGTTCCCTAAAGAGAAAGGTCTTCAATGCCCTTCTAAATGCTGGCAGCAAGTCCAACTGTTCTAAAATGCTAAACTGTTATCGTACTATGTTGCAGGTCTTCCATAATGCTGGTATATGGGCATAAAAATGGAGACCCTCTAGATGATTTTGAGAAGCTCTTAGCATGAAGGGAGCCCATTCAAATGAGACTTTGGAAATGCAACAACACATGGCCCATTTTTGATGCAACACCTTCTCAGATAAGGAAAGGTACTTTCAGGTGAGGTACGGTCAATGTGTTATGGCCTTAAGAAGTTAATCTGATTTGTGATGTTCATTTACTGGACCAATGATTAGATCCCGTTTATAGAAATGAAAAAATAATATTTGTTAGGTGCTAAAAGAGGGATGAAAGACTTCTTATCAGTTTCAATCACTGTGGTATCAGTTATTGCCAGGACAGAACAAGGGAATCTATTCAACCACTAAGTTCCTGGAAAGATAGTTCAGTCATAGGGAAGTGTTACAATTTTGAGATTGATCCAGCTGGCAAACTCAGCAGTCTTCACATGCTCTTTGGTGCGTTGGCAGGTCATGTCGCAGTTGATATACATGAAATGATGTAGTCATGTCAAGTGAGGGCAAGCAGATATGACTAATAATTAGCCTGTGGTTTTTGTGTAGGTGATGTAAGTGACATACAGTCATTTCCCCCCCCCCGCGGGTTGCATTTTATCAATCCCAGTCCTCATCCTATATCACCCTGGTTAAAACCAGTGCCCTCCAAGTAAGTTGTATGGCAACGTCCTCATCCGCAAGCAGCATAGGAGATGTAAAGCAATATTTGTGTGAACAAAAGTTTAAAAAAAAAAAACAGTATCACAAACTGGAAAAAAATAAATGCACATGAAAATACTGCTTGCACTTAATATGTCAAGCCAACATTTTGATGGTGTTTTGTTGATATTTAGGTGTGTACATGCATGGCCAAAACACTGTATCAAGGACATCTTGCTGCAATTATGTGAATGTCAAGTTTACTTGTGCATGAGGGTTTTTTTTAATCAATAACCACGTTTTCCCAATGGAGATGCAAGAAAGTAAATAAATTGAACTACAGACCACAACTTTATTCATATTTCTATCTTAAACACTCCCCATTAGGGATGGGCACCAAACAAAAAACGAAACACTGTTTTGTCAATTCGTTATGCAACAAAATGAAATGAAACGGGGAAGCAGCGTTTCATTAGTAATGAAACAAACTGGTGTTTTTTTGTTTGTTTGTTTAAAATGAACCAATTCATTTTGCTGTCAAACAGCTCCCCTAGGTCCCAGAAGCAACAAATTTGGTGGCTCTAGGGCCCAGGGAAGCCATTTATAGGGTAATTAATCAGTTAATTACTTCTTCATTTTGTACATATTTTTTTTTAAAAAAAGCATTTCTAATTAAATAAAACGAATCATGGGGGGAACAAAATGAAATGGAACAAAACACCATTTTTCCATTTCATGCCTATCCCTTAAAAAACCCATCCGCTTCTCCCTCTACACTCTTGATCTGGGGAGAAGTGGTGGGTTTTTAAAACTTTTTTTCATCTCCCAAAGCAAGTGCCAATGGTGGAAAGTTTAAAAACCCCATCACTTCTCCTTCACCCAAATATAAGTCAAGGGCCTTTTTTCAGCCCAAAATAAGGATGGAAAAACTTGACTTATAGTCCAGTACTCAGTGTCTTCATTGTGCTCTATTCTTGGAAGAAATTCAACAGTTCACCCATTTCTATGCATTAATTAGACATTTTGGAGAACACATCTGGAAATACAGACATGGTGCAGAAGAATGCATTGAAGGATCATGAAATGAAAACTTCAGGAAACCGTGTATGTGCTGCAGTTTTGTACATAGGGCAGGCCTAGAATGGAGTAGAACTCCACTACCCCACTACTCTGTTTGCAGATATAAGTACCCTGTAGACATACCCAGCAGGCAGCCAAGGGTAGTAATGTTCCTCTCTAGGATATATTTGATAATAAACTGAGGTTTAATGTCCAGGTATGTTTGGATTAGACCTAGTGATTAATCACTTAGGTACAATATATAACACACACACCCATAGTTAGATTCAACGTAAATTAAGTTTAAAATTCAGCAATTCTTTTCAGTTTTAAATCTTTCTGTGTAACTTTCAGTCATTTTACTTGTTGTGCATTTATGTTTTTTACTTAAAAATACATGCATAGTCCCATTGGTGTATTTGGCTCCAATAATATTTAGGAGTCCAATGGTTGAATCTTTTGTCTTCAGACCAGCTTTCTTCTTTGAATATGTTTGAGAATTTCCCTCTCTGAATATCACAGTTTCCAGGCAAAACACCCCTACATTATATGCGGAAGTGGAAATGTTCTCCATATCACCCAGATGATCTACCATGTACTTTGCTCTGCATACGTGGCAAACCTCAGTTGGAGACCCTTTTACGCTCCAGTTAAGAAGAAGAAGTGTCTACTCTTTAGCACCAATTGGGCTCTTGGCTTTCAGGGCCAACTAATACTAGCCATGTGATGATGATTTTGAGAAGCTGACCTTTCCTCATTGATAAGAAGTGACGCATCTTCTTGACAAAGAAGCCATTTCATTTGGTCAACCAGGCTTGAAACTTCAGGAGAGATCCACAGTATAAATAGAGCGGCCACAGGCCCACAGTCCTCACAGTTGTGTTTTCTCTTGTGGAAGACACCTGAGAGAAAGCCAAGATGAAGCTCCTTGTGGCTTCGGTTCTCCTCGTCTTTCTCGCCTGCCCAAAGGAAAGCGTTTCGGTAAGTATCTCTTTGCCTTTGGTGTGTGTTCTGTGTGCCGTCTTTTCTGAACACTTCGGACAAGGATAGGTCCTCTAGACATTGTTGGACTTGACCTTCCATCATTGCTCACCATTGGCTATGCTGCCTAGGGCTGGTGGGTACTGCGGTCCAGGTGTATCTGGAGGAACTGATGTGCTCATCTCTGATTTAGTAAGCTATTGGGTGAATGCAGGAATACGGTTGTGCCATTTCATAACACAACTCTTTTTTGATTGTGATAAAGTAAAATCCCCATCTGGGATGTTGGGCTTATTCAATATCTTGCATCAACCCCCCCCAAATGAGAACATTTCCTTGATGTCCCAAATGCCATTGATTCTGAACTTTTGGTAACCCAAGTGGGTTACCTTGTTACCTTCTCTTAAACCGTGAAGACATCCTGTCACCTATACTTGTAATTATAGAGAACAAACGGTCCACCAAAAGGGGGGAAAGGATGATTCTGAGTTCATTATAGAGAACATCAGTGCTGTGGGTGGATAACTAATGTTCCCTTTTTTCTTTTTGTTATTATGTTTAGGTTCCTGTTGCACCCGTGAGTATTAAGACTACTGTCTGAATTCTGCTCCATGTATTTTCAATGCAATGGATGTATCCCAAGTTCTAAAACTGTGAATCATAGCAGAGAAACTTGATCTACCGCTAATGCTGGGACCTGTCATTACTTTATGGTTACATTTACAGTGAAGCAGTAGGCTCTACCTGGTTGGGGCCAAATTTAGTATATGGATCAGTCTACTGTTCCCTACATTTTTTTTCAACTATAGCTCTGACAGAGAATGTTAGAATGTGTGGCAGCTCACAAGATAGTGTTGTGAAATCTGAATGAATGGCTGTGTTCAAAGATGTGGATAGTGGCACAGCCTGTATTCTGATGTGCACCATCTAATAAAATGCAGGAGGGAGGGGCTACCCAGGGCAAACTCAAGGCTGAGGTGGGCCATCCTCTCACTTCCTCTGTTGGAACAGTCCCCATCGAACTATGAAACACCACTTCTGGGACACTTTTTCATTATTTTTCATCAAAGTAGATGGTTGGCCTTCAGCTGTGTTCTAGAAAGTTAAGCTAGCCACTTAATTACCACCATTGAAATCTTGAATAGAATAACAGTGGAAGAAACATTTCTGTCAGAGTCAAAGTATACTTCCTAGAGGGCGAGGGATTCCTCAAAATGTTTGGTGGGGAAACAAACTTTTAAAAGATAGTTGATTAGAAAATTATTTCTTTTTTTTTTAAATCCTCTATAATATTGCATGCAGGTCGATAAACCAGCTCATCCTGTAAGTATTATAAATCTCTTTTATTTGAAGATTTCTTAATTTTACAAATAAATGGAAAGATTTGTTCAGGCCACTTTTCTTGAAAATCTCAGCTCTGTTTTGCTGCAGCTTAAAAGGCTTGAGCTCAACAAGCAGAGATGCTGTCTGCAATGGACATGACCGTCTTCTGTTTAAGCCTGAAGTCAGGTTTTCCTCTAAGGAGAAGCCATGTTGCTTTCTCTTTCAAAGAGATGTACCTCTTGTCTAGATGAAGATTACTCATGTCTTGCATTTGAACTCTCTAATTCAACAATGTAGTTCATCTGATTGTCCTTCTATAAACAGAGGCACTGTGGTGGTTTTATGTGGTCTTAACTGAACAGAAATGTGGGCATGCAAATGTAAAATGCTTCTAAATGTTCAATTTATATTCACTAAAAATACTTTGATTTGATGACAGTGGGTTAGATTTCAGGGCAAGTATAGGTATCAAGAGAAATCCAATTGCTATCCCCAGAGTAAACCTATTGGATAAATTAAATTAACACAAATGTTGACTTACTCTTTGAGAGTTGATGAACTGGGGATAATCCAATGACTACTGTTTGGATTCAGACCATTATAATCAATGAGTTTTATAGTCATTAATAATGTTATAGTGTAAATATCATCATTTGATCTACTGCTGATGTTTGGTCCAATCATTACTCTGCATGGTTACATTTACAATGAAGCGGTCATGGACTGTTTCATCTTTAGTACATAGAACAGCCTAGCGGTCCCTACATTTTTTTCAATTACAGCTATTATAAAAATATGTATTAAAGTCAGTATTATATGGTGTGGCAGTTCTCAAGATAGCATTGTGAAATCTGAATGAGCAGCTGTGTTGAGAGATGTGGATTGTGACGCAGCCTGTATCCTGATGCTCACCACCATCTGATGAGGGAGGGGCCGCTTGGGGCAAGGTCAAGTTTGAGGTGGGCCACTCTCCCACTTGTTCTGATGGAACAGTCCCCATCGAACTCTGAGATGCCCCTTCCAGGATCCTTTTTCATTACCTCTCATAAAAGTAGACGGTTGGCATTCAGCTCTGTTCTAGAAAGTTAAACTAGCCACTTAATTTTAATACCACCATTAAACCATTGGATGGAATAACAATGGAGGAAGCATTACTGTCAGAGTGAAGGTGTACTTCCCAGAGAGTGAGGGATTTCCTCTAAATGTTTGGTGGGGAAGCAAACTTATAAAAGATAGTTGATTAGAAAATAATTTCATTCTTTTAAAAAAATCCTCTTTGATATTGCATGCAGCATGATAACCCAGCTCATCCTGTAAGTATTATAAATCTCTTTTATTTGAAGATTTCTTAATTTTAGAAATAAATGGAAAGATTTGTTCAGGCAAATTTCTCTTGAAAATCTCAGCTCTATTTTGCTGGAGCTAAAAAAGCTTGATAGCAAGCAGAGATGTTATCTGCACTGGACATGACCATCTTCTGTTTAAGCCTGAAGTCTACTTTACCTCTCAGGAGAACCTATGTTGCTTTCTCTTTCAAAGAGATGTACCTCTTGTCTACGTGAAGATTACCCATCTCTTGTATTTGAACTCTCTAATTCAACAATGTAATTCATCTGTTTATTTATATTCAGTAAACATATTTTGATTTGATCACTGGGGGTTAGATTTCAGGGCAGCCAGACAAAGTTAAGTATAGGTATCAGGAAAAATCCAATTGCTATCCCCAGAGTAAACCTGCTGGATCAATTAAATTAACACAAATGTTGACTTACTCTTTGAGAGTGGATGAACTGGGGATAATCCAATGACTACTGTTTGGATTCAGACCACTATAATCAATGAGTTTTATAATAGTTCATAATGTCATAGATATCAGTATTTGATCTACAGCTAATGTTTGGTCCAATAATTACTTTGCATGGTTACATTTACAATGAAGCAGTCATGAACTGTTTCATCTTTAGTACATAGATCAGCATACTGGTCCCTATATTTTTTCAATTACACCTCTTATAGAAAATATGTATTAAAGTCAGTATTATATGGTGTGGCAGCTCTCAAGATAGCATTGTGAAATCTGAATGAGCAGCTGTGTTGAGAGATGTGGATTGTGACGCAACCTGTATCCTGATGCTCACCATCTGATGAGGGAGGGGCTGCCTGGGGCAAGGTCACGTTTGAGGTGGGCCACTCTCCCACTTGCTCTGATGGACCAGTCCCCATCGAACTCTGAGATGCCCCTTCCAGGACCCTTTTTCATTACCTCTCATAAAAGTAGACGGTTGGCATTCAGCTCTGTTCTAGAAAGTTAAACTAGCCACTTAATTTTAATACCACCATTAACATTTTGGATGGAATTCCAATGGAGGTAGCATTTCTGTCAGAGTCAAGGTGTACTTCCCAAAGGGTGAGGGATATCCTCAAAATCTTTGGTCGGGAAACAAACTTTTAAAAGATAGTTGATTAGAAAATAATTTCATTTTTTTTAAAAAAATCCTCTTTGATGTTGCATGCAGGCCAATAAACCAGCTCATCCTGTAAGTGTTATAAATCTCTTTTATTTGAAGATTTCTTAATTTTTGAAATAAATTTAAAGATTTGTTCAGGCAAATTTATCTGGAAAATCTCAGCTCTGTTTTGCCGAAGCTTAAAAGGCTTTATCTCAGCAAGCAGAGATGTTGTCTGCAATGGACATAACCATCTTCTGTTTAAGCCTGAAGTCAGGTTTCCCTCTAAGGAGAACCTATGTTGCTTTCTCTTTCAAATAGATGTACTTGTCTACGTGAGCATTACCCATCTCTTGTATTTAAACTCTCTATTTTCAGCAATGTAATTCATCTGTTTATTTATGTTCAGTAAACATATTTTGATTTGATCACTGGGGGTTAGATTTCAGGGCAGTCAAAGTTAAGTATAGGTATCAGGAAAAATCCAATTGCTATCCCCAGAGTAAACCTACTGGATCAATTAAATTAACACAAATGTTGACTTACTCTTTGAGAGTGGATGAACTGGGGATAATCCAATGACTACTGTTTGGATTCAGACCACTATAATCAATGAGTTTTATAATAGTTCATAATGTTATAGATATCAGTATTTGATCTACTGCTAATGTTTGGTCCAATAATTACTTTGCATGATTACATTTACAATGAAGCGGTCATGGACTGTTTCATCTTTAGTACATAGATCAGCATAATGGTCCCTATATTTTTTTCAATTACACCTCTTATAGAAAATATGTATTAAAGACAGTAATATATGGTGTGGCAGCTCTCAAGATAGCATTGTGAAATCTGAATTAGCAGCTGTGTTGAGAGATGTGGATCGTGACGCAGCCTGTATCCTGATGCTCACCATCTGATGAGGGAGGGGCTGCCTGGGGCAAGGTCACGTTTGAGGTGGGCCACTCTCCCACTTGCTCTGATGGACCAGTCCCCATCGAACTCTGAGATGCCCCTTCCAGGACCCTTTTTCATTACCTCTCATAAAAGTAGACGGTTGGCATTCAGCTCTGTTCTAGAAAGTTAAACTAGCCACTTAATTTTAATACCACTATTAACATTTTGGATGGAATTCCAATGGAGGTAGCATTTCTGTCAGAGTCAAGGTGTACTTCCCAAAGGGTGAGGGATATCCTCAAAATCTTTGGTCGGGAAACAAACTTTTAAAAGATAGTTGATTAGAAAATAATTTCATTTTTTTTAAAAAAAATCCTCTTTGATGTTGCATGCAGGCCAATAAACCAGCTCATCCTGTAAGTATTATAAATCTCTTTTATTTGAAGATTTCTTAATTTTAGAAATAAATTTAAAGATTTGTTCAGGCAAATTTATCTGGAAAATCTCAGCTCTCTTTTGCCGAAGCTTAAAAGGCTTTATCTCAGCAAGCAGAGATGTTATCTGCAATGGACATAACCATTTTCTGTTTAAGCCTGAAGTCAGGTTTTCCTCTAAGGAGAACCTATGTTGCTTTCTCTTTCAAATAGATGTACCTCTTGTCTACGTGAAGATTACCCATCTCTTGTATTTGAACTCTCTAATTCAACAATGTAGTTCATCTGATTGTCCTTCTCTAAACAGAAGAACTGTGGTGGTTTTATGTGGTCTTAACTGAACAGAAATGTGGGCATGCAAATGGAAAATGCTTCTAAATGTTCAATTTATATTTAGTAAAAATACTTTGATTTGATGACAGGGGTTAGATTTCAGGGCAACCAGCCAAAGTTAAGTATAGGTATCAAGAGAAATCCAACTGCTATCCCCAGAATAAACCTTCTGGATCAATTAAATTAACACAAATGTTGACCTACTCTTTGAGAGTGGATAAACTGGGGATAAATCAATGACTACTGTTTGGATTCAGACCACTATAATCAATGAGTTTTATAGTCATTAATAATGTTATACTGTAAATATCATCATTTGATCTACTGCTAATGTTTGGTCCAATCATTACTCTGCATGGTTACATTTACAATGAAGCGGTCATGAACTGTTTCATCTTTAGTACATAGAACAGCCTAGTGGTCGCCACATTTTTTTCAATTACAGCTCTTAAAATATGTATTAAAGTCAGTATTATATGGTGTGGCAGTTCTCAAGATAGCATTGTGAAATCTGAATGAGCAGCTGTGTTGAGAGATGTGGATCGTGACACAGCCTGTATCCTGATGCTCACCATCTGATGAGGGAGGGGCTGCCTGGGGCAAGGTCAAGTTTGAGGTGGGCCACTCTCCCACTTGTTCTGATGGAACAGTCCCCATCGAACTCTGAGATGCCCCTTCCAGGATCCTTTTTCATTATCTCTCATAAAAGTAGACGGTTGTCATTCAGCTCTGTTCTAGAAAGATAAACTAGCCACTTAATTTTAATACCACCATTAAACCATTGGATGGAATAATGATGGAGGAAGCATTACTTTCAGAGTCAAGGTGTACTTCCCAGAGGGTGAGGGATTTCCTCAAAATGTTTGGTGGGGAAGCAAACTTATAAAAGATAGTTGATTAGAAAATAATTTCATTCTTTTTAAAAAATCCTCTTTGATATTGCATGCAGCATGATAACCCAGCTCATCCTGTAAGTATTATAAATCTCTTTTATTTGAAGATTTCTAAATTTTAGAAATAAATGGAAAGATTTGTTCAGGCAAATTTATCTGGAAAATCTCAGCTCTCTTTTGCCGAAGCTTAAAAGGCTTTATCTCAGCAAGCAGAGATGTTATCTGCAATGGACATAACCATTTTCTGTTTAAGCCTGAAGTTAGGTTTTCCTCAAAGGAGAACCTATGTTGCTTTCTCTTTCAAAGAGATGTACCTCTTGTCTACGTGAAGATTACCCATCTCTTGTATTTGAACTCTCTAATTCAACAATGTAGTTCATCTGATTGTCCTTCTCTAAACAGAAGAACTGTGGTGGTTTTATGTGGTCTTAACTGAACAGAAATGTGGGCATGCAAATGGAAAATGCTTCTAAATGTTCAATTTATATTTAGTAAAAATACTTTGATTTGATGACAGGGGGTTAGATTTCAGGGCAACCAGACAAAGTTAAGTATAGGTATCAAGAGAAATCCAATTGCTATCCCCGGAGTAAACCTTCTGGATCAATTAAATTAACACAAATGTTGACCTACTCTTTGAGAGTGGATGAACTGGGGATAATCCAATGACTACTGTTTGGATTCAGACCATTATAATCAATGAGTTTTATAATAGTTCATAATGTTATAGATATCAGTATTTGATCTACTGCTAATGTTTGGTCCAATGATTACTTTGCATGGTTACATCTACAATGAAGCGGTCATGGACTGTTTCATCTTTAGTACATAGATCAGCATACTGGTCCCTATATTTTTTTCAATTACACCTCTTATAAAAATATGTATTAAAGACAGTATTATATGGTGTGGCAGCTCTCAAGATAGCATTTTGAAATCAGAATGAGCAGCTGTGTTCAGAGATGTGGATCATGACGCAGCCTGTATCCTGATGCTCACCATCTGATGAGGGAGGACCTGGCTGGGGCAAGGTCATGTTTGAGGTGGGCCACTCTCCCACTTGCTCTGATGGACCAGTCCCCATCAAACTCTGAGATGCCCCTTCCAGGACCCTTTTTCATTACCTCTCATAAAAGTAGATGGTTGGCATTCAGCTCTGTTCTAGAAAGTTAAACTATCCACTTAATTTTAATACTACCTAACGTTATGGTATAGGGAAAACGTTATGGCCGTAATCCCCTGCTGAAGCAATGTCTCAGTCACCACATATATCAAACCCTAGACCAGTGGTGGCAAACATTTGGCACTCCAGATGTTTTGGACTACAATGACCATAGCCCTCTGTCATTGGCAGCGCAGACTTGGAATTCTGGGAGTCGTGGTCCAAAACATCTGGCGTGCTGAAGGTTCGCCACCACTGCCCAGACCAAATGTTCTTCCCTGGTTTCTCACCACAGCCATGTTCTTCTCTTTCTTCTTTTTTGTTTCCTCCTCATCAGATTTGGACTAGAGGGTGCTCAGGGGTGAAATCCTGACATTTGTTGTTTTTTCCATGCTTTACCAATGTACACATTCTGGGGGGGGTACTTGGTATCAGATAATAATAATAATAATAATAATAATAATAATAATAATAATAATAATAATAATAATAATAATAATAATAATAATAATAATAATAAAAAAAGTGGACTGAATAAGTGTGTGATCCTTATCTACCTTTGAATAGTCTTTGAAGTAAGATTAGCTATAAGAACTTATTGTACTATTCTACTTTGTAGGTTCACACTTCTGTCGGAAGCTTCCCAGCACAAGTGAGTATTGTTAATGTTGCATGGCGAAATATTTTCACTCATACTGAACGTTTTGACTGGAGGAGTTTTTACCCTCCCATCTAGTAACCCCTCTCCCAAGGTTTCTCACTCCTCGTGTCCCACCAGCTGCCCATCCCAGGATCTCTTTGACAATGTTAATCATTGTCACCGTGCACCCCATACTGATTTTTCTTCAGTTCTCTCATCTTCTATAGCCTGAGGTTCAATGCCACCATCCTTATCCCATCATAAAACCAAGTGGAACTGAACAGCTGTTCTTTGCCTGATTTATCTTACCTCTCCTTTTCTCTTCTCAAGCTGTACTTTCCTCTGCTTAGGTGTTTTTATTAGAACCTTGTCAGGGAGTAGGGAATGGCCTAAACCAGGCATGTCCAAACTTCTGCCCTCCTGATGTTTTGGACCACAGCTCCAAGAATTCCAAGCCTGTATTGCCAATGACAACCTTTCCCATTGGTAATATAAGCTGAGAATTCAGGAGGGCCAAAGTTTGGAAATGTTTCCAACATTTGGGTGGCAAGAAAAATAGCCATCAGACCAGGGCTGAATCGGGTACAGTCTAGAAAATAGTTAGTTAGTCTACCAGATGTCTTAATGAAGGTCCATCAACTGCCTTCCTCTGAAAATAAAACACTGTTGTGATTTCCTTTGTTGTAGATAATGCACCTTGTTGCAGAAGGAGAGTCACTTGTGAGTATTGATCATAATTCTATTTGGTCCACCATTTAGTTTTTCCTGATGCATTTCATGTAGTAATCCAGCCTATAGCTGCTTACAGGGAGAACATAAAAGCATTTATTGCACCACACAAACATTTAAACCATAATAAAGTTCATGTAGATTTATTTTCTGACCGCTCCTCATAAAATCCTTGCTGTACAAGTTTCACAGGCGAGCAGTGTTGTACCAAGCAGAATTACAATTTCTGGTTTTAATCTGTCATATTTTAAATGACTTGGGTTCAATTTATTTAGAGGAGCTGTGTTTCTCCCTTCCAACGGACCTGGGCTTTAAGATCTTTTGTGGGAGGGCATTTTCTCAGTGGGAAGAAACATTTCTGGGACTGATACCAGGTTTCAGTACTTTCTTGAACAAGAGATCCGTTTCTCTTCTGCCCTTCCTCATTCAGGAAAAGGCCTTCCTTTTCAGACAACTTTAACATATAAAATTAGTAAACCACTGCCGTGGAAGGGATGTGAAGGACAGAAGTTTTCTAATATCTTTAATTAAAGGGCTCATCACTGGCTTTCAGAAGGGCGTTTCTATTCTGCTTTTTAATAATGCTAGTCATTAATTGTTTTGAACAATACGATACTTACATTTTGTAATTCTCTTAGCCTTCGTGTTTATTAAACCACAGCCTCAGTGGTGAGAAGTGGAGGGGTATAAAATCAATGACTAAATGAATTAAAATTTTAATGAATAATAAATGAACAGATATCATATAAGTGATATTACACTACAATGTGATTCAATAGAATTCAGCCTTTGCCAACCCCTGAGTCATTTACAAACACTGAATACGACATAACTGTGTATTTCTATGTTGTAGCTGGACGAAATTATCAAAACTGGCTCAGAAGATGTGAGTACCGTTTTGCAGGAAATGTCTTCTATTTTGAACTGAACCTAGAATGTATGTAGCATTTCCTTGACTGGATCATTTCCATGAGAGAGCGAAGGTTTGCTTTTGAAATGTCCCAGTTAGTGTACTAAATGCAAAATAAGTGATGCTACCACTCTAATCCTTCTACTCAATTAGCCTTAAAGCCCGCCAACTCTTTTGCAGGAGGAAAAGCTGTCTTGTTTTACTCTTTTCTCCACCTTCTCTTCCATTTCTTATTTCTTGTGACCCTTTTCTTATTGTGGAAGATCGTTCAAGCAGGGCCCTGCCTTTGTGTCTGCCATTCTAAAACATGCTACCTGTTGAGAGGGGTTTGTGGTCAGTTTCTCCATCCTTGCTACAAAAGAATCACAAGGCATACTGGGGTTCACATCCAAACCTCCATTTAAAAAGCCACATTCCATGCTGGAAATATTTGACATTATGCAGGCAATATAAAAGAAATCCTATTCTCTACTGGAGTTTCTGTGGAAGGCACAGATTTTGTCACTCAACAGACTGAGACATGATCAATGTCTCAGTGATCCAAGAAAAAAAAGTCAATTAATCCAGTGTAGAACCAGGGATACTGTGGCAAATAAATACTACAGCTAGAGCATTTAGATGTCTTAATGAAGATGGGTCTCTTGTCTTTCTTTGAATAAAAAGATGTCACCGTACTTTTCTATGTTGTAGGTAAAAGGAGAAATCCAGACATTGCAATCACAAGTGAGTATTGCTAATAATATTTGAGGCGATTCTTTCATATTTCCCCCTTACATATTTAAGACAACCAAAGAATGGCTATCTGAAGGGATTTTGGGGGGCTGGGCAAAGTCCATATTATTATGTTAAAAAAAAAACAGGTTCAGAGCAGTTGCTACTAGAGATGGGCACGAAACGAGCGATTTTTCGTTTTCATTTTCGTTTTTTCATTTTGTTATGCAACGAAAACAAAACAAAAAATGTAAAAACAAAACAAAAACAAAAACGAAACGACCAAATTTGCCATGTTTTTCGTTTTCGTTGCAGCAGATGCATTGAACTAAAAAGAATGCTAACGAAACAGCAATTTTTCATTTTCGTTTTCATTTTTTCATTTCATTACCTAACAAAACGAAAACGAATTTTTTTGCAAAAAACATCACAAAAACGAAAACGAACCGAAACGGACCCCTAAACGACCAAACGACAAACGAAACACCATTTTTTTTTGAGTAGTGCCCATCTCGAGTTGCTACTACAGTATATTTTGTTTCTGTGTTTGTGCCATTCTAAAGTAGTGTGCTTGTTGATGGTGCTAAATAAAAAAATATCAACCAATAATATTTGATTTACTTAAGAAGGTTTTCCTCTTCCATCTCTGAGTATATGAAGTAACTATGTTTTTCTATATTACAGTTTAATGCCATCAAACAGGGATTACATTCTGTCGTGAGTATTGCTGATCATTTTGATGGCCAATCTTTTAGTCTGTACTAAATATTTTTAAATTGCTTAGAATTTCTTCAAATGTTGATTGGAGGCTCTTAGGAGAGCAGTTCTGACTTTTGGTCCTTACATTTCTTACCATTGTGTGCATTGACAGTACTTTGTAAATAATAACACAGAGAAGGTGGACTTAACAATGGTCTGGACTTCATCCATCTTTGAATATTCTCTGAGGTAACATGTAACAAGAGAACTAATTGTGCAACTCTACATTGTAGGTAACCAATGACAAAGAAGTTGTGGTGGGACAAGTGAGTATTACTAATAATTTTGCATTCAAAAATCCTTTAACTCATAAGGCTCATCTGAATGATTTCCACTAGTGATCGAAGCAATAAGTATCCAAAATGAAGTGCTAACAATGAAACACACCTATTTATTAGGAAAATCAAGATTTGTGGGGTACCATACCCTTATATCAGGTATTCAATAGAATCGAAACTAGATTTTTGGATACTGAGGGGCAAATCCTGTTTAATGCTGCATCCAAAGTTTGTTCCCCACTATATTTCCATCTGCCACTCTCCCATGGTAAGAGACCTGATTGCCTCCATCGTTTGGAGCATCCTCAGGATCATTGGGTATTCACCCTTGCCAGGTGTAATGCTGTACAGGGTAGGTTCAGAGGTTTACCCACAGAATTCAGACTGTGCCCTTGTGGACAGCAAGAGGTCGAGTCATTGCAGCATATGATGTTTCATTGCATCTGGTACCAGGATATTCGCCAGTGTCACTTGTGCTAGGTCTTTCACTTCCTTTTTGGTAGCCATTTTCTCCACCCCTTCTGATCTTCTTTATTTACTCAGTCCTTATTTCCAATATTTTTATCACCCAGGTGGGATATTGGCTCACCAACTTCAACTCTCAGTATTGTTGTCACATAGGAGAGCCGGCAGAGATAAAAGGCCTCTTTTCTTCTCCTCTTGGGAAGCTTATCTTATTTTACTTGCCGGAGGGAAACACCAAGGCGTCTATCCCGGTCGACACATGTGTGGAACTCCATTCGCCAGTGTCACTTAACCCCTTTTCTTTTTTCCTACCCTGGTTGTGACGACCTGGGTAAAACCCAGCAGTGACTGAGGGCACTAATATGGAACTTACTGCAACAATGGTGTGATTTGTCCATCTCATTATCCACAGGTGTCACATTAGGTTGCCACACACTACCGAGATCTAACAATGTCCCCTGGGTATCCTCCAATATATATTTACTGTTATATGTCTATTAACACTTTGAAATGCCAACAAATGTGCTAAAGCTCCTTAAGGAATGTCCATCTGCTGTTCTTTCTCTGAAAATAAAATGTCACTCTATTTTATTTTATTTCTTGTAGTTAAAGAGCCTGATAGAACTTTTAGCATCAACTGTGAGTATTGCAAATATTTCTTTGGGGTCCATCACTTAGTTTTTCCTGACACATTTCCTATAGAAATCCATGCCAGAGGTGGTTACAAGAAAATATACAATGGTATATTGTACCCCTTATAAATTAAACAAATATAAGAATATATTTTGACACCGCCCATAAATTCCAAGTTGTAAAAGCTTCACAGGCTAGCAGTCTTTTGTTAAGCAGAATTACAAATGTTGGTTTTAAGCTATCAAGCCCCCCCCCCCTGAGTTTTAAGCTATTTCTGCCCCCCTCCCGAGAGAGACTTGGTGCAGACATGGAAAATTACCTGTTCCCTGACTACAGAACTCCCCCCTCAACATAATAGCCACTGACTAGCCACTTCCCTTTTGTCCCTCAAGCACAGATAAATATTTGCCTTTTCAGACAATCGTAGTATGTCACCTTCATTAACCCCAGTAATGGAAGGGATTTTAAGGGGAGAATGGTTCTTCTATTCATTTAAATTTTCAGTTCATCACTGGCTTTCAGAAGGGTGCTTCTATTTTGCCTTTTAATAGTAATTGCGTTTAATTGTTCTTAACGAAAGGATTGTTATATTTTGCAACTGTTTTAGTATTTCTATAGGTTAAATCATTTGTGTAAAGCAACCTGAGTCCCTCTGCAGTGGGAAATGGGGGCATAAAATGAGCAAATGATTAAATAAAATAGTAAATTAGTAAGCAAACAGACAATGTGCACGTGCATGCACATTTAATGGAGATATTACAATATGTTTCATCATAGCTTCTGTCAATCTCTGTGTAATATGCAATGTAATTAATCAGAAATTACTGTATATTTCTATGTTGTAGGCCGAGAAAACTGTTGTTCAAGATGTGAGTACCATTGCTGATTTTGCAGGATAGGTCATTTCATGGAATCATAGAATCATAGAGTTGGACGCAGCTATAATGGTATTAACGGGTGGATGGAAGGACCAAGAAAAATGGAAATATGATAAATGGAAAGATTATATACATCAATTTTTTTTCAAAATGAATGGATACAAATTATGCAAGAAGGAAACACAGAAGGGAAACATAGAATTCTAAAGGTGTGGGAGAAATATATAAATTGGATAAAAGGGAAGCCTGAGAACGAGAAATGGGCTAGACTATTCCATCATGCCTTAATAATGTTTAACATGAAAGGGTAGTGAATTTTTGCTTGCTGGGGTGGGGGTGGGGTTAATGAGGAAGGGACCAAAGGATGATGTAATGTTTTTGGAAACTTGTAAAGACTGGAAATGGATGCTGTTACTTCCTCAATAAAATAATTTTTTTTAAAAAAAGAATCATAGAGTTGGAAGAGACCTCAAGGTCTATACAGTCCAACCCCCTTCCATGCTGGAACCCCCATCACAGGACTCCTGACAGATGGCTATCCAGCCTCTGCTTTAAAACCTCTAAAGAAGGAAACTCCACTGCCCTCCGTGGCAGCACATTCCACTGCTGGACAGCTCTAGCCATCAGAAAGTTCTTCCTAATCTTCAGAGGGAATCTCTTTTCCTGTAGTTTGAAACCATTGCTCCAAGTCCTAGTCTCTGAAGCCATGGAAAACAAACTTGCCCCCCTCTTTGATATGACATCCTTTCAAATATTTAAATAAGGCTATCATATCACCTCTCAACCTTCTTTTTGTAAGGCTAAATATTCCTTTATAATGAGGGTGAAACACGGGTAGAATTAGCTTGACTGGATTAACTGCAGTAGCCATCACAAGAGAAGAGATCTTTGCTTCTAATTTTTTTTTCAATTGGTGCATAAATGCAAAATGAATGCTTTTAACACAGTCATCCTTCTACAGGATTTCCATAGACTCTAGATTTTACATGGGGTGAAAGGGTGTTTGCTTTACTGTCCTCTCCACCTCCTCCTCCTCCTTATCTTGTTTTCTGTAACCAAAAGCTCTTTAGAACAGGGCCCTGAGTTTTAGTCTACTGTTCTTCAACATCATGCATGTTGAGAGTGGTTTGTGATCCGTTGCTCTGTCTTTGTTACAAAACCGTCACAAGACATAGTGGGATTCATGTCCTTCATTTAACAAGACTCTTATCTCAAAATGACATCTGCTCTGGAAATCTTTGACATACTTTTTATAAAATAATATAAACAAAATCCAGTTTTCCTCAAGAGCTTCTTTTTTTGTGAAAGACACAGATTGTGTCTTTTTTATTACCTGAGAGTAAGTTACCACTGTACGTTTGTGTGTTGTAGGCGGAAGGAGATCTCAAGATGATACAAGGACAAGTAAGTAATGGTTTTTATGATCAACCTTCCAGTTTTTAGTAACACATTTAAAAGAATAGCCAATATATGATTGTTTCAACGGATGTTTTGGGGTGGTTGGGCTAGGCCCATACTGACAAAACTACAATACACCTTGTTTAGAATGGTGAAGGCAAAAAATTACATGACACACCTTCATGAATCCACATGTGTGTGTACCCTCCCGATTAGATCCGCCTGGGCCAATGGTGAAGGCAATTTAAAAACCTTCAGGGTTTTTAATATCTATATAGACACCCCCAGGTGACATCTCATGAAATCCACATAACCTTGGATGTAATTTGGGTAGTGGGCGGCCAATAAATAAATAAATAAATTTTTTTTTTTGCTGAACTGAGATATTTCCACATGGATTTTCAAAGATAGTGGTGTAAAGGCACCAGAAATGAAAGTGTCTTCTGTTCAACTGACCAATTGTTCTGACTCTTAATTCCATTGATCTTGTATGTTTCCCAGTTTCCTATCAGATTAGAATTTTCCACTTGGGACACCAATGTGTCCTATTCTTGTGCTATTTTAAAATATTCTCTGGGTTGATGATGCTAAGTGAACAATAATTAGCAACCAACGGCATTTGTGTGGCTTGGGAATGGTTTGCTCTACCCATCGTTTGGTAGAAGAAGTAATTGTATTTTTCTGCATTGCAGGCTGAGGAAGCTTTAAATAAAATATCTGCTGCAGTAAGTAGTGCTGATAATTTTGATGATCTATCTTTTAGTTTACACTACATCTTCTAAGATTTCTTCTAATTTTTTGAAATTTGGACTTCAGCTCCCTTAGGGGAGCAATCCTGATTTTTGGTTGTTACATTTCTTACATTGTGCACCTTGGGGGTACTTTGTTAATGCCAGCAGTTGCAATATTAAAAGAAATTAAACATAATGATGGTTTGGGCTGTGTTCATTTTTAATATTCTCTGTAGTAACATTAAACACGAGAACTGATTGTACAATTCTACATTGTAGACTGCCGATGACTTTGAACAGGTCGTGAAGGAAGTAAGTATTGCTAATAATTTTGCATTTGAAAATCTTTTAACTCATACTGGAAGAGTCGACAAGTTGATTCCATAAAGACCCTGGCAAGTAGCATCCTAAATTGGGGTACCAACAATGAAACACATTAATTCCACTAATGGCCCAGTTTCTAAAAATCACAGAATTTATTTGCTCTGAGATGTAAAATTAGTGGTTGCTTTATTCTCACCTCCACATTCCTCTCTTTCTTCTGTTCCCTTCTCTGTGCTTTCTTTTATATTAGAAAGAAACTCTTTTAGAACGTGGTCTTGTTTTTTTTTCTTTTCTTTTTTCATTTGACATACTCACCTCAAGTCTTTGCTCTTTTATCTTGACTATTCCCACCCATGTTTTCCATGCCAGATTGCTGACTGGAATGGGTTACAAAGATTACATTACACCTCTACTAAAGCAGCTCCACTGGCTGCCAATCAGCTATTGGGCACAATTCAAAGTGTTGGTTTCAACCTACAAAGCACAAAATGGCCTGAGTCCAAGCTACCTCAAAGATCAAATCTTGTGTCATGAACCAGCTCAGATCCTAAGGTAATCAGGAGAGCACTTTCTCTCAATCCTGGCACCTTCACAGGTGTGTCTCATAAGAACACACAAAAGGACCTTCTCGACTGCTGTGCCCAGACTCTGGAACCCCCTCCCACTAGAGGCCAGGACTACCCCAGTTCTGATGTCTTTCCAGAAACAGGCAAAGACCTTCCTCTTCAAGCAAGCTTTCCCTGAATGATGGACTACTTATTACGTGACTTTTAGATGGATTACCATGCATGAACACCAGTCTTTTCTATGTTAGTTTCTATCCCTCATAATTTTTTCTTTTCTTGTGTTCTTTGTAATTTTAACATTACCTTTAAATGTTATAAGATGCCTCTTCTAATTCCCTTTTCCTAACTTGTGTACGTCTTAAATGTTCTGGGCTGCATATTGTCCCTCATTATTGTACACCACCTTGAGTCCTTTTCCAAGGAGATAGGCAGTGTAAGAATATTCTAAATAAATAAAAAATAAACAAGTCCCAAGTCCCACCAGCTGTCCATTTAAAAAAAAAAACCCACCTTCAACAGCTTTAATCACTCATCACCCATAGAATCACTCATCACCCATAGAATACTACTTGATATTTATGTTTGTCTTTAGTTCAGAGATTCACACAATTAATTTGTGGATGGTGAGAAAGGGAACCATCCTACCAGGGCTAGATGAGGTATATAATTATGCAAAACAAAGGTCTACCTGGAAGAGCCCCCCAAATAAAGAGCATTCCGATGTTTTAATGAAGTTTCCTCTGCCGTATTTCTCTGAAAATGAAATGCCACTGTCCTTTTCTTCATTGCAGGTACAAGCCATGGTTCAAGAGATAACAACAGGCGTGAGTACTACTAATAGGTCTCATATAATAAATCTTTTAGGTTTTACAGAGGCATTGCTCATAGTAATCCAGACTAGAGCTGTTTACAAGGAGAATATAAAACCCTTTATTGACCAATAAAAAGATAATTTAAAAAGACCACTTACTTTTTGGATTTTGGCCTTTGTTGTTGTTGTTGTTGTTGTTGTTGTTGCAATTCCTTGATGTACCAACTTGATTGGCTGGCAGCCATCAGCCATTCATGAAACCAAATTCAAAATACTGCCTTTGACCTTTAAAATCCATAATCGCTTGGATTCAGGCTACCTTGGTGGAGGGCTGTTTTTTGCCACACCAAGATCTTTGGGTTTTCAGATATTCTGCAGGGGGGCTTTCTCTTAGTTCCACCAATCTCAAAGACACATTCGGTGTAGACACGAGAAGCCCTTTTCAGTGGCTGCTCTCTGCCTATAGAACTATCTCCTATTGGAGGTCTCCCCCCACCAAAGGCCTCCCTTTTCAGGCAACCCTGAATACGGAAAAAGTCTTGGAATCCCTTCTCTGGCACCAGTTTACAAATTTTTCTGTCATTCTTTTTTTTTAAATCTTGGATTTCTCACTTTCACAAGGGTGAAATTTTAATAATTATGTTTATGGTATTACAATAGTGTGATTCTTACATTTTGTAATTACTTTAGTACCGGTGTTTGTAAGCCATTTTTGTAAAATGGGCTGAGATGGAATGCACAAACCAGCAATAAATGAACAAACAAATAAACAAAATAAATAAATAAGCATTGTAAGAGATATATTATAACATGATTAAATATTTATAGTTAAATATTCATGATTAGATGAATAATCATAATTCAGCTTCTGCCAACCTCTGAGTAAATTGCAAAGTACTGAATAAGATATAACTGTATATTTCTATGTTGCAGCTTGACAAAATAGAGGGAACTCTGTCAGAAGATGTGAGTACTGTTGCCAGCTTTGTAGGAAACATTGTTTAATTTGCAATGAACATACAGTATGACCCCGGTATCTGTTGGGGATTGGTTCCAAACCTTTCCATGGATAATGAAAACCATGGATAAGAGAGAACACCAAAAGTCCCCCAAACTGCTATTTTGTGACAGTAGTTTGCTTTATGGCTGCTATTTGCAATGGTAGCTTGCTTTATGGCTGCAGTTTTGAGGCAGTAGCTTGCTCTGCGGCTGCTGAATTGTTTATTTAATTTTTTCCTCTGCCAACCGTGGATAAATGAATCAGTGGATACAGGGGTCCTACTGCATAGAATATAGGTAGAATTTCCTTGACGAGGTGATTTCCAGTAGCAACCATGAGAGATCAAATGTTTGCTTTTGCAATTTTCCAGTTAATGTACTAAATGCAAAAATGAATGATGTCACCACTGTCATCCTACCACTGGATTAGCATTAAAGCCCATAGACTCTGCAGAGCTTCTACTGGAGAAATGTTTGTTTGTTTTACTCTCTTCTCCATCTTCTTCTCTTCCCTTTCTTGTGACTCTTTTCTTAGACTGGATGCTCTATAGAGGAGAGCCCTGCCTTGTTGGTCTATCAGTGAAAAATATTATGAACATTGAGAGTAGTTCCTGATCAGTTGCTCTGCCCTTGTTATAAATAAAACAACCACAAGGCATAGTGGGATTCATGTCAAAGCCCCCATTTAAAATGCCACATCCATTTTGGAAATATTTGATATTCTGCATAAACAATACAGAACATTCCACTTCTCTGCTGGAGCTTCTGTTTTGGGAAAGGTACAGATTTTGTCACTGAAATAATGAGACAAGATAACATTGATGAATTAAACCAGTGCAGAACCAAGGAAATTGTGGCGAATAAAGGCAGCATCTAGAATGCCCCCTAAAGAAATGGTATTTAGATGTTTTAATGATGTTTCATCTGCTGTCTTTCTGTAAGATTAAGATGTCACTGTATTTTTCTATATTGTAGGAAAAAGCAGATATTGTGGTCATAGACGCAAAAGTGAGTACTGCTAATAATTTTATGGCCATTCTTCCAGTTTTTATTAACCTATTTAATGCAGTAATCCATATATCATTATCTGAAGTGATTTTTCAAGAGTGGGAAGAAAGATTCATAGTGGTGTGTTAAATAATGCAGCTGTAGAGTAGATGCTCTAAATGCACCACAAATGTATGTATATATTGTTCCACTAAGTACTTTCGTCTGACCTTTTGTTGCCTAAAGCTGAGCCTCCAAATTTGCAAAGTAATAACTAGACTCGACTCTTAAATTGTTTGGGAAAATAATTTGGCCACAGCTTTATTGGTTGCACACAGGCAGTACTCTGGCTGTGTGCAACCACAGATCCAACTGATGTGTTGGGTCAGATCCAACACATCAAGGAGCCTGCCTGCCCCTTGATGATGATGCGTTCCCAGCTGATCTCTTTTGGAATGCCCCCCAGCAGGTCTTAGTGGTAGGTTCCCCTGGGATGTCCACCCCAAACGTACGGCCATGTCCATTTTCCTGTCAAGAGGTCCCCTGAGGGGCATAGACCCCAACGTTGGCCTGTATCAACGAAACCTTCCACTGGCCTTTGGCTGTCTGTTTCTGATTTAGCCCATGGATTTTTTTTTATTTACAAGATCTGGTCAGATGTTTCTCCTGAGTGCAGGTTCTAGGCTGCTACTTCAACCGATGCGATTCATCCCAATGCCTGTAAAACTGCCAAATACTCAAAGCTGTGACATTTAAGACACACAATAACCACCTCAGAAAACTACCATTATATTTATACAAAGGGTGGATGGGCTGGGTTGCTCCATATCCTGGTTGTGAAAGGCGGGATCTAGTTCCTGCCGCCCCTTTGAATGCAGTGCTGACCCGCCCCCTAGGATCACATCATCTTTTCCAGGCGGCCCAGGTTGATCTGAGTCCTGTGTTCTAATTGGCTCGGATCCAGCACTTGCCTCCCACACTGTTTTTCTCCCTAGACATGGCCGCCATTGCCCTTTGTTGTGGCTTGCCACCCCGGCAACAACCAGAGGACTTGTTGAGTCATGTTCTTCCTTTTTCCCCATCATTCCTACATGTCTCCCACTCACAATTCAGATTAAAAGTTTCCACTGGGACACAAATGTGTCCTATTTTTGTGCCAGTCTAAAACATTCTTTGTGTTGATCGTGCGAAATAAATAAAGTACCCGGGTGATTTATGAACAGTTTCCTCTAGGCAATGTAAATAGTTGTATTTTTCTGAATTACAGGCTGAGGAACTTAGCCAGGAATTGCAAATAATAGTAAGTATTACTAATTATTTTGATGGTCAGTATTTTAGAAAGCTAAGATTTTTTTTTAACATTTGCAAATTTTGATTAGAGACTCCTACAGGGAGCAAATCTGCCTTTTGTTTGCTACATTTTTAGCATTGTACATACTAGGGGCACTTGTACGCAAAATGAATAGTCATGATAACCAAGTAAGGTAGACTTAGTGATAGTTTGGCCTATATCCACCTTCCATTATTTTCTGAAGTACCATTAGATATGAGAACTAACTGTATAAATCTACATTGTAGGTGGACAAAATCGATGGGGTTCTGAAAGATAAAGTAAGTGTTGTTAACAATTATGCATGGGAAAATCTTTTAATTCACACTGGAGGTTTTGACTTCTTGATACCCAGTAGTTACTTTGACATTTGTCAACTAGCATGTCATATGGGCACCAACAATGAAATACACTAATTAGCCCAGTTTCAAAAATCACAGATTTTATTTTTCTCTTTGAAGGAGACTGGGTGGTTGATTAACCTTATCTCACTGTTTCTTCCTTTCTCCATTTCTTTCCTCTGAATTTTTAGAACATGAACTTGTACACTTTCAATACTCTTTTGAAGTGCACATAGATGACATCATTTAAATAACAGTAATATTAATTAGGAGGATTTGGAAAATTGTATTTTGCCTAACTCTGACTATAACCGCCTGCCTATAATTTCTGCACTATACTGATAATCTAAAATGGGAAGACAGTATCAATGGTTTTCAGTGCCATGTCTGTTGATTCACATGGATGCTTTTAATAAATAAGGCAATTGATAGGGTGGGATGGTTGCCTAGGTGCATTTTCACAGAGGTTAATTTCAGCATGTGACGTTTCTACCTCTGTTTTCAATGCAACATTTGTTAGACCACAGGAAAAGAAAAGCCAAAGCAAACACATCTGCACCCCATTACCTATGATTAAAGCAATAGAAGCAGACAAAAAATTTAGTAAAGCATGCTTTAAAAAAAAAAGCTCAGACACCATCAGAACTCAGAACTCTATGCAGGATTTATGATTTGCACCTTATGGCATATGATACCCTCTGCCTATGTTTTTCACTCCTCAACTCCCACCATTTGTCCATGTCAAAAAAAAATCTTCTCATCTGCTTTACTCTTTCTGTCACAGGAAACTGCTTCATTTTTATTATTCCCCAGTTTTCTCTAGATCCCTATAGCCAGAGGTTCTAAGCCACCATTCTATCAGAGAATTAAACAAAGGCCGCTACCACGCTTCCTTGAGCAGCCGCTTTTTATTTTGCATCGCCTTATCTCCTCCTGTGGCCATGTGGTTGCTACAGCAGTTTGGCAGTCTGCACTTCAGCGGTTGCTTAGCAATCGGCTTCCCCATCTGCACTTGGCTGAACCAATTTAAACTACGACCGGGAAATGGCAGAAACAGAGGGGAAACCAAAAAAAGATGCCATAGTATATCCGCAAATACAACCAAATTGCTTTAAAAAGAGGTGCAGGAAGCGGATTTTAAAAAAAGTGGTCGTCACAAGAAAAACTGACACAGCGGTCAAAAATGGGCATGGCTAAGGGGGCTCTTCAGAAAAAGCGATTTGAAAAGTGGACAATGATTTTAAGGAGATTTGTCTTTAAGGAAAAGGTGTTTCAAATCTAAAGTGCGGTAGCTGAAGGACATATTACTGAAATAAAAACCTCTCCTTCCACCACTTTAACCCCCCCTTTTCTCAAGCTTTTATTTACCCATGCTTGTTTTGATTAGAACCTCCTCAGGGAGCAGTGCAGGGACTTTTCTTGTTTTCCTATTTTCAAGCCTTCTAGTTGAGGCCAAGTAAATACTTTATAGATAGGAAGCAAAATAATAATCAGACCAGGACTGGCTGAGGTAGATTGTGGATAGTAAATGCCCAGTAAAGAGCATTCAGGGGTCTTAATAATGTTTCATCTGCTATCTCTGAAAATAAAATGTTGCGGTACTTATCTTCGTTGTAGATCACCAGCTTTATTGATGAAGCAAAATCAACTGTGAGTAATCCTAACAATTCCTTCTGGTCAAACATTTAGTTTCTCTTGAGGCATTTCACATAAGAACCCAGCCCAGATTTCTTTACCGAGATAACATGAAATCTTTATCGGAGCACTAAAACATAAAATCCATGTGGTAAAAGGGAGCAGTCTTTTGGCAGGCTGAATCCCAAATCCCAAATCCTATTAAGATCTAAATGACTTGGCTTCAGGTTCTTTGAGGGGCGATATTTTTCCATGCCATGCTCCCTGGCCTGTCAGATCACTTGCAGGAGAAAGGGCCTTTTCAATAACAATAAATGAATGTAAATTATAGAATGTAAATTATAGAATCAATCATACTTCAACTTCTATATAACTTGAGAAATAATGAATAAGAAATAATTGTATATCTCTGTATTGTAGATCGATGAGATCAAGAAAAAAGTGCCAGAAGTGGTGAGTATTGGTACCAATTTTGCAGGGGAAATTAACTTCATACTGAAATTCTCAATGGAACGAAGAGGAGAAAATTGCAATATTTTGGGCACATAATGTGCAATAGCAAATGCCATCTGCTGCAGGTTATCCTTCAAGGAAAAAAAGATGGGAAGAGTGGCCCAGAACATTTTGCCACAAGGGTTTAAGCCAATGGTTCACAGTGGGCACAGATTCACTATTTAGAATATCTTAGAATAAAAAAAAATCCCACTACACTACTGATCACCAATGTTCTATGAGGACATGTCACTTAAAGAAGAAGATGCTGAATAGGATATAGAGTGGGAAACCCATACCTGCAGGATTCACTTATACAGTAGGCAAGTGGTTTGTTTAACAGAAAATCCGCTTAAAGGAAAAAGATTCTGGAGATAGGGGGAAATAGCTTAACAGAATTGCCTATGGGGAGAATACGTACAACAGAAAAACAGTCGCGATTAGGGATTAATCTGCTTTCAATGCCTTCCTATAGGAAATTTGTACAAAGGAAAATTTGCTTAACAGAATTTCATTTGGAACAAATTAATTCCTTTATACAAGGTACCACCATAGATGGTCTGAAAATATTAAAAAGGTTAAAAGAAAAATTCCTGGAAAGATATATTTCTAAGGATAAAGTTACCAGAACCGGCCACTAGAGACCATGCTGTGTATAATGTTTGCTATTATAATAACATTCACTATACTTTGTGTTTTTCAGGATCTTGGGGGGATGGGTTTGGAATGGGTTTCCCACATTTATGTAGAATTTACTTGACTAGATGATTCCCAATAACAGCCACATGAGATGGGATCATTTCTTCCGAAATTTTCTAATTAGTGAGCTAAATGTAAAATGAGGTTCGCCTGGATCTAACCCTTGACGGTGCCTTGTGGAAGGCCAAAATAAGAATAATGGATCCCACCACTAAGGCTGCGGTCTCACTAAAGTTTTCTGTACATCTTAATTTGATGCATAGGTTTTTTTTAGGCAGTCACGTGGTGTTTGATGCGCAGTTAGTGTCCTGTTGACAGAGTAGTATTTTACTGCTCTGTGCCCGTCTTTACTTGCTTACTGCACATTTTTTCCCTTTTTCCCTGGGTCGTTTTTCTAAGTCACCATTTCCGGACCCACAGGAAATGGCAGGAAAAGGGGTACGAAGCTAATTACTGCGTATTTTCTGGGGTCTCACCTCGCTAGAGTAGCAAAGAACTGCATATTTTTAAGGGAAGTTTTTTAAACCAACCCCTAGCGGTGGTTTAAAAAACTTCAGTGAAAATGCACTTCCAGGGGGCGTGGTCAGTCGGGGCAACAAATTACTTCACTTTGCAGTTAGGACACGATCTTTTACTGCACAATTTGCTGAAGCAAAAATGCGCAGAAAACGCTACTGAGACCACGGCCTAAGTGAGACAAATGCTAAGAAACAGAAGAGAAAAAAAATGAAGGATGTTAGCCTTAAAGCCCATAAACTCTATTCATCTTGGTTTGGGGACAGCTTGTTTGCTTCATTTTCTTCTGCTTCTTGTCTTTCCTCTTTTATTTTTTGCCTCTTTTCTTAATCAAAATGTCTGCCCTATTTCTCTGTGAATAAGATGTCACTGTACTTTTCTTTGTTGTAGGTACACACAGTTTATGATAAACTGAAAGCAGTTGTGAGTATTACTAATAATTTTTATGGCCCATCTTTTAGTTTTAACTGAAGCACATAATATGGGAATCCATATTTCATTGTCTGAAGAGATTTTATGGGGGACAAGGTGCAAAGCTCTGTTAAATAATTCAGTGCATCAGCGGACCCCACCACCAAGTGTTAAGGGGGGGAATGTTAATGGGGGGGGAAATAAGATGTGTGTGTTATTACAGTACACTTTCTCTTTGTGTGTACACAACAGTGAAGGTGTTTTAAATTGGGGAAAACAAACCCTGTGATGCCATGCCAACATTCATGAATCTACACAACTGGCTAATTTGCAAGTGACTTACTTGCTGAACTGAGATCTGTCCATGTGCCCTTTCAAACCTAGTGTTATAAATGCACCATGAGTGAAGGCTTTTTCTATTCTGTAATTACTTTTTTAAAAAAATCTGAAATGTTCCCCATTCTTCTTTAAGATTTCAAGTTTCATCGGGACACTGTTTTGTCCTATTTTTATGCCATTAGGAAGCAAATTTTGCCTGGACAATGCTAAATGAACAATAGGAACCAACAGTATTGGGATGGCTTAGGAAAGGTTTGCTCTTCTCACCTCTTTGCCTAAGAAGTAACTGAGTTTTTCTATATTGCAGGTTGACAAAATTGGGGAGCTGGTGCATTCTATCGTGAGTATCATTCATAAATTTGTTGGGCAGTCTTTTCATTTCTACTTAATTATTAAAGGCTGAAATCAGCTGTTGGTGAAATACCCTGGCCTCCATGCTGATATGACACTTAGTATCATAAATGTTGTGTGAGTTTGTGTTGTGGAGGTTCAATAATGGCTTTATGCTGACCTGTACTCATGATTAAAGTAGGTGGAGTCACAAATCACCCATGAATTATCTATGCATAGAATCATAGAGTTCAAAGAGACAGGTGCTAAGTGCAACGATACTGTACCTGGTGCTGGGGTAGGGTTTTCCCTTGTCACTCTTTGTTCCCACTTTCTGTTCCAAGACAAGACACCATGTAGTAATGACGGTCATGCAACAAAACATTCATTTCTCTCAGAAAACTGTGTTTGGGTTTTTGGGTGTGTTTTTTTTAACTTTTCAGAAGCAAAATATCAAAAAAGAATTTTTAAGTCCAAAAAATAAGGGGAAAGGAAGCTAGCCAAATTCAGTGTTTGTCACGGTTAGAGATGGGCACGACTAAAAAAAAATGGTGTTTCGTTTGTCGTTTGTCGTTTAGGGGGTCCGTTTTGGTTCGTTTTCGTTTTTTGTGAATTTTTTGCAAAAGAATCGTTTTCGTTTTGTTACGTAATGAAACGAAAAAACGAAAATGAAAATGAAAAATTGCTGTTTCGTTAGCATTCATTACAGTTCAATGTATATGCCACAACGAAAACGAAACGCACGACAAAATTTCTGTTGTTTCGGTTCATTTCGTTTCATTTTGGAGACAAAATTCGTTTTTCATTTGTTATGTAACGAAACAAAAAACGAAAATGAAAATGAAAAATTGCTCATTTCGTGCCCATCTCTAGTCACGGTACAAGACCGTGAGGTAACACTTGTTACAAGACAAGTTATCACGAACACTGAAACAGGGACAAAACCACATGATTGCGACCAACGCTGTCACGGTACAAAACTAGTCACAGAACAAAGAAGGACGTGAAGTAGCCGCTTTAGCTGGCACCTTTCTTTGTCATGAATAAACACTAAACTGCGGCTGCAATATCATTCAAAACCAACAATAAGATAAAATACCCGGTGGAATAGTTGGGAGGTTGAGAAAAACATTGGAGAATGTGTAGGCTTGAACAGTCTTGTGGCCATAGTAGTTGGTCATCATCAAGGAACAGTTAGCCTGTGATATAGATGAAAAGAAAAGGAGAAGAACTACTAATGACTGTTCTCAATTTCCCCCCAAATAAACAGAAACTAAAGAAGAGATCTCCAGTAAGTATACATTCTTCCTTGTGTCTCCTTTCAGATAAATGCGTGCCAGCACAAATGTATGTGGGTACACACAGAGAGAGATACAAACGCATAGTTGAATTCTAGCTCGGTTGTCACAGTCCTCTTCTCTAGAACAGCCAGTAAGGATCATTCGCTGGACATGGGCATTCGAGAGAAACAGTCTGCTATCTCTGATGCCCATGTTGCTGGGATGGGAGTGGGTGTTATTTCCCGTTTAGAAAGATCTTTCCCACCATCTTTCCAGATTATTATTTTCCCAGAAAAGTCCCGTATATTACTCTGCAAAGTTCTCTAAAATTCTTTGTTATTTTTCTTCAGTTGTGTCCACACGAGGAGTCATTGCCATTCACAGGGTGGCTGACCAAGACCACAGTCATACCTGGGTTTCCTTCGTATTTAAATTTCCTGCATATTTTTTTCCGGGAGCGGTCACGTGGTTTTTAATGAGCAGTTGCTGTCCTCTCCTCTGCGTCGTACCTTCCTATTCTGGTTCTGTCCTAACCTGTGTACTACGCATTTTGTCCTACTTTCCAGCTCCAGTTTTTAAGGCTCTGTCTTTTAAGCCAGGTAGAAAGGGGAGAAACTCAATTTACTGTGTATTTTCAGTGTCCTGTCGTTGCAACAGAAGCAAACAAGTAAGCATTTTCCAGCGAAGTTTCTAAATCCAGCCCCTGGCGGTGGTTTAGGAAACTTCACTGAAACTGCTGTTCGAGGGGCGTGGTCAGCCGGGAGCAGAATTTGCTTCTCTTCCTGGTTAGCATGTGCTCTTTTACTGCATAGTTTGCTGGAACTACGCAGAAAACACAGGTATGACCGCGGTCAAATTCTTTTGTGTAAATATTAGCTCCCAAAACCTGGAAAACAGATTTAAAAATTCAGAGCTCTAGCTGCTTCTGCCAGTGAAGGGCTATTGTTCAGCCTGCTTATGTGACAAAAGGAACAACCTGAGAAGGGAGGGGGGAGCGAATTCCCCTCTTTCACTAAGAAGGACGGGAGAGGAATCATGCCTCCTCTGCCTAGCCGAAGGCTATCTCATTTGAACTCTGCTTATGCTCAGAGATGAAGACATTTTATTACAGAGAAATAACAGATGAAGTGGACATATGTTTGTGACTGAAAGAATAAACGATTATTTATAGCATGATGAATGTGGGCATGAGAACACTGTAAGCCCTGTAAGGAGAAAAGCAGAATTTAGGATAGGTTCACAGCGGGTGTCAGAACATTTCTCTTATTTTCAAATCCAAAACTTGACAGGTATCCTTGGACTTCCCTAGTGTGTTTTTAATAATCTAGCTGAAACGAGGCTGAGAGAGAGCTTGCCTTTCCTCCATACGACCCTGCATATTTCTTTTTTCCTAGTTAAGCCTATATTGAGAACTAGTTGAATGTGAATGGGTTGTATGATTATCATACAAAAGGGAATAATCACTGCTCTTTTCCTCCCCCTTTAGGTGCTCGGATTGGTGAGTACTGACAACAAAGTGAATTGATATTGGTGATGCTACATCTTCCCTGATTAACTAAGGAGGAGAGGAGGAAGATTGCTTAGCACTCTGCTTTTGGTCTATTTCTCTTTTCTCCCTCTATGCAATTTTCAAAAATTGAAATTGTGCTCCAGTTATTATTTCTGCCCTAAATGATATACATACCATGTTTTATCTTTATCCTTATCCTGACTTTTTATTTATTTATTTACTGTATATACTCAAATATAAGCCTAGTTATTCCGCCCTAATTTTGGGGCTGAAAAAAGGGGCCCTCGACTTATATGTGGGTCAATACTTTTAGCCACTGAGGCAAGTGCTTGGGTCGGTGGCTAAAAGTCATTTTAAACATTGTGTGCCGCTTCTCATGACCACCCTGTGCATCACAGGGGAGCAGCGCACAATGTTTAAAATGAGTTTTAGCCACTGACAGTGGCTAAAAGTCATTTTAAACATCACACACCACTCCTCCAGCTCACAAAGGAGGAGCTGCCAGGCCTTGCTGCATTTCCCACCCTAGACTTATACTTGAGTCAATACGTTTCCCCAGTTTTGGGGGGTTAAATTGGGGTCCTCGACTTATACTCGGGTTGACATACTCAAGTATATACGGGTATTTATTTATTTATTTATTTATTTGTTTTAGGGTATTTTTACCCCACCTTTCTCCTTGAAAAGGACCCAAGGCAGCTTACAGTAATGAGCGATAATATACAGTCCAGTGCAATTAAGACATGTTCAAGTATTGAGAACTTCGCACTACCAAATTCTGCTAGGATTTGGTAAAAATCTTCTACCCAACATTCAACTTGCTCCCTCCTTGGAATCATTTAAAAGATTGTTAAAAATAGGCCTTCATAGGCAGGCCTTTCCAGAGTCACTTACCATCCTAAATGCATTCCCTAGATAAAAATACTTGCCACACCATCCAACTTTCATATGGAATGTTCTGTTTTATCCTATGTTGTTGAGATGTTGTTGTTAGCCATGTCGGTCAGGATAAAAATATAATAAGAATATAAATAAAGAAAGAATTTCCTTCTTGTTCTGCAAACAAATAAGCATTACTCTTGCTTTCTCTCTCTTTTTAGGTTACCGGTGTTCTCCCCGTGAGTATTTGCAGTTAATTAACTGATATGGAAATTGCAAAAGAGAAAATTGTTAGCTTTTTGACGTGTGCACCAAGGAATAGGCAAGAAGGTTTAGTCTGACTCTATCCTTTCCTTTCTCTCATTTTCCTGTACTTCTATGTTTTATGTGATTGTTTGCTGGTTGTGAATCACTTCCATGACAATTACAAGCTGTGCAACCCCTTGATGACGGAAAAGGAATCTTTCTTGTGGCTTAGTTCTGATTTTGTAACCATGGTGTGTAATAAGCCGTGGAAAATGAAAACTTATTTCAGTTATTACTTTCCCATACTGATATACAAAGCTTAATCCTCATCTTTACCCTTATATGCCTTTGTGACATCAACAACTCACTTTTACTCTGTAAAATCGTGCTCTTCTCACGGTCTCCTTTCTCTAGCTTTCCTGACATTTTGTGTGTTTTATTTGATTGTCCACTAGCTGCACACTTCTTCCATGACAGTTCCTCTGTTGCTGTTCATGTGAGGGAGGTAGTGGGGGTGCCACTTTTAAGAGGCTCCCCGGAGGCTGATCTCAGGGAAGAGAAGTGATAGTCAGGCTGCATCTCTCCTCCAACTCCTTCAAGAGGAGAAGGTTGGGTGGGAGAAATCCACTGGGGTGTAGGGTGAGAAAAGAAAAGAAAAAATAATTCCCAGAGAGAACTCACTCCATGTTCAGGCTGCCTCCACTCAGGCTCCCTCCTTGTTGGCTGTTTTCACACAACCACTAAAATCCGCTGCAAAGTGTTCGCAGATGTGAAGCAGAGCGTAAAATCATTTTCCCCCACAAGCAGTGGACTTTTTTAAAAGGTGTGACCATGCCCACTTAAGCACGACCCAGTGCATTTTACAAGTACCTGGTCTCGAGGGGGTAAAATCCTTTTCGCTGTTCCGATGCGGATTTTAATCTGTCACTCGAGTCTGTGGGAACACAGAAATTCTGCACCAAAACCTTTTTGGCCCTGTTAAGGATGTCTTTGCTGCCATTCTCAGTCGTGGGATCAGAACAGTTGTGGTGGGGTGGGGGTGATCCAGATGAAAGTTTGCTGCGGGTCTTAGTGTGTGAAAGCAGCTGACAGTTTTCTCAAAATCCATACAAGGCTGGGAAGCCGAGTGGGGGAACAGGAGGAGGCAGAGAAGGTCAGCCTTCCCCAGGCTTTTGTAAAAAAGGAGGAGGAGGAGGAGGAGGAGGAGGAGGAGCCAACCTTACCTTTGAAGGGAGGAGAAACTGCACTTAAAGAGCAGATTACTTTCCTTGATACTGCCATGCATACTTCTTTCATCCTGGTGAAGCATATTGTCTCTATAGAATCCCTGAATCCAATTAATGACCTGTCTACCCAGCTTAAAAAATGTTCCTCCTTTCTCTTTTTCAGCTTAATAGTCTGACAGGTGGTCTTCTAGTGAGTATTGAAGTTTAATCTACTGATAATGGAAATAATGAACCTTCTTGTGGCATTACTAATCAATGCCCATAAAGGAATTGCTGGCATGTGCTTTTTGCAATTTACATGCATCTTAGAGATGGGCATGAAACAAAAATATAGCATTTGGTTTCATTTCTTTTGTAGTTTAATTTTGTTTTTTTAGTAACATTTTTTTAAAAAAAAACCAAACGATTTGGAACTCTATAAATAATAGGCACATACTTGGACTCTTCTCCAGAAGCTCCTCAAATTTGGGGTGGTTTGGGGTTCAGGGGGCCAAGTGATTAAGCTCCAAAGTGGGTCCTCCAGGTAATGTTAAAAGTGTTTTATTTAAAAGAGAGGTTTTGGTGGGACGGCAAAATCAACTTATACCTCCTGTGTAGTGGTAAATTAGTGCTCTTACTAATGTGTAATGTACTTTCTGGGTTGAAGTACATAGGAGAAAGCAATTAATTCTCCAGTTCAAGCAAGATGAGTAATTGCTTCCTCCACATGACATTCCCCTCCCCCACCTTTCCCCTTACCATCCAAAACCTCTCTTTAAAGTTCAACCCGGGAAGTATGACACAGTGCCAAACACTCCAATCAGAGACTGGAGATTTAAGAGCTTCCTGTGCTAAGTACTTACCACCAAGTCATACTTTCCCGGTTTAACTTCAACCCAGAAAGCATATTACATGGTAGTAAGAGTATTGAGTTACAGCTACACAGGAGGAAGCAATTAATTATCTGGGTCAAGCAGGGTGTGGAAATGCTTCTTCCACCACCATTCATCTACTGTCTGATTGAAACCTCTCTTTAAAAAAACATTTAAAATTATCTGGGGGGGGGGATTTTGGAACATAATAACCTGAAAGGCGTCTGAAACCCAAACTGCTCCAAATTTGGGGAGCTTCCAGGGACGGGTCCAAGGAAGCTCCCTCAGTTCAATTTCCAAACCGGAAAAATTCGCTTCATTTCGTTTTCACCAAAAAGAGTTTCTTTCATTTCATTTTGTAACAAAACAATTAATTATATAATTAAAAGATGAAACATTTTGTCTTTGGTTGACCATCCTTAGTGCATAAGGATGACAAGAAAAGAAGAAATACTAATAGCTTTTCTCAATTTCTCCCCAATAAACAGAGAGTAAAGAAATCTGCAGTAAGTATATATTCTTCTTTGTATCTTCCAGCATCACATCCATGCCATGGCACGTTTATGGGGGTAGACACACACTGAGACAAAGGCACACGTGCACATGGACAGACATATCGATCTATATTGATGTTTGGATGTGTTCCTCCAAGTTGAGTGAGCACCTTTCCTTCCTCTGGTTTAACCAGTAAGGAAGATCAGCTGGCAGCATGCAAGAGATATGCTCAGCAATGCCATGACGCCAGCGTTGCAGGAGAGGATTGTAAGTTGCTTCCAACTCTGAAAGCTCTCTCAGCGGCTCATGCCTCCTATTGGCATCTGAGTGTTTTCAGCCAAGCAGATAATGATGGATCGGTTGCTGCCCACTGGTAGGGACTCTTTGTGATGGAAAGATAGGACCATGTTTGTACTTGAGTTTACCTAAGATACTTCAATGTGCCAGAGGATATTTTGAGGAATTATAAAGTTGAGAGGCGGAGAACTTCGTTTCCTCCTCACACATTTTACACCCCGATAAGAACTAAAGGATAAACAGTATTATTTTGGGGAATATGCATTTTCTCTTTTTTAGTTACGAAGATGTAACTTGCCTTGAGCAATGGAGTCTAGAGCAAGGACTCTCCCTGTTTGAACCTCTGGCTCTCGTCTGGACCTATGCATACTGCAGCAGAAGACTTGCTTGTGTCCCTACAATATGATGAATGGTTGTTTCTTTCTCTCTTTTAGGAACCTGAGCCTCTCCTAGGTGGTCTTCCGGTGAGTTGTGACAATAAGTGAATGAATATGTAAATTAGGAAATAGTAATCTATTTATTGTCAGACAGAATAGAGGCTGAATGTTTTCTTTCTTCTGCTATTACGTGGAATATCCTAAAGTTGACACATTGATCTTTAGTTACAATACAGAGCCCTAGATGGTCCAACAGATCATATAAGAGTAATGGAAGTAAAATAGCAGGCAGGGTCTTTGTGAAGACCTACAACTGAACACGTAGACTTCATTGCTTTCTTCAGTACAGCCCCACATGTTTTTTATTCTAATTAAGACTCTTGTCGCTGAGGAACCACTGGATCTCTGAACGTAAATTGATTGTGGGCCTGCCGTACAAAAAGAAATAATCATGTCTTCTTTCCCCCCCCCCTTTTAGGTCGTTGGTGGTCTGGTAAGTAAAGTTCTTCTGGTGAGTACTCACAACTAGTGAGGTGATATTTATTTATAGAGAACATTGGTTTGTTCTCTTATCAACAAGAGAGGAGAGGAGGTAGTCTGTTAAGCTTTACACCTTTGGGCCATCCCTCTCATCTCCCTCTCTTTGCAGTTCACAGATAGAAGCAGCCATGGTGCTTAGACTGATTCTGCTTCATCTCTTCCTCAAAAGCCAGTTTAAGTTGGAGAGCCCTACATGTGGCAGCACATTGTTAGATTGAAACCAAACTTAACTAGGCCAATATATAGTTTGAGTTGAATCAGAGCAAAATAAAAACCTTGATCTTTCAGGAGAGCTGAAACTGCCCTCATTGTTTTCCTGATATACCGGTGCATATGTATTTCACCCTGAATGTCTCTTGTTGCTCAGAAATGTATCAATGGGAATTAGTTTCCAAATAAATTCAATATAGAAATAAAAATAATTTTTGAGACCTGGGTGGGAACAGAGACCGGCAGGTCAGGAGGGCGGAGTTCGCATTGTATATAAAACCACCTCTGAGCCTTTCAGACATTCCTCCTTAGTGCTATCCTGATGAAGTTTCTTGTCTCTGTAAAATCCCTGAATGCAAATTAATTCATTTCTTTCTCTGTTTTTTTTTTAAAAACATTCTTCCTTTCTCCCTTTCAGCTTAGTGGTCTGACAGGAGGTCTTCTAGTGAGTATTGCTGATTAATCAACAGCTATGGAAATCAGACAGTTTTGCTTTTTGTCTTGTTTATTAGTAAGTGATAGATCTTTTAGCCTATCCTGCTGCTGTTCCTTTGACAGCTGGTGTTGTCCTTGAGAGGCACCCACAGGGACCATCTGGGAGAAGGGAGGAGAGGCAAACGGTTGTGAGGTGTGGCAGTTGGGCTGTGGATCTTCTCCAGCTCAACCAAGAGGAAACGGTGGGATAGGAGAAAACCCTGGGACAATTCAATCCATGGGGAGGATGCCATTGGCCAGATTTGTTTCCCTACCTATCCTAAAGTTAATATGGGCGGAAACAGTTAGAAATTTGAAAGGTGAACCATCCATATTCTGAGGTCTGTTTAGAATAAAGATTTCCCTCACACATCAACACTTGGCTTCATAGTGTTAAAATAAACCAGATTGAACCTTCTGGTACTATAAGTAGTTGGTGACCATCCAGGAATTGCTGGCATGTGAGTTTTGCATTTCTTGTGCAAAAACAAAAAGAAAAATCTTTTTTCCCTTTCCCAATACTAGCAGGTTGGAGCAGGAGAAGCTGATGGATTCAGCAAACTCCTATTTCAGGCAAGCTAATACTTCCCCTGAAAGGTCCTTCTTCTCTAGCTCCTCACGGTGGAGGTCAATTTGACGGCACCTTTCTTTGCCCTGGGGAAGCATTTACAACTAGGACAACTAGGACAACTGCTGCAGTGAGGTCCAGGAGCCAAAATTCAACAAGTTCATTGGTCAAACTGAGGTTGAGAAAGACTTTTGGAGAAAGGGAAGGCTTGAACCTTTTGGTGACCTTAGTAGTCAGTGACCATAAAGGAATTACTAGCAAGTAATTTGCACTGCATAATGATGACAAGAGAAGATGAAGAAACACTAATGATGGTTCTCTATTTCTCCTCAATAAACAGCGACGAAAGAGATCTGCGGTAAGTATACATTCTTCTTTGTGTCTTTCGATATCACATGCATGTCAAGGCCCCTGTATGTGGGTAGACACCCCCCCCAGAGAAACACACACATGCACATGGAGAGACATATCAATGTGCATTGATGTTTGGATGTGTTCCTCCAAGTTGAGTGAGCACCTTCCCTTCCTCTGGTTTAACCAGTAAGGAAGATCAGCTGGAAGCGTGCAAGAGATACACTCAGCAATGCCCTGAAGCCAGCGTTGCAGGAGAGGATTGTAAGTTGCTTCCAACTCTGAAAGCTCTCTAAGTGGCTCATGCCTCCTATTGGCATCTGAGTGTTTTCAGCCAACCAGAGAATGATGGATCGGTTGCTGCCCACTGGTAGGGACTCTTTTTGATGGAAAGATAGGACCATGTTTGTACTTGAGTTTGCCTAAAATGCTTCAATGTGCCAGAGGATATTTTGAGGAATTATAAAGTTGAGAGGCGAAGAACTACGTTTCCTCCTCACACATTTTTCACCCAGATAAGAACTAAAGGATAAACAGTATTCTTTTGGGGAATATGCATTTTCTCTTTCTTTACTAAGATGTAAGTTGCCTTGAGCAATGGAGTGTAGAGCAAGGACTCTCCCTGTTTGAACCTCTGGCTCTCGTCTGGACCTATGCATACTGCAGCAGAAGACTTGCTTGTGCCCCTATAATATGATGAATGGTTGTTTCTTTCTCTCTTTTAGGAACCTGAGCCTCTCCTCGGCGGTCTTCCGGTGAGTTGTGACAATAAGTGAAGGAATATGTAAATTAGGAAATAGAAAAACATATCCAAGCTTTATTGTCAGACAGAATAAAGAAATAAATTTCTTGAGGCTGAATTTTTTCTTTCTTCTGTTATTACATAGAATATCCTAAAGTTGACAAGCATTGATCTTTTGACTGGTACTCTTTCATTTTTCCTGGGGAAACCAAATTACAATACAGAACCCTAGATGGTCCAACAGATCATATAAGAGTAATGGAAGTAAAATAGCAGGCAGGGTCTTTGTGAAGACCTACAACTGAACACGTAGACTTCATTGCTTTCTTCAGTACAGCCCCACATATTTTTTATTTCCAATTAAGACTCTTGTCCCTGAGGAACCGCTGGATCTCTGAACGTAAATTGATTGTGGGCCTGCCGTACAAAAAGAAATAATCATGTCTTCTTTCCTCCCCCCCCCCCCTTAGGTTGTTGGTGGTCTGGTAAGTAAAGTTCTTCTGGTGAGTACTCACAACTAGTGAGGTGATATTTGTTTATAGAGAACATTGGTTTGTTCTCTTATCAACAAGAGAGGAGAGGAGGTAGTCTGTTAAGCTTTACACCTTTGGGCCATCCCTCTCATCTCCCTCTCTTTGCAGTGCACAGATATAAGCAGCCATGGTGCTTAGACTGATTCTGCTTCATCTCTTCCTCAAAAGCCAGTTTAAGATGGAGAGCCCTACATGCGGCAGCACATTGTTAGATTGAAACCAAACTTAACTAGGCCAATATATAGTTTGAGTTGAATCAGAGCAAAAGAAAAACCTTGATCTTTCAGGAGAGCTGAAACTGCCCTCATTGTGTTCCTGATATACCGGTGCATATGTATTTCACCCTGAATGTCTCTTGTTGCTCAGAAATGTATCAATGGGAATTAGTTTCCAAATAAATTCAATATATAAATAAAAATAATTTTTGAGACCTGGGTGGGAACAGAGAGCAAAGCTGCATTTCTCTGCTCAGGATGCTTCTTCCAACATCAGGGCAGACTGGCAGGTCAGGAGGGTGGAGTTCGCATTGTTTATAAAACCACCTCTGAGCCTTTCAGACATTCCTCCTTAGTGCTATCCTGATGAAGTTTCTTGTCTCTGTAAAATCCCTGAATGCAAATTAATTCATTTCTTTCTCTGTTTTTTTTTTTAAAAAAACATTCTTCCTTTCTCCCTTTCAGCTTAGTGGTCTGACAGGAGGTCTTCTAGTGAGTATTGTTGATTAATCAACAGCTATGAAAATCAGGCAGTTTTGCTTTTTGTCTTGTTTATTAGTACGTGATAGATCTTTTAGCCTATCCTACTGCTGTTCCTGGGACAGTTGGTGTTGCCCTTGAGAGGCACCCGCAGGGACCATCTGGGAGAAGGGAGGAGAGGCAAACTGTTGTGAGGTGTGGCAGTTGGGCTGTGGATCTTCTTCCAGCTCCACCAAGAGGAAACGGCGGGATAGGAGAAAACCCTGGGACAATTCAATCCATGCGGAGGATGCCATTGGCCAGATTTGTTTCCCTACCTATCCTAAAGTTAATATGGGTGGAAACAGTTAGGAATTTGAAAGGTGAACCATCCATATTCTGAGGTCTGTTCAGAATAAAGATTTCCCTCACACATCAACACTTGTCTTCATAATGTTAAAATAAATCACTTTGAACCTTCTGGTACTATAAGTAGTTGGTGACCATCCAGGAATTGCTGGCATGTGAGTTTTGCATTTCTTGCGCAAAAACAAAAACAAAAATCTTTTTGCCCTTTCCCCAATACTAGCAGGTTGGAGCAGGAGAAGCTGATGGATTCAGCAAACTCCTATTTCAGGCAAGCTAAGACTTCCCCTGAAAGGTCCTTCTTCTCTAGCTCCTCATGGTGGAGGTCACTTTGATGGCACCTTTCTTTGCCCTGGGGAAGCATTTACCTAGGACAACTGCTGCAGTGAGGTCCAGGAGCCAAAATTCAACAAGTTCATTGGTCAAACTGAGGTTGAGAAAGACTTTTGGAGAAAGGGAAGGCTTGAACCTTTTGGTGACATTAGTAGTCAGTAACCATAAAGGAATTACTTGCAAGTAATTTCCACTGCATGATGATAAGAGAAGAAGAAGAAACACTAATGATGGTTCTCTATTTCTCCTCAATAAACAGCGACGAAAGAGATCTGCGGTAAGTATACATTCTTCTTTGTGTCTTTCGATATCACATGCATCTCAAGGCCCCTGTATGTGGGTAGACACACACCCAGAGAAATACAGACATGCACATGGACAGACATATCAATGTGCATTGATGTTTGGATGTGTTCCTCCAAGTTGAGTGAGCAGCACCTTCCCTTCCTCTGGTTTAACCAGTAAGGAAGATCAGCTGGCAGCATGCAAGAGATATGCTCAGCAATGCCCTGACGCCAGCATTGCAGGAGAGGATTGTAAGTTGCTTCCAACTCTGAAAGCTCTCTCAGTGGCTCATGCCTCCTATTGGCTTCTGAGTGTTTTCAGCCAACCAGATATTGATGGATCGGTTGCTGCCCACTGGTAGGGACTCTTTGTGATGGAAAGATGGGACCATGTTTGTACTTGAGTTTGCCTAAGATACTTCAATGTGCCAGAGGATATTTTGAGGAATTATAAAGTTGAGAGGCGGAGAACTACGTTTCCTCCTCACACATTTTTCACCCTGATAAGAACTAAAGGATAAACAGTATTCTTTTGGGGAATATGCATTTTCTCTTTCTTTACTAAGATGTAACTTGCCTTGAGCAATGGAGTCTAGAACAAGGACTCTCCCTGTTTGAACCTCTGGCTCTCGTCTGGACCTATGCATACTGCAGCAGAAGACTTGCTTGTGTCCCTATAATATGATGAATGGTTGTTTCTTTCTCTCTTTTAGGAACCTGAGCCTCTCCTCGGCGGTCTTCCGGTGAGTTGTGACAATAAGTCAATGAATATGTAAATTAGGAAATAAAAAAACATATCTAAGCTTTATTGTCAGACAGAATAAAGAAAGAAATTTCTTGAGGCTGAATGTTTTCTTTCTTCTGCTATTACGTGGAATATCCTAAAGTTGACAAGCATTGATCTTTAGACTGGTTCTCTTTCATTTTTCCTGGGGAAACCAAATTACAATACAGAGCCCTAGATGGTCCAACAGATCATATAAGAGTAATGGAAGTAAAATAGGAGGCAAGGTCTTTGTGAAGACCTACAACTGAACACGTAGACTTCATTGCTTTCTTCAGTACAGCCCCACATATTTTTATTACAATTAAGACTCTTGTCCCTGAGGAACCGCTGGATCTCTGAACGTACATTGATTGTGGGCCTGCCGTCCAAAAAGAAATAATCATGTCTTCTCTCCCCCCCCCTCTTTTAGGTTGTTGGTGGTCTGGTAAGTAAAGTTCTTCTGGTGAGTACTCACAACTAGTGAGGTGATATTTGTTTATAGAGAACATTGGTTTGTTCTCTTATCAACAAGAGAGGAGAGGAGGTAGTCTGTTAAGCTTTACACCTTTGGGCCATCCCTCTCATCTCCCTCTCTTTGCAGTGCACAGATATAAGCAGCCATGGTGCTTACACTGATTCTGCTTCATCTCTTCCTCGAAAGCCAGTTTAAGATGGAGAGCCCTACATGCGGCAGCACATTGTTAGATTGGAACCAAACTTAACTAGGCCAATATATAGTTTGAGTTGAATCAGAGCAAAAGAAAAACCTTGATCTTTCAGGAGAGCTGAAACTGCCCTCATTGTGTTCCTGATATACCGGTGCATATGTATTTCACCCTGAATGTCTCTTGTTGCTCAGAAATGTACCAATGGGAATTAGTTTCCAAATAAATTCAATATATAAATAAAAATAATTTTTGAGACCTGGGTGGGCACAGAGAGCAAAGCTGTCATTTCTCTGCTTTGGCCACCTGGATGCTTCTTACAACATCAGGGCAGACTGGCAGGTCAGGAGGGTGGAGTTCGCATTGTTTATGAAACCACCTCTGAGCCTTTCAGACATTCCTCCTTAGTGCTAGCCTGATGAAGTTTCTTGTCTCTGTAAAATCCCTGAATGCAAATTAATTCATTTCTTTCTCTGTTTTTTTTTAAAAACATTCTTCCTTTCTCCCTTTCAGGTTAGTGGTCTGACAGGAGGTCTTCTAGTGAGTATTCCTGATTAATCAACAGCTATGGAAATCAGGCAGTTTTGCTTTTTGTCTTGTTTATTAGTAAGTGATAGATCTTTTAGCCTATCCTGCTGCTGTTCCTGGGACAGTTGGTGTTGCCCTTGAGAGGCACCCGCAGGGACCATCTGGGAGAAGGGAGGAGAGGCAAACTGTTGTGAGGTGTGGCAGTTGGGCTGTGGATCTTCTCCAGCTCCACCAAGAGGAAACGGTGGGATAGGAGAAAACCCTGGGACAATTCAATCCATGTGGAGGTGCCATTGACCAGATTTTGTTTCCTTACCTATCCTAAAGTTAATATGGGTGGAAACAGGAATTTGAAAGGTGAACCATCCATATTCTGAGGTCTGTTCAGAATAAAGATTTCCCTCACACATCAACACTTGGCTTCATAGTGTTAAAATAAACCACTTTGAACCTTCTGGTACTATAAATAGTTGGTGACCATCCAGGAATTGCTGGCATGTGAGTTTTGCATTTCTTGCACAAAAACAAAAAGAAAAATCTTTTTGAACTTTCCCAATACTAGCAGGTTGGAGCAGGAGAAGCTGATGGATTCAGCAAACTCCTATTTCAGGCAAGCTAATACTTCCCCTGAAAGGTCCTTCTTCTCTAGCTCCTCATGGTGGAGGTCACTTTGACGGCACCTTTCTTTGCCCTGGGGAAGCATTTACCTAGGACAACTGCTGCAGTGAGGTCCAGGAGCCAAAATTCAACAAGTTCATTGGTCAAACTGAGGTTGAGAAAGACTTTTGGAGAAAGGGAAGGCTTGAACCTTTTGGTGACATTAGTAGTCAGTGACCATAAAGGAATTACTTGCAAGTAATTTCCACTGCATGATGATAAGAGAAGAAGAAGAAACACTAATGATGGTTCTCTATTTCTCCTCAATAAACAGCGACGAAAGAGATCTGCGGTAAGTATACATTCTTCTTTGTGTCTTTCGATATCACATGCATCTCAAGGACCCTGTATGTGGGTAGACACACACCCAGAGAAATACAGACATGCACATGGACAGACATATCAATGTGCATTGATGTTTGGATGTGTTCCTCCAAGTTGAGTGAGCAGCACCTTCCCTTCCTCTGGTTTAACCAGTAAGGAAGATCAGCTGGCAGCATGCAAGAGATATGCTCAGCAATGCCCTGACGCCAGCGTTGCAGGAGAGGATTGTAAGTTGCTTCCAACTCTGAAAGCTCTCTCAGTGGCTCATGCCTCCTATTGGCATCTGAGTGTTTTCAGCCAACTAGATATTGATGGATCGGTTGCTGCCCACTGGTAGGGACTCTTTGTGATGGAAAGATGGGACCATGTTTGTACTTGAGTTTGCCTAAGATGCTTCAACATGCCAGAGGATATTTTGAGGAATTCTAAAGTTGAGAGGCAGAGAACTACGTTTCCTTCTCACACATTCTACACCCTGATAAAAACTAAAGGATAAACAGTATTCTTTTGGGGAATATGCATTTTCTCTTTCTTTACTAAGATGTAACTTGCCTTGAGCAATGGAGTCTAGAACAAGGACTCTCCCTGTTTGAACCTCTGGCTCTCGTCTGGACCTATGCATACTGCAGCAGAAGACTTGCTTGTGTCCCTATAATATGATGAATGGTTGTTTCTTTCTCTCTTTTAGGAACCTGAGCCTCTCCTCGGCGGTCTTCCGGTGAGTTGTGACAATAAGTCAATGAATATGTAAATTAGGAAATAGAAAAACATATCTAAGATTTATTGTCAGACAGAATAAAGAAGGAAATTTCTTGAGGCTGAATGTTTTCTTTCTTCTGCTATTACGTGGAATATCCTAAAGTTGACAAGCATTGATCTTTAGACTGGTTCTCTTTCATTTTTCCTGGGGAAACCAAATTACAATACAGAGCCCTAGATGGTCCAACAGATCATATAAGAGTAATGGAAGTAAAATAGCAGGCAAGGTCTTTGTGAAGACCTACAACTGAACACGTAGACTTCATTGCTTTCTTCAGTACAGCCCCACATATTTTTTATTACAATTAAGACTCTTGTCCCTGAGGAACCGCTGGATCTCTGAACGTACATTGATTGTGGGCCTGCCGTCCAAAAAGAAATAATCATGTCTTCTCTCCCCCCCCCCTCTTTTAGGTCGTTGGTGGTCTGGTAAGTAAAGTTCTTCTGGTGAGTACTCACAACTAGTGAGGTGATATTTGTTTATAGAGAACATTGGTTTGTTCTCTTATCAGCAAGAGAGGAGAGGAGGTAGTCTGTTAAGCTTTACACCTTTGGGCCATCCCTCTCATCTCCCTCTCTTTGCAGTGCAGATATAAGCAGCCATGGTGCTTACACTGATTCTGCTTCATCTCTTCCTCGAAGGCCAGTTTAAGTTGGAGAGCCCTACATGCGGCAGCACATTGTTAGATTGGAACCAAACTTAACTAGGCCAATATATAGTTTGAGTTGAATCAGAGCAAAATAAAAACCTTGATCTTTCAGGAGAGCTGAAACTGCCCTCATTGTTTTCCTGATATACCTGTGAATATGTATTTCACCCTGAAAGTCTCTTGTTGCTCAGAAATGTACCAATGGGAATTAGTTTCCAAATAAATTCAATATATAAATAAAAATAATTTTTGAGACCTGGGTGGGCACAGAGACTGGCAGGTCAGTAGGGCAGAGTTCGCATTGTTTATAAAACCACCTCTGAGCCTTTTAGGCATTCCTCCTTAGTGCTATCCTGATAAAGTTTCTTGTCTCTGTAAAATCCCTGAATGTAAATTAATTCATTTCTTTCGCTGTTTTTTAAAAAAGCATTCTCCCTTTCTCCCTTTCAGGTTAGTGGTCTGACAGGAGGTCTTCTAGTGAGTATTGTTGATTAATCGACAGCTATGGAAATCAGTCAGTTTTGCTTTTTGTCTTGTTTATTAGTAAGTGATAGATCTTTTAGCCTATCCTGCTGCTGTTCCTGGGACAGTTGGTGTTGCCCTTGAGAGGCACCCGCAGGGACCATCTGGGAGAAGGGAGGAGAGGCAAACTGTTGTGAGGTGTGGCAGTTGGGCTGTGGATCTTCTCCAGCTCCACCAAGAGGAAACGGTGGGATAGGAGAAAACCCTGGGACAATTCAATCCATGTGGAGGTGCCATTGACCAGATTTTGTTTCCTTACCTATCCTAAAGTTAATATGGGTGGAAACAGGAATTTGAAAGGTGAACCATCCATATTCTGAGGTCTGTTCAGAATAAAGATTTCCCTCACACATCAACACTTGGCTTCATAGTGTTAAAATAAACCAGTTTGAACCTTCTGGTACTATAAATAGTTGGTGACCATCCAGGAATTGCTGGCATGTGAGTTTTGCATTTCTTGCACAAAAACAAAAAGAAAAATCTTTTTGCCCTTTCCCAATACTAGCAGGTTGGAGCAGGAGAAGCTGATGGATTCAGCAAACTCCTATTTCAGGCAAGCTAATACTTCCCCTGAAAGGTCCTTCTTCTCTAGCTCCTCATGGTGGAGGTCACTTTGACGGCACCTTTCTTTGCCCTGGGGAAGCATTTACCTAGGACAACTGCTGCAGTGAGGTCCAAGAGCCAAAATTCAACAAGTTCATTGGTCAAACTGAGGTTGAGAAAGACTTTTGGAGAAAGGGAAGGCTTGAACCTTTTGGTGACATTAGTAGTCAGTGACCATAAAGGAATTACTTGCAAGTAATTTCCACTGCATGATGATAAGAGAAGAAGAAGAAACACTAATGATGGTTCTCTATTTCTCCTCAATAAACAGCGACGAAAGAGATCTGCGGTAAGTCTACATTCTTCTTTGTGTCTTTCGATATCACATGCATCTCAGGGACCCTGTATGTGGGTAGACACACACCCAGAGAAATACAGACATGCACATGGACAGACATATCAATGTGCATTGATGTTTGGATGTGTTCCTCCAAGTTGAGTGAGCAGCACCTTCCCTTCCTCTGGTTTAACCAGTAAGGAAGATCAGCTGGCAGCATGCAAGAGATATGCTCAGCAATGCCCTGACGCCAGCGTTGCAGGAGAGGATTGTAAGTTGCTTCCAACTCTGAAAGCTCTCTCAGTGGCTCATGCCTCCTATTGGCATCTGAGTGTTTTCAGCCAACCAGATAATGATGGATTGGTTGCTGCCCACTGGTAGGGACTCTTTGTGATGGAAAGATAGGACCATGTTTGTACTTGAGTTTGCCTAAGATACTTCAATGTGCCAGAGGATATTTTGAGGAATTATAAAGTTGAGAGGCGGAGAACTACGTTTCCTTCTCACACATTCTACACCCTGATAAGAACTAAAGGATAAACAGTAGTCTTTTGGGGAATATGCATTTTCTCTTTCTTTACTAAGATGTAACTTGCCTTGAGCAATGGAGTCTAGAGCAAGGACTCTGCCTGTTTGAACCTCTGGCTCTCGTCTCGACCTATGCATACTGCAGCAGAAGACTTGCTTGTGTCCCTATAATATGATGAATGATTGTTTGTTTCTCTCTTTTAGGAACCTGAGCCTCTCCTAGGTGGTCTTCCGGTGAGTTGTGACAATAAGTGAATGAATATGTAAATTAGGAAATAGAAAAACATATCTAAGCTTTATTGTCAGACAGAATAAAGAAAGAAATTTCTTGAGGCTGAATTTTTTCTTTCTTCTGTTATTACATGGAATATCCTAAAGTTGACAAGCATTTATTTTTTGACTGGTACTCTTTCATTTTTCCTGGGGAAACCAAATTACAATACAGAGCCCTAGATGGTCCAACAGATCATATAAGAGTAATGGAAGTAAAATAGCAGGCAGTGTCTTTGTGAAGACCTACAACTGAACACGTAGACTTCATTGCTTTCTTCAGTACAGCCCCACATATTTTTCATTCCAATTAAGACTCTTGTCCCTGAAAAACCTCTGGATCTCTGAATGTAATTTGATTGTGGGCCTGCCGTACAAAAAGAAATAATCATGTCTCCCCCCCCCTTTTAGGTCGTTGGTGGTCTGGTAAGTAAAGTTCTTCTGGTGAGTACTCACAACTAGTGAGGTGATATTTGTGTTTAGAGAACATTGACTTGTTCTCTTATCATCAAGAGAGGAGAGGAGGAAGTCTGTGAAGCTTAACACCTTTGGGCCATCCCTCTCATCTCCCTCTCTTTGCAGTGCACAGATAGAAGCAGCCATGGTGCTTAGACTGATTCTGCCTCATCTCTTCCTAGAAAGCCAGTTGAAGTTGGAGAGCCCTACATGGGGCAGCACATTGTTAGATTGGAACCAAACTTGACTTGGCCAGTAGATAGTTTGAGTTGAATCTAAACCAAATAAATGACTTGATCTTTGAGGAGAGCTGAAAAGGCACTGAGAGCCCTCATTGTTTTCCTGATATACCCGTGCATATGTATTTCACCCTGTCTCTCAGAAATCTTTGAATGGAAATTCATTTCAAAATAAATTCCAATATATAAATAAAATAATTTTTGAGACCTGGGTGGGCACAGAGACTGGCAGGTCAGGAGGGCAGAGTTCCCATTGTTTATAAAATTACCTCTGAGTCTTTCAGGCACTCTTTGTTAGCTACTCTGATGAATTTTCTTGTCTCTGTAAAATCCCTGAATGCAAATTAATTCCTTTCTTTTTCTTTTTTAAAAAATAATTCTTCCTTTCTCCTTTTCAGCTTAATGGTCTGACAGGAGGTCTTCTAGTGAGTATTGCTGATTAATCAACAGCTATGGAAATCAGGCAGTTTTGCTTTTTGTCTTGTTTATTAGTAAGTGATAGATCTTTTAGCCTATCCTGCTGCTGTTCCTGGGACAGTTGGTGTTGCCCTTGAGAGGCACCCGCAGGGACCATCTGGGAGAAGGGAGGAGAGGCAAACTGTTGTGAGGTGTGGCAGTTGGGCTGTGGATCTTCTCCAGCTCCACCAAGAGGAAAGAGTGGGATAGGGGAAATCCCTGGGACAATTCACTCCATGCGGAGGATGCCATTGGCCAGGCGTTATCCTCTTCTCTCTTTCTCCTATTTCCTACCACCAAAAACAAGGTAGGGAATGGGGATGGAGAGCCAAAGGAGGTCTGCAAGGTCTCACTCTCCCAATTTTAGCAAAAAGGGGAGGAGGAAGAGGAGAACCCACAGCCAAGACCTCCCTCTCAACCCCACACCGCATCTGAAACTCTGTGATACTAATAAGTTGTACTACCTCTTAGTGACTTGAAACTAAATCGTCAGATACGTATCACATAGAGAAAAACATGGCAGTGAAGAAGAGGTTCTTTGTCTATGTAAGGAGATTTGTTTCCCTATCTATCTTAAAGTTAACATGGGTACAAAGCAGGTGGGAATTTGAAAGGCGAACCAGCCATATTTTGAGGGCTGTGCAGAATAAAGATTTCCCTCACACATCAACACGTGGCTTCATAGTGTTGGAAAAAAAAACCCAGTTTGAAACTTCTGGTAGTATAAGTAGTTGGTAACCATCCAGGAATTGCTGGCACGTGAGTTTTGCATTTCTTGTGCAAAAACAAAAACAAAAATCTCTTTTCCCTTTCGTAATGCTAGCAGGTTGGAGCAGGAAAAGCTGATGGATTCAGCAAACTCCTATTTCAGGCTGGCTAAAGACTTCCCCTGAAAGGTCTTTCTTCTCTAGCTCCTCATGGTGGAGGTCAATTTGATGGCACCTTTCTTTGCCCTGGGGAAGCATTTACCTGGGACAACTTCTGCAATGAGGTCCAGGAGCCAAAATTCAACTAATTCATTGGTCAAACTGAGGTTGAGACAGACTTTTGTAAAATGGGAGGGCACGAAACTTTTTGTGACAGTAGTAGTCAATGACCATAAAGGAATTGCTGGCATGTAATTTACACTGCATAACGATGACAAGAAAAGAAGAAACACTAATGATGGTTCTCCATTTCTCCTCAATAAACAGCGGCGAAAGAGATCTGCAGTAAGTATACATTCTTCTTTGTCTCTTCCAATATCACACCCATGCCATGGCATGCTTATGGGGGTAGACATACACCCCCAGATAAACACACACATGCACATGAACAGACATATCAATGAGCATCGATGTTTGGATGTGTTCCTCCAAGTTGAGTGAGCACCTTCCCTTCCTCTGGTTCAACCGGTAAGGGAGATCAGCTGGCAGCGTGCAAGAGATACGCTCAGCAATGCCCTGAAGCCAGCGTTGCAGGAGAGGATTGTAAGTTGCTTCCAACTCTGAAAGCTCTCTCAGTGGCTCATGCCTCCTATTGGCATCTGAGTGTTTTCAGCCAACCAGAGAATGATGGCTCCGTTGCTGCCCACTGGTAGGGACTCTTTGTGATGGAAAGATAGGACCATGTTTGTACCCGAGTTTGCCTAAGATGCTTCAATGTGCCAGAGGACATTTTGAGGAATTATGAAGCTGATGGACAAAGAACTAGATTGCCTCCTCACACATTTTGCACACCAATAAGAACTAAAGTATAAGCAGTATTCTTTTGAGGAATATGCATTTTCTCTTTCTTTACTAAGATGTAACTTGCCTTGAGCAATGGAGTGTAGAGCAAGGACTCTCCCTTTTTGACCCTCTGGCTCTTGACCTATTCATACTGCAGCAGAAGACTTGCTTGTGTCCTATAATATGATGAATGGTTGTTTCTTTCTCTCTTTTAGGAACCTGAGCCTCTCCTCGGCAGTCTTCCGGTGAGTAATGACAATAAGTGAAGGAATATGTAAATTAGGAAATACAAAAATATATCCAAGCTTTATTGTCAGACAGAATAAAGAAAGAAATTTCTTGAGGCCAAATGCTTTTCCCACCCTCTGCTGCTATGTGGAATATCCCAATGTTGACATGCATTGATCATGAGACTGCTTCTCTTTGGTTTTCCCTGGGAAAACCAAATTATACTAGAGACTCCTAGATGGTCCAGCAGATAATAGAAGATTAATGATAGTAAAATAGCAAGCAGGGTTTTTGTGGAGATCTACAACTGAAGCCAGAGGCTTCATTGCTTTCTTCAATACATCCCCACATATTTATTTTATTCTGATTAAGACTCTAGTTCTTGAGACATGTCTGGATCTCTGAAAGGAAATTGATTGTGGGCCTGGCGTACAAAAAGAAATAATAATGTCTTCTTTCCCCCTCTTTTAGGTCGTTGGTGGTCTGGTAAGTAAAGTTCTTCTGGTGAGTACTCACAACTAGTGAGGTGATATTTCTTTTTAGAGAACATTGGTTTGTTCTCTTATCAACAAGAGAGGAGAGGAGGTAGTCTGTTAAGCTTTACACCTTTGGGCCATCCCTCTCATCTCCCTCTCTTTGCAGTGCACAGATAGAAGCAGCCATGGTGCTTAGACTGATTCTGCCTCATCTCTTCCTAGAAAGCCAGTTGAAGTTGGAGAGCCCTACATGGGGCAGCACATTGTTAGATTGGAACCAAACTTAACTTGGCCAGTAGATAGTTTGAGTTGAAGCAAAACAAAAGAAATAACTTGATCTTTGAGGAGAGCTGAAACTGTACTGAGAAACCACATTGTGTTCCTGATATACCCATGCATTTGGGGGAAATATGCATTTTCTCTTTCTTTACTAAGATGTAACTTCCCTTGAGAAGGTTGGCAGCCCTAGCCCACTGGGACCCCAATGGCAGCCCTTGCCCACGGGGACCGAGAACGCATTGAGAGAGTCCACCCTCACAGGCAATTGGATCCTATTGGTTTCCAAGAAGCCATGTGGGGCATACCTGCTGAACTAGATAGCACTCGTGTCGAGGCCCTGGGGTCTGGCTGGTGCACTGTGACCACCAAAAGCTGATGTCATTGTCCCCAAATGCCCACTCCAATGCAGAGCCTGTTCTGTTCTGTTATTAACAGGTCTCTCCTTGAGGCAGGGCCCCCTGGCCATTCAAGGAGACAATAATTGGGCCCATTTTTTTTAAAAAAAAAAAATCAATATGGGGACAGAGGGCATGAATAATTAAAGACCTGCAGCCAATATCCTGTTTCCAGAGCAAGCAAGTGGAGGGGTTGGTTGCAGATCAGATTGCGTTCCTTGATACTGCCATGCTGGCTTCTTTCATCCCAATCAAGCTTTTGGTCTCTCTAAAATCCCTAAATGTAAATTAATGGCCTGCTTTCCCTTTAAAAAACAAGTGAATCTTTTCTCTTTTTTTCCCAGCTTAATGGTGTGACAGGTGGTCTTCTAGTGAGTATTGAAGTTTAATCAACTGACATGGGAAATAATAATAATAATAATTAAGATGTAATTTTGCTTGTTGACTTGTTTATTAGTAGGCCCTTTAATGAACAGGCAGGAGGCATGGCTGGCGTACTTCCATCCCGAACAGATGGGCTGTTGCTCCCATCTATGTCACCCCCTATCCTGCTGCTGTTCCCGGGACAGTTGGTGTTGATTTTGAGAGGCACCCCCAGGGCCCATCTGGGAGAAAGGAGTTGAGGCACACTTTTGGGAGGTCTAGCAGTTGATTCTGTGGCTCTTTCCTTCGTCCTCCTCCTCCAGCTCCTCCAGGAGGAAACGGTGGGGTGGGGCGAAACTCTGGGACATCCCCCTCCATGATGAGGCTGACGCCAGCCAGGCTTCCTCCTTGCCCTTCCTCCTCCTGTTTCTTGCCAAAGAAGACAAGTCAGTGAGCACTTTCACATGGCCACTAAAATCTGCTGGCAACTTAAATGCGGACCCCCCCCCCAACCATGGTTGTTGTCCTGGTTCCTGTGTTCCCACCCCCCTGCACTCCGATTCTATTGCTTCTGTCTGCCGTGGATTGAGGGGAGGGAGATAAAAATGCAGGCTCACCTCTGCCTGCCCAACACGCTTCCCCCAGTCGGCAGAAGTAATTGTAGCAGGACAGGAAGCCTGTTAGGGATTCCTGTCTGTTAAAAGGGGGTGGGGGACAACAAAAATAAGCAGTAGGCGGAGGAGCTGGCCAGGCATGTACTGCTTTAAAATCCGCATCGGAAGAATTTTACCTCCTCGAGACCAGGTACTTGTAAAATGTGCTGGGTCGCGCTTAAGTGGTCGTGGTCATACTTTATTTTTTTTAAAGTCCACCGCTGGTGGGAAAACAATTTTATGCTGCACATCTGCGAGCACTTTGCAGCGGATTTTAGGGGTCGTGTGAAAGCAGCCAGAGAAGGGGAATGGGTAGCCGGAGGAGACCTGGAAGGTCACGCTGTCCTCATTTTTGCAAAAAGAAGGAGTAAGAGGAGAACTCAGAGCCAAGACCTCCCTTTCAACCCCCCCCATGCCCCATCTGAACCTCTGTGATAATCATAAACTGTACTACTTTTTATTGAATTGAAACAAAATGGTCAAGTAAGAATCACAGAGAGAAAAACATGGCAGTGAGGAAGAGGTTCTTTCTCCATGTAAGGAGATTTGTTTTCCTGCCTTGCCTAAAGTTAATATGGGTGCAAACCCATTGGAAATTTGAAAGGTGAACCTCCCATTCGTTGGGGGCTACACAGGATAAAGATTTCCCTCACACAGCGACCTTGTGCATCCAGGTACTTGAGTTCTTTACGATTAAAACAGTGGTGTCCAAACTTTGGCCCTCCAGATGTTTTGGACCACAACTCCCACAGTCCTTTGCCATTGACAATACAGGCTTGGAATTCTGGGAGTTGTGGTCCAAAACATCTGGAGGGCTGAAGTTTGGACAGCCCTGGATTAAAATAAACCAGCTTGAACCTTTTGGTCGTATAAGTAGTTGGCGACCATTCAGGAATTTTGTATCTGGTTTTTGCATTTCTTGTGCAAAATAAAATCACCTTTTCACCCTTTCCCAATACTAGCAAGTGGGAGGAGGAGAAGCTGATGGGTTCAGCAAACTCCTATTTCAGGTTAAGACCTCCCCTGAAAGGTCCTTCTTCTCTAGCTCCTCATCATGGAGGTCACTTTTCTTTGTCCTGGGGAAGCATTTACCTGGGACAACTGCTGCAGTGAGGTCCAGGAGCCAAAATTCAACTAGTTCATTGGTCAAACTGAGGTTGAGAAAGACTTTTGGAAAAATGTGAGGGCTTGAATCTTCTTGTGGCATGAGTAGTCAGTGACCATAAAGGAATTGCTGGCAGAAAAGAAGAGGAAACATTAATGACTGTTCTCAATTTCCTCCCAATAAACAGCGACGAAAGAGATCTCCGGTAAGTATACATTCTTCTTTGTGTCTTTCAATATCACATGGATGTCAAGGCCCTTGTCTGTGTGTAGACACACACAGAGAGAAACACGCACATGCATATGGACAGACATATCAATTTGCATTGAAGTTTGGATGTGTTCCAATTCAAGCTGAGTGAGCACCTTCCCTTCCTCTGGTTTAACCAGTAAGGAACATCAGGTGGACAATGGCATGTAAGGGAAAAACTGAGCAATGCCCTGAAGCCAGCGTTGCAGGTGTGGGCTGAGAGTTGCTTCTAACTCCGAAAGCTTTCTCAGTGGCTCATGCCTCCTATTGGCATCTGAGTGTTTTCAGCCAACCACATTGTGGTGTTTCTGTTCCTACCCACTTGTGGGAATGCTCTGTGAAGGAATTATATGTAGGAAGGGCACATTTTGATACCTGGGTTTGCCTAGCCTGCTTTTTAGATGCCAGAGAGTATTCTGAGCAATTCTGGGCATAAGTGACATGAATGGCTTTGCTCATACTTTTACACATTATCGCTGTTTAAAGGAATAAACGATAGGTATTTATCTTGAAAGGAATGCCCCTTTCCTACTTCTTTACTAAGACATAACTCAACTCAAAAAAATGGAAAATATACCCATTTGTCCCCTATGGCTTATGATGTATGCATACCAGAATAATTCTCTGCTTCCTCTAAAATATAAAGAATGACTGCTTTTTTCTCTGTTTAGGAGCCTGAGCCTCTTTTGGGTAGTCTTCCGGTGAGTTCTGAAATTAAGTGAATTGGTTAAAAAACATATCTTTGTTGTCCTGTCTCTTGCAGAATAAACAAGGAACTTTTTTCCTGTTCTGTCTCTTCTTTCTTCTTTTATGTGTAATACAGAGTATTGAGATAGATTGATCTTTAGAGTGGTTTTCTTTCATCCCCCCCCCCCGGGAAAGTTAAATTACGTTAGGGGGCCCTAAACTGTCCAGCAGATCCTATGAGTTGAACCAAAGCAAAAGAGCAAGTATTCTCTTTGAGGTGAGCTGGTAAGATATCGAGAGACATCATAGCCTTCATCAGTACTGTCCTCCTCACATCATTCATCCTGATTAAGACCCTGGTGTTTGGAAAATCTCTAAACACAAATTAGTTGCCTGCTTGCTCCAGGAATCAGAATACCGTATATACTCGAATATAAGCCAACATTTTCAGCCCTTATGCCCTTGGTTTATATTCGAGTGAATATACTGTATATACTCAAATATAAGCCTAGTTTTGGGAATAAAAAAGGGGCCCTCGACTTATATGCGGGTCAATACTTTTAGCCACTGAGGCAAGTGCTTGGGTGGGTGGCTAAAAGTCATTTTAAACATTGTGTGCGGCTTCTCATGACCCCCCTCTGCATCACAGGGGAGCGGTGCGCGATGTTTGACATGACTTTTAGCCACTGACCCAAGCACTTGCATCAGTGGCTAAAAGTCATTTTAAACATCTCACACCACTCCCCCAGATCACAAAGGAGGAACTGCCAGGTCCTGCTGTATTTCCCAGCCTAGACTTATACTCGAGTCAATACGTCTCCCCAGTTTTGGGGGGTTAAATTAGGGGCCTCGACTTATACTCGGGTCGACTTATACTCAAGTATATACAGTGGTTACCACACTTCTGCCACCTCCCAAGAGCTCGTTCCGCTTGGGGAAGGGAGGTGGAGGGTTAGTCCTGCCTGTTCCGCTGCCTCTCGAGCACTCAGCCAGCTTGGAGAAGGCACCCTAGGCTTATACGTGAGTCAATAAGTTCTCCCAGTTTTTGTGGTAAAATTAGGTGCCTTGGCTTATATTCAGGTCAGCTTATACTTGAGTATATACAGTAATCATATCTCCTTTTTTCCCTTTTAGGTGGCTGGTCCTTTGCTGAGTAGTGTGAGTACTGACAATAAGTGAATTGACACTGGGGTTTAGAAAACATTTACTTGTTCTCTTATCAACAACAGAGCCAAGGAGGAAACTTGTTAAGCTAAATGCTGCCCCTTCTTCTCCAAAGAGTAGTAAGCAAGTGTTCTGCTTATATACCGCCCCATACCACTTCAAGTAGTCTCAGGGCAGTTTACAGTTTAATTACAGTATGCAGGCTACACATGCCCCCCCCCCCCAGCAAGCTGGGTACTCATTTTACCAACCTCGGAAGGATGGAAGGCTGAGTCAACCATCAGCCTGCTGTCTGGGATGCAACCCCAGGTCATGAGCACAGTTTTAGCTGCAGTACAGGCATCTAGTCACTGTGCCACGGGGCTGCTAATACCCAGTACACAGGCATTAGCAGCCACTTGACTTTAGACTGATTCTGCTTCATCTTCTCAGAAAGCCAGGTTCCATTGGGGAGCCCAGATGGGCCTGCAGGTTATGAGTTCAATCAATACAAAAGAGCAAGCATTATCTTTGGGATGAGATGAAACTGGGCTGAGAAACCTCAGTGCTCTCCTTGATACATCTATTAGAGACGGGCACGAAACGAGTGATTGTTTGTTTTCGTTTTCGTTTTTTCATTTCGTTATGCAATGAAAACGAAACGAATTTTTTTTTCAAAACAAAACGAAAACAAAAATGAAAACGACCAATTTTGCTGTAGTTTTCGTTTTCGTTGCAGCAAATGCATTCAACTGAAAAGAATGCTAATGAGACAGCAGTTTTTCGTTTTCATTTTCGTTTTTTCGTTTCATTACGCAACGAAAACGAAATGAAAAAAAATTGCAAAAACCCACCGAAAAATGAAAACGAACCGAAATGGACCCCTAAACGACCAAATGACAAACGAAACACCATTTTTGAGTCGTGCCCATCTCTAACATCTATGCATCTTTCTTTCATCCTGATTAAGCCTCTGAGCCATCTGAAAATATAAATTAATTTGTTATTTTCCCTATAAAAATTAATCACTGCTTGCTTCTGTGTTATAGGTTGGTGCCCCTCTAACAGGTCTTCCAGTGAGTACTGATAATTAATCCACTGATATAGAGATTATTAGAGAGAAATGTTTGCTTTTGCACCTGTTGACAAAGGAAGAGGGTAGGGGATTTGGTTTGACTACACTCTCTTCCCTGTGTCTCCTTTTTCTATCTTTCCTGCAGTTCTGTGTTGTATTTGATTGTGCAGTTGTGCACCACTTATGTAACAGTTACAACCTTTGCTATCTCTTAATGACTGTATATTAATTTTTCTTATGGTTTTGTTCTGCCTTTTCTGAATGTGTTTTGTAAACGAGCTTGTAAAACTAGAATGCATTGCAGACATTTTCTTTCACCTGAAAAAGAAAACAGTCTCTCTGTGGATAGACTAAATTGAATAAGAAGGGTACTCCCTGCGATATAAGCACACATATAAGCAGTTTTTCGACAATGACGAGACTGAGACTGGTAGGTTTCTGACATTCCTGTGGGAAATGTTGAGGATAAATTTTTAGAGACATTTCTCAAGAAGCCGATTAACCTCATTGCTATGTTTGGTTGCTGATGCAGTGAGAAGTCTTGTCCCATTGAGTATTGCACCTTAACTCCTATTTAAAGCATTCTCCTTGTTTTTATCTTTATCCTTATCCAAATCATTAATATTACCTATTACTGTACATTCATATCCCATCTTTCAGCTACAAATTAATGCTGATGACCAGAATCATTCCTACAATAAAAACAAGTAAAATACACATAACCCTAAAATCTTTGAAGCAAACAAACAAACAAAAAAATAAAAATAAAACTGATTGTAAAATTCTGTAGCATGCATGGAATGTACATACAGATAAAAATATCACAGTGAGGGAGAGTTCTACTCCAGTCTGGAGGAATTGGCTTGAGCAGAGCTAAAAGTGGACAGATAGAGACTTCTTTCCTCAATGCAGCCTTAAATACTTATTTTGTTCCAATAAAAGCCCTAGTCTTCAACAAATTGATAGCCTGCTTATTCAAACAAAAAGATATAATGACTCCTCCATTTTCTTTCTTTCAGGTGGTTGGTGGTTTGGTAAGTATTCTTCTGCTGCAGATGACTAATAACAATGGTAGCTCCACGTGGCTTGTCCAGAGTGGGGATGCTTTGCCCACCTGAGCTGATTTTCAGCACAAAATTGCACCCCAGAGGGAGGAGTTTGCCTGGGCTTTGTAGCTTTTAAAAAGCAGCCCATGCCCAACTTTGTTCTCTTTTAGCACTTGTAAGCATTCTTCCCTCTCACCCAAGTAGCAAAGAAAGTGAGATTAGCTGGTCGTTTTGGGGCCAAATGGTAATTTTTGGCTGTCACCCTGATTGGACTGTGGGTAGTGGTGCGTTTTTGCCCATTCCATTCTCATTGCTCGGTTAGGCAATATATTCCTGGTAGTTGTGGCAGATAGTGCAAGAAAACTGAATCAAAGTAAATTCATGAGATGGGTGCCCTTAATGGGTACAAGGCAGCCTTTACAACTAATTTACATAGAAGATCATAGGATCATGTTACCATAGTGTAAGGAATGTAGCACCAACTCTCTCAGTTGATGTTAGGGCTTAAGGGCAAAGCAGACCCAGGCCTGTGCTTACTTGCACTATGGTAGATCCACCTTCTGCTTTGAATGTAAATTTGTGATTAAATTGATAGAGATCAGAAAAGTTGTGGCCCGATTTAAATGCAAACAATTTTGTGTCGACTCTTTATTTGGGTCTGGGTGGACAAAGTAAAACACTATTGCTGTTTAGGAAACAATTGCTTGTTCTCTTATCAGCAATAAATAAGAGGCAGAGATCTGTTGGTCTGTCCCCCTCTTCTACCTCTATTTGCAATATTAGCAGCCATTTGCCTGTAGTCCAGGAATGTCCAAACTTCGGCCCTCCAGATGTTTTGGACCACAACTCTGATTCTTCGTCATCTTTCCTGAAAAAACCAACTCAAGTTGGAGAATCCTAGATGGCAGCATAACGTTTGAATTTAACCAAAGGAGATACATCCATGCATATTTCTTTCATCTTGGTTATGTCTTTTGTCTCTGAGAAAATCTCTGAATGCAAATTAATTGCCTCCTCCTTTCTCTGTTGCAGCTTAGTGGTCTTCTGGGTGGCGGTGGCGTAAGTATTGATTATTAATCAACTGATATGGGAATTGCACTTAAGAACTTTTGCATGTGTTAACAACAGAACAGGCAAGGAGGATTAGCACTTGATCCCATGGATCATTTGAATCCTTTCTTTTTCTTCCTTTAGTGACACTAAATATTTCCATGCATAGTCACATGGTAGATATACCACTGATCCTGTTCACATGGCAGTCAGTTTGTATCAGTACATTTCTTGAGCTTTCTACTGGTTATGTGGGCTACGTCTGCCATCTCATAGACATCAGTTCATTTTGTGTCATGTTTTTGGGTGCCCGCTGGCCTTATATTTTTAATTCCATTTTATCAGTCAGGTGTCCCTTAAGCAGCATATACATGTCTGCTAAACCTTTGTGTGGACCAGAGTTGCTCCCGCCTGTGTCACCATAACTCCTGCTGCTTTACTCAGGGAAGGAAACAGTATTGGTGTTGCTTTTAAGAGGCAACCCTGAGGTCGATGCAGGTGAACAGAGGAGAGGTGACCTGCCCAGTGGGACTGGCAGCCAAGCTGTGGGTCTTCTCTTCTCCGGCTCCATCAGGAGGCAATGGCAGGTGGTGGAAAGTCTGAGGACAGGGTGGACAAAGAAATCATTGGAAACGTATACAATGATTTAGATTATGACAAAAGAAACCTGACTGAGGGCGCTTTAACACGACCCCTAAAATCCGAGGCAAAGGGCTCCCAGATCCGGAGCTTAAAAATGTTTTCCCACCAGCTCCGGACTTTAAAAAAAATTAAGTACGACCACGCCCACCTAAGTGCGTCCCAGCACACTTTTCAAGTACCTGGCCTCCAGGAGGTAAAAAATTTCTGATGAGGATTGTAGCCGGGCTCCCTTGCCTTCTGTTTCTTTTTTTGTCTCCGCCGCCTCTTTAAGAGACAGGAATCACTACGGGGCTGCTGGGGCTGCTTCGACAGCAGACAGAGGTGAGCCTGCATTTTTTCTCCCTTTTTTTCTCCCTCCCCTCCTGTGGAGGGGTGGGAACACAGGAAGAGGGACAAACCCCCACAATCTTTGGTCCGAATTTAAGTTGCCACCGGATTTTAGAGGTCGTGTAAAAGCGCCCTGAGAGTGGCTCTCAAGGCCAAGCCCGTAGTTTGAGTCAACTCTCTTTTCTCTAACCTTCTCTACCTGTCCAGTAGTTCTGTGTTTTATTTGGTTGTCCACTTGCTGAGCACTGCTTTCATTACTATCGCAAGCTGTGCGACCTCTTGGTGACTGTAAACCTATTCTTCTTGAGCTTTCGATCTGACCATTGAAACCATGGTGTGTCAATAAGCTGTACAAAGTAAAATCTTGTTCCAGTTATTATTTCCCAGTCTCCATTCTCCAAAGGTTTAGCTTTGTCCTTCTCCTTAACCTTGCTTACTGACTTCATATCTGACCTTCCCACTACAAAGTAGTGAGAAGGATCCTTCCTACAGTTAAAAAGAGGTAGAAGTAGGGCCATAAATTTCACACTAAATACCAGACAAATCCATGGAATACGCAAACAAATCACTGCTTGTTTTTTTCCCTTCTTTTAGCCGGCTGGTGGAGCATTAGATATGGTGAGTAATGACAACAAATGGACTGATATTGGTATTAAGGAAATGTTTGCCTGTTCTCTTATCAATAACGGGTTATACTTTTATGGGACCACTAAAAATGTCAAAGAGAAACAACAAAACACGACACTCTTCTTATTGTTGTCTTTTATGCAGAATGCTCCAATACTGACATGCTTTGGTCTTCTGATTGATTCTAGAAAAAATTGTTAATTCTCATTAAAACCATAGAGGAGAGGAGGAAATCCATTTAGCTGAATGCTTTTGGTCTATCCATCTCATCACCTTATACCTGCATGACACAGAAACTAGTATTTGTCGTTAGATTGGTTCTGCTTGATCTCCTTTGAAAAAGCCACCTTCAACTGGAGAACCCTAGATAGGCATGCAGGTTATATGTGTTTAATCACAGCAAAATATCCAAAATCCTCAGAAGATCCTGGGAAGAGCAGCCCTGTATACCCCACTCCTCCTGCTCCCAATTGATGAGTGGGAGACTAAAATGTGTCTTTTACTGTTTTGGACACAGAGGGGAAAAATCTTCAGAGCAGTGAAGGGAAGTACACCAGTGGAACAGGGCATTATCTTTGGGATGAGTTGATAATGGATCGAGAGACATTACTTCTTCACTGCTTCAGCCTTTTGTCTCTGGGCAGCCTCTGAGTGCAAATCAATTTCGTGCTTCCCCTGCATAAAATTAAATAAAATTAATTTAAAGTACTGCTCCTTTATCTGTTTTAGGTTGGCGGTGTTGCCGGCGGTCTTCCAGTGAGTACTGATGATTTAACAAAAGATATGAAAATTCTTGATCTCTCAAGAAAAGTACTCCAGTTGCCATGACTCAACTTCCAGATAAATTCGCCTGGATGACTGAGAATCTTCACAGACACTTCCGTAACAGTTACAAACTCTAGTAGCTTTTTGTCACTGTAAACCACTTCTTCATGTGGTCAATATCTGACCATTGTCACCATTATGTGTACATAAGCTGTAGAAATTGAAAACTTGTTCCAGTCATTATTTCCTCCTCTCAGATATCACAAAATTTAGCTTTCTTTTTCTCATTAGCCTTATGTATTGCCTTAATATTTGGCCTTCCCATTAGAAGTATTGTTCCAGGGACCTGACAAGGATCCTTTCTACAGTAAAAAGAAGTAGAAGAAATGGCGTTATAAAAACCTTTGAAATCAAATGAAACCAAACCCACCCTAAATGATAGAATAATCCTTAGAATGTGCAGACAGATCACTGCTTGTTTTTCTTTTTTCTTTTTAGGGGGTTGGAGGAGCACTAGATATGGTGAGTAACAACAAGTGAGCTTATATTGGTGTTTAGGAAATGTGAAAGTTTTACTGGACAAAAGTATAAAAGAAAAACAACAACAAAACACAGAGCTTTTGTTGACCATTCTTCTTCAGGCTTTTATACAGAATACTCCATTATTGACATGGATTGGTCTTCTGGCAGATTATTTTCCATTTTTTTTCAGTAGAAACCGATTCAAAATAGATAGCTGAAAAGAAAGTTGTAGACAAATTAAAGAAAAATATAAAGAAAAATAAACCCCTAACCTGCATGTTCCTGGCTGGTGCTAGGGGGTCCTCTGTTCCTCTCTCCTCTCTCTGCTTTGGAGGCTGCCTGAGACAGAACATTCCATACAATCACTCACAATCCAACAGGGGGAGGGAAGGAGGGAGCTACCATTGGCTCACTTGTGACCATGTGACCCGCTCCCAGTGCTTGTATATCAATACACTGCTTGTTGATCAAGGTGAAACATAGAAGAAATGTCTGATTGTATTGCAAAACATTCTTAAACCAAGGTACAGTGGTGCCTTAACTTACGAATTTAATCCGTTCCAATTGCATGCTATTAAGTTGAACAACTCTTAAGTCGAGGTACCTATCTAAAAATTGAAAAAATAAGCTAAAAAAATGAAAAAATGAAAAAAATATTTGTAAGTCAAGCAGACCATATCTAAAATTGGCAGTTAAAATGCCAACAGTTTTCCGCTCTTAAGTTGAATTGCTCTTAAATCCAGGTACCACTATATTACTGTACAATGGAGGAAGTCTGTTTAGCTGAATGTTTTTGGTCTGTCCATCTCATCTCCTTGCACCTGCATCATACAGATATTAGAAGGCATTTTTCATTAAACTGGTTCTGCTTAATTTCCTCTGGGGGGGGGGAAAGCCAAGTTAATTTAGAGAGCACTAGATAGGCCTGCAGATTATATGCGTTTAATCAAAGCCACCACTTCAGCCTATACTTTATGGGCAACATCTGAGTGACTGCAAATCAATTGTCTACGTTTGCTGCAAAAAGACAAATCACTGCTCCTTTCTCTGTTACAGGTTCATGGTGTGGCCAGCGGTCTTCCAGTGAGTACTGATGATTTAACTAAACATATGAAAATATGTAAGAAAAGTAAAATGTTTGCTATTCAACTTGGTCAGCATCAGAATACTTCTGGCTTGACTGAACCCTCTTAATTCCCATTCCTTTCGCTACTTCTATAGTTCTGTGTTGCCTTTTATGGTCTATTATGTTTACTTGCCACTACCATAACAGCTGTAAGCTTTTGTCACTGTAAACTAGTTCTTCTTGCAGTTTAGATCTGACCTTTGTACCCATGATGGACAAACAAGGTGTAGAAATTGAAATCTTATTCTACATACTTTCCACCATCTCTGACATCCAAAGATGTATCTTTCTTCTTCTCCTTAATTTTACTTAATGCATAAATATTCATCCTTTCAACTACAAAGAACCGCTCAAAGGAGCTGACAAGGATTGCTCCTACAGTAAAAACAAGCAGAATGAATGGAACCATAAATTCCTTGAAATCAAAAGAAACCAAACTTATCATTTAAAAAACACACACACTAAAATCCAAAAGAAATGCTAACAGAGAAAAACCTTGCAGTTAGAGACAGACTCTTCAGCCCTGCAAAAGATTTATTTACTCTCCTGTCAGAAAAAGAATGGCAATGGAAACTAAGAAGCGTTTAGAATAGTGTGTGCTTTCTGTATTTGGTAAGCAATCCTTCTTATTAAAGTGGCTATCATTTACTACAGGGTTATAAGAATATTATTTAAAAATAGGGAACTGTTATGCAAATTATGATGCAGCAAAACAGTTGCTTGACCTTTGTCTCCTGAAAGCCGAATAGGCAAGGAATGTTTTGGAATCTAAATACTGTTGGGCTTTCCCCCTCTCTGATATCCCAAAGTTTAGGTTTCTTCTTCTCTTTAGCCTTATTTATTGCCTTCCTTCCCGTTACAAAGTAGTGCTCAAGGGATCTGACAAGGATCCTTTCTACAGTAAAAATTGTAGTAGAGGAAATGACATTATAAAATCCTTGAAATCATATGAAACCAAACCCACCTGAAACAGTAGAATAACCCGTAGAATGTGCAGACAGATCACTGCTTGTTTTTTCTCCCCCTTTTAGGTGGTTGGTGGAGCACTAGATATGGTGAGTATCAACAGTGAGCTGATATGGTGTTTAGGAAATCTGCCTACTACTGAAGCTACAGAGTAACCAAGTACTGGCAACAAGAGAATTGATATCCATTTTTAGAAAACATTTGCTTGTTCTCTTATCAACAACAGAGGTTTACGATGAGCATAATCCATTCCGGAAACATGTTTGTAAACCAAAACACTTTTACTTCAAAGCAAATTTCCCCATAAGAAATAATGGAAACTCCGATGATTCATTCTGGGGTCCCATAGACCACACGCTATACACACAAAATGCCAAAACTACCAAAATAAATTGGCTAGAAGTCCATGCTCTAATGTTACCTTTTAATGTTCTAACAGATGCCTCTTCTAATTCCCTATTCTGAATTTGAATATGTCTTAAATGTTCTGGACTGTGTATTGTCCCTCATTATTGTAAGCCACCTTGGGTCCTCTTCCAAGGAGAAAGGTGGGGTAAAAATATTCTAAATAAATAAATAAAACTAACTAACTAACTAACTAAATAAATAAATAAATAAATAAATAAATAAATAAATAAATGTCCAAACTATGGTCTATATAGCTGACTGCGAAATCTGCTGTGCTTGGGATTTTACTCTGTATTTTCTCATGCTACAATAATGAAGTGCAATTTGTAGCCCTATACACACTTGTCTAGCTTCCCCATGACTAGACATGGTATGGGGGGGGGGGGGAAGAGAAAGAATTCTAAAAACAAATTAAATATAAATAAAAACAAAACCCTAACCTGTACCTTCCTGGCTGGTGCAAGGAAGACCTCTGTTCTCTCCTCCCTGTGCTTTGGAGGCTGAACGAGATGGAATGTTCTATACACTCACTCACAATCCAGCAGGGGAAAGGAGGGAGAGAGGTACCATCGGTTCACCTATGACCATGTGACCTAAATCCACTGCTTGCAAAACACTCTTAACCCAAGGTATTACTGTATAATGGAAGAAGTCTGTTTAACTGATCTATCAATTTCTCTTCTCCTTGCACCTGCATTATATAGATATTAATGGGTAGGCATCTGTCATTAGACTGGTTCTGCTTGATTTTCTCTGAAAAATACAAATCAATGCCCCCTTTTCTGTTATAGGTTCATGGCGCAGCTGGTGGTCTTCCAGTGAGTACTGTTGATTTAACTAAAGATATGAAAATACTGTATGTAAGAAAAGTGAAATGTTTGCTTTTCAACTTGTCAGCATCAGAATACATCTGGCTTGACTGAAACCTCTTCCTTCCCATTCCTTTCTCTGCTTCTCCTGTAGTTCTGTGTTGCTCTCAATGGGCCATTATTTTTACTCACCACTTCCATGGCACTTATAAGTTCGGGTAGCTCTTTGTCGCTGTAAAATAGTTCTTCTTTGCAGTTTAGGAACTAACCTCTACAATATGCAGACAGATCACTGCTTGTATTTTTTTTCCCCTTTTAGGTGGTTGGCGGAGTACTAGATATGGTGAGTTACAACAAGTAAGATGGTATTGCTGTTTATGAAATATTTGCTTGTTCTTTATCAATAAAAAGTGATGCTTTTATGGGACCACTAAAATATAAAACTCCAGCAACAACAAAATACGGAGGTTTTGGTGACTATTTTTATTTATCAGGCTTTTATGCAGAATGCTCCAATATTGACATGGATCGGTTTTTATGACGGATTCTTTTCCGGGGTGTTGGGGGGATTTGGAGACAGTGTAACCAAGTACAGACAAAAAGAGAAGTGGTGTCCATGTTTACAAAACATTTGCTTGTTCTCTTAAAAACTACTGAGGGGAGGGGAAAGTCTGTTTAGCTGAATGCTTTTGGTCTATCCCTCTCTTCTCCCATATTTGCAATACAGAGATGTTAGGCAATCTAGCTCTTTAGATGGATTCTCTTTGATCTCCTATGAAAAAGCCTAGTAAAGTTGGAGACCCCTAAATGGGCCAGCATATAGTTTGAGTTCAATACGACCAAAAGAGCAAACATGATATTTCAAGAGAAATGAAACTGAGCTGAGAGGTCCCCAAGAAATTTCCGGTTGCAAATTTATCTTCTTTTCGTACAAAATGCAACTCACCGATCCTCATTCTCTTTTAGGCTGGTGGACTTACAGGTGGTCTTCCAGTAAGTATTGATAATTAATAACATATGTACGTACGTAAATATCAAGATAAAAACTATTGTTTCTGATATGTTAACAGAACTAGCAAGAAGGATTAGCACCTGACCACATGGTTTATTTAAATCCTAACTTTTCCTCCTTTTTTAATTCCTATATATTTGTATGTATAATCATGTGGTAAATATAGCACCTATCCTGTTCATGTGGCAGTCAATTTAATTTCTACACTTTTTGTTCATTCTACCAGATCTGTAGGCTTCCCTTGCTATTGCATATAATTAGTTCATTTTCTGTCATTTTTTGGGGTGCCTACTGCCCAATATTTTAATTTTAACTTTAATTCATAAGTGGAATGTCTCTTAAGTGTCATATTCATATGCAGGCAGGAAGCAGTGCTCAATTATCTTGGCATAGACGGAATGGACAGTTGCCCCTTCCCACATCACCATCACTTCTGTTGCACTTCCTTGAGCAGCCGCTTTTTATTTTGCATATTAACTTATCTCACGTGGTCGCTACAGCGGTTCGGCAGTCCGCACTTCAGCGGTTGCTTAGCAATCGGCTTCCCCATTCGCACTTGGCTGAACCGCTTTAAACGACGACAGGGAAACAGCAGAAACAGGGGGGAAACCGGAAAAAGGCGGTGTAGTATGTCTGCAAATACAACCAAATCGCTTTAAAAGGGGGCGCAGGAACCGATTTTGAAAAACACCACCCCCAGTGGTCATTGCAAGAAAAACCGACACAGTGGCCAAAAATGGGCGTGGCCAAGGGGGCTGTTCAGAAACAGCGATTTGAAAAGCGGACAGTGATTTTTAAGGCGATTTGTCTTTAAGGAAAAGGCATTTCAACTCTAAAGTGTGGTAGCGGTCATAATAGAGGCATTGTTGGTGCTGCCTTTAGAGGCAACCCTGAGGCCGATACAGGAGAATGGAGGAGAGGTGACCTGTTCGGTGGGACTGGCACCCAAGCTGTTGGTCTTCTCTTTCTCCTCCTCCTGCTCCATCAGGATGCAATGGTGCATGGGGTGGGGGTGACTCTTGGGACAAAGTGGAAAATTGGCTGTCCCAATTTAATATTGTTACCCCTATGCCAATAATGTGAATGAAAATTAATCTCTGCTCATTTTTTTTTTTTTTGCCTTTCAGGGCAATGGCGGAATGACCTATACAGTGAGTAATGACAAAAAGTGAAGTTAGTATTCAGAAAAAGTTTATTTGTTCTCTTGACAATAACAGAGAAATTCTGTTTAGCTGACTACCCTTGGTCAATCCCTCTCTTCTCCCTTATCTGCAGCATACAGATATTAGCAGCCATTTGTTTTTGTATTGATTCTGCTACCTTTCCTCTGAAACATTTAGGTTGGAGAGCTCTAAATGGGCCTACCAGTTATATAAAGCCCCGGTCTCACTACTATTATCTGCGCATCTTAATATGATGCATACTGTTTTTTTGGGGGGCGGTCACGTGACGTTTGATGCGCAGTTAGCGCCCCGATGGCAGGGGAGTATTTAACTTCTCTGCATCCATCCTGACTTGCTTACTGCACATCTTTTCCCTGTTTTTTGAGTTGCGGTACAGCACGATGCCCCCTTGTGGCAAATACCTTCCTTGCAGTCAGGTAGCGGTTTTCGATTGTATTGCAAGCGGAAAGCCAGTAGAAACTTTGCTGGCACGGCATTATGCCAACAATTCAGTAGCATAAACGATTACCAAGGCACAACTTCAGGAAGTGGCAGAAAAAGGGGTACAAATTTAATTGGCGCAAATTTTCTTGGGTCACCCTTGTGTGAGAAGTAAAAAAAAAAAACCCTGTGCATCAATAATAGAAGTATTTTAATACAACCCCTGGCGGTGGTACAAAATGCTGCGGTTAAAGTGCGTTTCAGGGGGCAGGGTCAGCTAGGGCACCAAAATACTGTTCTTCAGAGTGAAGGCATGATCTTTTGCTGTGCAGTCTTCAGCAGCAAAAAGAGCAGCAAAATTGTCATGAGACCGGGGTCTAAGTTTAATCAAAGCAAAGCAGCAAGCATTGCCTTTGGGATGGGTTGAAACTGGACCAACAGACTTCAGTGTCTTATCTCTGAATGATCTCTGAATGCAGCTGAATTTCCCAGCAAAAAGACCAATCAATACTCCTTTTTCTGTTTCAGGTGGAGAGTCTTCCCGCTGGTCTTCCAGTGAGTATTGATAATTAGCCAACAAATTTTGGACATTACAAAAGAGAAAAGTGTTTGCATTTTCACTTGTTCACAACCAAATTGGCAACGAGGATTGGCTTGATTGAACCCTTACATCTCTTTCTCTTTTCTTTACCTCCCCTGTAATTCTGTGTTGCATTTGATTGTCCTTTGGTTTTGCACCTCTTCCATAAGAATTATAAATGGTGGTACCTCTTGGTGATGCTAAACAAATTCTTCTTGGGATTTAGATCTGACCTTTATTTGTAAATAAGGTGTACAAATTTGAGATCTTGTTATAGGTCTTATTTCCTGTTCCTGATATCCAAAGTTTTATCTTTCTCCTTCTCCTTAATGGCGATTATTACATCAGTACCCTGACCTCCAATTACAAAGTAGTGCTGAAAGGAGCTAACAGGGATTGTTCTTTCACCAAAAACAAATAGAGGAAATGGAATTAGATGATCCTTGAGATCAAAGGGAATCAAACCTTGCCTAAATAACAGTAAAATCCAGTTATTTGGAATATTCAAACCGATCACTGCTAATTTTTGCTTTTCTTTTCCTTTTCTTTTTTTTACCTTTTAGGGGGTTAATGGCATGACAACATATACAGTAAGTTACAACAAGTGAACTGATATTTGTTTCCAGAAAGCATTTGCTTGTTCTTGTAACAATAAGGTGGTTACTTCACATCCCTCTCATAGCTTTTCGCCATCCTGCTTGGGTATGAAGAAATGTTACCACATGTCCATTGCGTGACGATGGGAGTTTGTCCCGACCACACACCCTGAACTGGGATTTAAGCATGATGAGCCATACCTCTCCCTGGCCTCGGGAATCAGCTTGTCTCAGTTCTTGTTTCGAGACAAGAGCCAGTGAAGTAAGGCTCATCACGGAATGAACATATTCTCCATCTAGTGGCAGGAGTGCAAAATGCCATTTGCCATTACATTCCCTATGGTGTTAGCAATGCAGTGCAGAGAGATAAAAAGACATAAAACCTCAAACTTTGCTTTTTAACGCATGGAAGGCAAAGTTACGTTGATTTGAAATACCGAAAAACAGAAGGTCGGACCAAAAAAAAGGCAAACGAAGGCAGAGAAGTACAGATGTTATCACGAAACAAGGACGTGCAGTAATAGTTGTCAGGATATCATCAATCACGCCCGTGGATAAACGGAAACAGGGACAGAGCCAGGATAAGACCACATGACTGCGAATGATGTTATCATGCAACAAACGTTATCTCAGAATGAGGAAGGATGTGAAGTAACCGTCTAAGAGAGGAAAGGGGGAAGTCTGTTTAGCTGAACAATTTGAGTCTATTCCTTTCTTCTCCCTTGTGTGCACTACACCAATATTAGCAGCTCTTTCTCCTTAGACGAACTCTGCTTCATGTCCTCTGAAAGAGCCACGTTAAGGTGGAGGGCAATAGAGATAGCCCTACAGGTTATATGAGTTTAATCAAAGAAATAGAGCAAGCATTATCTTCAGGATGAGATGAAAATGGATTGAGGGGGTTCTCTGCTTTAGCCACTTGTCTCTGGATGATCTCTGAGACTCTGAATGCAGATTAATTGTGCAATATTGAAACAAAAAGTCTAATCAATGCTCTTTTCTCTGTTTTAGTTTGAGACTGTTCCCGGAGGTCTTCCAGTGAGTATTAATAGTCAACAGATCTGGAGGTTACAAACGAGAAACCAAACATAGCCTAAATAATAGTAAAATCCCTCGAATATCCAAACAGATAACTGCTCTTATTTTCTTTTAGGGTGGTGTCGGTATGACATATACGGTAAGTAATGACTTCACGGGAACTGATATTGGTGTTCAGAAAACATTTTCTTGTCTAAAAAAAAAAGAGAGAGGAGTAAGCCTGTTTAGCTGAACACTTTTGGTATATCCCTCTCTTCTCCCTTATGTGAACTACATCAATATTAGCAACTCTTTCTTTTTAGACGGATTCTGCTTCATCTCCTCTGGAGTGCCCTAAGACAGGCCTAAAAGTTATATGAGTAGAGATGGGCACGAAATGAATTTTTTGTTTCGTTATTCATTATTCAGTTTGTTACGTAACAAATCGAATAACGACCCTAGGGGCAAATTTAACACGAAACAAACTGAACCAAGAAAAATTGGTTAGGTTAGGTTCGTTTCGTTACTGGGGGGCAGAGACGTCTCCTACCTGGTGCTGGTCCGGAGGTCCTTTTGCGCCAAGCTGCATGGAGGGAGCACGCACCTCGTCAGTGCCACCGAGGGACACGGCGGGCTTGAGCCTCAGCCCATCCCCAGGAGGAGAGATAAGAAGCAGGCCATGTTTAGGTGGCCAGAGCAGCGCACCTTCAAAGATGCCCCCCTTGCACCTCCCTCTCGTGGCCTGTTATTGTGGGGCCAATCAGGAGGGGAGATAAGGAGACCGCACTTAGGCAGCCAGAGCAGCGTGGTTCCAACACCACTCCCCCTCTTTATTCCTGCCACGCCCATTCGTAGGCGCCTCCCAGCTCCGACTGGGCCCCAGGGGCCGCACAGTGGGTGCTGGGGGAAAAGCGGGTAAAAATAAATAACGAATTAACAAAACAATGAAATGGGTTTTTGCAAAAATTCGCAAAAATGAAATGAAATGAAATGAACTCCTTAACGAAACAAAACAAACGAAACACCTTTTTTTTTATTTGTGCCCATCTCTATATATGAGTTTACTGAAAAAGAGCAAGCTTTATCTTCGGAATGAGCTAAAAAGCGATTGAGAGTCTTCAGTTCTTTAGTGCTTCAGCCTTATGTCTCTGGGCAACATCTAAGTACAAATTAATAGCCTTTTTTCTCTTGAAAAAAAGACCAATCTATGCTCTTTTTTCTGTTTTAGGTTGCCTGAGGCATTTCAGTGAGTAATTACTCAATCGAGTTTAAAGGGGAGAAAAATGTTTGTATTTTCACTTCTTCACATGAGAATAGGCAATGGGGTTTGGCTTAACCAGGGGCGTGGTCTCACCAGCAAAATATTTCCGTTTTCTCATGTTTTCTATTCATGGGCAAGCTGCACTTTTTGGCCATGTGACATGTATCAGAGGATGAGTATTCTGATTTCTTTTTGAAGTTCTGAAATATTTACTTGAAATGGTTGTAGCACGTGTTGGTTCACCTTGATATCTGGGCATATCCCTTTATGTTTTTTTAAAAAAATATTCATGCCCCCACCCTGGTTTTTAAAGAAATGACAAATATATTGACCTCATTCCCTCAATGGGAATATTTATCTTGTAGTGTTGTGTTCTCCTCAATGGTGGGGATTCCACAGCCCACTGCAGTCCAACCCATTGGGTGGAATGATGCACCCTTGCCAACTTTAAGCCCATGGTGAAGCGCAGTAGACAACGGCAGGATTGTATCAATACATCAACACTCCAGATGCACAAAGGGGTTTTTTTTTTAAAAGGGACAGCCAGCTGAAAGACATCAGCAGCACTTAGTGGCTTGCCGGAAAATGTTTCAGTGCTGTTGTTCACACCCATTGATACTGTAAAATGTATCCTACAATATGCCTGCACTACAAATAGTGGAAGCCGCCCAGCGGGTGGGAAATCATGTGGAGCTAGCATGGAGTGAGAGCAAAATTTTTGGTTTTGGCCTTACTTTATTGCAGGCCTACCCAAACTTCAGCCCTCCTGATGTTTTGGACTACAGCTCCCAGAATTCTAAGCTTAGATTGCCAATTGCAAAGGACTGTAGGAGTTGCAGTCCAAAACATCTGGAGGGCCAAAGTTTGGGCAGGCCTGCTTTATTGGAATCCCACCCCCACCCCCCAAAAACGCCTCTGAAATTGATGAGGAAGAAATTAAAAAATATTTTGCAGGTGAAAACGAGGTCTGAACCCTCTTCCCTCCATCCCTTCTTTATATTTCCTTTATTTCTCTATTCTATTTGATTGTCCCCTTTTTGTGAGTTTAGCTAAAGGCAGAATGCAAGCTTTACCTCTCAGTGCTTTAAGTTTCTGGCTACGGAGCCAGAGGTTACAAGTTTGATTCCCCACTCTGCCTCCTTGCTAGGGACTGGTCTCAATGCTCCATAAGGTGCCCTTCAGCTCCACAGATCTGAGATGATTATAACGGTGATGACCTTTGACACGGGTTGAACTTGAGGATCTATAAGGCCCCTTCCGACTCTTCAGTTCAAAGAGGAAGAGGAGGATATTTATCTTTGAGGAGAACTGAAACTAGACTGGAGAGAATTCATTATTCTCCTCGATGCAGAAGAGATACAGCGGTACCCTGGTTTACAAAAGTAATCCATCCTCCAGAATGTTTCGTCAAGCGGAAATTTCGTAAACCGGGTCCGCACAGGGAGCAAGGCATTCTGGGAAAGAAAGTCTTTCATAAACAATGAGCAGACTGGGATTTTTCTATAAAAAATGCATAAACAGAGGCATTGCTTCCGAAGGACTTCCTTATGTAAACCAAAAATTACGTAGACCAAGAAACTCAGTAACCTGGGTAGGACTGTACACAAAGTAAGGTGCTTGTAAACCTGAGAACAGAAGCATGGGGCATGACGTAAAAATTTATTTATTTATTTATTTATTTATTTACAATTTTTTTTAGCCGCCCCACTACCAGGTGGTCTCTGCATAAGAGCCCAACAGGATCTAAACTTAGTCCTCTAGGTATACATTATACACCTCTAAGGTCCACAAATTGGTCATGGAGGCAATAACTTTCATTCACCACAGTTCTTTATTGCTTCACATTCAAAGTAATGCTGTCCCTTTGGTCACCAAAACAAGTAACCTTAAACTGGCTTGTCTTTCATAAATCCGTCAAGGCTTCCTTCTGAAGCCATCTAGTATGGCTATTGTCAAATCAGCGTATTTATCAATATTTTATCAAACAAAGTTCCATTAGCAGTGATAGCGAACCTTCGGCGCTAAAGATGTTTTAGACCACAACTCCCAGAATTCCAAACCTAGACTGCCAATGACAAAGGACTGTGGGAGTTCTGGTCCAAAACATCTGGAGTGTTGAAGGTTTGTTGCCACTGCATTAGAGGATATAAGTACCTGAATGGAATACAGTAGGATTGAAATATGCCTGGTTTTAGGGTTACTAAAATTTCTAGTTCCTGGCAATATTTTTGCTAAATTTTATTATTATTATTATACTTTCTAGGGACATGAATGACAGGATATGCTGATGTTTTTGGACCACGGTGATGAACAGGACCAGCTATCTCATATTCTGCACTGCCACTCCAGCCTAATCAAATCTAAATAATCACAGTAGCACAACAGTTAAATTTTGTAATTCTAATTGATTTTGTTGCCTTTTGTAAAGAAGGGCTACAGGCAAGAAGAACCACCTTGTTAATGTTGTGGAGGATGGCAAAAATAAAATAAAATGTCATTGCACTAAAGTTGTTTCCTCTGTGTTGTTCTTAAACTAATAGTCCCACATAGTTATGATGATTCCATTATTGATGGAAGAAGACTTACTGTTACAGATGTGACCACATATGCCTGGTCTTGTCTCCTATACATTTAGCAAATGGGGCCAGAAGGCAATTAGGCATTCTCTTAAAAATATGAAACACATTCAAGGTTGATTCAAACATGCAGTGGAACAGCTTGCCTCCTGATATTGTAGGCATCCCATCACTGTCGGTTTTCAAGAAGAGATTGGACAGCCATCTGTCTCGGGGTGGTATGAAGTCTCCTGCCTTGGGCAATGGGTTGAACTAGAAGACCTTCAAGGTCTCTTTCAACCCTATGATGATTCTATGATTCTATATCCACAAAAAGATGGACAGGATCTTGTCAAGATTTAAGTTTAGAGTAAATTGGATTAGCTCTTGCCGAATGGATCAATGGATCATTTGACTTAGAAACAGAAGTTGGAGATTTAATTCCCAACTTTAGAACCAGGAGCGGAGACACTCTGCCTATCTTTGGGTGAGCTGTGCATTCCCAGGGCACTCCAGACGAAGAGAATGGCAGACCACTTGTGAGCACTCTATGCCCAGAAAGCCCTCACAAACGTCAGCTTAAACCAGAATCAACTTGACGGCACACAATTATTATCATCATTATTAGGTGAAATGACTTTATGCCATGATGGCAAATTGCAGCTAATTGACAAGGTGCCAGTTGCATGTCTGGTGTTGTGACAGTTCCTGAGTTATTATTGAAAGAGGGAGCACTCCTTTTCAGCTCCTAACTTTGTTGTGCACACTTTACAGGGCAACCACTCAGCCCATATATAAGGCATATATATTAAGGACACTTTTTATTGAAGGCAGTCTTCTCAGTTCAGGGTTCCTGTGCAACGTCAATATTGTGGGAGTGAAACACAAACCAGCCTGAAAGGTGTCCCTCTTTCTACCCATGACCAGAATTGTAAGGGGTAATCCAGGAGCTGCATTTCATAATTTTGTTCATCTGCACTGTAGTAACTAGGGACAAGAGGCAAGTGTCTGCTCAGCTTCTTGCCTCCCTTGGATTTTTCCAAAATCACCCGCTGTCCTTACTGTAAACATAAGAACATAAGGACATAAGAAGAGCCCTGCTGGATCAGACCAAAGGCCAATCTAGTCCAGCTTCCTGTATCTCACAGTGGCACTACCAAATGCAACTGGGAATGCACAAGACTAGCTATCTGTCTCCTGATACCAGTCCCCTTCATCTGGCCCTTTCCTGAGCATGGATAGTCAGAAAAGAAAGTTGAGTTACCTTCCTAAGTTAAGTGGGTCACATTTCTTATGCAGAAACACATTTCCAACATTTGAGTGTGATAAGTGTCTACAACCTCTTTGGCATCGTTGACTTCCCTTCCCTTTGAGTTTCTTCTTGGCGCTAGCCAAGAAACAGAGACCACAACAAGAGCTTTCTGGGATATAGCTTTATGATGGGCTCTTGATCACCTCTAAGTTGCCCATGGTACCCCAATCACACATTGCTTTAAGAGTCCCAGAATCCAGTATTCTATTCTGGGTGGATAATTAAATTAGGCCTTTACGTTGATCTCTCAACTAAATCAAAATCACCAAGTGTTGATGGATGTAATTCCCCTTTTCTCACCACTCATCAAGAACAGAGCTGGAACATTCTAGACCTTGGACTATGGGACAAGTTCAGAACCATCGTCTCCAGAAATATAATGCGAACAACTAGAGTCTTGTTCCGAATTGCAGTAAATTGGTTCTTCAAATTACTCCAATTCTAAAGTTTGTGTAGTACATAAATGGGCGAATTATATTTTGTGCAAATATTAGCTTTGATCCTTCCCAATTTTAGGAAACTCACTACATTCACATTTATATTCACATTTACACTCATATTTATATTTACAAAGGAAGACCTTTGTGACCAAGATCCGGTGCTTAGAGGAACAACCAGCCTTCCAGTTTAAAATGACTGTTGTCTAGTTGAATCATTTGACTGAGCAGCCTTCCTTGCTTCAATGGAACCTGTTTTCTCTCTACTTTCTCCCTTGTCCAGTCCTCCAGAGAGTTCAGTTTGTGGTGCTAACCCTCCTGGAGCTGTCCATCCAAGAGGGGAGGGGGCAGAGCCCCAGCACTGGAAAATGAGTAGGGAAAATCAGGGCCAGTGTGGCCCATAGATTATTTAGCGATGGCTGATATAGCTGGGGAAAGCTGCTCCTTCTAGAGCAGTGGTTCTCAATCTGTGGGTCCCCAGATGTTCCTGGAATGCAACTCCCAGAAGCCTCCACCACATACTGTCCTGGAAGGGGTTTCTGGGTGTTGCAGTCCAGGAACATCTGGGAACCCACAGGTTGAGAACCACTGTGCTAGAGCCTCCTCTGCTGGCCGCACTGATACTTGTGCCTCCAAGACCATAGATGGGTAGGGAATCAACCCAATAATTCCCATTGGCCACAGGGGATACCAAAGCTGTGGTAATTATGTAATCCCAGATATTATTGATGTGTGGGCCCTGGGCCTGCAACCCCTTCCTTGGCCACATGGACTCAGTTGGGAGAAGGCTGCTCTAGGAATCTTCTACCCGGCTCCACACTTCTCCAGAGGTGCACAAGGTGGGGTCTCCAAGCTTCCACCTCCTCTTTGCACATCTCCTCCTCTTCCTCTGTCAAAAACTCCACGTCTTGCTCCATCCCAGAGGCAGCCTTCAGCTCCCTCCTCTCATCAGGCAGGTTCTTTCCTGGCTGACAGCTGGCAGGGAAAGAAAAAATTCAGAAAGGGATTTTTTGGCTTAGTGAATCAATTACATTTAAAAAATCTGGAAGTTGAGTCATGGCAACAGGACTTCTTTTCTTGAGAGATTGAAACATATTGCTGCTCATCCAAACAGCTTTGTCAGTCTGAGGAAAGCTAGTTGCGAGTCCTCCATTTTATATGTAATTTGACCTCATATCACTTTGACTTCATATCACCTTGGTCTGAAATAGGGTCATAAGATGAACAATTGCCTGAATAGGCTTGTTAAGTGGGAAATCGGTTGGTTAATTGAATAATTAAATATCAAGACTGAATATACTGTTGAGATTTGAAAGGGTATATCTTTTGTATTAGCAAATGGATGTAAGTAAAGCTAGAATATGGATGAGATAATGAGGAAACTAAGTATGAGAGTATGTTCTTTTAAATTGGGAAAGGAGATATGAATTATACTGGGCTGAAATGTTGGGGGAAATTGTGATTTAATTTGTAATGACAGGAGACAAGCAATGTATTTATTTTGTTTTGTTTAGTGTAGAAAATAAATAAAAATGTTAAAAAATAAGTCAGAGGAGACTTGATGCCACACAATAATAACTACAAAGATCAGCCAAGGAGTAATTATCTTGGCAAAAATAATTTTGCAGATTTTTTGAAGCAGGCTTTTTTTTATCAAAAGTACTCCTTCTACTGTATGTTGGTGGAAATCACTGTCAGTTTGGGCCCTGAAAAGAACCATTGTTTAAGATCGTTCTTCCTCATAGTCATAATGATGTGTGATCAAAAATGATTTTAAACTTATGAAAATCATATATTTTCTACTGGAAAGCCAAAGATTCAATGTTAGGATAACATTGGATAACACAGTCAATGGAAAAACTGAAGAAATCGATTCCCGCCTGGCAGTGTGCTAACCCCAAACACTGTTTAACATAGAATACAGATACCAATGACCAACCATTGGCAGAAGCCACCAGCCACTGGGGTTATTTAATGATAGATCACCACAGTTTTGGACTAAAGGCACTTCTGGGGTCCCTCTAAGATGGGAGCCCCTGAAGCTTAAGCCTCATGCGTTTCATAGTAGATCCATCCACCCCTGTGTCCTGGTTGTGTTCCTTCTTAGTGTGCAAAAATGGACAACACAAGCATATACAAAAGATGTATATGATGGGAAGCAATAGGACATGCAGGAGATAAAACAGGGAGCAGCAAAAGTCAGAAAGTATAGATGGAGTCAGGGACAGGATGTTCGCAGCTTAGGGTTCAAGCAATTTTTTCTGGTGTCAGCTATCTTTCACTGACCCATGACAGCAGTAGCAAGTTACTATTTTGTGACAGTTTGCACACCCTTGTAAAAACAATATGAACTGTTGCAGACCAGCACACAGAAGCATGCGGCATCACGAATCCAACAATCTTTAGGTATCTAATTATGGAAACTTCTCCATTTAGACCGACTTACTTCTTTGAATGTTTGAGAAATTCTCCCTTGAATAAATGATTACCAGGCAAAACACCCCTTCATTCTACGGGGAAGTAGAAATGTTCTCCATGTCACCCAGATGACCTACCATGTACTATGTTGCACATACTGTACCTGGCACAGTTCAGTTGGAGCCACTTTTACTCACCATTTAAGAATAATAGTTACTCTTTAGCACCAGTTTGGTCCCTGACTTTCAGTGTCAACAAATACTAGCCATGTGATGATGATTACGATAAGTTGACCTTTCACCATTGATAACAAGTGATGCATCTTCTTGACAAAGAAGCCATTTCATTTGGTCAACCAGGCTTGAAACTTCAGGAGAGATCCACAGTATAAATATAGCAGCCATAGGCCCTCAGTCATCACAGAGGTCTTTTCTCTTGTGGAAGACACCTGAGAGAAAGCCAAGATGAAGCTCCTTGTGACTTCGGTTCTTCTTGTCTTCCTCGCCTGCCCAAAGGAAAGTGTTTCGGTAAGTATCTATTTGCCTTTGGTGTGTGTTCCATGTGCCGTCTTTGCTGAACACTTAGGACAAGGGTAGGCCCTCTAGACATTGTTGAACTTGACCTTCCATCATTGCTCACCATTGGCCATGCTGCCTCAGGCTGGTGGGTACTGTGGTCCAGGTGTATCTGGAGGAGCATGATGTGTTCATCTATGATTTAGTAAGCTATTGGGTGTCTTTTCATAACACAACTCTTTTTTGGTTGAGGTAATGCAAAATCTATGTCTAGGGTGTTAGGGCTATGCTATGTATTGCATCAAAATGCTATAATGGTGAACATTTCATTGTTACTTAGCTTTGGGTAACCAAGGTGGTAATGGACTGCAACTCTCAGAGGCCTTTATCACAAGCTGTATTGGCCCATGTTTCTGGAAGATGAATTCCAATAACACCTGGATTACCCAAGGTTGGGAACCACTGATCTATGCTATGAATCAAATAGCCAATAAAAGCTAACTGCTAAAATTCAAATAGACTCAACGTGGAGGTGAGTTTTATAACTTATATGAAGGAATGTGTGCCCAAGGAAATTTGTACTGGTTAGTGACCATAGCAGCCATAACATATTTGTACTGCGCAAATGGTCCACCAAATAGGGGAAGATGATGGTTTGGTTTAGGGTTCAATATAGGGAACATCAAAGCTGCAAATGAATAACTAGTCTTTCTTTTTTCTCTTTTTGTTATTATTTTAGAGTCCTGTTGTGCTGGTGAGTATTAAACATATTTTGTGTTTTGAGACTACTTGTTGAGTTCCAATAAGTGCCTTCTCAATGTTACGGATAGATCTAAAGTGAAGTTGCTATATTTGTTGTGTCAGATGAGTGTGCCAAAGAGCTGGAGGAGTTCTGAACATTCTTGTCTGCTCTGCCATCTCTAGCAATGGCTTCATTGTTATTTTACATCACCACCCAGAGTGGCCCTTGGGCCAGATGATTTTGTGGCACTGCCGATATATTGCTAAAGTCTGATTCAACCATGCCCCAGGGTAACAGTGAAGTGCTTCATACAGTATTTAGTATGTAGAACAATATGTTGTTTTCCACATGTTTTCAATGATGGCTCCATATTGCGTCCAATGAATATGTCTTCAGCGGTGGAAAACATGGCAGTTCTCTATGGGCGCTTTTACACGACCCCTAAGATCTGCTGGCCACTTAAATTTGGAGCAGAGATCTTGGGGGGTTGCTCCTCTTGCTGTGTTCCCACCCCTCCGCACTCCCTTGCTCCTGTCTGCGTGAGGGGAGGGATAAAAAAGGGAGAAAAGGATGCAGGCTCACCTCCGCTCTGCCGTTGGGAGCTGCCCCAGGATGCGTTCCAGTCTCTTAAAGGGGCGGGGGCAACCCCCCCCCCCCAAAAAAAAAAAGAAGCGAGGAGAGCCTGGCACTGCTTTGCAATCCACATCAGAAATTTGTCACCTTCAGAGACCAGGTACTTGGAAAATGTGCTGGGACACGCTTAGGTGGGTGTGGTCGTACTTATTTTTTTTTAAATCCGGAGCTGGTGGGAAAACAATTTTAAGCTCTGCATCTGGGAGCCCTTTGCCTCGGATTGTACGGGTCGTGTAAAAGCGCCGTATATCCCATTTTGAAATCTGAATGGCTGTATTCCAAGATGTTCATGGTGATACAGCTTGCACTCTGATGTTCACCATCTGAGGTGGGTCACTATCCCACTTGCTCTGATGGACCAGTCCACATCAAGCTCTTTTCAAGACACTTCTTCATTATCTGCAATACAAGTAGAGAGTTGGCATTCAGTTCCATACTAGAAAGTGTGAAACCACCCACTTAATTTTAATACCACCATGAAATATTGGGTGGAGCAGTAACAGAGGAAGCATTTCTGTCAGAGCCAAAGACTTCTGTGCTTCCCAGGAGGTGAGGGATTTCCTCAAAGCGTTTGGTGGGGAAAAAAACTTTTAAAAGACAGTTGGTCAGAAAATGATTTTATTAAAAAAAACTGTTTGATATTGCATGCAGGTTGGTGTACCAGTTCGTTATGTAAGTATTGAAAATATCTTTTATTTGAAGAGTTCTTAATTTTAGAAATAAAGGGAAAGATTTTTCAGCAAAAAAGTTTCCTGAATAAATCATAGAATCATAGAATGATTCTATGATTTATTGAGGAAAATTTCTCCTGAAAATCTCAGTTTTGTTATGCTGAAGCTGAAAAGTCATGAGCTCAGCAAGTAGATCCCTCTCTGGCCTGAATCAGTCTTATGGTCAGCAATTAAACAATGACTCCATTGTGATTAAAGCTTTTGCAAAACTATTAAAGCTTTTACAAAAAGCTTTTACAAAAGAAATCCAAAGAAAAGCAAAAGGCAAAAAAGTGTGTTACTTATATAAGTGATTTATACACAAAAATTGCTGAAGAGGTCTTCTGGGCATCTCCAATGCCTTGAAGGTTCAAGCAGAACACTAAAATTAAACTGTTTTTATCAAGGTCATGATCAAAATAATTCAGACTTGCGTTGTGATATTTTCTGATATTCTTATGGCATTTATAGTTGTTTGTAGTAGTAGCAGCAGTAGCAGCATTTTATGATGTATCATAATAATTAGCAATTAAAATCTATAATGAATTCCTATAATAGGGGACAACATAGATAAACTCTATTCATCTAAAACCTATTATGGATAATTATATTGATAAGCAGTAGCAGCGGCAGCAGCAACAGCATCACCACCACCACCATCATCATCATCATCATCACCACCACCACCACCACCACCACCACCACCACCACCACCAACAACAACAACAACAACAACAACAACAACAACAACAACAACAACAAAATCAGGAAACATCACAACTCACTTCCAAACCACTGAGCTATCCACTCCTTGTACTGTTACATCGTCTTCCTGTCCTGCCGTTTTGGCCTTCTACCTGTCAAACGTTGGGTTCTGGTCTCCTTGAGGTAACTCCCAGTCCTCCATTTTAGCCCATTGTGCTTTGTGCACTGATGGTGATCCATAAATAAGAAGCGTACAAACAACATTCGGTTGACACACTCCCAACAGTTTTGGCCCATGCTGGAGACTAAGAAGTAACTGTTGGGTTTCTGCTCTACAGGTCAGGCCCATTGAACAATCCCATATAAGTATAACTCTTCATTGTTTTTTCCAAGTATTATCTTGTAGCATATATTGAGAAGTCAAATACTGTACACAATTCATAGGAATTCATAGGAATGAATTCATTTAAAATGGTGATTGTAATGTGTGATCTTTGCCGGTAATGTTTTTTTAAAAAAGTGTCCATACAATATTTCTTTGGAGGATGAGGTTTTTCTTGACCTCATTTGAATCCCACTTCATTCCATTTGAAGCAAAACAATTTGGGGAGCTGTGTAGCCACCACAAAAACCAAATACAAAATTAGACCAGTTGATACCTTTTGGCTACTAGTACTACTAGTACAGACGATATTTATTTATTTATTTATTTATTTATTTATTTATTTATTTATTTATTTATTTATTTATTACATTTATATACTGCCCAATCTTCCGAAGTGGAACCCTGGGCAGTGTACACTAAAAAAACAAACAGCAGCAGATAAACAAGAACATCAGAGGCAAACTGCCAATAAAAAATAGGGGGAGGGGACAATACCCTCCACAAAGGATGGCGTAGGTGGCAAAAGAAGAAAAAATAAATAAATAAAAAGGTCGCCAAATGCCTCCTTGAACAGATGTGTTTTCAACTCTCTTTTAAAGGCGGGCAGGGATGCTGCTAGGCGCAACTCACTAGGGAGCTGATTCCATAGCGTAGGGCCCACCACAGAGAATGCACGGTTATGTGTAAGCGATTTCCGCACCTCTCTGGGTGTGGCCACCCTAAGTGAGCGTGCCTGCACAATCCTCATGGGTCTGGTCCCCATTGACTACCATGTACCCTCTGGAACAACTTTATAGATGTGTTCCTTTATTGCCTGCTTCTGCAAATGAAACATCATTATTTTCTATGTTGCAGGTAGGAAGATTAATTAAGCAACAAACAGGAAATGTGAGTATTACTAATCCATTCTGGTCAGCTATTTGGTTTTTACTGAGACATTTCATAAAATAATCCAGACAATAGTTGGTTACAAGGAAAACGTGAAATAGTTTGATGCAGCAAAAATAATTTAAACAAATATAAGGAATATATAAAGTCATAAATTACTTGGGTTCAGGCTACTTGACGGACTTGATTTACTCTGAGAAGGAAAACTGGTGGTTGAGTTCTTCTGATCTTCATGTACCTCTCTTCCTTATGTTCTCTTCTCCATGTCATCTTTTAGAATAGATGACATTATGATTTTAGACAACTGACTAAGTTGTCTAAGCATTACATCAACTACTGAGTGAAGCTACACAAAAACAGGAATCTTAGAGTAAAATGACACAAAACAAGCACTACAGTGGTGGGGTGAAGTAAGGCTTGGCACATCGGGACTAAGAGGTTTGGAAAGGCTATCATTCTGGATGCCTAAGGACAACCTCTGGGTTGGAGAGAGAGGCAGGATATTTCTCAATACCATTTGCAGGGAATCGTAAGCAGGTGAAGACATCTGCTTGGGAATACCCTGAAGCAAGTGGTGAGCCACTGTGTGAGACAGAACACTGGACTGGATGGGTTGTGGCCGGTTCCAGCAAGGCTGTTTTTCTGTTCTTAAAGCCTGCCTTATGAGCCTTTTTAAAGGATCTTTTAAAAGAATCCAGAGAAGTGGCTAATCATATATTGGGCGGCAGTTCGTTCCATAAAGTAGGAGCCAACCCAGAGAAAGCACAAACTCTGGTTTTCTCCTTTTGCACCTTTCTCTGTGTGACCAATCTTGGGATAATGGTCTGAGAGGAACACTTATTACAGGCAGTACGAGATGGGTGGAGGTGTTCTGTCAGATAGTGGTGTCATATCATTGACATGTATTTGTCATGAGGTTTGGATTTGTACAAATATGATTGGACAATCTTCATTGCATCTCGGAACCCCGGTTTGACAGAAACGAACCCTCACACAGAGCCTGAGATACTAGGGAAAACAAAGTGCTAAAGACAATCAAGTAGGGAGATACACAATATTCAATGTAGCACACACATTTCCATTGCATGAAGGCATCTCTTTACACCCATTGTTGCTACCCAGCATTCTGTGCCATACAGTACAACAGGGTGGATAATTAAATTGTAACTGAGGTCTCACCATCGCAATTAGGCTTCATTCCTATTTGCTCGCACATCACCTCTGATGCCACTATTGCATTGGAGATGAGAGTCAAAATACCGGAATAAGATATCATTGTAATTTTTTTATGTTGTAGGCACCAGCAGAGCTTCAGAAATCAGTAGAACAAGTAAGCATCCTTAATACTTATGGTGAATCTTTCAGTTTTTTAGCCACACACTTAATGGAACAACCAATATATGATTGTACAAAGGAATGTTCCAGGGATGGAGAAAAGTCCTTAGTGATCTGTTAAATTATTCAGGTGCATAGTGTGTGCTAATGCTGCATGACTTGTCTCTGTGATTAGACTAAAAAACAGTAAAGAAGTTTTAAATTTGGGGGAATCAGTGCTATCACAGTCTACCAACATTCATAAATCCATAGGACTGGGTAATTTTCTGGTGCAATGGGATCTCTCTATGTGCCCTTCCAAATATAGTGTTATCAAGGGACCCTGTGTGAAAGCTTCTTCTGTTTCGCTAATTACTTTCCTTTGATCTTTAATTCATGGCTCATACATGGTTTTTCCAGTCGCCTACCACTGAGACACTGGGGTGTTCTTTTTATCAAGCCATTCTAAAGCATGCTCTTTGTGGCTGCTGCTAAATGAACAATATGGACCAACAGCATTTGCATGACTTAGGAATGGTTTTGCTCTATCCACCTCGGGACCTAAAAATCACTTTGTTTATCTACATTACAGCTTCATGACATTATACAGCAATTGCATTATGCAGTGAGTATTGCTGATTTTTTTTTTTGGCAAATCTTCTAGTTTATGATTAATCTTCTAAGATTTCTTGAAATTCCTTTAGATATTGCTGGGGACTCCTTAGGGCACAATTGTGCCTTTTGGTTGTTACATTTCTTAACATTGTGAGCATTGGAGACACTTTGTAGGTAATAATAAATTCCCTTTATCAGCTTTTGAATATTCTCTGAAGTATTATTGCATGTGACAACTAATCGTACATTTCTACGTTGTAGGTTTCCAATGAAATGGGAATTCTGTTTGATCTAGTGAGTACTGCTATTAATTTTCTATATGCTTTGATTAGATGATTCCCACTAGTCATCCTGGAAATAAGTGATATTTACTAAAGATGGAGACAAAATAAAAAAACATCTGTTTTGTCATTTCATTATGTAACAATTTACTTCATCATATAACAAAATGGTAGAATACATTTTGTTATTAAATTTTAAAAAAAACCACATAATTTCCCCCTCTAGGAATGAAATGATTCATTCTAGAGGAACCAAACTGGCAGGGGAGCTTCCTCAAGCTCTTCCTTGTAAGCCCCTGAAATTTGGAGGGGTTTGGGGTTCAGAGGGGATGCATTATTAAACTCCAAAGGGGATACTTCTAGGAAAATATCCGTTTGGAACTAAGCCAATAATAGCCTCACCCCCACCCCCACAGGTGAGCAATTAGCAGGTGCCGACTCAATTAGAAATATTTTTTCCTAGAGGGATGTCCTTTTGAGTTTAATAACTTATCCCCCTGAACCCTCTCCAAATTTCATTGGTCTGCAAGAAAGAGCTTGAGGAAGCTCTGTACTGAGCAATTTTGGAGCTGAAACATGCCTGTAATCACTATTTTGATGTACTAATAATAGTGATCACAGGCATGTTTTAGCACCAAAACCAGTGCAGAGCTCCCTCAATGCCCCCCCACCTGTAAGAGTCTCCAAATAATATACATTGATGTCTTAATGAATATTCAACTGCTGTCTTTCTTTCAAACTAAAACATAGCTGGGCTTTTCTTTATTGCAGTTAATTAGCCTTCATGAAAAAGTAGACTTGATTGTGAGTACTACAAATAATTCTTTATAATCAGTATTTTACTTTTTACTGAGCCATTTCATATTGTCATTGAGAGCAGTGTTGTTTACAGGGAGAACATAAAAATGTGCGTTTTTGTGTTTGTGGGTGGGTGGGTATAGATTATTTAATTTGTATTTTATATAATTTATATAAATGATATAAATGATTTATATAATTTAAATAATTTATATATATATATAAAGACCATAAAGAGTTTTGATTTATTTTAAAATAAGAGCTCCATGTAATATTGGCTTCTCTAGCTGGCAGCTTTTCATCAAACAAAATTCAAAATGCAACCTATAAAGTCCATAATCACTTGGATTCAGACTACTTTAGGTGACTGTATTTCTCCATGACAAGCTCCTTGTGAACGGGCAGGGGGGCACTGTATTACTTTCAGGAGGGTGTTTACATTCTGTGTTTTAATAAGATAGAATCAGGATGAAATAGGCCTAGAAAAGTGTTGAAGTCTTACTAAAATTACTAAAATCTTGCAATTTCTAAACTAAGACTGGTTCGGACTAATTAGACATTCGTTAAAACCATTTATTGGCAAATTTTAACTGTGGCTGAATAGAATTTTGCAACTTTGAACATATTTATATTAGGCCCTGCCAGATCATTTGTGTTTTCCCCTTTTTATTATTATGACTCTTGCCTTTAATAATTATTGCAGGTTTTGTGTTTTTGAACTATTTTTATAAAATATCCTGAGATGAATGAAAGATCAAACAACGGATGCAAATTGTAAGATATATTTTAATATGATCAACTAGTATATACTTAATCATAACTAGGTCTCTGCCAACCTTAGAGTAATTTGTAAAATACTGAATAAGGAATAACTGTATATTTCTATATACTGTAGATTTGTGAGATGAAGGGAAGTTCGTTAGAAAATGTGAGTACAGCTGCAATTTTGCCAGGAAAATCATTTTTCTATAGACTAAACATAGAATATAAGCAACATTGGCTTGAGTTTATGATTTCTAGTAGCTTGGGATCTTTGCTTCTGAGGGTTTCCACTTAGTTTATTAAATGCAAAACAAATCATGTTACCACTGCCATTGTTCTACTGGATTAGTTTTGAAGTCCATAGATTCTATAGATATTTGGCAAGGTTTGTTTTGCCCCCCCCCCCCCGAAGCAATAAAGAGACAACGTTTCTGGAGTTAATAAGGGCCGCAATTTATTTATAACATTAATTAAAAGAAGAACTGCAAGTTAAAGAGGGACTGTGCCGTAGGGCAAGTGGTAGTTCAGTTCTATGTTATAACTTATCAGCACCTCCAATTGATAAGATATTAATCTGGCATGATAAATAATGCTTTTGTTAAGATGCCAAACAGGGACTTAAACATCTTACCTATCGAGAATCTCGTAACCATTCGCAGCCCTCATTTCCTAACCGGGGTTCCTTTTTAACAATAACTATTGACATTCTAGTTTATCAAATTTATCCACGAGGGCTGCCCAGCACCTGACAGATGCTGTATAACAGAGGTGCCTAATGAAATTACCAAACCACCTGCCCTAACCGCTAATTGCGACCAGAAGGAGGATTTTAAGTTAACATTACCCAGCCGCACCATGTGGATGATGGGATGGGCGAAAACATGCTGCCACTCTAGGCCAATTTGAGTGACAGCCAAAAATTCCCATCCGGCCCCGAAGCGACCAGCAAGCTTCATCATCCACAATAAAAGGGTGGGAGGGAGGGGAGCTTCAGAGTTGTGCTGGCAACAGGCGGGGAGCAAACTAACCCTTAAATAGCCCGCTCCCCGCCCACGCAGCCAGCGTACAGGCACCATACATTGCGCCTGAATTCTGCGTGAGAAGTCAAAATAGAAATTTAGAATAGAATAGATTAGAATAAGGGCTGAAAAACTGATCTTATACTTGAGTATATATGGTAGTTTACAAAAAGGAAATAGCAATTTTTTGTAATAATTAAAGAAGGTAGACTAAATGATGGTATGGACTTTATCCATCTTTGAATATCCTCTGAAGTGATATTATATATGAGAACTAATTGTCCAATTCTCCACAGGGGGCTGAGGGAATGGATGGAACCCTGTCAGATGAAGTGAGTATTGTTAATCATTTTGCATACATTTGTTGTATAAATAAATAAACACAAAAATTCAGATTTCAGATTTGAAGTTTTCGCTGAGACAGCAGTGTCCTCTAAATTTGTAGGATATTCTAAAGCATCCTATTCATTCATGGTGCTACATAAGGGCAATTTAGGAATAGGTATCTCTACCCACTTACAGGTATTGTATTTAATTCTGTTTGTAGGTTAACAAAATTATTCAGGAAGCACATGCTACAGTGAATAATTTCTTGATGGCCATTTTCAAAATCGTTTAAACTAGATCCTCATAGATTTCTTTAAAATTCTTCAACTTTTGACTAAAGTTTTCTTAAGGGAGCAATCCTGCCTTTTCAGTTGTTACATTTATTGACACTATGCATATTGAGGCACTTTGGAAATAACAGAAAATGAATAAAATATACTGTTTTAATAATTAAAGAGGGTAGAGTTAATGATGGTTTGGACTTTATCCACCTTTAAATATCATCTTAAGTGATATTAGATATGAGAACTAATTGTCCAATTCTACACAGGGGGCTGATGAAACTGATGGAACCATGTCAGATGAAGTGAGTATTATTAATAAGTTTGCATACAAAAATTCAGATTTCAGATTAGAAATTTTAACTGAGACAGCAGTGTGCCCTAAATTTGTAGGATATTCTAAAGCACCCTGTTTATTGATGGTGCTAAATCAGCATAGCATTTGGGCAATTTAAGAATGGTTATCTCTGCCCACTTACAGGTATTGTATTTAATTCTGTTTGTAGGTTGACAAAATTATTCAGGAAGCTCATGCTACAGTGAATAATTTCTTGATGGCCATTTTAAAAATCGTTTAAAATTCTTCAACTTTTGACTAAAGTCTTCTTAGGGGAGCAATCCTGCCTTTTGGTTGTTGCATTTATTAACACTATGCATATTGAGGCACTTTGGAAATAACAAAATGAATAAAATATACTGTGTATACTGGAGTATAAGCTGACCTGAGTATAAGCCGAGGCCCCTAATTTAACCCCCAAAACTGGGAAAACGTATTGACCCCAGTAGATAAGCCGGTATCCCTCTGCCGCCCTCTCCAAGTGCCCCCCAAGCCAGCTGAGTGTTACCCCCATACCCCGGCTTCCACCTCTCCTGCTTTGCCTCCTTCTCTGGGTGATGCTCAAAGGGTTAATGGAATAGAGTTGTGGTTCCTAGAAAGGAAAAGACCGACACAAACAGGGGGGAAGTGGGGAAATCCTCTCTTGTTAGTGTCCATCTCTGCAAAAAGTCCTCCCTTCCCCTGTGCTCCTTTTTCCCCTTTGGAGGGAAACAGGGACTCTGGCTGCTTCCCAAAGGCTCTCTTCATGTTTTCCTCTTCTCCGCAAGGGGTCCTGTTGAGGACCACTATCCAAGGGCACAGGAGGTTGAGTCCAATTCATGGGAGGGATCAGAATCGGGTGGGAGAGAAATTGAAAGAGGCGCCCTCATTTCGGCAGGGCATTTGAGGAGGTTCCTTGAGAAGACCAGTGGTAGCCGAAGAGATTTAGCTGTGCATCCCCCCTGTTAGCCCCTTAAGAGAGTCTCCACCTGGAGTGTCTCCAATGGAAAAGTCAATTTAAATGGTGTATTACCAGAAAATTGGGGAAGGCAGGAGAAGCGGGGGGGGGGGCGCATGCCACTTCCACCGCCTCTCCCATCCCCGGTCCCCAACTCTCAAGCTTCAATACTGCTGGGTCCCCTGGGGGAAAGAGAAGCCATGCACCACTGCCACCACCACCAGCCCCTCAATCCCCCCGGTCCCCACCTCTCATGCTTTACTGCCGATGGGTGCCCTGTTGGCGGGCAGAGCCATGTGCCACCACCTCCTCCTCCCCATCTCCCCGACTCAAGTATTGACTTCATTATAAACCACGGGCCTTTTTTTTCAGCCAAAAATAAGGGCTGGAAAACTCAGCTTATACTCGAGTATATACGGTAGTTAAAAAAAAAGGAAATAGCATTTTTTTTTTTTTTGGTAATAAGTAAAGAAGGTAGATTTAGTGATGGTTTGGACTTTATCCACCTTTGAATATCCTCTTAAGTGACATTAGATATCAGAACTAATTGTTCAATTCTACACAGGGGGCTGATGAAATGGATGGAACTCTGTCATATGGAGTGAGTATTGTTAATAATTTTGTATACAAAAATTCAGATTTCAGATTAGAAATTTTCACTGAGACAGTGGTGTGCCCTAAATTTGTAGGACATTTTAAATCACCCTGTTCATTTAGGGTACTAAATACGTAATTGCGTTTGGGCAATTTAAGAATGGTTATCTCTGCCCACATACAGGTATTGTATTTATTTCTGTTCGTAGGTTAACAAAATTATTCAGGAAGCACATGCTACAGTGAATAATTTCTTGATGGCCATTTTTTAAAAAAGGTTTAAACTAGATCCTCATAGATTTCTTTAAAATTATTCATCTTTTTGCCTAAAATCTTCTTAGGGGAGCAATCCTGCTTTTTGGTTGCTACATTTATTGATACTATGTAGAGATGGGCACGACTAGGGAAAATGACGTTTTCGAGTTGTCGTGTGTCGGAGGCAGCCCGTTTCGGCTCGTTTCCGTTTTTGGTGAAATTTTGCAAAAATTTGTCGTTTTGTTTTTTGTTTTTTCGTTTGTTGTTAGTACTGGTTTTGGGGGGTAGCGCTCCTGGAGGCACCTCTCTGTGGTGGGTGCCTCCTATCCTCACCTGCCAGCGCTGCTACAAAAGGGCATTCATAGCCATATGCTATGGATATGCATATTGCAGATGCAGCAGACTGGCAGAGGCACCCCTCTTTTGGGGGTGCCTTCCCTGCAACAGTCGGTGAGACACAGTCAGGCAGCACTTGCAGGCATGGTTTGCATGGCACACAAATGCTGCTGCAGGAGTCAGCCAGAGCCACAAGTGACGGACTGGCAGACTCTTTGCACCCGCTCCAAGGGAAATGTACTTGCGTGTAGTGCAATGCAAATAGATCTGGCTTAGGGTTAAGACGGGTTAGCGCAAGGGCTAGGGTTAGGCTAGTTACGGGTGAGGTTAGGGTGAGTATTGGGGTGCACCTCTGGGTGCCTCTCTGACCCACGTAGAAGGACAGTGTACTGGCGTATGGGTTAGGCTTAGGCTTAGGGTTCGGGTTCGGGCTACAGTTAGTGGGCTGTTTATGCCTGATTGGCACATCCCAGAAGTCTCTGTGGTCAACCTGGCCAAGTGGCCATGCGATTGGTGGAAAATTTGCATGGTCTAGTCCCATGGGGGAGCCCATCATTGCGAATGTGCAGGTGTAAAAAAATAAAATAAAATAAAATAAAATAAAATCAACGGAGACTTTTTTTGCAAGAAAAACCCACTGCTGCTACTGTAAAAATTCAAGCATTTAAAATAGCTAATTTTCGCATGTTTCTGTGGTGCTTTGGTGGGGTTTTGGACCACGATTTAAAAAAAATATTGCGGTCGCCATTTTGGATCCCCCCGCCCGCACACCGCATGGCAAAGGCAGACGAGACGATGCCCCCCTGCCTGGTACCAGCAGCGCAGCAGTAGCACTAGCCAAGGAGAGGGGGGGCAGGGAAACCCCCCCAAATAAAACACCCTTCTGGCCTGGTAGGTGCCCTCAGACAGTTTTCACCTGCTTTTAGGGCCGGGAATTGGTTTTTTTTTAACTTAAAAACTTTTTTTCTGTGCCGCTTGGCATCGTGGGATCGCCGCGATGCCAGGAACGACCACGACAAATCAGACCCAATTATTCTTTAGTCGGTTCGAGTTCGAGTTCTGGCGGAGTAATTCCCGTTACCGTTTCCGTTGCGTAACGGTAACGAGTAACGGAAACGGAAACGGGAATTCCGCTAAATCGTGCCCATCTCTAATACTATGCATATTGAGGCACTTTGGAAATAACAGAAAATGAATAAAATATACTGTTGTTTTAAAAGAAAGAAATAGCAAATTTTTGTAATAATTAAAGAGGGTAGAGTTAATGCTGGTTTGGACTTTATCCACCTTTAAATATCCTCTTAAGTGATATTAGATATGAGAACTAATTGTCCAATTCTACACAGGGGGCTAATGAAATGGATGGAACCCTGTCAGATGAAGTGAGTATTTGTTAATAAATTTGCATACAAAAATTCAGATTTCAGATTAGACACTTTCACTGAGACAGTGGTGCGCCCTAAATTTGTAGGACATTCTAAAGCGCCCTGTTTATTGATTGTGCTAAATCAGCAATGGCATTTTGGCAATTTAAGAATGGCTATCTGTGCCCACTTAGGGCACTTTTACACGACCCCTAAGATCCGCTGGCAACTTAAATTCGGTCCAGAGATCCTGGGGGTTTGTCGCTCTTCCTTTGTTCCCACCCCTCCGCACTCCCTTGCTCCTATCTGTGTGAGGGAAGGAGAAAAAAAAGGGAGAAAAGAATGCAGGCTCACCTCCGTCTGCTTTCGGAGCAGCCCCATAGGGATTCCTGTCTGTTAAAGGGGCGGTGGGGACAACAAAAACAAACAGAAGGTGAGGAGAGCCCTGCGTCCACAGCTTTACAATCCGCATCGGAAATTTTTTTACCTCCAAAGACCAGGTACTTGTAAAGTGCGCTGGGGCGCACTTAAGTGGGCGTGGGCATACTTTATTATTTTTAAAGTGTACTGCTGGTGGGAAAACAATTTTATGCCCCAGATCTGCAAGTGTTTTGCAGTGGATATTAGGGGTCGTGTAAAAGGGCTCTCTGTGAATAAGATGTCACTCTAATGTATCTGGAAGTTGAGTCATGGCTACTGTAGCCATGACTCAACTTCCAGATAAACTCACCTGGATGACTGAGAATCTTCACAGTCACTGTAGTGAACTTTTCTTTGTTGTAGGAAGATACAGATCTCGATGATCTGGAATCAGAAGTGAGTATTTCTAACAAATACTATGACCAGCACATCGTTAGAATTTAACCAAAGCAACACGGCAAGTGTTCTCATTCAGGAGTGCTGGACCCGGACTGAGAAATTTCATAGATTTCCTTAAACATCTTGTTTCTGGGAAATCTCAGAATGTGAATCAAATGCCTGCTCCACCTAGAAAAAGAATAATCCTGTCTCCGTTTTAGGTGGTTAGCAGTTTCGTAAGCAATCTTCTGCTGCTGGCGACAACAAAGTGAATGGATATTGCCATTTAGATAACGTGTTTGTTCTTTTATCAACAGTATAGGAGAGGATGGAATTTATTTAGCTAAATCATCTTGGCCCATCTGCCTCTTCTAACTCTAGGTAGAGTACACATATACAGTGGTACCTCAACTTACGAATTTAATCCATTCCAAATGCATGCTCTTAAGTCGAACTACTCTTAAGTCAGGGTACCTATCTAAAAAATTGAAAAACTAAGTTAAAAAATGAAAAAAATGAAAAAAAAATTTGTAAGTCGAGCAGACCATATCTAAAATGTGTAAGGCGACAGTTAAAACGCTCTTTTTGCTCTTAAGTCGAGCTGCTCTTAAGTTGGGGTACCATTGTATTAGCAGCCATTTGTCTTTGGACTGATTCCTTCATCTGTCATGGGAACAAATGAACCTTTTCAACAACTCTCTCCTGGCAAAATACATCCCTTGCCACGCTTGGACTCTTAAAGCTGCTTTGAAAAAGAGGGCTTGCCCTCAAAAACTCAGTAACTTTTTATTTTTCTAGCAGCCTATGAAGTTATCACCCCGAGTCCTGTCCTGGAAAGTGAAATTAAGTTGGAATGCTCCAGATGCTCCCCAAAAGGGGAAAAATAAAGAATGCCCCTATTACTACATTTCTGCCACTGGCTTTGCTCTAACTTTTAATGCCTAGCAGGACTTTTTCAAAGACTAATCATTGAACAGTATTCTTCAGAAGAAACCTGCTTGCAACTTATCTACTGACATCCAAGACTACTAAAGACATGGAATCTTCTGCCCTTTACATCACTTTGGCTCTTGGGGGATACAAACCAAAACTAATGGTTTGTTTTCTCTAAAAATACAACAAGAATCATGGATCCTTTCTCTCTTTTCTTTTTTAGGTCGTTAGCAATGTCCTATAATGTGGTGAGTTCAGACAGTATATTTATCCATATGGAAATCCCAACAGAGAAAACATTGGCTTAAAACTGCTGAATAGCTCTGTGGTTTATCTGTGGTGGCATCAAACAGACCTTCTAAGGGACATGCCAAGTAAAAATAAAAAAAATGCCCAGGTTCTGATTAAGAGCCCAAGTTCCAAAAAATAAACCTAGTCCTCTATCTAAACAAGGTACACCTCTGAAATTTTCAAAGTAGTCATAGAGACAGTAACTTTCTCTCAGTGTAGTTCTTTAATGCCTGACATTCAAAGAAATGCTGTCCATTTGCCACCATGACTTGTAACTAAAGAGAGAGATTTATTTTTCATAAATCTGCGTAGCCTTCTTCTAAAGCCATTTAACATGGCTATCAGCCCTATTAGCGTATCACATACAGATATTTATCAAAATACATTACATTGGGGGACATAAGTGCACCTATAGAATGCAGTAGGAGTAGAATATGCCTCATTTTAGACTAACCAATATCTCCAGAAAGGAAATTATTATTTAATCTATTAGAACTAGTATACTTTCTTCTAGTTCCTTGACCATCTTTCTCATTTTTTCCCAAAATAATTTTTCTTTCTAGGGTCATGAACAAGAGGATGTATTGAAATGTCTGGACCATATTGATGATCAGGGACTGCTCCTTCTGTGCTGCCATTCCAGGATAATCAGGTCTAAACAAATAATAACAAAAGAATAGTAGTGCAACTTAGTGAAGTTCTGTAATTCTAATTGATTTTGTTGCCTTTTGTAATGAAGGGCTACAGGCAAGAAGAACCACCTTGTTAATGTTATGGAGGATGGCAAAAATAAAATAAGGTGTAATACACTGAAGCTGTTTCCTCTGTTTTGTTCTTAAATTAACAGCCCCACATAATTATGATGATTCCATTATTGATGGAAGAAGACTTACTGTTACAGATGTGACCACATATGCCTGGTCTTGTCTCCTATACATTTAGCAAATGGGGCCAGAAGGCAATTAGGCATTCTCTTAAAAATATGAAACACAATGATGGTTGATTCAAACATGCAGTGGGTCAGCCTGCCTCCTGATGTTGTGGGCGTCCCATCACCCATTTCAAGAAGAGATTGGACAGCCATTTGTCCAGGATGGTATGAGGTCTCCTTCCTTGGGCAAGGGGTTGAACCAGAAGACCTCCAAGGTCTCTTTCAAGCCTATGGTGATTCTGTAGTCAAGAGCTGCATTTCTTAATTTTGTTCATCTGCACTGTAGTAAATAGGGACAAGTAGCAAGTGTCTGCTCAGCCCCTGGAGTTTTCTGAAATCACCTGCTGTCCTTACTGTGGATCATCAAGAAATAAAGTTAAGTTACCTTCCTGAGTCAAGTGGGTTACGTTTCTTCTGTAGACCTTTGAGTGTGATAAGTGTCTACAATATCTTTGGCATAGGTGATTACACTTCCTGGCCTGATATTAGTGTACAGGCAGGCTCATATGGAAGAACATGGTCCTTTAGATTGTTGTTGTTCTGCCGTTCAGTCATATCCGACTCTTCATGACTCCATGGACCAGAGCTCATCAGGCCTTCCTGTCCTCCACTGCCTCCCAGAGTTTGGTTAAATCCATATTGGTTGCATCGATGACACCATCCAATCATCTCATTCTCTGCTGTCCCCCTTTCCTTTGCCTTCAATCTTTCCCAACATCAGGGACTTTTCCAAGGAGTCGTCTCTCCTCACGAGGTGGTCAAAGTACTGGAGTTATCCTTTAGATAACCAGGTCCTGAGCCGTATAGTGCTTTATATAAGCACTGGTTGAGCTTCTTTACAACATAATCTTTTTTTTATTCACACACTCCTTTCAGCAATGGAGGGTGGTAGAGTAAGGCTTTGAACACTGAACCTCATAATTTGGTTCATCCTTGAATCCTATATTTGAGTCTTCTCATGGTGAGAAGAGAGATGGTTGTGTTGCTCTGCATCACAACTGTGTCTCTTTTTATCCTCCCCTGCATTCACATCAACATATCCACCTGTAATCGTTGTCAGAAATCATAATATTCAATATTTCCTGAACCCTGAGAAGATCTATGTGCTGGCCAGGTAGCTCAGTGGTTTAGCTATCTGGCTGTGAAGCCAGAGGTTGGGAGTTTGATACCCCAGTGTGCCTCTTGTGAGGCATGGTCAGCCTCTGTGGGCTTGGGCAAGCTTCACACAGTCCCAGAGCACCCCCGCCCAAAAAGGGCAAAGGTCAACCACTTCTCACTACTCTCTAGTTAAAATCCCTGAAAAGAGTCACCATACGTCAGAATTAGACATAATAATTTATTTGAGAAGATAGATGCTGGGCCGATTAGATTCTAGGAGTGGCAAAATTATATAGAACCATGAAAAACACACTGTGAAAAAGAATGAATTAATTTCATTGGTAGGTAAAGGTAATGGTTCTCCACACACATGCATCCTAGTCATGTCCGACTCTAGGGGCGGTGCTCATTCCCATATTCAAGCCAAAGAGCCAGTGTTGTGCAAGTCCATGGCCATGTGGCCGGCATGGCTGCAAGGAAACACTGTTTTTACTTTCCCACTTTTTACGGTGGTACCTATTTATCTACCTGCATTTACATGCTTTCAAACTGCTAGGTTGGCAGGAGCTGGGGTTATCAGTGGGAGCTCACTCCACCGCGTGGCACCTGGGATTCAGACCACCGAGCTGCCAAATTTGCAACTGACAGTTTCAGCATTTCAAAGGCAGATACCTAATTGTGTAGCCAGAGATGATCTGAAGCTATTGATAGGTACAGCTAATTTGGAGATTAATTTAATTACAGTAGATAAACAAAGAATAAGATCCATGAGATAAAGGCATATTAAAATACAATGCAATGATGAGATTTTTTTTAAAAACAACCCAAAACAACCTGGATTTAAGTATCCGATGAAATTACAGTTATGCAAAAGAGCCACAGTTTGACCTTTATGAAACACTGCATTTAACCCTAATCTCCACCAGCCCTCTAGCTGAATCTATGTTCCTAGTTGGTTTATCAGTCTTTGGCCTAAAGACTGAGAAAGAGCTCCAGCTACTAGAGAAGGGCAAGCATTTGAAAATGAACTGAGCTGTTGTTCAAAAATTGCTAATTTGTCGATTCACATTTATGCACATCAATAACTTCCAACGAACACGAACAGATGAATTATTAATGATATTTGATTTCTCAATTTGTTTGGCTATAAAATGCCCCTCAAGGAACCTAGAGGGACAAAAACTGAAGGGAAGTTTGATGGAAACTGGATTTTGTTGTTATGCACCCCCAAAGAGAGCACACACACACACATACAAACAAAAGGAAATGGCAGAATGCACCCAGGAGCCATAGCAATGGCTCTTGTTGAGCTTTTTGCATACAAAATACAGTCTGTCTCTTTCCATTTGGCCTGCCGTGAGACAGAGAAAGAAGCATAACATAGTCGAGAAATCTGAGGGCATCTACTGGGACATTAGCAAACCCTTTGTTTGGATGTTTGGGATGGAAAATCCCAACCATGCCATAAGGGGCAGTGCTTGAGGCCTCACACCACCGCTGACTTTATAACCTAAGTTTGAACTCAGCTCATACAAGCAGACTTGGCACGCTCATCAGCCATGAATTTCTGGGTGGTTTTTCTGCACTGTCTACGAAGAGATGGCGCCTAGTCTGAGAAAGTGAAATTTCATCCACTAAAGCTGGCAATTTCGTTGTGTGATTTTTTTAGTAGTTCAAGGAAGGTATTGCCTTCCTCTTGCATTTGTGTAATCCTGAACCATACGGCCTTTTCTGAATTCTTCATTATAGAGAAATGTTCTGGTGAGTCAGGGGAATATAACAATGCCCTGAATCTTCAACCAGATCTGTGTGCCTGGCAACTCTAAATGGGCTGGAATAATGGGAATCACCAGGGAGCATTTAAAATATATATTTCATGGATGAGAAATAAAGTGATAGAAGGAGATACTGAATCTCTTCCTATGAGTTTTGGTGAAAAGAGCGCCATTCCTCTCTAATTCCAAAGTTGCAAGGAGCAGATACTTCTGTTTGCAATAAACAATGGAAATAGTCGGCATATGAAGTCCTTAGTTTTAGAATTAAAGTTTGTAATCTCCATGCTTACCATGCTGCACATAACAGTCTTCTAGGTGCAATAACTGTACATGAAAGATAAATGGGTTAAACTTGCTTAGAATGAAATAAAGAAGCTGGAAGGTAGCCATCTGATTTTCACTGATGTGGCTGAACATTTCAAACCAACGTTTGAGAACTTGATGTCACCAACCAAAATCTGCCCTAAGCAATGTTTGTGTTTGAGATTTCTTGCTTATTAGCTTTCACCTTTATTATCAGTTCTCAGAGATAGCTGCTATTATTCCAGGAAACCAACCAATGTACACAGAACAACCTGTATGCTTCCTTGATTGTGAGTTAGGGAAGGGTCAAAACTTGAAACCTACCACTTCAATAAATGGCTTTCCGAGCAATGGCACCTGAAGGAAATCTTAGACTCTTTCATGGATACGGTGGGCAACTGCCTGCCCTCCTGATGTTTTGGACCACAATTCCCAGAATTCCAAGCCTAGATTGCCAATGAGAAAAGTGTGGGAGTTGTGGTCCAAAACATCTGAAGGGCCGGCAGTTGCCCACCCTGATAAGGTGATCCTGGAGGTCTGCTCCACATGTCTCTCCTGGTGACACAATTGTCTTCAGATGTCTCATCATATAAGCATTCATCTGCCACAGAGAGTGCCATCCAAGGTTAGTAACCAGAGTCATAACTAGTCATGTTGAGATCTGAGGCAACCAATACTGCTAGCTTCAAGTGAAGGCATGGGGGAAATGTGATGGGTCCCACCAAAAGACAGAGGAGGTTGATGGTGGGTGTTTTGGTTTGTTTGCTTGTTTGAAGGAAAGAGAATAGAGCTGGAGGTGTTGCTTGCTATCTATTTTCCCCACCATCAGTTTCTCCTCTAGATTACAGCATCCTTTCCATTGTGGTGTTCTGGGTCAAAGCCCCAGTTGCTCCCTCTAAGTTACAGCCTTGGCAGCAAATCATAAGAAAGAATATGCAGGCATAAGAATGAACATACCGACATTTGGGAGGCCCCGAAGCTTGAACTGTTATGGGGAGTCCTTGGCAACTAGCAACCAGGTCTGGGTAACCACTGTCATCTTCTCCAGTGGCATCATTCCATGACAGATTGCCACATTTGTGGACTTAAGTCACTTCTGGGGATCTTCTGTCTAGCATGAAGAGCCCTGAAGCTTAAGCTTCATGCATTCCAGAAGACCCACCCCTGTGCCCTGGCTGTGTTCCTCTTTGGGGCAACACAAGCAGTTGAGGCAAGGGATGTGCACGATGGGAAGCAATAGGAACTGCAAGAGACAAAGCAGGGAGCAGCAAAAGTCAGAAAGGATAGATAGAGACAGTACAGGATGTGTGCAGCTTAGGGTTCAAGCAACGTTTTTCTGCTATGTCACTGGCTTTATTTCATTTACACTCTTGTAAAAACAATGTGAGATGCTGCACACCAGCACATAGAACCATGCAGCACCATGACTCCACATATACCCTTAGTTCTTGTTTGACACAGCAGGCTTCACTCCATGATCTTCAAAAGAAACAAACAAAACCACAAAAGGAAAGTAACACACTAGCAATGTACCAAACAATTCATTGTTTCTTGCTGCATTCTTAAAGGATAATTACATCATTGACAAACCTCTACCAGAATAGAGTTGTTATACCAGTGGTGGTGAACCTTCGGCACAACCTTGGGCCACAATTCCCACAGTCCTTTGTGATTAGCAATACAGGCTTGGAATTATGGGAGTTGTGGTCCAAAAGTTTCGCCACCACTTCTATAGAAAGTTTAGAAGAGCAGAATAAAATTGTTCAAATGAAACAGATTTCAACCTTAAAATTAGCACGCAGGCCAATCAGCTGTCGGACGCAGGATAGTCATCTAAAGTTTCTCTAAGGCATTTTAAAAAATATGATCTGCTCTTTCACGCCAACATGAAAAAATACTATCTGATCCCTTGAACTATAGTTTGACATTCACTCATATTACTAGCCCTTTTCCAAGAGAGTATTAAGAAGTATAGGCACACCATCAAGTGCATACAAAATGAAATCCAGTTGAAAAACTTTAGCGGTTGCAGAAGAGTGATGCCATCCATGGCATGGGTCGATTATTAGTGGCAAACACGCCCAGTTAGAATGAAGATAAACCATGTTTGAAATTCAGCACTTCTTTTGGGATCTGAGTAAATTTCAGTCTTTTATTGTCCCATTGGTGTGTTTGACCCCAATAATATTGAAGAGTCCAATTGTTGCATCTTCTGCCTTTAGACCAGTTTTTTTTCTTCAAATAAGGTTGGGAATTTTCCCTTCTAAATGTCATTCTAGCCCAGTAGAACAACCCTTCATTATATGGGGAAGTGGAAATGTTCTTCATGTCACCCAGATGATCTACCATGTACTTTGCTCTGCATATGTGGCAAAGCTCAGTTGGAGACCCTTTTACGCTCCAGTTAAGAAGAAAAGTGTCTACCCTTTAGCAGCAATTGGGCCCTTGGCTTTCAGGGCCAACAAATACTAGCCATGTGATGATGATTTTGATAACCTGACCTTTCACTATAGATAACAAGTGACCCATCTTCTTGACAAAGAAGCCATTTCATTTGGTCAACCAGGCTTGAAACTTCAGGAGAGATCCACAGTATAAATAGAGTGACCATAAGCCCTCAGTCCTCACAGTGGTCTTTTCTCTTCTGGAAGACACCTGACACAAAGCCAAGATGAAGCTCCTTGTGGCTTCAGTTCTCCTCGTCTTTCTCGCCTGCCCAAAGGAAAGCGTTTCGGTAAGTATCTATTTGCCTTTGGTGTGTGTTCCATGTGCCATCTTTTCTGAACACTAAGGACAAGGGTAGGCCCTCTGGACATTGTTGGACTTGACCTTCCATCATTGCTCACCATTGGCTACACTGCCTAGGGCTGGTGGGTACTGTGGTCCAGGTTTATCTGGAGAAGCATGATTTGCTCATCTCTGATTTAGTAAGCTATTGGGTGAGCTACAAGAATACGACTGTGCCTTTTCATAACATGACTCTGTTTTGGTTGAGGTAATGCAAAATCTAAGTCTGGGATGTTGGAGTTATTCAATATTTTGCATCAAAATTGCTTTAATGGAGAGCATTACATTTTAATTGTGTTGGCTCTCCTGAAAAAAATGAGGACATTTCTTTGTGGTCCTCCATGCCAGTAGTTCTGAATTAACCCACGTGGTCTTGGACTGTAATTCTCAGAGACTTTTACCACTAAGCTCTGCTGCCCCATGTTTCTGGGAGTTGTTGTTCAAGAACACCAGGATTTCCCAAGGTTATGAACCAACAATCTATTCTATGATAGCATAGATCAAATGGCCAATAAGAATTAACTGCTAAAGTCCAAATAGACTCAATGTCGAGGTGAGGAGGTATATGAGGGACTTACTATACCCAAAGAAACTTGTACTGGTTAGTGACCATAAAGGCTAAATGTGAGTGTTCACAATTTCACTGACTTCTTTATTGACCATGAAAACATCTGCAGCAATAAAAAAGGTAAAATAAGAGTGGGCAAATTATTGGCCATCCTGTTATTCAGCATTTAGGATGGGGTACCAGGAAGCAGAAAGAATAAAGAAAAGTTTGCACAGTTGTTGGGTTGAGGGTAAGTGAAAGGAGGATTGCATATTACTTTAGTTTGTTACCTTTCCTTAAACCCTGATGAAATCCTGTAATCCATGCATGTCTTTGTACATGGCAAATGGTCCAAGAAATACGAGAAGATGATGAGTTGACATTCAATATAGTGAGCAACATTAAGGCTTCAAAGGAATAACTAATCTTCACCTTTTCTCTTTTTTATTATTTTAGATTCCCGTTGCACAGATGGTGAGTATTAGAAATCTTTTGTGTTTTGAGACAGTTCTGCCACGTGCATATATCTTAGGTTTTAAAATGAGGTCTATATGTTTGCTGTATCAGATGAGTGTGCCCAAAAGGTGGAAAGGCCGTGAACATTTTATCTGATCTGCCATCTCTAAGAATGGCTTCAGTGGTTGACTATTTCAGTATTTAGTCCCTTTTTGATTAGTTTTTTTAAAAGGAGTTTTTTTTCCTTGACAAAGAAAAGCACATACAAATTCCATGGGGGAACAAATGAATGTATCCAACCAGCCCCGAAGAACAAGGCAAGGTAGAAGAGGTGGGTTGAAGTATAGGGCACACTTTATTAAGCCAATCAACTTAACATCACAATTTCAAAGGGGGCTCAGACACATGATCTGTGCCTGGTGCCAGGCTTGACCCAGAGCCAAACATTCCCAGTGAGTTTGCATAATATCTGGGTTCCTCCCAACATGCCATCTGCCTGAGGTTCCTGGCTGTAGGCTATCTGAGTTCCAGGGGAACTCTGCCTTCTCTCCCCACTCCCCCGCTCCCAGTGCTGAGTCCTACAGCCCTTCAATGATTGGAGGTCAGCTGGCTTAAACTCTCATCTGGTGCTGCTCATACTCCAGTACCAACCCATGAATGGAGCAAACATTTCTGTCAGAGGCATCCCTTGTCTTCTGTACTTCCCAGAGGGCATTCCTCAAACAGGATTTCCTCAAAGTGTTCAGTGGGGTAACAAACTTTTAAAAGATGACTGATCCGAAAATGATGTTACAACACCTCTTTGATATTGCATACAGGTCGATGTAGCAGTTGATCCAGTAAGTATTACATATCTCTTCTATTTGAAAAAGTTCTTAACTTTAGAAATAATGGAAAAGTCCCTTGAAGATTTCTTTGCACAATTTCCCCCCTGAAAATCGCAGTTTTGTTGTGCTGGAGCTGAACAGACTTGAGCTCAGCAAGAACAGACTTTCTGTTTTAGCGTGCAACCAATATTCCCTTTAAGGTGGCTGAGTGTATGTATGTGGCTTCACTTGGATGGATGGATGGATGGATGGATGGATGGATGGATTTATTGCCCATCTGTCCCACAGCAATTTAGTACAGGCAGACGTGAGAGCCAGAGGTGGTGTAACAAGGACCCCACCTCCTCCAAAGCCCCCCTCCAAAACACCCCCATTGCTTCTATAACACCCCATCAACATGGTCTGTCTTTAAAAAAAAAAAAATGACCAACCAACGAACCAATTCATTGATCAGTCAGTTCATGAGTGTGGGGTTTGTGGTTTTGGGTTCATCAAACTTGACAAACCACAAGTCACGTCGAACTGCTATGTTGGCAGTTCGGCCCCCATCTCTAATAATAATAAAATTAAAATTAAAATAAAAAAATCTACTATTTATAATTATATGTCTTAACATCAGCAGCAGCCATAATAATAAAAGACCATACCAGAATCATGGAAGATCACAGCTCAGTTTCATACCACTCATCGGAGATGGGCATGAAACAATTTTTTGTTTCGTTACAGAACAAAATGAAAAATGAAATGCCCTTTTTAAAAAATGAAATGAAACAAAACAGAATGTTTCATTTTGTTCTGTTTCATTTTCATTTATTATTAATTTTAACAAGCGCCGATCTCAGCTCTTGTCAAAAATAAATAATAAAATTAAGTGCCGACCAGCCCACTGGCTAACTGGTTGGTGCTAGCCTAAAGGGGAAAAAGTGCCAACCAGCCAGCGGGCCAGCTGGTCAGTGCTAGCCTAAAGGAAAAAAAGAAAAAAGCACTGACCAGCCCATGGGCTAGCTGGTCAGCAATAGCCTAAAGAAAACAAAAAGCACCAACTAGCTTGCAGCCTAGCTGGTCAGCACTAGCCTAAAGGCGAAAAAGCACCGACCAGCCCACGGGTTAGCTGGTCAGCACTAGCTTAAAGAAAAAAGTGCTAACCAGCGGGGCTGGACAGCTGTAAAAAATGTTTTTTAAAAGAAACAAAATGAAGAATAAAATGCATTTTTTAAAATTGTTTTGTTCCATATGAAATGAATTTTTTTTAAAAAAAACATCTCTACCATTCATGCATTTCCATCATCTTCTTATCCTGCTTTTCTAGCCTTCTACCTGTTAAATGTTAGATTGGTGGCTCCTTAGGATAATTCCTAGTCCTTCATTTTAATCCAGTGTGCTTTATGTACTGATGAAGATATATAAATAGGAGATGTACAAACAGCATTCGGTTGAGTTAATCATGGTAGCTTTTGCTCATGTTGGAGATGAAGAAGTAACTGTAGCTTTCTGTATTCCAGGTCCCACCCGTTAAGGAAAACCCGGTAAGTTTAACTCTTTTTTTTTCATGGACTAAACTGTAGCTTATTTTGAGAAGCAAGATATATAGCAATTCATGTAAATGAATTCATTTTGAACAGTGATTGTGGTGTGTAGTTTTTAGTCTGTGGTGTTTCCAAAAGAGTCCCATAGACCTAGAAAGTCTATTCCGATAGTTCTGTTAGAGGCCCAGCTCTTTGCTTAATCAAACTGATGTATCAGCAAAGGCCACGAGCAAAACTGATATTTCAAAAATCATGTTCACTTGATCAGTCCCTCTACATACGGGGAGTTTTCTCCCTAATGGAGATGAACTTGAAGACTGCAAGAAGTGGATTGAAAGAGTTTTCAATTCTCAAACTGCACAGACATTTTTTTTTTGCAGTTATTGTTTTTGGTACTGCATAAAATAGAATTTTTAGCATCTGGAAAGCTCTCTGCAGGAGTTGAAAGGTGGTGCCTGTTTACATAATGATAGTGAAACTGACTCTGCGGAGTGCCCTTTGTCCTTCAAGTGGAGGTTTACTGCTGATTCTGGTCCTGAGCTGTTACCCCTCCTATGTTGGGCCATCCTTCTGTTTAATGGCTGTTTAGTTTCTCCAAAGTAGAGGTCTGCACACTCCTCACTGCATTGGACTGCATATACTCTGTTGCTCCTTTTTTGTTTTCGTATATTGAGTCCTTTGGGTGGACAAGTCTGTGCCTTAGTGTGTTTGTGGGTTTGAAATAAACAGGAATGTGGTATTTGCCAAAAACCAGACCCTCCCGCCATGTAGGAAATGACCAGGTTCTTATGTCGGATTTGGGTCTCAGGCTCATCCATTGTTCTTCTGGGTCAGCACACTGCTTTGTTGAAAGTCCCCTTTGGATATCCACTGGCCTTAAGTGCTGTCTTCAGGTGCCTGTATTCCTTCTTCATCGCTTCTGTTGAGGTGGGGATTCTCTCTGCTCTGTGGTTTAGGGTCCTGATGACTCCTACTTTGTGTTGTAATGGATGGTGGGAGTCAAACAATAAGTACTGATCCATGCGGCTGAGTTTCCTGTAAACTTCTACTCCCAGGCCACGGTCGGGTCTGATAATGACTGTACAATCCAGGAAAGTCAGCCTGTTGTCTTGGGTGTCTTCCCTAGTGAACTTAATATTAGGGTCCACTGCATTGATGTGGTCTGTAAAGGCCTGTACTTCCTGAGTCTTGATTTTCACCCAGGTATCTAGCTTCCTTCAGACTGATGAAGCTATTTGGATGAGCTGTGAAATGTTTCAATCTCGCAAGAAAAAAAGTCCAGTTGCCATGACTCAACTTCCAGATAAACTCAACTGGATGACTGAGAATCTTCACTGATATTTGTTGGTTTTTCCATGCTTTACCACTGCACGCTTTGGGCTGTACTTTGTATCTGATTAAAAAAGAGTAGTAATAATAATAGAAGGTAGACTGAATAATAGTGTGGTCTTGATCTGTCTTTGAATATACTCTGAAATAACATTAGATATGAGAACTTATTGTACAATTCTACTTTGTAGCTAACCAAAGACAAAGAAGTCCTGCTGCAACAAGTGAGTACTGCTAATAATTTTGCATTCTAAATTCTTTCAACGTATACTGGAAGGCTTGTTTGGATGATCTTGAGACACCCTTCCCCATGTTTCCTACTCCTTGTGTCCCACCAGCTGTCGATCCCAAGATCCCTTCAACAGCTTTCATTGTTCAGTGGTGGTGAACCTTTGGCACTCCAGATGTTTTGGACCACAACTCCCAGAATTCCAAGCCTGTATTGCAAATGGCGGACTATGGGAGTTGTGATCCAAAACATCTGGAGTGCTGAAGGTTCACCGTAACTGCTCTACAGCCTGAGGTTCAATGCCACCGTCCTTATTCCATCACAAATCCAAGCCGAAGAACACATGGCTGAATTGAACAACTGTTCTTCCCATGATTTATCTTACTTCTGCTTTTCTCTTCTCAAGCTGTACTTTCCTCTGTTTGGGTGGTTTTATTAGGCAGTAGTGCAAGGGCTTGCCTTGTGTTCGTATTATCAAGCATTTCTACTGAGACAAAGTAAAAACCTTCTAGGTGGAAAGGAAAAGGTTGGATCAGGTACAATTTGAAAAACAAATACAGTAGTTGATCTTGAAGCGCTCCCCCCCCAATAAAGAGCATTCATACCTCTTCTCTTATCACTTTTTTCTCTTATCATCTGCTGTCTGTCTCTGAAAATAAAATGTCCTTGCACTTTTCTTTGGTATAGATAATGCACCTTGTTCAAGAAGGAGACTCACTTGTGAGTATTGCTCATAATAATTCTAATCCATCCATCATTTAGTTTTTCCTGATGCAGTTCAACCGCCTGGAGTGACATCGCTGTCAGATGGGTGGTATAGAAAAGCAATACATAAAATAAAATAAAATAAAATAAATATAGTAATGCAGACCAGAGCTGCTTACAGGGATAACATGAAATCATTTATTTTTATTATACCATTAAAAAAAACCAAACATACAGAAGGGCCACGTGGGTTTGTTTTCCTGTCCTGCTCCCTAAAATCCTTGTTGTAAAAGTTTCACATTTTACCAAGCAGAATTGTGTATCTTAAACCATGCAGGTAAAGCAACCTCAGCAGTGAGAAGTGAAGGGGTAGAAAATCAATCAATGAATGGATTAAAATTTGAATGAATAATAAATGAATATACATCAGAAGCGATATTACATTACAATATGATTAAACAGTATAGACTTCAGCCTCATTCAGTCTTTGCCAACCTCTGAGTCATTTGGAAAATACTGAATAAGAAATAATTGTGTATTTTTATGTTGTAGATAAAAGAAATTATGAACACTGGATCGGAAGATGTGAGTACCCTTTGGCAGGAAATATCTTCTATTCTGAACCGAATGTAGAATATATGTACAATTTTCTTGTTCTGATTTCCACCAGAGATCGAGTGTTTGCTTCTGAAATGTCCCAGTTAGGGTACCAAATGCAAAACGAGCAATGTTGCCATTCTCATCCTTCTACTCAATTATCCTTAAAGCCCATCAACTCTTTTGTAGATGGAAAAGCTGGTTTGTTGCACTCTTTTTCTCCATCTTCTCTACCATTTCTTATTTCTTATGACCCTTTTCTTATTGTGGAAGATCCTTCAAGCAGGGCCCTGCCTTTGTGCCTGCCATTCTAAAACACACTACCCGTTGAGAGTGGTTTGTGGTCGGTTTCTCCGTCCTTGCTACAGAACAGTCACAAGGCATACTGGGGTTCACATCCAAACCCTCCATTTAAAAAGCCAGGTCCCTCCTGGAAATCTTTGACATTCTGCAGGCAATACAAAAGAAATCCAACTCTATTGGAGTTTCTGTGGAAGGCACAGATTCTGTCACTAAACATACTGAGACAACATCAACGTCTTGGTGACCCAAGAAAAATGTCAATTAAACCAAATGTGCAGAAGCATTGTGGTGAATAAATTGCTTAGATTTTTTTTTCTCCCTGCCCCTGCCATTCTGGTCCGCCGTATTGAATGCTGCTATCTCTGTTTTTATCTTTTTTAATTTTGTGTAAACCGCCCTGAGCTCCCGTTTGGGAAATAGGTGCGGTATACAAATCTGAAAACAAATAAATAAAATAAAATAAATACTGCAACTAGAACGCCCCTCCAAAATAAAGAGCATTTAGATGTCTGAATGAAGATTAGTCTCTTGCCTTTTTTTTTGAGAAAAATATGCCACTGTACTTTTTTATGTTTTAGGTAAAAGAAGAAAGCAAGAAATTAGAATCAGAGGTGAGTATTGGTGATAATATTTGAGGCCATTCTTTCAAATATATTTTTCTTGACACAACAAAAATATGATTGTCTGAAGGGATTATTTATCTTAAATAATTTAAGTGCATAGTAGGGGCTACTACAGCACATTTTGTCTCTGTGTGTACATTACAACAGTAAAGGTGGCTTAAAATTGGGGGGACAATGCTATGACCCCTAATGGCATTCATGAATCTTTATAACTGCTTAATTTTTCCAGTGATTTCCTTGCTGAATGGAGATTGCTCCATGTGGCTTTTCAAAGCTAGCGTTATAAAGGCACCATGAATGAAAGCGTTTATTGTTCTGCTAACTACTTGTTCTGGCCTTTAATTTAATCAGCCCTGCATGTTTCTAAGTCTTCTTTCAGATTAGATGTTTCTGGTGTGTCCTGTGTTTGTACCATTCTAAAGCAATGTGCTGGTTGATGGTGCTAAATAAACAGTATCAGCCATCAATATTTGATTGAGTTAGGAATGTACCATCTCTGAGTATATGAAGTAACAATGTTGTTATGTATTACAGTTTAACGCCCTTAAACAAGGATTGTGTGTGCTCGTGAGTATTGCTGATCATTTTGATGTCCAATCTTTTAGTTTGCAGTACATATTTTAAAATTGCTTAGAATTTCTTCAAATCTTGATTGGAGGCTCTTAGTCCTGCCTTTTGGTTTTTACATTTCTTAACATTTGTGTGCATTGGCAATACTTTATAAATAATAATAAAAGTCATATTAATAAGGGAAGCTAGATTTAATGATGGTTTTGACTTTATCCATCTTTGAATATTCTCTGAAGTAACATGGAACAAGAGATCTCATTCTAAAATTCTCCATTGTAGCTAACCAGTGACAAAGCAGCCGTGATGCAACAAGTGAGTATTGCTAATAATTTTCCAATAAAAAAAAATATTTTAACTCATACTGGAAGGCTCAACTGATAGTGATCCTGGCAATGAGTATCCAAAATGAGGCACCAACAATGAAACACTCTAATTCTACTAATGACCCACCTTCAAAAATTATAGATTTTTTTCATTGAGATGGAAAATTGGTGGTTAATTTATTCTTATCCCCCTGCATTTTTCATCCTCCAGTTTTCTCAGCTTTTTCTTCTTTCATATTAGAAGCTTGTTTGTTCTCTTTCCATTGTTGCTATGAAGTCAGTTATCATGTACATAGTCAGCACTATATAAAGAATGGTAGCATTAATATGGAGTATTTGAATGAAAGTCTTTTGACTAAATCTGAATGTAAAAGAAATGCGTAGCAATATATAATTTGTAGACTAGAGCTGTTATTGATAATTTAAAATGAGAAAACAAGGTCTGTGATAATTTCTAGTTGCATGTCTCTTGGTTTACATGGATGCATTTCATAAAGAAGGCAATTGATAGAGTTGGATGGCTCTCCAGGGGCTTTTGTACTGATGTCTAATTTCTACATGTGACATTTCTTCTATTTTAAATGCAAATTGCACAAAGAACTCTTCTGATAAATTCTGTTAAAAGCTTTTTTCTGACTGTTATGGATTTTTGGGGCTGTTTGACAGTGTTCTGGAAGCCTTTGAGAATACTTTGTTCTGACTGTTAAGCCTAGGTGTCAGCTACCTTTTCTGTCAACAAGAGAAAATAAAGGAAACACATCCCAAACTATACAACCCATGTTATTATATCCATATTTGAAAGTTTGGCTCTACAGTTCTGCTACTAAATACTAGCAAGGTAATCTTGGTTTCTCTAACACTATGAAAAGAGAACAGAAGAGGTGCCAGCTGCCTGCGATGTTAAGACACTTTAAAAAAATCTATCTTATTTTCTCTTTAAGCCATTATTTACCCTGGCTTGGGTGTTTTGGTTTGAGCCTCCTCAGAGAGCAGAGCAGGGACTTTTGTTTTCCTTTATTATTAAACCTCCTAGTTGAGGCAAGGCAAATTACTTGTAGATGGGAAGAAAAATAATCAGACTAAGGTTGGATAACAACACTTGGAAGAAACTTCAGATGTCTTAGTAAAGTTTCATCTGCTGTTTATCTCTGAAAACAAAATGTCACTGTGCTTCTCTTTGTTGCAGATGAAAACCCTTCTTGAAGAAGCAAAAATGCTTGTGAGTATTTCTAATAATTCTATTGGTTCAATTGCTTAGTTTTTCCTGAGGCATGTCATATCTATCTAGTTCTATCTAGAAGATAAGTGGGATATAAATACAATAATAAATAAATAAATAAATAAATAAATAAATAAATAAATAAATAAATAAATAAATATAGTAATCCAGACCAGAGCTGCTTAGAGGGAGAACATAAAATCATTAATTGCACCACCCCCCAAATTGAACATGCATAAGGACCACGTTGATTTGGTTCCTTCCCCCTTAAAATCCTTGTTGTAAAACCTTTATGGGCAAGCAGTGTTTTACCAGGCTGAATTACAAATGCTAGTTTTAAGCTAAAAAGTCCCAAACAGCTTGGTTTCAGGGTATACAGGTATGAGCGATCGGTATTCTCCATATCAGATTGCTTGGGCTTTTATAGCAAGACTTTCTAACACACTCACAAAGAGTGGGGGCGGGGGAAAGAGATGCAAAAGACATTTTTTCAGTGACTGTTCTGTGGCTACAAAACCCCTTCTTACAGAAGCTCCAACTGGCCACTTCCCATCTGTTTCTCAACATGGATGAGAAAAAGCAAAGCAAAAAGCAAATGTTCTGCTTATATACCGCCCCATACCACTACAAGTAGTCTCTGGGCGGTTTACAATTTTGATTACAGTGTGCAGGCTACACATTGCCCCCCCCAGCAAGCTGGGTACTCATTTTACCGACCTCAGAAGGATGGAAGGCTGAGTGAACCTTGAACCTGCTACTGGGGATTGAACCCAGGTCGTGAGCACAGTTTTACCTGCAGTACAGGCATTTAACCACTGCGCCACGAGGCTCTTTTCAGACAATATTAATATACAAAATTTGTAAAGTACCACAATGGAAGGGATTTCAAGGGGAATCAGATTCAAGGTCCTGGTTTTGATTTACAAAACCCTCCATGGCCTAGGACCTGACTACCTGACAGAGCGGATCGACCAGCGGTCAACATCGGCCCACCTGACTAGGTTGTCGCGGGCGCACATGCTGCATGTGGCCATGCCCAGGGAGGCTCGGAGAACATCCACCTGTACCCGAGCCTTCTATGTGGCTGGCCCCACCATGTGGAACCATCTCTCAGCAGAAGTGCGCCTAGCAGAGTCCCTGCCAGCCTTCCGAAAGGCATTAAAAACTCTCCTTTTTCGGGAGGCGTTTGGTGACTAAAGGTTTTTTCCCCCCCCCACCATCTTCAATTGCCATCTTTCTGTTGCTTAACCTGGTTATCTGGTTTAAACTGTTTAATTGTTTTATTTCATTGTTTTATTTAATTGCTGTTATATTGTTATGTTGTAAACCGCCCGGAGTTCCTTTGGGAAGACGGGCGGTATATAAACTTAATAAATAAATAAATAAATAAATAAGAACTATCCTTCTATTCATTTAAATGGTTAATTTATCACTGGCTTTCAGAAGGGTGCCTCTGTGTTGCCACGCATTAATAATAGTGTTTTATTGTTTTCAACAACACACATTTTGTAATTATTTTAGAATTTGCATTTTGTAATTATTTTAGAATTTGTATTTTGTAATTATTTTAGAATTTGCATTTCTTAAACCATTTGTATAAAACAACCAGGCCATTCTGCAGGAAGAAACAAGAGTATAAAATGAATGGGTGAATGAGTAAATAAGGAAATGATCAGGCAAATAAATGAACGAATGAACATTTTAAGGGATATATTATATTATGATTACATAGAACTGACTTTATCAGAAGTCAGCCTCTGCAAACCTCTGTGTAATATGCATTGTAAGGAATCAGAAATGACTGTACGTTTCCCTATTGTAGGCCAAGAACTTGTCAGAAGACGTGAGTACTATTGCTGATTTTGCTTTCTTTGATACTGAGAGTGGAACATAGGTAGACTTCATCTAACTAGAGGAATCCCAGTTGTTACTACAATAGATGGGGTCTTTGTTTCTGAACTTGGTGTATAAATGCAAAATGAATGCTGTTAACACATTCTTCAACAAGATTTGCCTTATTGCCTATAGACACTATAATGAAGGACTGCATGTTGTTCCTCATTACTGTAAGCTGCCTTGGGTTATCTTCCATGGAATAGATCTATCTATCTATCAGAGGTGGACATGAAACAGAAAACCGATGGTTCGGTTTGTTCTGTTTCAGGCCTACCCTTGGTTTGGTTTGGTTCGGGTTCGTACGGATTTTTAAAAAATACTTGTACGAACCTGAACCCAACCCAACCAGTTTGAGTCCAACGGGCAGCAGCAAGCTGGTCGGCTTGGGATGGCTCCAGTGGGAGAAGGGATGCCCTCCTGCCAGGCCTGTCTTTTGTTTTTTTAGGCTCCCTGCCACTGGCCCCAAGCCAGCACCTCCAAAAGCAAAAGACAGGCTGGGCAGGAGGGCACCCCTGTCATAGGAGCGGGGGGGGGGAGTTTAAAGAGCCCTTTCTTCCACCCTCCCCATGGGGTGGTGGTGGGGAGATCGGGCTGTTGGCACCCATCAGTTGTTTGGCACTGGCTTCAGACTAGCACAGATCAGCTGCTAGGCACTTGAAATCTTTCTCATAGGAATGCATTGCTAATGCATTCCTATGGGAAAACAAAAAAAACGAAGGGGAATGAAGCAGAAATTTCTGCTCTGTTTCGTTTCATTTTTCTAGGATGGGTCAGTTCATTATTCATTTTGTTCCCTAATGAAACGAATAACGAATAATGAAATGAATAATAAATTTATTTTGTGCCCATCTCTACTATCTATCTATCTATCTATCTATCTATCTATCTATCTATCTATCTATCTATCTATCTATCTATCTATCTATCTATCTATCTATCTATCTATCTATCCTTCCTTTCTTCTTTCCCTCCCTCCCTCCCTCCCTCCCTCCCTCCCTCCCTATCTATCTATCTATCTATCTATCTATCTATCTATCTATCTATCTATCTATCTATCTATCTATCTGTCTGTCTCTGTCTCTGTCTCTGTCTCTGTCTCTCTCTCTCTCTGTCTCTCTCTCTCTCTCTCTCTCTCTCTCTCTCTCTCTCTCTCTCTCTCTCTATCTATCTATCTATCTATCTATCTATCTATCTATCTATCTATCTATCTATCTATCTACATTGAGAGTGGTTTGTGATCAACTGCTCCATCCTGATTACAAAACAGTCTCAAGGCAGAGCGGGATTCATCTCTTCCATTTAACAAGCCTCTTATCTCAAAACCACCTATGCTCTGAAAACTGTTGATACACTATATTAAATAATATAAATGAAATATACTTTTCCGGTGGAGCCTCTCTTGCAAAAGGCACAGATTATGTCACTGAACATACTGAGACTAGATAAGCATCTTGTGGACGGAAAGGAGGGGGGAAAACAATTCACCCACTGCAAAACCAGGGAGACCAGGATGAATAAATGCTACATCTAGAATCTCCCAAGTGAAAAAGCATTTAGATGAATTTACAAAGATTCATCTGCTGGCTGTTTTACTTCTGGAAATAAGATATCATTATACTTTTCTGTGTTGTAGGAGCAAGAAGATGTTCAGAAAGCAATAGAACAAGTAAGCATCACTGATAACTTTATGATTAATCTTTCAGTTTTTACTGACACATTTTTTTAAATAACCAATGTATGATTGTTTGGAAAGTTTTTTCAAGGTTGGGCCTAGGTCCATACAGGTATGCTCAATAATTCAGGTGCATAGTGTGCACAACTACAATACACCTTGTCTCTGTGTATATTTTAAAGCTTGGAGAACAACATCTATGACACCCACTCAACATTCATGAAGCCACATAACTTTGTAATTTTCCAATGATTTTTTTGCTGAACTGAGATATTTCCATGTGATTTCAAAGCTAGTGGTGTAAAGGCAACATGAGTGAAAGCGTTTCCTCTTCCACTGCCCAGTTGATCTGACTTTTAATTTCATTGATATTACATGTTTCCCAGTTTCTTGTTAGATTAGAAGTTTCCCCTGGGACATCGATGTGTCCTATTTTTGTACCATTCTAATATGTCCACTCTGTTGATGTGGCTAACTGAACAATAGCAACCAATAGCATTTGTGTGACTTGCCATTACAGTAGTTTGATTTACCCATTTTTTGGTCTAAGAAGTAACTGTGTCTTTCTGCATTACAGATTGAAGAAGGTTTACATAAACTGCAAATGGCAGTAAGTATTGCTGATTTCTACAAATTTCTTCCTGATTTTTGTTTGTTATGTTTCTTAAATTGTGCAGCTTGGGGACATTTGGTTAACAACAATAGTTGCTATAATAAAAGAAGTTAGATGTAATGATGGGTTGGGTTTTATCCATTTTTGAATGTTCTCTAAAGTAACATTAAACATAAGAACTAATTGCACAATTCTGCCTTGTAGACTGACAGTGACTTCGAACAGGTGGTGCAAGAAGTGAGTATTGCTAATACTTTTGCGTTTCAAAATCATACTGGAAGGGTCAACCAGATGACTCTGTAATGACCCCGGCAACTAGTGTACTAAATGGGGTACCAACAATGAAACACTCTCATTCTATTAATGGCCCAGTTTCAAATATCACATAATGTATTTTTTCCTCTGAGATGTAAAACTAGTAGTTTTTTAATTATTATTTCCATGTTCTTTTCTTCCTTCTATTCTCTGTGCTTTATTTTACATTAGAAATCCCTTGAGAACAAGATATTCTTTTATTTTGCTGCCATTCTAAATTCAGTGATCATACACATGAATGGCACTATATAAGCAATGGTAATATTAATGAGGAGTACTTAGATTTCTCAGTGATAGTCTTTTGATTAAATCTGAGCATTAAAAAATCATGTGCACTTTCCTATATTGCAGAGCTAGATTGAAACAAAGCAATGTCTATGATAACTTCTGGTGGCAAGTCTGTTGGTTCACATGGATGCATTTCATGAAGAAGGCAATTGATAGGGATGAATGGCTTTGGAGAGCCATTCATGCCTATCAATTGCCTTCTTCATGAAATGCATCCATGTGAACCAACAGCACCAATGTCAAACTTCTGCATGTGATATTTCTTCTTCTATTTTAAATACAACATGCACAGAGACATCTTCTGATAAGGTCTGCTAAAGGTTTTGTTCGAATGGTTAAACCTAGGTGTCTGCTTTCTTCCTTATCATCCGGGGGAGGGGAGAATCAGAGCAAAGACCCACTTCATACTACCCTTTTCAGGGTAGGCTACCAAAGAAGGCTAATAATTATGTCTATATTTGAAAGACTTGCCTATCAAAACCTGCTATGGAGTACGTGCAGGTTAGTTTCTCTAACACAATGGAAAGGAACTATAGTCCAGATTTTGGGAGAGGTGCCTTCTGCCCATCACGTCAACAATTATCATTGTTGGAAAAGATTTGCAGTACAATGGTAAATGCTTGTATTTGACAGCTGATATGCTCACCCCCAGTCTTTGCTCTTCTGCCTTAACTATCCCTGCCTGTGTTTCCCATGCCTCAAGTCCCACCAGCTATCCATGTCCAGAAAAAGAACAAACTCAACAGCTTTATTCTTTCTGTCACTCCCCACCCATGGGATACTGCTTGATATTTATAGAGAGCATGCAGATGTCTTAAGGAACTCCTCTGAAAATAAAATGTCACTGTACTTTTTCTTTTTTGTAGCTAAAAGTCATGCTTCAAGAAGCAGATTCAGCTGTGAGTACTACTAATAGTTCTTTATAACCAGTCTTTTAATTTTTATAGAATCATAGAATCATAGAGTTGGAAGAGACCTCAAGACTCATCTAGTCTAACCCACTGTCATGAAGGAACCCCCATCAAAGTACTGCTGACAGATGGCCATCCAGCCTCTGCTTTAAAACCTCCAATGAATGAGACTCTACCACTCTTCATGGTAGCTTATCCCACTGCCAAACAGCTCTAACCATTAGGAAGTTCTTTCTAATGTTTAAATTAAAAAATAACCTGTCCCTGTTCAATTTGACATCCTTTCAAATATTTAAACATAGCTATTACTCTGTCAAGATCATTTTGGATTCTCATCCTATCCTCTAGGGAATTAGCCACTCCTCCCAAGTTGGTATTATTTGCAAATTTAATCAGCCTACTCTCTATCCCTCATCCAAGTCATTAATAAAGATATATAGCAATCTATACTAGAGTTGTGTAGAAGGAGAATATAAAATCCTTTATAGAACTGCTACAGAAGATAAATTAATTTAAAAAAAATTGAATTTTAAAATATGTTATTTTTGTAATTCCTTGATGTACCAGCTTCATCGGCTGGCAGAATTCCAAATATTGGTTTCAAGTAGAGATGGGCATGAAACAAAAAACAAAATGCTGTTTCATTATTTTGATAAGTAACGAATTACTTCATTAGGTAACGAAATGGAAGGATTCATTTCATTTAATTTCGTAATGAAACATCATTTCCCCCCTCTAGAACGAAACAATTCATCCTAGAGAAAATGGCAGAAGAGCTTCCTCAATCTCTTCCCTATAAGTCCCTGAAAATTGGAGAGGTTTGGGGGTCAGGAGGCTGAGCTATTAAGTTCCAAAGGGAGTGCCCCTAGGGGAAAACAATCTTTCTAATTGGATTTGGATCTTTGGAAGCCAAGCCATGGGTGAGGGATTAGCAATGCTGCCACTTGGCTTCTGGTTCCAATGTTAGTTCCACCAATCTCAAAGACACAGTCAGTGCAGACATGAGAAGCCCTTTTCAGTGGCTGCTCTCCGGCTGTAGAACTCTCTCCTACTGGAGATCTAGCTGCCTCCTCCCTTCTCTCCACCCACCAAAGGCCTCCCTTTTCAGACAATCCTGAATGTGAACAATTTGTAAACTGGCACCAGAGAAGGGATTCAAAGGGGAGAACATTGTTCTTTTTTAAACTTGGGTTTGTCACTTTCACAAGGGTGTTTAGATTTTCTTTTAATATTTATCATGTTTATGGTATTTTAATAATGGGAGTCGTACATTTTGTAATTACTTTAGTACTGGTGTTTATAAACCAGTTTCGTAAAATGGGCTGAGATGGAATGCACAAACAAGCAATGAATGGACAAATAAATAAATAAATAAGCATTATAAGAGATATATTATAACACATTTAAATATTATACACCTAAATTATATTTAGTCTCTGCCAACCTCTGAGTAATTTGGAAAATATGGAATAAGAAATAACTGTGTATTTCTATGTTGCAGATCAGTAAAATTAAGGAAACTGCATCAGAAGATGTGAGTACAGTTGCCAGTTTTGCAGGAAACATTGCTCACTTTGTACCAAACATATAGAGTGAAATTTCAAGGTAGAATATCCTTGATTGGGTGATTTCCAGTAGCTACCATGAGAGATCAAATGTTTCCTTTTGAAATGTTCCACTTAATGTACTAAATGCGAAAAATGAGTGACATCACCAATGTCATCCTTCCACTGGATTAGCCTTAAAGCCCATACATAGACCAGTGATGGCGAACCTTTTAGAGATTGTGATTCAAAACCCACTAATTTTTCGCAAAGTGCCAGTACAATAATTTAACCTGAATACAGGTGGCTATGAAGGGTCGGTGTCGGATGCCCACAGAAAGGGCTCCGAGTGCCACTTTTGGCACCCGTGCCATAGGTTGGCCAACGCTGCCATAGACTCTGCAGACCTTCTACTAGAGAAATGTTTGTTTGTTTTACTCTCTCCCTCATCTTCTTCTCTGCCCTTTCTTATTTCTTGTGACTCTTTTCCAGAGTAGAGTCCTGCCTGTTGGCCTGTCTTTAAAAAATATTATACACATTGAGAATGGCTTCTAATCAATTGTTCTGAAACAACCACAAGGCATAGTTGTATTCATGTCAAAGCCTCCATTTAAAATGCCACATCCACTTTAGAAGTTTTGGACACTCCCTAGACAATATATTTAGAAAATCTACTTCTTTGCTGGAGCTTCTCTTCTATGGAAGGCATAAAGTTTGCTACTGAGCATGCACCAATGTTACAAAATAAACATCTTGCAGATGGAAGAAATATATCAATCAAGTCAGTGCAGAACCAAGGATGTTATGGTTAATAAATACTGCATTTGGAATAGGTAGTGTTTAAATTTATTAATGACGATGTCTGTCCTGTCTTCCTTTGACATTAAGATGTCACTGTACTTTTTATTTGATAGGTGAAAGAAGATCTTCCTGTAGTAAAAGCAGAAGTGAGTATTATTAATCATTTTATGGTCAATCTTTTAATTTTTGCTGAAATATTTATTATAGTAATCCATATATGATTATCTGAAGCATTTTTTTCAGGGGTGAGCAGAGATCCATGGTGGTGTGTGAAATAATTCAGGTGCAGAATAGCTGCTAATATAGCAAACCCATTCTCTACATATGTACATTGAAACAGAAAAAGTGTTTTAGAATTGGTGAAACAATACTTATGAAACAATACCCTCGATGGACATTTGTGAATGTTATAACAGTTAATTTTAGGGTGATTTCCTTGCTGGTTGGAGCTCGTTCCAAGGAGCCTCTCAAAGCTAATGCTGAGGGAATGTGTTTCATGTCTCCTATTTTCATGTCATTCTGAAGCATTTTGAGGTAGTAGATATTATGGAAAGATTGGGGTGCTTTCTTTGCTCAATTGATAGGAGCCAATATTCTGTTTCTGTTTGAATATTTCTGCCTGTTTGCCTTTGGGATCCTGTAAATATGGGCATGTTTTACTGCTTTTATGCTGATATTCTCGTTCTAATTCTTAAGTATTTTGTGCAGTGAGCGTGGTAAATAAACAATATGAACCAACAGCATTAAGGTAATTTATAAATGGTTTGCTCTATCCACCTCTAGGCATTGTACGTAACTGTGTCTTTCTGCGTTACAGCTTACCAAAATACTTCATGCATTGAACATTCTAGTAAGTATTGCTGATTATTTCGATGGCCAATATTTTACTTTTCTAAGTTTTCTTTTAAATTATTGAAATTTTGATTGGAGGCCCCTTCGGAGAGCAATCCTTCCTTTTGATTGTTAAACTTCTTAACACTGTGGACAATAGAGGCATTTGTAAGTAAAACAAATAGTTGGAGTAATAAAGGAAGGTAGACCTGTTGATAGTTTGGATTTTAACCAAGGAGCCTCGTGGCACAGTGGTTAAATGCCTGTACTGCAGGTAAAACTGTGCTCACGACCTGGGGTTCGATCCCAGGTCGTAGGCTCAAGGTTCACTCAGCCTTCCATCCTTACGAGGTCGGTAAAATGAGTACCCAGCTTGCTGGAGGGGGGTGCAATATGTAGCCTGCATACTGTAATTAAAACTTTTAAACCACCCAGAGACTATTTGAAGTGGTATGGGGCAGTATATAAGCAGAACACTTTGTTTTGCTTTGCTTTTATTCACCTTTCGACATTCTCTGAAGTAACATTCAGTATTGTACAATTCTATATTTTAGTCTGATATACTTAAAGGACCAGAAAAAGTGAGTATAACAATTTGTCATGGGAAAATCTTTTTACTCACACTGGATATTTTGACTTTGTGATTTCCAGTAGTTACTCTGACTAGGAATGATGTTTGCTTCTGACTTTTGACAAGTATGCTGTATACAACATATACACTGATTGGTCCACTTTCAAAAATCGTAAACTTAATTTTTTATCTGAGATGGAAAACCCGTGGTTGAGTTTTTCTTATCTTACAGTTCACTATTTTCCTACAGTTCTCTCCTCTGTATCTTCTTTTACATGAGAAGATTGTTTCGCACAAGGGTTTGTTCTCTTTTGATGCCACTCTAAATTCATTTAGGGCACCCATGGGTGGCACTACATAAACAACAGTAATATTAATGAGGAAGATTTGAATAGTTGAACGACAGTCCTTTTTCTATCCCAGAGTGCAAAAAAAAAAAAAAACCCCTCTCTGTATTTTCCTACCTAATAGAATAAAACTACCATTGGATCTAAAGCCAGAAACCATTTTTTTCCAGGAGAATTTGGAAGCTTGAATAAAAGTCATTTGTCTAGTTTGGAGTGTAAAACACACACACACACACACACACACACACACACACACACACACACACACACACACACACACACACACACACACACACACACACGTCTACATTGTAGGCTACACTGAGAATCTAAAACCAGATATTAACATGGGTGATCCTTTTTGGTGGCATGTCTAATAGACTATTCGGATGCATTTGATAAAGAAAGCAATGGATATGACTGGATGGCTCTCCTGGGGCTTTTTCATTAATACCAAATTTCTGAAGCAACAGAACTAACAGAACTAAAAGACAACCAAAATATTGTAGACTGCCATTCGGGAGAGGTGCCATGGCCCAATCATATCAAGACTTTTATTTTATCTATCCTGTTCTTACACTTAAACATGCATTTTTGGAACAGGTCCAACTCCATCAGAACTCTATATTGTATTTAAGATTTGATTTTAGTGGCAAATGCTCTAGCCCTTCAGTTGACATGCCCACCCCAGCCTTCGCTCTTCCATCTCTACCCTCTGCCCATGTTTTCCACTACAGCAGTCCATGTCCAAAGATCTCCTCAACAGTGTTACTCCTTCTGTTCCTTACCATCCAGAGGATACTGCTTCATTTGTACAATAGGACCCCTGTATCCACTGATTCGTTAACCACTGATTCATCTATCCACAATTGGCAGAGGAAATAAATAATTCAGGAGCCACAAAGCAACCTTACCATCTGAGGCGGCAACGGCTGGGTCTCTTCACTCTTGAAGGGCGGCTCCTCAGAGGTGACCTGATTGTGTGGACAAAGTAGATAAGGAAAAACTTGTTTCCCTATTGCACAACACTAGAATTAGAGGGCCCTCCATGAAACTTTTGGGTCCTAGATCTCAAACAAATGAGAGGAAGTACTTTTTCACCCAGAGGATCACTGGTCTGTGGAGCTCCTTTCCAGAAGAAGTGGTGACAGGTTTCAGCCTTGACAGTTTTAAGAAAGGATTAGACAAGTTCATGGAGAACACGGGTATCAATGGCTATCATTATGGACGCCTAAGGACAACCTCCAGGTTGGTGAGATAGGAAGGATATCTCTCAATGCCATTTGCAGGGAATCATAAGCAGGTGACGACATCTGCTTGGCAATACCCTGAAGCAAATGGTAAGCCTCTGTGTGAAACAGAACGCTGGACTGGATGGGCTGTGGCCTGTTCCAGCAAGGCTGTTCTTATGTTCTTATACTGTCACAAACAGCATCTGTAAAGCAGACTACTGTCATAAAACAGCAGCCCTAAAGCAAACTACTGTCACAAAACAGCACTTTTTTGGGGGGGGTGGGGGGGGGGGGGGATTGGTGTTCTCTCTTATCCACGGTTTTTGTTACCCATGAGAAAGTCTGGAACTGATCCCCAGTGGATACCGGAGTTCTACTGTATTTTCCTTCTATTCTCTCTCATCCCCCATAGCCTGAGAACCCCCTCCAGGAGTAGTGCAGGGACTTTTCTTGTTTTCCTATTCTCAAGCCTTCTAGTTGAGGCAAGGTAAATACCTTATACAATAGCTGGGATGCAAAATAATAATCAATCAGACCAGGACTGGATGAGGCACATTGTGGATAGTAAATGCTCCACCTAGAAGACCCCCCGGGAAAGAGCATTGAGAGGTCTTAATGTCATTTCATCTGCTGTCTTTCTCTGAAAATAAAACGTCACTGACTGTGCTTTTCTTTGTTGTAGATAACAAACCATGTTCACGAAGCAAAATCAATTGTGAGTATTGCTATATAAGTCTTTCTGTTGAATGACTATTAGTTTTTCCCAAGGCGTTAGAATCCAGATCAGAGTTGTTTAAGAGGGAGAACATGAAGTCCTTTACAAGAGCTGTTGTGTCGTTACAGAAGTGACCGACTCTTCCTGACCCCATGTCCATGGAGTTTTCTTGGCAGGAATACTGGAGTGGCTTGCTAGTTCCTTAACACTAAAGAAACAAATGGGCACTATAGATCTTCTTCACCGTAAAATCCATGTTGTAAAAGTTTCACAGGCTAGAGATGTCACATGCTGGTTTTAACCTGCCTAGTCCTTAATGACTTGGCTATTTGAGGGGTTGTGGTTTTCCATATCAAGCTCTCTGGCCTTTCTGACCATTTGCAGGAGGTCTCTCAGTTCTAATACACTGATACTTTGGTGCAGAAAAGGAAAATGGTCTTTTCAGTGGGTCTTCACAGACTGCTCAACCCTTCCTTTCCATCCTTCCACCTGCAGAGAAAGACCTTCCTTTCTCAGGCAGTCTTAATGTGTAACATTTATTAACTGCTCCCACAAGAAGGGATTTTCAGGGGAGAATTTTTCTGTTCGTTTCAATCTTGGCTTATTCACTGGCCTTCAGATGGGCGTTTCTATTATGCCCTTTAATACTTATTTTACTTATTGTATAATACTATTAAAAAGCATAGATTTAATCATAATTCAACTTCTCTGGTCCTCTGTGTAATTTAAAAAATATTGGATAAAAAAAACCTGCATATTGTTGTTGTTGTTGTTTTTTGTAGATTGACCACATCAAGTCAAAAGTTCCAGAAACTGTGAGTACTGTTGCTAATTTTACAGGGGAAATGGTTTGCTTCACAGTGAACATAAAATATGCAGTAGCAACTCCATATCTGTGGCATTTGTATCTGTTGGTTCACTTATGAATATATATATTCTAACAATGAAGCTACCAGGGTTGGAAGCCATTCCCCATGGATACAATTCTCCTGATACATGTAGAATTTAATCATCCTTTAGCCTTAAACTATTCATCTTGTATTGGGGGACAACTTTTTTGCTTGTCTCTTTTTTCCCTTCTTGTCTTTCCTCTTTTATTTTCTGTCTCTTTTCTTAAAGAAGATTTGTCACTGTACTTTCCTTTGTTGCAGGAACATGCAGTTTATAATAAAATGAAATCAGTTGTGAGTATTTCAAATAATTGCATGGTCTTTTAGTTTTAACTGAAACATTTAATATAGAAATCCATGTTTGACTGTCTGAAGATCTATCTATCTATCTATCTATCTATCTCTATCTATCTATCTATCTATCTATCTATCTATCTATCTATCTATCTAGTTTTTGGGGGGAGGGGCAGCGATATGTTAAATAATTCAGTGCATAGTATGTGCTACTATAGTACACTTTCTCTCTTTGTGTAGACAACAGTGAAGGTGCTTTAAATATGGGCGAACAAACCCTGTGACGCCATGCCAACATTCATGGATCCACACATCTGAATAATTTTCAAGGGAATTCCTTGCTGAACTGAGATCATTGTTTGTGTCTTCTCAAGTCTATAAATGCTCCATGAGTTATGTTTCTTCTCTGCTAAATATATTGTGTTGATCTTTACTATCCGGGATCTGATACATTTCCCATTCTCCTTTTAGATTGGAACTTTCCATTGGGACACTAATGTGTCCTATTTTTATGCTATTGTGAAGCAATGTGTGCATTATGAACCAAAAACATTTGCATGACTTAGCTTGTTCTACCAGTCTGTGCGCATCTCTGAAGTTACTGTGGTTTTGTTGTTTTGTTTGCATTGCAGGTTGACAAACTTGAACACATACTGCATCTTCCAGTGAGTATTACTGATTATTTCGATAGCCAGGTTTTTTTTTAGTTTGTGGTGAAATCTTCTGACACTGAGGAGCACTTTCTACATGTAACATCTCATAAATATAGTGTGAGTTTGTGTTGCAGAGGTTCGGTAGTGACGTCACGCTGAACTTTACTCATGATTGCAGGAGGTGGATTCTCATCTTATTTGCCTCATGAATTCTATGTCTTGAAGACCATGAGCCATATGCCTGCTTTCTAAGAAAAATAAAGTGAAAATGAAAACAAAATAAACATCCAGTAAACTGATTCTGCTAATTAGGATGTGATGCAAAGAAAGCAGTTGCCTTGTTGTGGCAAGACAAACATTGGCAATATTTATTTGCAGAGGGAGAACAGAAATGAGTATTACTGTGATATTCACAGTGATAGTCGTTCAGCTGAACATAAGAAGCTTGCCTATTCCAAAATAAAGTATGTCCTGACTTCTCTTGCCCCTTTCCCACAGATATGTGCTCTTCTCCTGCATACCTACCTAGAATTTTCAGCTCTACGTCTTTAGTGCTTGAGGATAGCCATGGACAACAAAATTAAGAAAAAAAATATTTCCCAACACAAGCATTTCCTGTGTCTTCCTCCCTCCCCTAGGATTGGTGTTGAAATACATTGAGAATTAGCTTATATTATGCCTGCATTTTAGGTTCTTAATATTCTGCCAACAGTATAGCCATTCCACATTGCTAAGCCGCTATCTCCAGGTTTACACAAACATTTAAGTTGAAGCATTTGCTTTAATTATTTGCTTAAAAACATTTAAAAACTAAAAGAACATATGAAAAATAAAACCAAACAAATGCAAAAGTAACACAGATAACATAGTAATCCTCAGCAATGTGATTCAGGATCAACTACATTATGTCTTCAATAAATTGTAAAGGGATTAAAAAGTACATCTAAAGAAATGTAAAACAAGGAAGCTAAAGCAGAGGTTATAGGTTTATGCACAAATATAACTTGAGCTGGCCAGTTAAGAGAAGGGCACAGTGGTACCTCAACTTGTGAATTGTATCCATTCCGAATGCATGCTCTTAAATCAAACTACTCTTAAGGTATCTATCTAAAAAAATTGGAAAAAAAGTTACAAAATAAAAAAATGAAAAAAATTGTAAGTCAAGCAGACCATATCTAAAATTTATAAGGCAGGAGTTAAAATGCCAACAGTTTTCAGCTCTTAAGTCGAATTGCTCTTAAGTCGAGCTGCTCTTAAGTCAGGGTACCACTGTATTTTGCTTTTGTACTTTCTCAGTCAACCTTCCAAGAGAGAATGGTTTACCTCCTCAGATCCCCAAGTTCCTGATGGGAACACATATATGATCTGAGAGTGCTACAGTCTTGTATCATATTTTCCCAAGGAACTGTCATAAATTTCCTTAATTTATACCCCTACCTTTGCACTACAAAGTAGTGTTCAAAGGAGATGAAAATAATCACTACTATAATAATAACAAGTAAAACAAACAGACCATATAATCAAAATTAACCTCCCAAAGTCTACCACAATACCCAGTAAAATGAATGGAATATAGAAACAGATAAAAACATTGTTGTGAGGGAGAGGTTCTATCCCAATCTAAAGATATTTGTTTTCATAGCTTTCCCAAAGTCAGGGTGAGTAGAAACCCAACTGGAATTTTGAAGAGTGCCTCTTCCACAGCGCTCTCCTTCACACACCTACATTGTGTGTCCCTGTAATGAGAAAAGAACACTTTGCTTCATAAAGTGAAAATAAACCAGAGGGTTTTATTGGTTTCCATGCTGCTTCCTTCCCCACATCTCTGAGAATTACACCTTCTCTCTGGTTGGCATGCTTTATACGTGATTTCTACTCAACTTCTCTTTGCTTGAGTGTTCTATGGTGTTTTTGATGGCTCCGGTTTTGTGAGTGCTGTTTAAGTATAAGAGAGGAAAGCATTTGGCTTTAGACTGTGGAGAGCAAGCAGTGATGGGGTAAATATTGGGCCGTATACTGGACCAGAGTGTCTCCTCTTTCAAGAAATGGCTCACCTCCTGACTGCGACTTCCCTCTCATCCTCACTTTGTGTCTCAGCTCTAGAATGTAAAAGGAAGAAACACAGAAGGATTCAGCTGCATTCTCTTTCCGGGTGACCAAGTCTTGCCCTGAAAAGTCCCTCCTCTTGGAGGACTCACTGCGGAGGTGACTTAGGTGGTTACTTCACATCCTGCCTTGTTCCGCAATTACGTTTGTACCATGACAGCGTTGTTCACGGTCACATGGTTTTGTCCCTGTTCAGTCCCTGTTTCTGTTTACTCACGGGCGTGATTACTTGTCTCATGACAACTGTTACTTCATGGTCTTGTTCCGTGACAAATTCTGAATTAGTCTTGCTTTCTTAAACATTTTTTTTAATGTCGTAAATAAAACTTTTTTGACATTTCAATTTACTGATCTTCTGGGATTTACACGTCAATGCTACAGAATTTTCAGTACTTTCTTTAATAAACATTTACACTGCATGGTGTTTCCCATAGGGAAACTAATGTTGAATGCTGCTTCAACCGCTGACCACTAGGTGGACACTGGTTGCTGCATGACAGTTGTTACCACACAGTTGCTTGTCTTGGAACAGGAACCGGGAACCAACCGTGACAAGAGAGTACCCCAGCCCAGGGGCAGGTACGGCTTGTCACGCTCGGTTCCCGGTTCCAGGGGCGTGGTCAAGACAACTTTTTGCTGTCACGCTATGGACATGAAGTAAGGGTGCGGTTTTTTTTTACCGGTCCCAAGCGGGACAGCAAGGAGGGACAAACGGGATGTGAAGTAACCACCTTAGCTGGCATCTTTCTGTCCCCTGGGGAAGCGCTCACCTGCTGCAACGTGGTTCAAAAGAAAAGCTCCCCAAAATGCACTGTGTCATTGTTCCCATTGAGGTTGAGGAGGAATTAATGAATTTGCTTTTTTTCAAATTGTTCATTATTTGTTTGGCTGGTGTAATCCCCCCAGTGATCCTGTACAAAAATTCAGTGTGGTCTAGACATGCATAAAGAAATTGCTAGCCTGTGATTTATGGATTTGTTGTGCATATGGATGACAAGAAAAGGAGAAAAATACTAATAATTGTTCTCCATTTCACCCCAAATAAATAGAAACTAAAGAAGAGATCTCCGGTAAGTACACATTTTTCTTTATGCCTTTTTCAGATGAGTGCACTTCACTAAAGATGTATGTCAGTAAACACAAAAAGAAGCACACATATCCACATGGCCACAGTTATTGATTGCATTGATGTTTGAATGAATTTTACTTCTACTGTAGCTGGATGAGCACCTTTTCACCTCTCCCTCTCTTTCTGAGCAACACAGTTACATAGCAGCCATTTCCCCAGAAAAAGCCAAGTTAAATTGGAGAGCCTGAAATGGGCTTTTACAGGTTCTATATGAGTTTAATCAGAGCAAACAGGCAAGTGCAATCTTTGGGATGAGATGAAACTGGAGTGAAACACTGTATTGCTTGCCTTGATACAAGCATGCATATTACTTTCACCCTGATTGAAGGCTCGTTTCCCTGAACGCAAATTACGTAATTATCTACTTTCCCTGCCACAAGAAGAATCATGCTTCTTTCTCCTTCATAGTTTTCATGGTCTTCTCGATTACAGTCCAATAAGTACAGAATACAGATAATTAACCAACAAATTGGAATTTTGAGTTTCGTCTACCTTCTGCAGTGTCAACGCTGTAGTACTTTTGTTCTTTTTCTTTTTAAATAGTGCCTGCCAGTCATCTCTGACGAATAGGGGACAGATATGGAAAATATGATTAGAAATACATTTTTGCTTCGTTGTCTCTCAACAACAGAATAGAAAAGGAAGATATGGGGGCTGAATGCTGATGGTCTCGTATTTTCTACTATTATGTGGCATATACCGATATTAGCTTACACTGATGTTTAGAATATTCTACTCCGTTTTTTCTGGGAAATCCAAATTAATTTCATGGGCAGCAGATCATATGAATGTACTCCAGTAAAAAGGCAAGAGTTATCTTTCAGGAGAGCTAAAAATGAACAAAGGGTCTTGTTTTCTTGCTTGTTTTTCATCCAGATTAGGCCTCTTCTCTCTGTAAAATGTCTGAATGTAAATTAGTTTCCTGTGTTTCCTGGGAAAACCTCACTCATCCTTTCTGTTTTTCAGGTTAGTAGTGTTCTAAGCAGATATGTAGTAAGTATTGACAATTAATCAAATGATATTGAAATGGCAAGAGAGAAAAATATTTGCTTTTTGTCAGGTTCAGATAAAAAGAGGCAAGGAGGTTTGGTTTGACTGAACCACCCTATTCTTCTGTGTGATACTAACTGATGGTCCACTAGTCTGGCATCTCCATGACAGTTATAAGCAGTGCTACCTCTTTGTGAAGTTGGCCAGTATATATCCTGAGTTGAACCAAAGCAAAAGAGTAAATGTATTATTTGAGTTGAGTTGGAATTTGTCCACGAGACTTCCTGATACCACCATGCATATTCCTTTCAACCCAATTAAGCCTCTTGCATCTGAGAAATCTCTGAATGCTAATTAATTCCCTGCTTCCCCTTCAAAAAGAAGCCTCACACTTCCTTCCCTCTGTTTCAGCTTGGTCTTGGAACCCTTGTTCCAGGGAATATTGATAATTAGTAAACTCACATGGAACTTGCCATAACAAAGAGGTTTTGCTTCTTAACTTGTTAATGAAAGGATAGACAAGGAGGATTTGGGGCAATGGGCAGAATCTGTCCTCAACTGTCCCCAAATGTGGAGTACGCAACATCCATGTGGGTCTCAAACCAGATCTTTCCCCTGGTTTTCTTCTCCCTTAGATAATGAATCTTTCTGTCTTTTCACTGACAAATTGCATAACTCTCTCTCTCTGTCTCTCTCTGTCTCTCTCCCCACCCCCATGTCTTTGCTCCTTAAAACGCAGCCCTTTTACTCAACCAAGGTAAGTCTGGCACCTCCCGGTCTGTCTTTTCTAACCAGTTTTTCTTCCACAAATCAATCAACCAATCTATATCTATCTATCTATCTATCTATCTATCTATCTATCTATCTATCTATCTATCTATCTATCTATCTATCTATCTATCTATCTATCTATCTATCTATCTATCCTCCCCTGTTCCAACTCTAGTGTACGGAAGGAGGATTCAGCCACCATCTCTCTCAGACCTGCTAAAATGTGCCCTTGGGAGACCTCCCCTAATAGGAACCCCCCCCCATCCCATCCTTTCTTTGCCATGTGAAAACATTCACCCGTGACAGCTTCTGCCAAGTCACTGAGGAGGAAAAAAATCCCCAAACTCAAGTAGGGGTGTTGTTCCCACTGAAACTGAGGAAAACTTTGGGACAATGTGAGATCTTGAAGCTTCGTGTGCCACTAGTAATTGGTCACCACCATGCAAGAATTTCCAGCCTGTGCTTTTTTGATTTTTTTGATTTTTTTTCTACATATGCACGATGCAAAAAAGTACTAATGGTTGTTCTCAATCCCCATCCCCTTTCCAATAGCTCCGAAAGAAGAGATCTCCAGTAAGTATACCTTCTTTATGTCTTTTGATATCATATACATGTCAATCTTCCTATAGGTGGATAGGCACACACAAAGAAACACACATGTGCACATGGGCAGACATATTCATCTGCACTCATGCTTGGATTAGTTCCATTTTAGCTGCTTTAGCACCTTATTTTTCTCTGGTTTAACCACTAAGTAAATCAGCTGGATATTGGCATGGAAGAGAAAAAGCTCTGCTATTCCCTGATCTATCTGCTGATCTTGACTCCTGTGGGAGTCCAACAGTATACCCATTTGACCCCTCAGTCTAAGGGATGGCATATACAAGCCAGAATGTACTGCCTCCTTGCCCTAGAAAAAGTTCAATGACTCCTTCTTTCTGTATTCTAGGAGTCTGAATGTTTGATATATGGTCTTTCAAAATCAGTGAGATGCAATCAGTGTCATGCAAATTATGAAGGAGGAAAACATGTATTTTTGTTCTTGTATAAAACGGCACACAAAAGTTAAATTTCTTGACGCCAAATATTTTGTCTCCTCTACTATTGTGTGGACTACTCAGATATTGATATGCATTAATATATAGACTGGTCTGTCTTCTCTTTTCTGGGAATGCCAATTAAGTTGTTGAGTACCCCACAGACAACCATATACTTTTAGGCAATGCACAAGAGCAAACATTGCCTTTGAGAAGATCTACAACTGAACAGAGCGATTCCACTCCTTTCCTTGATAGACTCCGGCATGTCTCTTTCTTCCTAGTAGAGATGGGCACAAAGCAAAAAAATTGCATTTCGTTTGTCGTTTGTCATTTGTCGTTTGGAGGGTCCGTTTTGGTTTGTTTCTGTTTTTCGTGAATTTTTGAAAAACATTCGTTTTCGTTCATTTCGTTACCATTTCGTTACCATTTCTTTCATTTTTTGTGATTTTTTAAAGGATTTTAAGCAATTCACTCATATTGCAGTATGGAAACGAAACGCACAACAAAATTTCCGGTGTTTCTGTTGGTTTCGTTTCATTTCAGAGACAAAATTCATTTGTCGTTTCGTTATGTAACGAAATGAAAAAACAGACACGGAAATGAAAAATTGTTCATTTCGTGCCCATCTCTACTTCCTAGTTAAGGTTCTTGTCTTTGATTAATGTCTGAATGTAGAAAAACATTTCCTGCATAAAGGATTAATCACTGCCCATTTCTCCCCCTTTAGGTGCTTGGTGTGGTAAGTAATCTGCTCCTTTTGAGGTCAGATATGTAAGTGACAGTTGTGTTTAGAAAACATTGCCTTTTCTCTTATCAACAATAGAGGAAAAGAAGGAAGTCTACTAAATGCTTTTGGTCTCTCCCTCTCTTTCTGAGCAACACAGAGACATTAGCATAGCAGCCATCTCCCCAGAAAAAGCCAAGTTAAATTGGAGAGACTGAAATGGGCTTACAGGTTATATATGAGTCTAATCAGAACAAACAGGAAAGTATAATCTTTGGGATGAGTTGAAACTAGAGTGAGACCTTGATACAAGCATGCATATTTCTTTCATCCTGATTAAAGTGTCTTTTCCCCAAATGCAAATTAATTATCTACTTTTCCTGCCAAAAGAAGAATCATGCTTCTTTCTCTTTCATAGTTTGATGGTCTTCTTGATTACAGTCCAATAAGTACAGATAATTATCCAACACATTGGAATTTTGAGTTTTATGTACCTTCTGCAGTGTCAGTGTTGTACTACTTTTTTCTTTTCTTTTTTATTGTGGCTGGCCACTATATGTCTTCCAATTATTACTGACAAATAGGGGACAGATATGAAAAATATGATTAGAAATACACTTGTTGCTTCAGTGTCTCCCAATAACAGAATAGCAATGGGAAGGGAAACTGACTAGAATTTTGGATGTGCCTTCTCCCATTCCAGAGCCATAGTGCTTTCTTATTTTTAAGTGACTGGTAAATTGTTACATGGTTTTCTGTTCATTATTGACAATTAGTGAAATGATATGGAAATTATGATGAAGGCAATTGTTTGGTTCTTCTTTGAATGCCTACAACAGAAGAGAAAAGGAATTGAGGGGAGGGGGCGAATGCTCTTCTCTCTCCTTCTTTTATGCTAAATCAGCAAACAATGGGTGATTTTACACGACCTCTAAAATCTGGTGGCAACTTAAATTCAGACCAGAAATCGTGGGGGTTTGTCCCTCTTCCTGTGTTCCCACCCTCCGCACTCCATTGTTCCTGTGAGCGTGAGGAGAGGGAGAAAAAAAGGGAGAGAAAAATGCAGGCTCATCTGCCGTGGAAGCAGCCCCGAGCAGCCCCGTAGGGATTCCTGTCTCTTAAAGGGGCGGTGGGGACAAAAAAACAAACAGAAGGTGAGGGAGCCCGTCATTCACAGCTTTACAATCCACATCGGAAGATTTTTTACCTCCTGGAGGCCAGGTACTTGAAAAGTCTGCTGGGATGCACTTATGTGGGCGTGGTCGTACTTAATTTTTTTTAAGGTCCGCAGCTGGTGGGAAAACATGTTTAAGCTCCGGATCTGGGAGCCCTTTGCCTCAGATTTTAGGGGTCGTGTAAAAGTGCCCATTGACATGCATTGGGCTTCAGACTGATTCTGGACATGAGGGTAATATGAGTTTAATTAAAGTAAACGAGCAAGCCTTCTCTTAGAGCTGAACTGAAACTGGACTGAGTGACTTCAATGCTTTGTTGGTTAAGCCTCTTATCTCTGGGCAGTCTTTGAATGCAAATTAGTCCTCTGCTTACTCTGCAAAAGACAAATCACCACTCTTTTCTCTCTTCTAGGTCAATGGTCTTACAGGCGGTCTCCCAGTGAGTACTGATAAATTAACCGAGTTTTATGAAATGGGTGGAGAGAAAAATGTTTGGTGTTTAATTGTTCACTATGGAATAGCCCTGGAGGTTTTGTCTGACGAAACCCTCTCCAGGCTGTCTCCTTTTTCTTTGCTGTAATTTATTGTCCACTACTTGTGCACCCCTTTATTTTATTTATTGGGGTCTGTAAATTGATTCATTTAAAATGATTTTCTATATTAACAAACACACAAAAGGAAAGACAGTGAACATTCTAGCATCAACTACAACACACTCCTTAAATTCTCTATGCAGTATCCCCCTTTACACTACCGCCCACCCTGTGGCCTCCTCCCCAATCAGGGTCTAGGCTCCAATACTTTCATTTTACAAATCAAGCTAACTCATCTCTCTCCAGATATGCATTGCTTCTTCTCTTGGTGCATAGCCTTTCCAGTTGTGTATACATCCCTTTCTTCTTCTTATACCTCCAGTAGAGTGATAAACCCAACAGAGTGATTAATTCGTGTGGCTTTGTTTTAGAATCATAGAATCATAGCGTTGGAAGAGACCTCAAGGGCCATCCAGTCCAACCCCCGGCCATGTAGGAACCCCCATCACAGTATTTCCGACAGATGACCATCCAGCCTCTGCAAAAGACAAATCATCACTCTTTTCTCTGTTTTAGGTCGGTGGTCTTACAGGCGGCCTTCCAGTGAGTACTGATAATTAACCAAGTTTAAATTATATTTGCAAATATCATTAAATGCCTCTTTTAAATGATATTTGTAAATAGGATGTATAAATAAGTACATATATCCTAAAAAGAATTGCTGCTCTTTTCACCTCCTTTTTTGTTGGTGAAGGAAGCAGTACCTAGAGTGAGTACTGACAAGAAGTGAACTCTTATTGGTAGTGCTCCTTAAGTGAGTTTCAAAGTCTTATCCTCACCTTCACCCTTTCTCTCAATGTTACCTCTTACTTTTATACCCTACCTCTTCATGGCAAAGTAACTCTGAAGATGGCCAACAATGATCATTCCTACAGCAAAACAAGTAAAGCACAAGGAACCATAAAATCCTTGAAATAATAATGATTAAAGAACCTGCCATTAATAATAATAATGTGAAATAAATAGAACATACACACAGATAAAACATTTCATTGAGCAAGAGGTTCAATGCCTATATACAGAGATTAGCTTTTTACCATCCCTAAACTAAGCGAAAGTGAAAACAAATAGGAATTTTGGGAAAACCCAAATTAAGTTGAATAAGCCTTGATGAACCAGTAGGTAACATGATTTTACCTATTGCAAAAGAGCTAGAAAGAACAAAAACAGAAGGAATAGACTTCCTTGTTTGTCCCAATACCACCATGCATATTTATTTCATCCTGAAGAAGGAGCTTGTCTTTGGGAAATCTCTGAATGCAAAATAATGTCTGCTTGCCTTAAGCAAGGAATAATCACTTCTCTTTTTTCCTTTTTAGGTGGTTGGTGGAGTAACATCTTCGGTGAGTATGGACAAGTGAACCATTGCAGGGGTTGGGAAAACATTTTCTTGTTCTCTTATCAGCAACAGAGGATGGAAGGAAGTCTATTTAGCTGAATTCCTTTGATCCATCCCTCCCTTCTCCACCTATGTGCAATATTTATTTATTCATTTAGACTATTTTACCCCACCTTTTTCTTTGGAAAAAGACCCAAAGCGCCTTACAATAATGGAGGATAATATACAGCTCAGAACATTTAAGACAGGGGTGTCCAAACTTTGGCCCTCTAGATGTTTTGGACCACAACTCCCAGAATTACAAGCCAAGATTGCCATTGACAAAGGACTGTGGGAGTTGTGGTCCAAAACATCAGGAGGGCCAAAGTTTGGACATCACTGATTTAAGACCTATTCAAGTTTAAGAATAGGGAATTTGAAGAGGCATCTTACAACAATTAAAAGGCAACACTAAAGCTAAAAAGAGCATGCAAACAGTTAAAAAGAAAAAGAATCCATTCTGAGGGATATAAACTAACATGGAAAACACAGTTGTTCTTGCAAGATCAGTCAATGCACATGATAGGTAGTCCATCATTCAGGGAAAGCTTGCCTGAAGAGAAATGGCTTTGCCTATTTCCAGAAAGACAGCAGAAATGGGGCAGTCCCGGCCTCCAGTAGGAGGGAGGTCCAGAGTCTGGGAGCAGTGTGACAGGGAAGGTGCTTTCATGTGTTCTTCTGAGACGCACCTGTGAAGGTGGAGGTATGGAGAGAAAAGCCTCTCTTGATGAACTCAACACCCAAGCCAGTTCATACTGTGAGATCTTTGAGGTAGCTTGGGCCTAGGTCATTTAGTGTTTTGTAGGTTGAAACCAGGACTTTGAATTGTGCCCGATAGCTGATTGGCAGCCAGTGGAGCTGCTTTAATAGGAGTGTTTCATGATCTCTGTAACCCGCTCAAATCAACAATCTGGCAGCTGCATTTTTGAACCTGTTGAAGTTTCCTGAGACTTTCCAGTAAACCGATAGCAGCATCCATTTGTCTTTAGATTTATTCTGCTTCAATTCTTCTTTTTTTGAAAAACAAAAATATTTTATGTTGGTGAGCCCTAGATCACTTGCAAGTTGATCTGCGGTTGATCTCCAGGTGATCATATATTAAATTAAAACATAATAAACCATAAAAGCCTTGAATAATTAAAGAACCTGCCATTCAATCCTGTAAAAGGAACAGAATGCACACAGAGATAAAACATTGCAGTGAGGGAGAGATTCAATCCCCATATGAAGCCAAATTAAATTGAATAGTCCTAGATAAGACAGTTTACAACATGGTTTTACCCATTGCAAAAGAGCTGAGTGTGTGTGTTGTGTTGTTACAGTTGTGACCGACTCTCTGTTACCCCATGTCCATGGAGTTTTCTTGGCAGGAATACTGGAGTGGGTTGCCAGTTCCACAACAGCTAAAACTGATCAATGATACCTCCTCACTTATTCCAATACAGCCCTGCATTTCAGTTTTAATGAAGCCACTAGTCTTTGGGAAAACTCTGAGATCAAGTCAATGCCTGCTTACTCAATAACGAGGAATAATCCCTGCTCTCTTTTTCCCCCTTTTTAGGTGACTGAAGGAGTAGTACCTGCGGTGTGTACCAACAACAAGTGAACTATTATTGTCCTTTAGAAAACCTTTGCTTATTTTCTTATAGACCACAAAGGAGAGGAGAAAGTCTATGTAGTAGAATGGTTTTAGTCTATGCCAGGCATGTCCAAACTTTGGCCCTCCAGATGTTTTGGAACACAACTACCACAGTCCTTTGCCATTGGAAATGCAGGCTTGGAATTCTGGGAGTTGTGGTCCAAAACAACAGGAGGGCCGAAGTTTGGACATGCCTGGTCTATGCTTTTCTTTTCGCCCTATGCGCAGTAAACAAAGTGTTCTGCTTATATGGAACAGATCTTGGCAATCATTTGTCTTCATACTAATTCAGCTTTAGTTCTTCTGAAACAGCCCTAGATGGCCTTCAGGTTAGATGAGTTGAATCAAAGCAAAGTTCAAGTGCGAGTCCTCCATCTTATCAGCTTAAAGCACTAGCTTTATTCAGATGGATGAAACTGTTTGGATGAGCAGCAAAATATTTCTATCTCTCAAGAAAAAGAAGTCCAGTTGCCATGACTCAACTTCCAGATAAACTCACCTGGATGACTGAGAATCTTCACAGACCTTACCTTACCTCTCCACTGCAAAGTGACTCTGATGACAGCTGACATCATTCCTACAACAAAAACAAGTTAAACACAATGGACAATAAAATCCTTGAAAAAAATAATTAAAGAACCTGCCATTATACAAAATTTAGCCGTTTAATACTATGTCAAGTCTAAACTGATCAGAACGCATTCTTCGTTCCAATGATGCATATACCTATAAACCTCTTGTACAATTTTGCTTATGAAGAATTGAGTTTAAGAATTGGGACTAAACTCAATGAAAGTGGAAAAAATATGGAATTTTGGGAAAGCCAAATTGAATTGAATAATACCAGATGAGCCAGCAGGTAACAGATTTTGCCCACAGTGAAAAAGCTAGCAAGAACTAAAACTTGATGGATAGACTTCCTTGCTTGTCCTTACACAGCCCTGCATATTTCACCCTGATGAAGGGTCTTGTCTTTGAGAACTCTCTGAATACAAAATAATGTCTGCTTGTGTTAAACAAGGAATAATCCCTGCTCTTTTTTTTCTTTTTAGGTGCTTGACGTAGTACCTGAGGTGAGTACCGAGAGGAAGTGAACTATTATTGGTCTTCAGAAACCATTTGCTTATTGTCAGTGAGAGAGGAGAGGAGGAAGTCTGTTGCCATTACATCTCTTCTCCATTTTTGTGCAGTAAGCAGATATTAGCATCCTTTTGTCTTTAGACATTCTGCTTTAGTTCTTCTGAAAAAGCCAGGATCAGTTGGTGAGCCCTAGTTGGACTGCAGGTTCTATGAGCTAAATTAAAGCAACATACTTGTTAGAGTTCTCTCTGGGCTCTGCGGTATAGAATGAGTGACACTGTGCATTTTAAAAGTTGTTGGAAAGGGAAAACTTGTCCTATTCAAGAGAATAGGTGTTTGTCATTGTATTGTGATGTGGAGGGATTAAGAAGGGTCACTGTAATGGGGGGACGGCAATCTTTGTAGTTGATGGGTGTCATTAGGGTATTGTTTGAACTGATCACTGGTGCTTGTGGCTGGGTGAGAATGATTGAACTTTGATCTTTTGCAGGCTGTAGTTTTCAGTACTGGAAGCCAGGCTTTGTTGATTTTTAGACTTTCTTCTTTTCTGTTGAAGCTGTGTTTGTGTTTGTGGATTTCACTGGCTTCGCTGTGTACTCTGACATAGTGATTGTTAGAGTTGTACAGTACCTCTGTATTCTGGAAGATGAGTTCAGGGTGTGTTCAGCTACTGTGTGTTCAGCCCTGCATTTTATTTTCATCCTAATAAAGCTTCTTATAGTGGGGAAATGTCTGGAGACAAATAAATGCCTGCTTGTCATAAACAACAAATAATCCATGTGTTCTCCCCCCCCCTTTTTTAGGTGGTTGATGGAGCCCTAGAGCCAGTGAGTACTGACACATGAACTGTGATTGGTGTTTAGAAAACATTTGTTTGTCCACTGATTCTGCTTCAGTTCTTCTTTAAAAAGTCAAGTTAAGTTGGTGAGACCTAGATGGCCTGCAGGTTATATGGGTTTAATAATATGAAAATTATTGTGTAGGAAAATGTTTGTTTCTTCTTTGACTACTGGGACACATGAGAGAATGATTTGTGTGGGGTGGGTGGGTGAGAGATGAATACTCTTGGTCTGTCTGCTTTTCCTCCTTTCCTGCCAAATATACAAACACTGACATGCATTTGTCTTCAGACCGATTCTGGAAATGCCGGTGATATGAATTTATTCAAAGCAAAAGAGCAAACATTCTTTTTCCCTCCCATGCAAAACAAAGAGGCTCGACACCAGAATTGGGTTTAACTAGGGCCACACTTTATTAACATATCAACATTAACGCCAACATCAACTGAAAGGGGGCCTGAAGCAGCGGCTCCAGGTTGGAACCCCAGGGTCTCCTGGGACCCCTCCAACTGGCAATATTTTGGGTGGGTCACTACCCCCTGGTGGTGCAGTCCAAAGACAGCACCCCCAAGGCCGGTCAATTTCCATACCAACCCCGGGTCCTCAAGCCAGTTCCAGTGGTGAGTCTTGTCCTGGGGGCATGCCCCAACGCACCCTTCCCCTAACACTGTAATCTCCGGATCTGCAACACCAGAGGTCAGATGGACTAGGAGTGGGGTCTTCCCCTCCATGACTCACCAACTGCTTTATCTCGCCACACTACCGCCTAAGTGTGACCAACTCAATGACCTCCTAACTAACAAACCCACCGCCCCTGTGCCAGTGTAGGATAGGCGAAAAATCCCTGTACACCAGGCCCAATCTGGGAACGGGTCAAAAATTCCTATCCGGCTCCGGTGAGTGACCAGTCAGACTCATACTAGCACTTCAAATTGGGTGGGTGGGTGGGGAACACTGAGTGCCAAAAGAGGTCTGAGCGGGAGAGGAGCTCCATTTTATATACAGGCCTCCTCCCCCTCCCAACAGGGACGAGACCCAAGAGTCTCATGCTCATTCACACAGGGAGGGCAAAGCGATGTCATGGCTTGGACGATGCCTCAGGTGAGTCCACTTAGAGTTCAATTGAAACTTAGACTGAGAGGCTTCACTGCTTCGCTGGTTAAGGCTCTTGACCATGGGCAATCTCTGAATGGAAAAGAATTGCCTGCTTTCTCTACAACAAATGAATCACTGCTCTTTTCTCTGTTTTAGGTTGGTGATCTTTTAAACAGCGTTGTGAGTATTCAACTCCAATGAGCCTCTGATTTCTGGAAAAAAAATCTCTGAATACTAATTAATTGCCTGCTTCCCCTTCAAAAAGAACCATCACACCTCCTTCCTCTGTTTCAGCTTGGTCTTGGGAACCTTGTTCCAGGGAATACTGATAATAAGTAGAGATGGGCACGAAACAGATTTTTTTGTTTCATTTTTTGTTTTTCGTTTCATTTCTTAGGAAAACGAAAAACAAAGTGCCTTTAAAAATGAAACAAAATGGAAATTTTCATCTTATTCTGTTTCTTTTCCATTTTTATTATTTATTTTGACAGGTGACGATCTCAGCGCTTGCCAAAATAAATAATAAAAATAAGTGCCAATCAGCTGGTGCGTGAGGCCAGCTGATTGGTGCTTGTAAAAAAGACGTGCAATCTCCAGCACAGCCCGTGTGCCAACTGAACAGCACTTGTTTTTAAAAAAGCACAAATCGCCAGCAGGGCCCACGTCCTAGCTGATTGGCACTTGTTTAAAAACAAAAAAGCCGATCGCCAGCAGGGCCTCAACTAGTCAATAAAACAAAATTAAATAAAAATGAAAAATGAAACACAACAAAAATTGAAATGATTCTTTAAAAAAATATGTCAAACAAAATGAAAAAACTAAAAACTAAAAAACTAAATGAAAAACCTAAATGAAACACCATTTTGGCTTTTCGTGCTCATCTCTAATAATATGTGAGCTTAGATGGAAATTGCCATAATTAAGTTTTGCTTTTTGATTTCTTAATGACTGAATAGAAAAGAAGAAGTGGGGCATCCTCCTGGTTGGTAGTTCCCGTGTTCCAACTCCAGCATGTGGAAGGAGGATTCAGCCACCTCCTCTCATATGTGCCCTGGGGAGACCCTCCTCTCAGGCTAACCCCACACACCCCATCCCACCATTAAGGTGACTTAGGCTGCTATCCCACGACCACTAAAATCTGGTTCTCACTTCAAGCTGGCTTTAAAAAATATTGGGCACACCCACTTTAGTGGAACCCAGCGAGGTATCCACGTAGCAAGCTGAGAGGTAGTAATAATTTGTCTTAGTTTGGATGCGGCATTTTAGCTAGCAGATATGTCAGCGGGAACTCTAAAATCCACTTCTTATTCTTTTCGTCCCCGGCTTATGGTCATGTTGTGGATGCATCAGAGGCAAATAATGAAACAGTGTTTGTGGGGACACCGAAAGTGCCTCCTCAAGCATATGACCATTGCTGGAGCAAAACCGGCTTGTATTATTAGTCAGTTCTTCTGGACATAGAATAGCAGCCTTAATTAGCCCCTTTCTTCTTATTCTTTTTGTCCCCGGCTTACCGTCGTGTGGATGCATTAGAGGCAAATAATGGAACAGTGTTTGTGGGGACACCGAAAGTGCCTCCTCAAGCATATGACCATTGCTGGAGCAAAACCGGCTTGTATTATTAGTCAGTTCTTCTGGACATAGAATAGCAGCCTTAATTAGCCCCTTTCTTCTTATTCTTTTTGTCCCCGGCTTACCGTCGTGTGGATGCATCAGAGGCAAATAATGGAACAGTGTTTGTGGGGACACCAAAAGTGCCTACTCAACTATGTGACCATTGCCAGAGTGAAATCGGCTTGTATTATTAACCACTTCTTCTGGACACGGAATAGCAGCCTTCATTAGCACATTTCTTTGGCCTGGGGAAGCACTCACCTGGGACAACTGCTGCCAAATTACTGAGGAGAAAAATATCCCCAAACTCAAGTAGGGCTGTTGTTCCCCACTGAGACTGAGGAAGACTTTTGGGCAATGTCAGTGTTTCAAGATTCTTGTGACATTAGTTATTGGTCACCACACAGTAACATCCTGCCTGTGTTTTTTTTTAATTTCTTGTGCATATGGGTGATGAGAAAAAATACTAATGATTGTTCTCAATCCCTCTCCCCTTTATATAGCTCCGAAAGAAGAGATCTCCAGTAAGTATACAGTACTTTCTTCTTTGTGTCTTTTGATATCATATACATGCCAACACACATCATTGTGGGTAGACACACACAGAGAGAAACACACACATGCACATGGGTGCACATAGTCAGCATTGTGCAAAGTTTTGGGCAGGTGTGAAAGAATGCTGTAAACAAAGAATGCTTTCAGGAATATAAATAATGATTGTTTATTTTTGTCAATTAAAAATGCAAAGTGAGTGAACAAAAGAAAAAGCTGAATCCAAATCAATATTGGGTGTTACTTCCTGTTGCCTTCAAACCAGCATCAATTCTTAAAGGTACACTTGCAGAAAGTCAGGGATTTTGTAGGATTATAGTCAGGTGTATGATCAACCAGTTATACCATACTGGTGCTAATCAATGTCACACATAGGTTGAAACCCAGTCATGAAATGAAACAGAAACAGCTGTGTAGTAGGCTTAAAGTTGGGTGGGGAACAGCCAAAGTCTGCTATCAAGGCCAGGATGTGAAAGAGAGTTTCATGAGCACAGCAACAAGACACAAGGTAGTTATACTACATATCTCCCAGACAAAGATTTTTGAAAACATTCTTTGTTTGCAACATTCCTTCACACCTGCCTAAAACTTTTGCACAGTACTGTTTATCTGCACTGATGTTTGGATTAGTTCCATTTCTTGGTGGGTTAGCACCTTACTCTTCTCTGGAGTAACCAGTAAGGAACATCAGCTGGCCATTGGCATGGATGGGAAAAATCCCTGCAGGCAGTGTAGCCACAGTGTGACTGTGCATTGCTTCCCGTTTGACTCCAGTGGATCATGTCACGGATTAACATCCGAGCTTTCTCAGGCGATCAGCTGATGATTGTTCAGTTGCTCTCTGCAGCCATACATTCTCTGTGAAGGAATGATTTGTAGGTTGTTGAGACCTGAGTTGGCCTAACATGTTCTTAACATGCCAGAGCATATTGTGAGCAATTCTGCAGATAAGTGATAAGGAGAACTACATTTCAATCACCGATTTTACTCTGGCATTTACATTCAAATCCAGAGATGGGCAGGAAATGCAAATAAAAAGTCATTTTGTCATTTTGTTATGTAACAATCATTTTGTTACAAAATGAAACATAGGACCATTATGGTACAAAATGAAACAAAATGTCATTTCTCTCTCTATGAATGTCCATAATTGTGGGGTAGCTTCTTTGGAATCTTCCCTGTAAGCCCCCCAAATTTGAAGAGGTTTGGGGTTCAGGGGGGCTGAGTTATTAAATTCAGAAGGGGGTCCCCCCCCAGAAGCAACCACTATGGATGCTAACCCATGGCCACAAAATCTGTATCAAACTAAACTGCGGATTTTCCCCCCCGGAGCTGTCACGTGGTTGAAGTCACAGTTCCTGTGTTCCCACGGTTGCCATTTAAAGATCTGCATCCTTTGTGATCCCATGACTAGGAATCACATCAAAGACACTGTAACAGGGGGCGAAAAAGTTTTGGTGCGGATTTTCCATGTTCTCACGGACTCAAGTACCGCTGAAAATCCGCATCGAAACTGAGAATTTTTTTTACCACCTAGCAACCAGGGAATTGGAAAATCCGCTGGGTCATGTTAAAGAGGGAGTAACTGCACTTAAAACAAAAAACAAAAAACTCCACTGGCCGTGGGGAAACGATTTCATGTACTGCAACTTTGTGCACTTTGCAACAGATTTTACTGGTTGTGGGATAGCAGCCTATGTCAGACTACATAGGGAAGCCATTGACATCCCTCTTTGCCTTGTGTTTTCCTTTTTAGTTGGTTGGTGGACTACTACAGCCAGTGAGTACTGCCAACAAGTGAATTGTTATTGGTGTTTAGAAAACATTTGTTTGTCCACTTACCAGTAAACAGAAGAGAGGAGGAAGTCTGTTGATCTGAATGACTTTGACCCACTCCTGTCTTCTCCACCTATGTGTAGTAAACACATAGGAGGATTCATTTGCCTTTAGACCAGTGGTTCCCAACCTGGGGGTCTGGACCCCTTTGGAGGTCGAATGTCCATTTCACAGGGGTCGCCATGAGTCAGTGAAGAAACAGGCACAAACGGCTTGGGTCTGGAGGAGGAGCAGGAGGAAGGTGGGAAGAGTGAGTTACAGCTTGATAGGTTGGAGGGGATGTCAGTCAATGGCACCAGAGGCTGCAATTGGCTAAGGGTGCCTGCAGAGGGAAGTTCTTTGTGGCACCTGCAGCAGTGGCCTGCCCAAAGGGGGCTTGTGGACTCTTCCAAGCAGGGCCAGGGGTCACCACAACATCAGGAAATGTATTAAAGGGTTGCGGCATTAGGGAGTTTGGGAACCACTGCTTTAGACCAATTCTGTTTCAATTCTTCTTTTAAAGTAAAGTTGGTGAGACCTAGATGGCCTGCATGTTATATGACTTTAATAATATGGAAATGATAATGTAGGAAAATGGTTGTTTCTTCTTTGAGTACTGGAACAGATGAATCGATGATCTGTGTGGGTGGGGTTGATGGGGGACGAAAATTCTTCATCTGTCTCCTTCTCCTACTTTCCTGCCAAATATACAAACATTGGCATGTATTGGTCTATAGACTGATTCTGGAAATGCCGGAGATATGAATTTAATCAAAGCAAAAGAGCAAGCATTCTCTTAGAGCTGAACTGAAACTAGACTGAGAGACTTCACTGGTTAAGCTTCTTGTCCCTGGGCAATCTCGGAATGCAAATAAATTGTCTGCCTTTTCTGCAATAAATGAATCACTTTTTTTCTGTTTTAGGTTAGTGGTCTTGTAGGCGGTCTTCCAGTGAGTATTGATATTTTAGCAACTGATATGAAATGGTTGGAGAGAAAAGTCTATTTTGAATTGTTCACGATGGAAAAGAATTTGTCAGAAGCCTCTTCTCTCTGCTTCCTTTCTCTAACTCTCCTGCAGTTCTGCATTGCATGTGATTCTCCATTGGTTTCACACCTCTGAACCTGCTTCTTAACGCTTCATTTCTCTACCTCTGCTGTAGTTCTGTTTTGTAGAAATGATCGTAATTAAGGCTGCTATCCCATGACCATTAAAAACCACTTCAAACTGCTTGAAGATGCGGTTAATAAAATTGTGTCCCCACAACCAGTGGACTTTAAAGGGAGAAAATGTGACCGCGCCCATGTGACCCAGCAAGTTTCGAGGTGCTACAAAGCTTGTCTCAGTTCCAGTGCGGATTTTTAACCAGTATTTGAGTCTGTGTGGACTCAGAAATTCCACATCAAAACCTTTTCCTTCTGCTGTTTTGCAGTTCCCACTCATGGAGAGACAAAGATGTGGTTCTTTAAACTGCACCTGTGGGGACAGGTGACCAAGGCATACAGGGTGACCAAGGCAGTGTCTGTTCCATAACCCAGCCTAAAACCCGAATGAAATAGATAATCTCATCCAGAGATTATCTACATAAAATAATCTCAGCCACCACGCAGTCCAACAACACCTTGCCTAAATAAGGGAGGTTTGCCACTGGTCAGTAATTAACCACCAGCCCTGGGTCCACATTAGGTTTTTTTAGGATGGGCCAAATCTCTGCCTCTTTTAATGGGGTGGGATTCACTCCCTCTGTTAATAAGGAGTTGATGGCCTCCTGGATTTAGGTGCACCCCCAGCAGATTTATTAGCCATGATGGACAAGGGTCAAATTGTGTAGTGGTAACCAACTGGAGTTTTGGAAACCAACTGGAGTTTTGAAGGGTGTGCCTTCCACAGTCTGCAATGCATGCAGGAGAAAGCCATCCCTTCTGCATCCAGAGAAGTTCAAAGGAACATTTTGCTTCATAATTTGACATCAACCAGACGATTGTATGAGCCCACCATTCTCCACCCATCGCACTTTGCAGCCTGCTCTGTGGTTAGCGAGGTTTACTCCTCATGTTTATGCATCTTCTCTTTGCTTGTCTCCTTTATGTTGGTGGCACATAGGTCTTTAGACTAATAATTTCTCTGGAACAGCCAAATTAAATTGAAGAGCCCTACATGGATCCACATAAGTGGGTTTAGCCTAAAGAAAAATCCATGAATGTCGCAAGTACTACGTTTCTGCCATTGGTTTTGATCTAACGTTTAAATGCCTGACAGGACTTTTTTGAAAACTAATCCTTAAACAGGATTCTTCTGAGGAAAGCTGCTCGTGACTTAGCAACTGACGCCTAAGGCTACTAAAGAAATAGAATCTTCTGCCCTTTACATCATTTTGGCTCTTGAGGGATAGAAACCAGAATTTCTGCTTTTTCTATAAAAAAAGAAGAAATGGAAGGGGGAAAATAATCACTTGTCCTATTTCTGTTTTTTAGCTCCTTAACGGTCTCTTATAATCTGGTGAGTACTGGCAATATATTTACTAAATATAATTACTACTGAATTGGTGGCGAAATTCTGGGCGGCATGTCAAAGCAGTCAGAATTGATAGCTACATTCTTAAACCTTGGTTTTATATTGTTATATTTGTTGTCTTAAAGTATTTTTACACTCTTTATCTGTTTTACATTGACCACTGTAATGTACGCCAGTTTTTAAATTTTCCAGCCAATGTATATCGTACTGTATTTTGCTCTGTTTTATTTTATCTTATGTTTGGCTTGATGCCGTTAACGATAAACCTTACCTTACTGATATGAAATTTACAGCAGAGCAAACATTTGCTTAGAACTGCTAGAGAGCTCAATGGTGGAGGTCTCTGGCTGTAGAGCCAGAGGTCAAGAGTTCGATTCCTGGCAGGGCTTTCTTGATGCTCTTTGGGATTGGACTCAGGGACGCGTAGGTTCAGGGTTCCCTCAGAGGTGTGTGAACCTTCGCTCCCATCCGCACAGGCTTTTCCCTCTCCCACCGCAACCATTGTTGTTCTCGTGGTGATGGAACCAGTGCAGAGTGTTGGGATTCCTTCTTGGGATATCCTTAGATATGAATAATCTCCCAGATCATCTGAGAGATTAACAGTGAAGGAATGCAATGAGTACTCGAACACACAGAGATCTTTTGGTGCCTTGCATCAGATGAGAACAGGCAGGGAGGCTTGTCGGTAGCTTCCTTTTCTCCTCCTCCTGAGCTCGGCTATTTTATTAGCTATCACAAATCACATACACGTCAGCAGAGACCCATCCAATGATTTTACAGCTTGTGTTTTCTGGACATGCTCAGTAGACTAGGATTATCTCATATTCCTTGGTATGCAACCCCTACGCTTTTTCCGTGGCCATCTTTAACTAGCCCTGTTCTCAGCTCTTATTGGTCAGCCTATTACCCAATAAGAGACTGTTTATTGGTGTGACGTATAAACCCATAGTGATTGTCTGATACTTTTCAGAGCTAGGCTGACAAAGCATAGGCAGAGCATTAAAGGCAGATTCCCACAGCAGAGTTAGGTACTTGTGGGAGAAAGTCCCATATGGTGGTGCCAAAATGAGAGGAAAGTTGATAGTATCCCTTCTACCACTAAAGCTCTGAGATTATTATTTAAAATACCAGCCACGGTCAAACTAAATTCTGAAAATAGAGACTGGCATTATGTACACGTTTTAACCAAAAGATTAAATATTCGTTAAAATATTGGTGAGCAATGTGTTTCGCCCCACCCTGGAAACTGTCCTTTTCGCCTTTGGTGAAGATTGGGTTGTGGAAGCCTAAACTTTGATGGTTTGTAGGGAAAAGTCAGGGGAAGCTTCTCTGCAAGTTTCGAGTCTTTAAGTGGCTGGGAAAAACTTTCCTGGGGGAACCCTATTTGGGGGTTCACAACTCAGACATCAAAAATTCAGTCTCCACCAAACTTGGAGGTATTATACAGGAGACTCAGGAGCTGCTATAGGTGTTCCAAGGTGCCTGGGGCTATTTTATTGCCTGGCAAATTAATGATTCAAAACTCACTAGAAATCTTTAAATTCATACTCATCTGGAGAATCCATTTATGACAAATACAAATTGACACATTTTGATGATTTGATCATATTTGTCAAAAAACATGATTTTTTTCAATTTGTCCCCATTTTAATGTCTATCACCATATTACCATCTCTGATATTTATCAAAAGACATCCCATTATGGGGCATAAGTACATGTATGGCATACAATTGGTCTGGAATATAAATTTAGATTAACCAAAATCTCCAGAAATCAAATTAATATTTATTGTCTTCAGAATACGACATTCATCTCTTTTTCCTTGGCAATATTTTTGTATTATTATTATTATTATTATTATTATTATTATTATTATTATTATTATTATTATTATTATTATTATTATTATTATTATTCCTAGGGCCATGAATGACAGGATATTTCTAGACCACGTTGATGAACAGGATCAGGTCTCTCTCTCTCCGCCACTCCAAGCTAATCAAATACAAACAAAGAATCACAAATAACAGTAGCACAACTTAGTTAAATTCTGTAATTCTAATTGATTTTGTTGCCTTTTGTAATGAAGGGCTACAGGCAAGAAGAACCACCTTGTTAATGTTGTGGAGGATGGCGAAAATAAAATAAAATAAAATAGCACTACAGTTGTTTTCTCTGTTTTGTTCTTAAATGAAGAGTCCCACATAGCTATGATGATTCCATTACTGATGGAAGAAGACTTACTGTTACAGATGTGATCACATAAGCCTGGTTTTGTCTCCTATACATTTGGCAATTAGGGGCCAGAAGGCAATTAGGCATTCTCTTAAAAATATGAAACACATTGAAGGTTGATTCAAATATATCCATGAGACGATGATGGGCAGGATCTTATAAGGATTTAAATTCAGAGTAAGTTGGATTAGCTCTGTCTGAATGGCTCAGTGAATTAGGTATTTGTCTCAGATACAGAGGTTGGTGATTTGATTCCGGAATTGAGCACCCAGAAGTAGAGACAAGCTGCTGCGAATAGAGCCAGCCAGAACTCCCCCAGAAGAAAAGAATAGAAAACCACTTCTGAGTATTTTCTCCCTGGATAATCCTGAAACCAATCATCATAAATCAGAACTGCACGTGGTTAGCTATTTAAGAAGATAAATGCTTATATTTCAGCACTGGCAAATGAGACAAAAGCATGAAACTGAGAGAGAAAGAAATACATTTTAATAATTACATAAGAAGAGCCATGCTGGATCAGGCCAAAGGCCCATCTAGTCCAGCTTCCTGTATCTCACAGTGGCCTCACCAGATGCATCTGGGAGCGCGCGGTACTAGATATCTGTCTTCTGATACCACTCCTTGAAGTACCCCAGTTTTAAGCCTGGAGATTACACATCTTCATCATGGTTTGTAACCTGTGATGGACTTTTCCTCCACGAATCTGTCCAATCCTCTTTTGAAGGCATCCAGGCCAGATGCCATCACCACATCCTGTGGCAGGAAGTTCCACAGACTAACAACATGAGAGAGAGAGAGAGAGAGAGAGAGAGAGAGAGAGAGAGAGAGAGAGAGAGAGAGAGAGAGAGAGAGAGAGAGGAGGTGAGAGAGAATGAATTAATTTCAGTGGTAGAGATAGGTGAAATAACACATTGAAGGGTATCTGAAAGGCAGATACCTCATACCAGGAAAGGTCCACTTGCCCTCATTTTAATGCCACTGGTTCTAGTATTGTGGCCATTGACTGGCTGCTTCCCTCAATCTCTCAAAGAGAAATGATATATTTTTTTTAGATTTCTCCAGATCTTCCACAACACAGGAAAGTCACGTTCAGCACTGTTGCTGTGGCACAGCCACATTCATTTCAAAATACTTATTTGGGTTAGGAGGCCATGCCTGCAAGTATTATCTCTGATACAGGGAATTACTGGCAAGAATCAAGCTGAAAAATTGCACTGTTTGGTAAGCCTTCATGAACTCTTTCCAGAGAGAATGGTGGAATGCACATTTATTTATTGGATTTATATTAGCCTATTATTTATATGCCATCTTCCCCACCTCCAAGGCAGCTCACAACAAATAAAACTAGCCAATGTTTACACTTCTTAAAAGGCCTTTAGAAAGGACATGAGAAACAATCAAACAGTTATCCATATTAAAACCATGATTAAAAGCCAATTTCAAACTGTTACAAATCTCTACATTTAATAAATATAATACACTACTCACTTATTTATTGTGGGAGGTAGATGCCTGACCCACCTGCGAGAAAGGAAAACCCACAAAATGCAGATGCCTCAGCAAACTTAGCTTGGGCTCCTCCTGGCAGCCTGCACTTCCAAAGAGAGGCTTTTAACTCCCTCCTGACACCTCAGCAAACAGATCTGGGGCTTCTGCGGCTGGCGCACGCTGCCAGAAGAAGTCTAAGATCTGTTTGCGGAGGTGTCAGGAGGAGGTTAAAAGCCTCCCTTTGGACACGTGGACTGCCAGGAGGAGCCAGCAGAAGCAGCCCAAGGGCAGTTGGCTGAGGTGTCAGGAGAGAGTTAAAAGTCCATTCTTTGAGAGCATGCTTGTCTCAAGAAATAATCTGTGATATACCACAACCACAATGTGGTGGGGAATACTGTATCGCTTAAAAGTCACTCTACCTGAAAGGAAGTTGTTTTCCTGATGATGGATGGACAAGAGGGAGAGGTCCAACCTAAGTTTGGGGACAGCATATTCCAAAGCTGGATGCAGACACTGAGAAAGCTTTCTCTGGAGGATTCACCACATGATCTTGGAAAGGTGGTGGAATTCATTGCTAACTGGCTTGATAGCTCTGTCCTTTTGGAGTTAATCCCCCCACTGTGTCTCTTGTAAGTGCAACCAATCTCTGTGGCTTTGGGAAAGTTGTGTAGTTCCATGATGTCCTCTGAAGAAGGGAATGTTCAACCATTTCTGTGCATTTTTTACCTGGAAAACTCTTGAAAGGATCACCATAAGTTAGAATTGACTTGATGGCATCAGAGGTGTAGCCAGGATTTGGAGCGCCTGGGGACAATGTTTATTTTTGCACCCTTCCTGCCCCCCCCCACATCTCACCCACCCAGAAATGGGGGCCGAACCCTGCAGGTGTGGGGTGGGTGCGCATGCATGTGCAGATGGGCATATGGGTGTGTGCATGTGCATGCACGTATACGGTAGCGCACATGAACCTTACACATCTCCCACCAAGGTGATGAAGAGGAGGAGGAGGGCACAGTGTCCATCATGCTCCTGTCTGCCTGCTTCGCTGCTTGCCTGGCACGCGGTGGCGGAAGCGGCGGAGGGGGTGCTGTCATCAAATCTTAGGGGAAAGGAGGACTGCTGGGCAGTGGAAGGGTGCATGGCTTCCTCCTCCTGCTCCCCCTCCAGGTGCCCGGGCAGATGTACTCGTCTGCCACCACCCCCAGATATACCCCTGGATTGCATACAACACTTGCAAAAAAAATAATAAGAAGAAATAGTTTTTTCCTCTCAGCAGCTCTTATTTTGCTTTCCAACTATGCCACATGGAATTTTACATCTCTCCCTTAACCCCTCGCCACATCCCAGCTTAACTTTATTTTCAGCTAATCAATGCCCAAATCTTGGATCTTTCTTCATACGGAATCCCCCCCCCCAGCTCTTTGATAATTTTGTTGCTTTTTCTATGCTTGGTGGGCTTAAATGGTGGGAAGATTAAAAAGAATGAGGAATACACTAGTGGCTTCTTTCAAAAATACAGAAGGACCTTTAAACAATATTAAGTCTGACATTCAAGAATATTAAATCTGGCATTCAATGCACCTGGACATTCTTCACTGTTAACAACAGGGCAGGCTCATCCACAAAGCTAGATAAACATGTTGTTTCAGGCAACAGACAAAGCAGCATAAGAAGTTGTGGTCTTCCACCATATTTTGGAGGTCTGACTTCACCATCTCTATGCTTCCAGGGTCATCTCATTTAAAGGACTCCTCAAAGTGTACCATTGGTATGGATCTACCATCTTGTCAAGTCCTGCTGACCAATTACCAGAAGTCTTTGAATATTGTATGGGAATGTGTTGGCTAACTTTTCTGATGCCTTTAGCATCAGGGAGTCAAGAAGCAAAAATTGCTGGAGGAAGTGCGGAGTAATGGGAACATACAGTCACATGTGGTGGGATTGTCCTTTAGTTAATAATTTTTGCATACAGATTGGTAGAGAAATATCGAAAATTGTGGGAAGGGACGTGGAAATATCAAAATTAATGGTTCTCATTAGCCTGGGTAGCACAGAGTTAAAAACAAAAGAGGAATGTAAATGGGTAAATGTGATGGTAATTGCAGCCAGACAGGTCATAGCAAGTAATTGGAAAAATGCAGAAGAGCTAGCGGTGAACCAATGGAGGAAAAAATTAAATAATATAATATTATTAGAATACCTAACTGTGAAGATACACAGAATGAAAGGGTTTAAGGTCAATGAGAAAGAGGAGGAATGGTTTGAGAAGCTAATAAATTATTTGAGTATGTTTGACCAATTTGGGGTAATTAAAACGTTAAAAGTTACATAAACCTTGCAGGTTGTTAATTGTTAATTTATATATAATTGTATATATTGTTAATTTGAATATGTTTCATTGTTAATGTATATCCAATGTATTGGACGCCTGGGGGGTCACTGTTTTTGTCTGGGTTGTTGGTGATTGGTTTTATAATATATATTTTTTAAAAGCATTGGAATAGTCATTGACCTAAACTGCTTACACACTTTTCAGGCTTGAAATGTACTTTCTTCAGTCTGATTGGGGACTTTTGTTATACAATAATCACAGCAGTTTGAGTCTTCCAGGAGGTGAACTATTTCAACCAAACACAATGGTCTGTCCCTGAGAGTGCATTCATTTGATCCTTTGATCTATAACAAAATACACATTCCAAGTACAACTTTACTGACACAGTACAGTATTTGTCTGCTATCATTATATGTTGCAATTGATTAATACCTGGTATTTTCTGTAAATTCTCAGAATTGGCTTTAGCAGACCATAAAACAAAGGCAAGTTTCCAATGAATTCTTGGCATGCTGTAGGTGAAGTTTTTCATAGCATCCATTTCTTTAACTTAACTTGTTCTTCTTGGCATGACACCCATTTCCTTTCTGAAGAAATAGGATTACATTGCTTCCTGTTTCAAATTCCCATAATGGTGGTTCTTATTTCATATTTCAAAATACTAGTGGACAATTTTAGTGGCCCAAGTAGCTAATTTTATGATAGATTTGTTTAGAAAGGATACTAGAAGTGGCTAAAATAACCATCACAGTCTTTATTTTTTTTAAAAAAAGTATGTTAAATGCTGAGTATCAGTGAGTTCAGCTAACAGGACCCATGACTTACCTCCTTTTTTCTGAAAAAAACTTGCCAATAGGAGGAATATGAGACCACAAAAACCATCTTTGAAAGCCCTGCTAGTCTCACTATTTTAAAATTTTAATGAATGGGGAAACCAATCTGTTAATAATACAGAAAAGCAGTTGAACAGTACAAGTCTGCACATGGCCATTGATCTCAAAGATCCTGATTGGATGCCCTCCTAGATAAAAAGATATAGAAATGCCAGTTGCATTTCCTGCTTCTCAGTTAACACCAAAACAAAACCACATGAGAGCAACCAACAATGTCTTAATTATCTTAATACAACACATACATTAAACATTGTAAACACTGAAAGTCATTAAAGGTGTCAATAGAATAAAATGTAATTTCATCTACAGTGGACCCTCGTATAACAAACGGTTTGTATAACATAAAATCTGTACAACATAAAAAATTCTGGAGATAGGGGAAATTTGCTTAACAGAATCGCCTATGGGACGAATCCATACAACATAAAAATGGTTTCAATTAGGGATTATTCTGTTTTCAATGCATTCCTATGGGAAATTTGTATAAAGGAAAATTTGCTTAACATAATTTCATTTGGAATTTATTAATTCCTTTATACAAGGTACCGCCATATTTGTAAATTTCAGAACTGAGGGTGCATCCTTATCCAACTGAAAGGGAAGCATCTACACATGAGAAGAAGGTCAATGTTGAGTTTGATAAAGCTCCATGTTTTCTCAAGGTATGCCTTATCCAAACAGAAAGTGGGTGGGTGGAATAAAATAAAACAAAAAAGCAAGAGGGAATGGGAAACTCTTCTCAAAATAGCACATGAGGGTTGAGTATATTTTATGGAATGGGATGAATATAAGCCAAGCTTGGAATGACATTTGAAAAAATAACTTGGAAACTCATTACCTGCCTTAACAAGTAACTCATTATGGCTTATTGTCTAGGCTTCAGAAATAACTCATTTATAATTTGACCTTCTTTTTAAACAAAAGGCTGTGTTTTCAGGAGTCTTCTGCTCTGGTCAACTTGTAGAGTCAACTTTTTGCTGCCTCAAGTGAAGGTCAACTGCAGATGTCTTTTTCTGGAGTTGAAAGAACTGGCATATGAATGTGTTAACACAGGTAACAGGACACTAATTGCCTGTGCTATGGAATTCCACCCCCTAATGCTCATTCCAAATATCCAGAATGTGCTTTGATTGCACATGGAAGAGAAAGGGGTTGTGTTTCCATGTCTCTCCCATTGTTCAGCACCTTTCTTGTTGCACATATATTTGAAAAGGTCACGCTGAGCCATTCTGAACCAAACAGAGTGGTGTTGGCTCTTCTTTGGCATTAAGTTAATTGTCTCCTTTGGAATCAACAATTGCCTTTGACGTAGTGGTTGGTCAGATAATCTGCTCTTGCTTCCCCGACCCAAAAACTCCCTTGACAATGCTTGAATTGCATTGTTCTACCTGGCCTGAATAATCTGGGTGGATGGATGGTTGAAATAAATGCAGAAGCTGAAGTATAAATGCAGAGGCACCCAGTCGTTTCAACAGTGGCCTTGACTGGAGAAACTCAGGATGAAACTCGAAGTTGTGGCCACTCTTCTGTTCATCTTTCTCTCTTTCCAAAAGAAAAGCCTACAGGTAAGGGTACCTTTGCTTTACATGGCACCATGCGACATTTTTCTTGAAGATTTAGCTAGAAGATGGTCTGCGAATTACATAATTATCACTGAAAGATATTTTGAGACATAAAATTCTCAGGATGTGCTAGAATGTCATGGGCGCTCTCACTCCGGGTGGCCACGCCCAGGGAGGCACGTAAATCGATAACCTGCAATCGTGCCTTCTCTGTGGCTGGGCCCTCATTGTGGAACCACCTTCCGAGTGAGCTGCGCCTTGCACAGTCCCTACCCACCTTCAAAAGAGCTCTTAAAACCTTGTTCTTTCAGGAGGCATTTGGCAACCATTAGTCCTTTTTCTTCCCCCTCCCTTTTCTGAGCTGCCGTCTTGCCCGAGACTGTATTCTTTTGTCTTGTTTTTTCTTTTTTCTAAATTCTTTCTTTTTCTTTTTACTTTTTGTAGTGTTCATGTAATGGGATCGTTCTTATCCCTTTTGTTAACCGCCCGGAGTTCTTTCGGGAAGACAGGTGGTATAAAAATAAACAAACATGATAGATAGATAGATAGATAGATAGATAGATAGATAGATAGATAGATAGATGATAGTGTGTAGTGATGTGTGTGTGTGTGTGTGTGTGTGTGTGTGTGTGTGTGTGTGTGTGTGTGTGTGTGTGTGCCTTCTGTTAACAGAGACAAACTGTTCACAAGAGACTTTTTTTTTGGGGGGGGGTTGCACAATTGGTGAGGAATCTCCATTTTTGTTCTACCACACCCAGAGCTGGGAAATGTTACTTGCTGGAGCAGAACTGTGGGAATCAAAAGCAATGCTTCCAAATCACTAGAATTATCCAGCCTTCTTGTAAAACCTCTACAAATAAAATGTTGGGTTAAGCCAAACTGTGTAAAAATTGAGCCTTATACGTCAGCTGCTTCTCTTGAAACCAGGCTGCCTAGGAGGTAAACTGGAGTTTTCAGATCCCTCATGAAACAGTGCAAGAGTAACTTCTTTTGTTTTGTTGTGTTTTAATGTAGACTCCTCCTCCTCCTCCTCTACCACCTGGCAGACCTGCTGTGAGTATTTAACATTGTCTGTGCACTGGGAAGGCGGTCCAGATGGGAGTGCTTCTAGAATTGGGTGGATTTTGCCTTCTTTGATTTTGCAAACTGGAAAGAGCCTCTATGCCCCACTATCCAATTTAATAGATAATCCACTGAGGTGATTTGCATGGTAGACAAGTTTTTGGAATTCTAACAGGTCACACCCCACTATAGCATTTAACATGTTTGTGCATTACGAAGGTATTTTTGAACGTCAAATTTTGGGAAAAAATCTTATCCTCTCCCTAGGATGAGGGTGATGACCCAGGAGACATGAGTATCAAACAAAGAGCCTAACTATCCAATTTAATAGATAATCCACTGGGATTATTTGCATGGTAGACACAGTTTTTGGAATTCTAACATCTGGTCACACCCCACTATAGCATTTAACAATGTTTGTGCATTACGAAGGTAGTCCTTTTGAACGTGCCTCTAGAATTTTGGGGATTTCTAAAATCTTATCCTCTGTTCTAGGATGAGGGTGATGACAATGGACAAGGACCAGGAGACATGAGTATTTTGAATCAAACTGGAAAGAGCCTCTCCCGTGCCCCACTATCCAATTTAATAGATAATCCACTTGGATTATTTGCATGGCAGACACAGTCTTTGGAATTGAAACATCTGGTCACACCCCACTATAGCATTTAACAATGTTTGTGCATTACGAAGGTAGTCTTTTTGGACGTGCCTCTAGAATTTTGGGGATTTCTAAAATCTTATCCTCTGTTCTAGGATAATGATGGTGACAATGGAGAAGGGCCAGGAGATGTGAGTATTTTGAGTCAAAGTTGGAAAGTTATCTTCTGCTATCAACTTGGTTTTTCTTTCACCAACTAGACATGAAGCGTTTACAATCATTTGTAGTCTAGCATCTGGTAGCATCATCTCAAAGTGATAACCAACATCTGTGAATTAAACAAAAAAGACTTTTTTTACTCACATTGTGCAACCTACACACCATACTTGGGACTAGGTCCATTATTTTTATTCCTACTACACAGATATACTCATTTCTTGCCAGTAATATATTAATACATTATAACCCTTCCCCTTCTGAAACAAGTGTAGCAGAAATTGTTCCTGTAACTTTCCTCCTTTTCTTTTCTAATCTTAATCTCACAAATCAAATTATCATTGATAGCCATATTCCACATTTCTCTCTACCACTCCTCCCATATAATTTCAGAATTTTGTGAATATCTTTGATTTTGCCCTCTAGGATGCTGGTGGTGTTGGAATGCAAATGATAGTTTCTCAGCTCCCTACCTTTAAAAGTCCCCCAAATGGTGCCAAATAGTTAAATAATGACTCCAAAACAGGAACCTTGTGCAGGTCATTGAAAAACAGAAGCCCCGGTTCTCAGCTTCCCTTTTCAAAATGGCTCCTTCTTCTTTCCAATTGCAGCAGTGTAGTGGGAAGTGGCCACAAGATGGCAGTATTGCCATTGCAAACAAGCAGGAGTCATTTTATAAGGGAACCTTTACCTGCCATTTCACTCTGGTAGCTTGCAAAAAACTGGGCTAAATTTTTGGACATTGAAGCATCACCATACCCGTGGATTTCCTTTTGTAAGTCAAATTAATTGTCATTAGCTGCATTCATCATTGGAGGTGCCACTGTATAAGCAAGTTCCTGTGCAAATATTTATCCCCCTACTCTCTCTCTGTAATGATACACACCCTCCTTTTCAGCAAGATGCAACTCATCAGTTTGATTCTTTTTCCTGGTGTTATGTCAGGGAAAGAGAGGTTAATGACGTTGGCGTTTTTCCCCTCTGTTTGGTAGCACACCCCAGGGAGCCCTTTTGCTTAATATTGATCTAACTCCTATGTTTTGCTCTTTCCTTGCTAGGATATTCAAAGGAAGAGAGCTGTAGTATGTATGACTTTCTTTCTGCCCATTTTAATTTTAATGTTCTGGAAAATTGCAGCTGATGCTAGTTTATCTCTTTTGAGGAGACAATGTTGTCTTTGAGATGTCCCACACTTCTTATTAAGTGAATCTTAATATAGAATATTTGAATTGGAAGGGGCCTATAAGGCCATTAAGTCCAAACCCCCTGTTGAATGCAGGAATCCAAATCAATGCAAATCTGACACGTGGTTGTCCAATTTTCTTTTGAATGCCTCCAGTGATGGAGTGCTCACTGCATCCTGAGGTTCCATTGTCATACTGATCTAACAGTTAAGAATTTTCCCCCTGCTATTCAGTTCCTGAGAGGGAACTTTATATAATACTGTACATGTAGTTGTTCCTTGTTTGTACACCTTCAGCTTCCTGACTTCCCTTTGCAGCCTCACCTAGCTTCTTGTGGTTGCCTTGAAATGGGAACATTGACAGCATTATAATCACTACCATCTGAACTCCATTATTGCGATATAAGGCTGATATTCAGTGCAGTATATTGGATAGGACAGTGTTGGTGAATCTATGGCTAAAGGTGGCACTCGGAGCGCTAAAGGTGGCACTCGGAGCGCTTTCTGTGGGCACCCGACATCACCCCTTCATAGCCACCTGTATACAGGTTAAATTACTGTATTGGCACTTTGCAAAAAAATTAGTGGGTTTTGAATTGCAGTTTGGACACTCGGTCTCTAAAAGGTTCGCCATCACTGTTCTATTCTCTCTGTGCTACTAATTTCTTCTATCTCTGAGAAGCTGCTAGAAAAAATAAATTTCATCTCCTATTCATCCCCTCTTTAATCCCCTCTTTAATACTCATTTCTTTGTTTTTGCTTGTTTCATTAGATGTGTGCAACTGAGATACGTTGCACCAATGAAAGAATAAAATGCTCTTTCATGAACCACTAAAAATCATGATGCAGGTTACTAAGTGTGACCACTGATTAACACTAGTGGTGATTAAGCTAGTGGTGAGGTTTTAAAGAAGTTCCAGACCAAAACCATCTAGAAGATCACATTTGCTCCTCTCTGCTTTGTGTTAATGCTGTCTAGTATGGTGTTCGGTACAGTTGTAGGTGTGAAGAGGGATGGGCTATAGTCCAACAGAAGATCGGAATTTCTAAGTCTCACTGGTGACAAGATCAAATCCTATGCCTGCTTCCCTGGAAGACACCATGCAATGCTACAGATAACTAAGCCTGTGAAGATTCCCAGCATTCCAGGCAAGGTTATCCAGAAGTTGCATCATGGCAACCGGACTTCTTTCCTTATGAGATCAAAATGTTTTACTACTCATCCAAGTAGCTTTGTGACTGGCTTCTCTGACTCCTCTCTCAGATCACCTATTTTCTCCATCTAATAAGTGTACATCCTGGTCTTTATACTTCAAATGAAGGTACACCTCTGATCTTGCTCCTGAGCTGTTACTTAATGGGTGCTTGGAAGGGTCGCAAAGGTGTCACAAACCAAGCCATTATACTTCTAGGAAGCCTATCCAGGCCATTGTCCACCTAAGAAGCGTATTCAGAACAGGGTGGAAGAAAACCAAGGTGAACTCTTAATCGGAAACTTCACACCAACTTTCCACAGTCTGAAGAAGCTACGTGGATGAGTAGTGAAACATTTGAAATCACAAGAAAATAAGTCCAGTTGCCATGACTCGACTTCTAGATAACAGATACAGATTACTAACTAAATAAGTTCATTGAATTCAATGTGACTATAAGTTTTCAGCCCAAGTCCCACTACATTAATGGTTCCACACTTTTGTTCCTCAGATTTTCTTGGACTAAAACTCCCAGAAGCCTTCATCGCTAGCAGTGCTGGCCAGGATTTCTGGGAGCTGCAGTAAAAGAAAATCTGGAGACCCAAAATGGGGAAACCACTGCACTAAACAATGGGATTTCATTTTGAATGTCTATATATACATAGCATCATACTATTAAGCATCTTTATTGAACAGAACAGGATCTGGAAGTGTTTTGTTTTAGTCATATCCTTTATATTCTCAGAAATAAACTAATTTCTCAATCTTCGAACATGTTCTTCTCTAGCTCTTAGGGAATCCTTATGTCACCATATATCACATAATTTTTTTATTTATAGCTGGATATCTAAGAAGATGAAGAGAAGAACTTGTGCCATGCTGAAGAAAAACTCCTGCTCTGATACATGCTAGAGAGAGAATGAAATAAATATGTATTTGGAATCACAGTAGCACACACTGATATACGGTTGTAACATAACCTACATAACCAAATTTTGCTTCTTTGCAATGGAGAGCCATGGCAGTAAAAATGTTCAATTACTTCTCCAGTAGATGGCAAAAGTATACATTAAATAAACATTGCTCTTACAATAATGCTGCTTTCTTTGTTAAAATTCTTCAGTAGGCATTAGTTCTGATCACTAGAGATGGGCATGAAATGAACAATTTTTCATTTCCGTTTTTGTTTTTTTGTTTCATTACACAATGAAACAACAAACAAATTTTGTCTCCAAAATGAAACGAAACAAACAGAAACACCGAAAATTTTGTCATGTGTTTCGTTTTCGTTACTGCAATAGAGTGAACTGCTTTAAATGCTAAAAAAACTCACAAAAAATTGAAATAAATGGTAACGAAATGGTAACGAAATGAACAAAAATGAAAATGAATTTTTTTCAAAAATTCACGAAAAATGGAAATGAACCGAAACGGACCCTCCAAACTACAAACAACAAATGAAACGTCATTTTTTTTATTCGTGCCCATCTCTACTGATCATAGCTGGTATAAAATAACCCCAAGTCTGGAGTTGATTTTGCAGAGGAATTGTGCTTTTGAAAACAAAATAAAAAAGTTTTTTTTAAAGGTTGCATGTACTATGTTGCCTCTGCAACTGATTGTGGGGCCTATATGCATTTTGTATGCATTTAAATGCCACATGATATTTTTCTCTCTCCTACAAAGGAATTGCTTGAGATATCTATGGCTCAGTTATCACACCTGCAAATAAAGCATAGCTTTACCTTTAAACAACCCATCACAAAACAAGATACATGCAAGGTATGTAGATGAAATATGAAGTATGGCAAACAAATATCTTCCTGTTTGAAGGAAAATTGCACATGAGGGGGGAATCATCTTTTTAAAAAGCATGCTACATATGTTGTGTCTAACCCTCAGCTACTACCCAGTTTTGCTAGTTTTGGCTAGTAGGGTATAAAGTGGGGCTGAGAGGTGTGGAGAAGCTAACTCATTAACACTGAAGGATGACATTGCAACACAATGAGATGTCTCAAAAAAGAATTTAAAGAGCACACAACTAAGAGTCCACCTTTTTAGCCAAAGAATTCCCAAACAGTGCTTGGTAATCTGTGTGTCTAGCATCTCTTTGAGGAGCAAAATCTAGAAATACAGAAATCACAAAAGGATTGACTTGTTCAACTAATCAAGCAATAATCAATCAACCTCAGAGTTGTTCTCAAAAAGACAGAATTTTATTAAGGATTTGATCACAAATGGTTCAATCCCTCCAAGTCACAATCTGGGCAAAGGCACCCTTCCTCTTAAAAAAAAAAATCAGCCTTTTTATATGCTGATCAGATAAGAGTCAATTACAGATGCCGCTTCGCTTATATACATTTCCAATTACAATTGGGGACTTCCCTTCCAAATCTAACGTCCAATACATTTTAGCCAGTAAATTTTGTGGTTTGGGATTGCCATATGGTTAAATTCCTCTTTTTAACATCTGCTTGTAGTGATTAACTCATTTTCAGACGACTTTAACAGTTCTCCACGGTGTCTTCCCTGGGAGCAAAACCCTTGCAAGCTAGGTCTTTATTCCTCATCCTGTAACAAAATACACACACACAAATGATCTCTGTTATTCCCTAGTGTCATTAAATCATAGACTAGTGATTTTGGAAGGCACCTATAGGACCATCATATCCAAAGCGATTATCTAACAATAAATGATTATCCAAATCTCTCTTCCCCCCCCTTTGAATTTCCTCACCTCTTTAATTGCTGCTACAAGCAAATGAAACTTCTAAACTATCAGCAAAGACCGATGTGACCCAACCATGCAAAAATGTGGCTCTGTCTTGCAGGATCCAGCCCTGCATGGATGCCTTTCATTCAACAAGAGCACACATTTCTTCTCTTCCCATTTTTTTGCCATTGCCCCTCTCAGGATGGCCTCCCTTTGGCCTCTTATTGGCAGGTATCTGCATTTCATATCTCTTTTTGGTTGTCCAAATTTCTTTTGAATGTCCCCAGTGTTGGAGCACCCGCCACCTCTTGAGGTCATTGGTTCCACTGTCATATTGCTCTAGTCATCAGTTCCATTGCTAGTACTGCAATAGAAAGCCATATGGAAATAATTACTCAGTTTGAGTAATTAATTCATTCTCTGGGCTGTTTTGTATTCTGATAAATTCATAAACCAAAACAAGGTTTCCCATAGGACTGCACTGAAAACCAATTAATCCGTTCCAGAGGTCAGAAAAAAAGCAAACGTTTACAATTTTCTTAAACTAAGGCATCTCCATTCTTTTTGTCATGTGAACATCACACATCAACTTTTAATGCCTTATGGTGGTGGTGGTGGGGGGGGATGCAAGAGCCTCATGGAACAATGGTTAAAATGCCTGTACTGCAAGTAAAACTGTGCTCATGACCTGGGGTTCAATCCCAGGTAGCAGACTCATGGTTGACTCAGCCTTCCATCCTTCCGAGGTCAGTAAAATGAGTACCCAGCTTGCTGGGGGGGGAGGAATGTGTAGCCTGCATAATTAAACTGTAAACAACCCACAGAGTACTTGAAGTTTCCAGGGGGGCGATATATAAGCTGAACACTTTGCTTTAGAACAAAAAATTAACCTGGGGCATTCCATTGAAATTTTTTCTTAAATAAAAGCATCCACATTTTCAATAATTTCTTTTCTTAAACCAATTTTTGTTTGGTTAACCGGGGCATTCTTAAACTGAGGTACCACTGTATATAGAAAGCATCTCAAATCAATGCAGAGCAAGGATTTGCTTATTTTTGGCAATGGGTACAAATCTGCTCACTCGGTCACATTTGCAACAGTGTCATTGATGACATCATTGAGGGGTAGTATCTAAAATAAGTACTAAATATTATAGTCTTAAGATGGCCATGTTTTTGTAGCATAAAGCTCATCTAATTTTGCTTGATTTGTTATGTTATGCTTTTATTATTGTATTACATTTTGTTTGATTGCCATGTTGCATTTTACATCCTAATCCTCATAGGATAGTGCGGTGGCACTACCAGGGCAGCATTTAAATCTGGCCAAGATTTAGGGGAGTCACCTCTGTGAATCCAAGGCTGGAAACCACAGGTCTAGAAACATAAATAAAATTTCATGACCTTTGGCAAATGGATTGGCAAATTAAATTAAAATAGGCAGGGTCATCCTGACAGCACTAATTTGTAGCACTGATTATTGCACATGGCTTCAGTAACTCAGGGAAAGATCCTTGAGGTAGCTTACAAAGCAGATGCAAATGCAATAACTAAAGGACCATGTGAAACAACTTATCCCCAGCAATCTTCTGGGAAGACAATCGTGTTTTCAGATCATTCAATACTTGCCTCAACATGTTGCCTTTTATGTCCCTGCAATGAAAGCCAAATATTAATCACCATAAAGACATAATGATTTGTGAAGGTTAAAGCACTACTTACAGTCCTATCCTAGTCCAAGTTTTCAGAATTCTTTTTTTTTTTCAATGGAACATGTTAGGAAACATCGGAAACTATGTGTGGGGAGGAAGGGAGACCTTTTCTGGTTCTTAGGAGTTTAGAACAAATCTCTGTCATCAGATCAGTCAACATTCTTTTAAATGTTCATTGAACTATAAATATGGTACCTTGAACCATATATATGGTTTCCGTGCCTTTAAATGCAATATCAGCTCCATTTGGGAGGAGCAAAATTTAAAACTATGGCAATCATAGACTGGAAAAAAAACTAATTTATCTCCGAACTAGCAGCTGTGAAGTTCTGGACTGATTTGCAATGAAATAGGAAGGGCAGGGGTAAAAAGATGAAATATGGAACTGGATCCTATTAGATCCTTGTACTGGTAGGATGAGCCCATGATCAAATTCTGGAGGATGTGATTTTTTCTTAGGCAGACGGTGCTCATATGCTTTCTCCCCCATCCCTTCTCTGTTACACTCTACACTCTGCACTGGAGTTTCCCAACCCTTCCATGACAGCAGACTGTATGGAAAGGATGATCCATTTCCTCCAAGAAGAGATTGGCACAAACTGCCCATTGAGGGTTCATCCCCCATCTCCTCCCAAGGGCCCACTTGGAAGAAGAGGTGGGGCCCGAAAGAATGCAGCCATGCCAGAGGGGGCAGGGAAGGGAAGCTGGGATACCTGCAGAATATCCATGCAATGCAAGAATTACAAACCATGAGACCAACAGTTTATGCCCATCTCTACCTCCAAGATTGACTACCCTGCTTCTGCCATCTGCACAAAGACCTGACTGAGGGCACTTTTACACGACCCCTAAAATCCGGAGGCAAATTAAATTCGGAGCAGAGATCGTGGGGGCTTGTTGCTCTTCCTGTGTTCCCACCCCTCTGCACTCCGTTGTTCCTGTCTGTGTGAGGGGAGGGAGGGGGAAGGAGAAAAAAATGCAGGCTCACCTCCATCTGCCGCCCAAGCCACCCCATAGTGATTCCTGTCTCTTAAAGGGGCGGCGGGGACAAAAACAAACAAACAGAAGGCAAGGGAGTCCGGCATTCACAACTTTACAATGCACATCGGAAGATTTTTTACCTCCTGGAGGCCAGGTACTTGAAAAGTGCACTCAGACGCACTTAGGTGGGCGTGGTCGTACTTAATTTTTTTAAAGTCCAGAGCTGGTGGGAAAACATTTTTAAGCTCCAGATCTGGGAGCCCTTTGCCTCAGATTTTAGGGGTTGTGTAAATGCACCCTGAATACTCATCATGGAATTTCACTAGTATAATCTTTTGTGACCTAAAACTGTACTTAGCAGGTTCTGGTATCAACTCTCAGAGGTACAGTATAAACCGAGAAGCCTGTTTGATGTGTCTTTATAATTGCTGAAGGCTTTGGCTTCAATTTCTCTGCAACTATGGGAATCCTGTTCACCAAACTGTGAACCATGGACAGGAACCAGGGCCGCTGGGAACAGAACTGCGCTAATCTGCTTGGTGAGGTCATGTTTAATTCACCCAGCAGAGAAAAAGGGTGCAAGAACAACATACAATTAGGCTCCAAATGAATGATACATTTGGCATGGTTTTAGAAAAGGTGCCAACAATGGGAATCTGTACTTAGCTCTGATGGCACCACATTGGAATTACATACTTAAGCAGGAGGGTTGTTAATGGTTATGATTATCCTGAAACTAGTTCAAGAAGAATCAGTGCTATTTCCCCTGCTATTTCACCTTTTTTCTTCCATGCATATGTTTTCCACCCTTGGAGAGAGGGAAAAAGAAAGGAATGAGAAAACAATCAAAATGATTTCTTCCTTAGTGACAAAACAGAAATGTTAGCATGGTAAGGTCTATTGTGATAACTCCTCTTTCTCTTTCCATCTTATCCTGCTAAGATCTGAAACATGAGCAATAACAAGTCACCCTTGGGCTATCCTCAGGTGAAGAATGGGATGATTGTTTCCCCCCCTTTCCCCCTCTTTTTTCCAGTTCTCTTGGTCCAAAGATAATGGCACCCAGAGGGAGGAGAAGGATCTCAAAGGAAAAAGAAGATGATTCTTAGTAACTCTTACCTTTCCTCTCCTTCTTGATTCTTTCTGTTAGGAAGAAAAAGAAGCAGAAGTGAAGCATTGGCCAGAAGGAGAAATATGAAGAATACTTTCTAAATCCACCCTCCTCCTTTTAGAATGTTTCAACCTTGAATTTCCAGCCCTATCAGATTTTCACATGTGGAAAGGTTTTTGTTTGTTTGTTTGTTTTGGCTGCTTGAGTAACAGTTTTATTCTCCATATTAATCTACCCAGGCTTTGTGTGCTGAAGAAGCCACGTCAGCTTTGCATGTAGTGTGGAAACAACACGGCTTCTATACAGAGCACAATACCATAGTCTCTTGAGACTGAAGGATGCCTATACTATATGACAGATTTCCAGAACTCCACTGGAAGAACAAGACAAAGGGAAACCATTTTTTCCTTACTCAACATTGTCATTGCTCAAATGCCTCCAAGGTGGTCTCTGTAAAAACTAGGCCTCTTCCTTTATGAAGCAATTTCTATCCACATAGCAAGGATGGAAAGACTGGCTTATCATTAAAAGAGATGCAAAGGCCACACCTAGTGCTTCAAATTTTTCAAAGTTCTTGCAACAAAGTCTCCAGGGCCGTATGCCGCTACCTAATCATTCTCATCAGTGTGAGGATTTTCTTTGGTAGCATCAGGAAAATCTCTCATTCTCTCACAGAAGTGAAAGAGTGAGTTACAGCTTGATAGGTTGGCAGGGATGTCAGTCAATGGCACTGGAGGCTGCATTTGGCTGAGGGTGCCTGTAGAGGGAAGTTCTCTATGGCAGTGTTTTTCAACCTTTTTTGGGCAAAGGCACACTTGTTTCATGAAAAAAATCACGAGGCACACCACCATTAGAAAATGTTAAAAAATTTAACTCTGTGTCTATATTGACTATATATAAAGTAATTCTCTTGAATAGGAATCAAATAAACACAAAGAAAGTATTTTATAATTACTTTATTATGAAATAGTAAACAGAAATATGAAAAATTATAAAATACTTTATTCAGTGCGCAACCTGGGCCTGTTTGGCTGAACACAAAGCTGATATTCTTCAGCTTTTCCAACGGCACACCAGGCAACATCTCGCGGCACACTAGTGTGCCGCGGAACAGTGGTTGAAAAACACTGCTCTATGGCACCTGTGGCAGTGGCCTGCCAAAGGGGGCTTATGGCCTATTCCAAGCAGGGCAAGGGGTCCCCACAACATGAGGAACTGTATTAAAGGGTCACAGCATTAGAACGGTTGAGAACCACTGATCTACACTGACCTCAAAACCTTCCAGTTCATGCCATTGATCAAGGAGTTTGTCTTACCGGTTGTCTGCCTCTACCGAAGAAACCTCCCCTTTTCTACAACAGAAAAAATGTTACCACCATATCTATGGAAAGATAACTCATTTCTTTGAGAGACTTGGAAAGACAAATGACCAATACCCATGAAAATGATGGACATGTCAGTAGACTTAGTGGAACAAAAATCCAGGGGAATGTTGCCTTCATATTCTACTTTCAAGTGTTACAAATTACGTTCAGTTTTACCTCCGATAACCCTCAGGGTTACCTTCACTCTGGTTTGCCCCATCCCTCAGAAATGGGGTTTCCTGCTTCAACTGTGGCCAGAGAATTACTTCCTGGGTTTCTCATCCTTCCTGGCCTTACAAAGCCTGGCTTACTTTTTTAAAACCCAATCTCACTCCAAGCACAAAGAGAACTCCTAGTCCCCCGAGCTCCTTGCCCTCTGAAGATGCCAGCCACAGAGTCTGGTGAAATGTCAGAAGGAAAAACCTCCAGAACATGGCCAAACAGCCCAAAAAACTCTCAACAACTATCAGATCCCAGCCATGAAAGCCTTTGAGAATAGAAATTGTTACTCTACATTTCTCCAAGAGGGCAGAATATGGCTTGTAAAATTGAAAAAAAATATTATTTAAAAAAATAAAGCAACCTTCTTAAGAACCCCCTGTTAGACACTCTTTTATTTGAAACCAGGTCTCTTCCAACTCTATGATTCTATGATTCTATGTGTTCTTGGATTGCAATTCCAAGAAGCCCTGAGCAACACAGCTCTTGGTGAAGGCTTTTGGGGAATTGCAATCCATTAACTCCTGGGTTGCACAGCACTGGGAACCACTGCTTTAGGCTATAACTCCCAGAAGCCAAATCCACACAGCTAGCAGTGAGAGAGTCTGTGAACTGCAGTTCAAGGCCATCTAGAATCCAATGTTTGGGAAGACCATCAGGCATGTCCAAACTTTAGCCCTCCGGATGTTTTGGACCACAACTCCCACAGTCCTTTGTCTTTGGAAATACAGGCTTGGAATTCTGGGAGTTGTGGTCCAAAACATCAGGAGGGCCAAAGTTTGGACTTGCCTGCTTAGTATAAATGGAAAGCTTCTTACCATTTGACCATTTCGTCTTCCACCTCCTCCCATAAACATGCCAAGTGGGTTCTACAGAGAAATGAAGAGACAATGACTCTTGCCTCCACCATCAATGTACCCTAAATGTTTTCCTTTGGTACTAACACAAGAAAGATGGCTTCTATACAAAGGGAGATATTTCAATTAAGTTAACTCCTGCTGTAATCTCATAAATTGTTTGAGCTCAAAGAAAGCTCACTGGTTGTCCTGGAACTTGCAAAACAAGGTTCAAGAGCCTGGGGTGCATGATCAAACATTAAGCACAAAATAATGAACAGGTACCAGATTAAGCAAATAATTTACAGGTGAACAAACTAAGACCAGTATTCAGATGTGGACAACATGATCACAAACAAGCTACTTCTCAAGTACTGGATAAGGAATGAGATACCTTGGTGGTAAACAGGTCAGGGCGCCAGAGCTGTGCTCTCTGTGACCACCAAATACATCCTCAAACATCCTTGACATGTCCTTCCATGGTAACACATCTCTCATGAGAGTATGTCCCCTTTGCTTTCACAAGGGAAGTTTGTGCATGATTTAGGCAGAGAAAATGTTGCCTCTACTGGCTACAAATGTCACATTTAATCTATGCAATCTGAAAGCCACCTGATTCCCACAACTCTAGCTATGAATGCTGTTGGAAACTCCTGACCTGTTACTCCAAGGCAATTTCTAATGATATCAAAGATGTTCCAGGATTTTTTATTCTAACATAGCAAGAAGAGAACTGAGATGATAGCAGATGGTTCCTTACCATAGCACCAGCACCTTCTTCAACTTTTTCACCACTGCCACTCATTCCACCTCCCATAAACATAGGCATCAGACTCTAAAAGAGGAAAGGAACAAACCATTTCATCTGCAGTACATGTTTGGGTGTCCATCTCGGATGTGCCCTACAAGACTGGGCTCCCCATGAAACAAACAATCCTTTGTATGGACCTTACAAGACTGGATTTACATAGTGGTCCTCAAGTTTGGGTAACCCAAAGGCTGGATGGCCATCTGTTGGAAGTACTTTGATGGAGGTTCCTGCATGGCAGGGGGTTGGACTGGATGGCCCTCGAGGTCTCTTCCAACTCTATGTTTTTATGATTCTATGTGTACTGGATGTACATAGCGGTCCTCAACTTTGGGTAACCCAAAGGTTGGGTACCCCAAAGTCTGGATGGTTCTTAGAATGCAACTCCCAGATGCCCCAAGCTGGTGGCAAAGGCTTTTGGGAATTGCAGTTCATTAACACGTCGGATACTCAGGGTTGGGTCCCACTGTTTTAAACGGTAAATCCTGGAGGTCGCAGCTCATACAGCTAAGCAGTGACAAATGTTGTCAATTGTAGTCCAAAATAATCCAAGACTCAAAGCTTGGGGAGAAGCTATTATTCAAAAATATCTTACCAATAGAGGGCTTCCTCCAGCTCTTCCTCCTCTCATAAACATACGCATTGGGTTCTACAAGGAAATGAAAAAACAGGCACCCTTCCTTAAGATACAAGGTCATGCCTCCACAATCAATGTGGCCTATTTGGTTTCCTTAGGTACTGAAACAAGACAGGTGGTTTCTGTACACATAGAGAGATTTCATTTCCTCAGTTAACTCCTGCTGTGATCTCATGAATTGTGTGAGCTCAAAGACAGCTTACAGGTGATTCAGGAATTTGCATAACAAGGTTCAAAAGGCCAGAGGTGAATAATCCAACATTAAAAACAAAATAAGAAGCAGGTTCCATAATATAATGTAGATTATAATTAGCCAACAAAAAAGTGTCCAAAGCGAAACAAAATGATTCCAAACCATCTAATACTCAAATATCATCAAAGGAACAAGATACCTTGGTTGTACGCACAGCAGGGTGCCAGAGCTGTGCATTCTGTCACCATGAAATGAATCCTACAACATCTTAGACATGTCATTGCATGGTAGGTAATACACTTCTCATGAGAGTTTGTCCATTTGGCTTTCACAGGGGAAACTTGTGCATGATTTAGGCAAATGAAAAGTTGCCGGTTCTGGCTACAAATGTCACCTTTAATAATATGTACTCTCTGAAAACAACACAATTCCCCGAAGTCTAGTTAGATTCCCCAAAGTCTAGAACTTCTTAGGAATTTCCTGACCTGATACTCCAAGGCATTTGCTAATGATATCAACCATGTTTCAGGATTTTCACCCTAACACTGTAGCGAGAATGGACAGTTCCTTACCATAGCAGCAACACCGTCTTCATCTTTGCCACCATTACCCCCCATTCCACCTCCCATAACCATAGGCAGAAGGCTCTAGAAAAGAGAAGCAACAAACCATTGCATCAGAGGGACATGTTAGGGTGTCCATCTTGGATGTGTAATACAAGACTGGGTTCACCATGAAACAAAAAGCAATTCTTTGAATGGGCCTTGCAAGAATGGATTCACATAGTGATTCTCAAGTTTGGATAACTTTTGCATTATTGGAATGCAACTCCACAATGCCCCAGAGAGGACAGCTTGTGGTGAAGACTTTTGGGAAATGAAGTCCATTAGCACCTGGGTTACTCAAGTTGGCAACCAATTTCTCAGCCTACATCTCCCAGAGGCCCAACTTATACTGCCAACAGTAAATTGTAGTCCAAGACTATGTAGGGACTGATGTTTGAGAACAATCTATAAATTAAAAGCATCTTACCATTAGAGGGCTTTCTGCTCCTCCTCCTGCTCCTGCCAATAACATACTTAATGGGTTCTACAAGGAAACGAAAAGACAGTCACCCTTCTTTAAGACATACTGCTCTTGCCTCCACCATCAGTATGCCGTCATTGGTTTCCTTTGTTATTGAAACAAGAAAAGTGGCCTCGGTACAGCCAGAGAAATTTCATTTCACTTCCACAGGGATCTCAGGAATTGTCTGAGCACAAAGAAAGCCCACTGGTGATTCTGGGACTTGCAGAACAAGATTCAAAGAGCAAGAGATGGATGATCAAACTTTAACCACAAAACAAGGAATAGCTACCAGATTTAGCAAGTAATCTAAAGGCCAACAAACTAAGGCCACTGTTGTAGGCAACATAATTACAAAATACCTTGTATTGTAACACTATTGTAATACCAGATAAAGAAGGAGATAATCTGGTGGAACACAGAGTAGTGTGTTAAATCTGTGCTCTTTTTGATCATGATTTGAAACTTCCAACATCTTAGACAAGCCCTTCCATTGTAATACACATCGCATGAGAGTTTGTTACTAGAGGTGGGCACGAAACGAAAAATTTTTCATTTCCATTTTCATTTTTTCATTTCCTTATGCAACGAAATGACAAACAAATTTTGTCTCTAAAATGAAACGAAACGAACAGAAACACCGGAAATTTTGTCGTGTGTTTCATTTTCGTTATGGCAATACAGTGAACTGCTTTAAATGCTAAAGAAATCACAAAAATTGAAATAAATGGTAACGAAACGGTAACAAAATGAACAAAAACGAAAACAATTTTTTTGCAAAAATTCACAAAAATGGAAACAAACCGAAACGGACCCCCTAAATGACAAACAACAAACGAAACACCATTTTTTTGATTCGTACCCATCTCTATTTGTTACCTTGGCCTCCACAGGGTAGGCAAAGAAAGCATTGCCTGTTCTGTCTACACATTTCACATAGATAATATATGCATTCTGAAAGTCACCTGATTGCCCCAAGTCTAGTTATGAATGCCTTAGGAACTTCCTGAACTTATACTACTAGGCATCTGCTAATGATATCAACCAGGCTTCAGGGTTTCTTCTATGCTGTAGGAAAAAGCAGAACTGAGCTGATAGATGGTTTCTTACCATAGCAGAGCCACCTTCTTCATCTTTTTCACCATCACCACCCATTCCGCCTCTCATAAGCATTGGCATCAGGCTCTAGAAGAGGGAAGAAACAAACCGTTTCTTCTAAGGTACATGTTGGGGTGTCCATATTGGATGTGCTCTACAAGACTAGATTCATCAAACTATGAAACAAACAATCCATTGAATGGGCCTTATAAGACTGGATTCACTTAGTGGTTGTCAACTTTGGGTAACCTGTGGGCTCTAGGAATGCAACTCCAAGCAGGACTGTTGGTGGGGAAGGCTTTTTGAAATTGCAGCTCATTAGCACTAGAGATGGGCACAGAATGAACAAGTTTTCGTTTTTGTTTTTCAGATTTCGTTTCGTTATGCAACGAAACGACAAACGAAATTGTCTCTAAAATGAAACTAAATGAACAGAAACACGGGAATTTTTGTCGTGCGTTTCGTTTCCATTACAGCAATGAAGTGAGCAGCTTTAAATGCTAAAAAAATCATGGAAAATTGGAATAAATGGTAACGAACCAGTAACGAACCGGTAATGAAATAAAAATGAATTTTTTGCAAAAAATTCGTGAACAATGGAAACGAACTGAAACGGACCTCTAAACGACAAATGACAAATGAAACTCCATTTTTTCTATTCGTGCTCATCTCTAATTAGCACCTGGTTTGCTCAGGGTTTGGAATTACTCCTTTAAGCTGTAAATTCAGGAGGTTGCAGCTCTTATTGATTACTGCAATGGGCTGCCTTTGAAGATGGTTCAGAGATTGCAACTGGTTCAGAATCATGCAGCGCGGCTGGTAAGCGGTGGGGCCACCAGGGATCACATCACGCCAATTCTACGTAACCTGCATTGGTTACCAGTTGCTGCCCGAGCCCAATTCAAAGTGCTTGTTTTGACATATAAAGCCCTAAATGGCTTAGGACCCAGATACCTGAAAGACCGCCTCCTTCCATATGAACCTACCCGGCAATTAAGATCGAGCCAGGGGGCCCTCTTGAAAGAGCCATCTCTCAAGGAGGTGAGAGGGATGGCTTGTAGGCATGGGGCCTTCTCGGCAGCTGCCCCCAAGCTATGGAATCCCCTCCCAAGTGAGATCCGCCTGGCGCCAACATTGATGACATTTCGGCGCCAGGTAAAAGCCTTCTTGTTCCAGAAGCTTTTTAATTGATCCAACATAGACTGTGGGTCCTCTGATGGCAATTTTAGGGTAATGATTTTAGTGTAAGGTTTTTATTATTGTTTTAATTATTTATTGATATTGATGTTTTAACTGTTTTGATTCCTTGATTGTAAGCCATCTAGAGACCTTTGGGTAGTGGGCGGCATATAAGTTGTAAAAATAAATAAATAAATAAATAAATAAATAAATAAATAAATAAATAAATACAGCTAGTAGTGAATGATGTGAATTGTATTCCAAGATCATCTAGGGCCCAAAGTTTGGGAACAATTTATGAATAGAAAACCTCTTACCAATAGAGGGCTTTCTGATCCTTCTCCTCCTCCTTCCAGTAACATACCTAATGGGTTCTACAAAGAAATTTAAAAAACAGTCATCCTTTTTAAAGACATAGGCTCTTGCCTCCACCATCGTTGCATCCTAGCAGGTTTCTTAAGGCGGTGGTCCCCAACCCCCGGGCCGCGGACCGGTGCCGGGCCGTGGACCGGTTGGCACCGGGCCGCCTGGGGAGGCCGGGGAGGCTCCTCCCCTTTTCCTCTGCCACCCTCCTCCTCCTCCTCTTCTCTCCCGTGGGCGGCCGGTGGAGGAGGAAGGCTGGAGGAGCGCAGGAGGAGCCGCCGCCTTTGCCTTTGCCTTTGCCTTCCTCCTCTGCCCGCCGCCGCTGGCGGCGGCGGCGCATCCTCCTCCTCCTCCACCCTCCTCCTCCTCACCCTCCACCACCACCAGCAGCAGCAGCAGCCACGGCGGCGGCGGCGCGTCCTCCTCCTCCTCCTCCTCCGCCCTCCTCCTCCTCCTCTTCTCTCCCACGGGCAGCCAATGGAAGAAGAAGGCTGGAGGGCGCGCGCGGGCCGGCGGGGAGGAGGGGGCATGCGCAGGAGGCGCGAGGAACGGGGGAGGGACGAGGGAAGCCCCCGCCAGGCCCCGCTGGAGGAGAGGAGAGGCCGGGGTGGGGGCCAGGAGCCGGAACACCGCCGCCGCCACCACCGCTCTGCTGGGAGAGGGAGAGGGAAGGAGCGGCTGCTCCCGCCCCCCGCCCCCCGACAGAGAGAGAGAGAGAGAGAGGCCGGGGCCCCCGAGCCCCCCCCCAACCGGAGTGTGCGTGCGCTGGCCATCCGGCCGGCCAGCGCAGAGACGCCACCCCCCCACCGGCCTCCCTCCCCTCCCCCCTCCCGCTCGCCTGCCCGAAGGCCACAGCCGGAGGCAAGGTGACGTGGCGGCGGCTCCGGCCCGAGGGCGCCACCGGGACCGCCGAGCCGCCTCTGGCAGCGGCGCAGAGGCGCCCCACCAAGGCGGGCGGCGGCCGAACCCAGGCGGCTGCCGTGGCCACCGCGGCCGCCGACAGGAGGAGGAGGCGGGGGCCCGCCCGCCCAGGAGCCCCGGGCTCCCTCCCACCCCGCCCGTGCGCGCGCGGGGGGAGCGGCACGCCCGACGCCCCCAGCCGGCAACCGCCGCCGCCGCCACCGCTCCCGTGGCCCCCCGCAAGGCACACACGCCAAGCCCCCCCGCTCCCCTTCCTCCCTCCTCCCCATCCCCCACCCCCCACACACCCTCCCCTGCCGCCCCCCGCGACCCCCCACACGCCCCCCCATCTCCCCCCTCCCCACCCCCACCCCCAGCCCCAGCCCCGGGCCACGGAAAAATCATCAAACATTTACCGGTCCGTGGGGACAAAAAGGTTGGGGAGCACTGTCTTAAGGTACTGGGAAAGAAAGGTGGTTTCTGTACATATGAAAATATTTCAGTGAAATGACATGATATCATGATTTGTCAGAGCTGAGAGACAGCTCACAGGGGGTTCTTGAATTTGCAGAACAAGGCTCAAGAGCCAGGTGTGAATGATCAGACATTAAGCGCAACATAAGGCACAGGTTCCAGATTAACCAAACCATCCACAGGCCAACAAACTGAGGCGAGTATTCGGAGGTAGGAAGCATGATCATAAAAAAGCTTGTAGTTAATGCTGAATAAAAAAATGAGATACCTCGAACATCCTAGACATGTTCTTCTATGGTAATACATATCTCATAAGACTTTGTTATCATGGCTTCCACAGGAGAAACTTGTGCATGTTTTAGGCATGGAAAACATTGCCTGTTCAGGCTACATATTTTACATATAAAATGTGCAATCTGTATCACCTCTAGTGATGAATGCCTTAAGAATTTCCTGACCTGATACTCCAAGGCATTTGCTAATGAGATCAACCATGTTTCTGGATTTTTTTCTGACGTGATATCAAGAGCAGAACTGAGATGACAACAGACAGTTGCTTACCATGGCAGCACCGCTTTCTTCATCATTTTCATCATCGCCACCCATTCCACCTCCCATAAGCATAGGCATCAGGCTCTAGAAGAGGAAAGCAATGAGCCATTACATTTGACGTACATGGCGGTGAAGGCTTTTGGGAATAGCAGTCCATTAGCACTCGGGTAACTCAATGTTTATGACCACTGCTTCAGGTTATAATTCAGCTCATACTGCCAGCAGTGACAGATTCTAAAAATTGCAGTCCAAGACCATGTAGGGCAGGCATGTCCAAAGTCAGGCCCGGGGGCCAAATGCAGCCCATTTTCAAATTTCAAGCGGCCCGCGGCCTCTTCTGCCCACCGGCTCAGTCTGTCACTCATCCCTGCCAGCTGGCCTCTCCCCATACTGGATGGAGACATCAGCTTGTAATTTTATGGTTTGCCTGCCCTCCCTGCCTCTGTCCACCCCCCCCTAGGCACTTGCTTAGCCTACCCAACCCCAGCTCCATTGCTGCAGCATCCTCCCCACCTCCTTGTATGTTATAGACTTGTCCAAAGTCTTCCCTGGGGGCCAAATGCAGCTGAGTGGTCAGCCCCCACACATTTTCACCTCAGCAAATCTGGCCCTCCTTGCAAAAAGTTTGGACACCCTTGATCTAGGGCATGAAGTTTGGGAATACCCTATAAACAAAGAGCTTCTTACCAATAGAGGGCTTTCTGCTCCTCCTCTTCCTCCCAGTAACATACTTAATGGGTTCTACAAGGAAATGAAAAAGCAGTCACTTTTCTTTAATACATAGGATCTTTGCCTCTACCATCAATGTGCCCTTGTTGGTTTCCTTTGAAATTGAAACACGACAGGTGGCTTTGGCACCAATGGGAAGATATCAGTTAGCTCCTGCTGTGATCTCCTGAATTTTCTGAGCTCAGAGACATCTCATTCATGATTCTGGAACTTTCACAAGGTTCAAGAGCCAGGGTTGCATGATCAAATATTAAGCACAAAATAAGGAACAGGTACCAGATTAAGCAAATAATCTACAAGTGAACAAACTAAGACCAGTAGAGATGGGCACGAATCAAAAAATGGTGTTTCGTTTGTCGTTTGTCGTTTAGAGGATCTGTTTCGGTTTGTTTCCGTTTTTCGCGATTTTTTGCAAAAAAAATCGTTTTCAGTCACATTTGTTTCGTTACCGTTTCATTACCATTTATTTCAAATGTTTGTGATTTTTTTTTAGCATTTAAAGCAGTTCACTGTATTGCCATAATGAAAACGAAACGCACGACAAATTTTCTGGCATTTCTGTTTGTTTCATTTTATTTTAGAGACAAAATTTGTTTGTCGTTTTGTTGCGTAACGAAACAAAAAAACGAAAACAAAAACAAAAAATTGTTCGTTTCGTGCCCATTTCTAAAGACCAGTATTCAGAGGTAGGAAACATGATCATAAATAAGCTAGTACTCAATTACTGAATAAGGAATGAGATACTTACTCTCTGTGACCCTGAAATGAATTATCAAACATCTTAGACATACCCATCCATGGTAATACACATCTCATTATAATGTGTCCCCTTTGCTTTTACAATGGAAACTTGTGCATTATTCAAGTAGAGAAAATATTGCCTGTTTTGGCAACAAATTTTACATTTTATATATATATAATCTGAAAGGAAATGTATTCTCAAAGTCTTTCATGGCTGGGATCTGATAGCTGTTGTGAGTTTTTTGGGCTGTTTGGCCATGTTCTGGAAGTTTTCTTCCTTACGTTTCTGCAGACCCTATGGCCGGCATCTTCAGAGGGCAAGGAGCTCAGGGAACAAGGAGTTCTTTCTGTGCTCTGGGGTATAGAATGAATGAGACTGTGAGATTTTAAAGTAGTGGGAAAGAGGAAACTTGTCCTATGCAGGAGAATAGATGCAGTCATTGTATTGTGATGGAGGGATTAAGAAGTTTCACTGCAATCAGGGGTGAGATAGATCCTTCTCTGTGGTTGATGAGTGTTGTTAGCTGTTCTGGTGTGTGAACTGATCGCTGGTGCTTGTGGCTGGGTGGGAATCAAAATTCAATGAAAAGCTCAGGCTACACATTTTACATATGAAATATACAATCTAAAAGCCACCTGATTCCCTCAGCTCTAGATATGAATGCCTTAAAAATTTCCTGACCTGATACTTCAAGGCATCTGTAAACAATATCAACCATATTTCATAATTTTTTCCAATGTAATAGCAGGAACAGAACTGAGATGACAAAAGGTGGTTCCTTACCATGGCAGCACCACTTTCCTCATCTTTTTCACCATCACCAGCCATTGCAGCTTCCATAAGCATAGGCATCAGGCTCTACAAGAGGAAAACCACAAGTGATTGCATCAGAGGGACATGCTTGGGTGTCCATACAATTCTAGACTCCCCATGAAATATACAATCTTTTACATGGGCCTTATAAGACTGGATTCACACTGTAGTTCTCAACTTTGGGTAACAAATGGGCTCTTGGAATACAACTCCCAGATGCCATAGGCAGTACAGGTGGCAGTGAAGGCAATTGCAGTTGCGATACACAGGGTTGTGAACCATTCTTTTAGGCTGTAAATCCTAGGGGTCGAAGCTCTTACATCTGATTTTTGGGAATAGTCTATCAATTAAAAAACATCTTACCATTAGAGGGCTTTCTGCTCCTCCTCCTCCTCCTCCTTGCAATAACATAGCTAATGGGTTCTACAAGGAAATGAAAAGACAGTCATCCTTCTTTAAGACTTATTGCTCTTGCCTTCATGGGTACATCTTGTGGGAACTAGAGGTGGGCACGAAACAGAAAACGATGGTTCGGTTCATTCTGTTTCGGGCCCACCCTCACTTCGGTTCAGTTCATACAAATTTTTAAAACAAAAATTTGTAGAAACCAATCCAAGCCGAACTGGTTTGGTTTATCTGGATGGCAGTGGCAGCGATCCTGGTAGCGATCCTGGCAGCCCAGAAAGCCCTGGCAGTTGCTGTGCTGGACAGCAGGAGGCCTCACCACTGCCTTCGGAGCCCTGGCCCTGGCCATACCGGGAGGCGGTGGACAGCCCCACCGCTGCCTCCAGAGGCCCAGCAGCAGCCGTGTTTGGCAGCAGTAGGCCTCACCACCACCTCCAGAGCCCTGGCTATGTCCGTGCTAAGCGGCAGTGGACCACACCAATGCTGCCTCCAGAGGTCCAGCAGCTCCTCACTGCCGCCTTCGTCCCCGATCCGGGTGTCACGTAAGAGATGCCAGTGGGGTGGGGGAAATGAAAAACAAACAGAACAAAACAGAAATTTCCGTTTTGTTTCATTTCATTTTCCTTAGAGGGCGATGTTCATTATTCATTTTGTTACCTAACGAAATGAATAATGAATAATGTAATGAATTTTTTATTTGTTTCGTGCCCATTTCTAGTGGGAACACATGACAAGGCCTTCTCAGCTGCTGCGCCCAGACTCTGAGCGTCCCTCCCACTAGAAGGCAGGACTGCCTCGTCTCTGTTGTTTTTCCAGAAACAGGCAAAGACCTTTCTCTTCAGGCAAGCCTTCGCTGAATGATGAACTACCTATTGTGTGACTTTTATATGAATCTACCCTAACATTATCACATAGACTTTGTGTTTATAGACTTTGTGATTGCATTGAAAATTGATTTTTTCAATGTTAGTTTCCCTCACTCATAGGTTTTGCATGAAATTCTACTCTCTTTTTAATTGCTCAAGTTCTCATATAGCTTCAATGTAATGTTGTCTTTTGATGTCCCTCAGTTCCCTGTTCTCAATACTTGAATATGACTTAATTGTCCTGGACTGTATATTATCCCTCATTACTGTAAGCTGTTTTGGATCCTTTTCAAGGAAAAAAGGTGGGGTAAAAATACCCTAAAATAAATGAATAAATATATAAATAAATAAAGGCCATCACTAAGGCCAGTGTTCAGATGTAGGCAACATAATCACAAGATATCTATTATTGCAATTAGAGATGGGCACGAAATGAGCAATTTTTTGTTTTCGTTTTTCGTTTTTTTTTGTTTTGTTACGTAACGAAATGAAAAACGAATTTTGTCTCCAAAATGAAACGAAACGAAACAACAGAAATTTTGCCATGCGTTTTGTTTTCATTGCGGCAAATGCATTGAACTGTAATGAATGCTAACGAAACAGCAATTTTTTGTTTTTAGTTTTCATTTTTTCGTTTTGTTATGTAACGAAATGAAAACGAAAATTTTTGCAAAAAATTCATGAAAAACAAAAACGAACCGAAACGGACCCCCTAAACGACAAACGACAAACGAAACACCATTTTTTTGAGTCGTGCCCATCTCTAATTGCAATACTATTTTAATGCCAGAGAAGGAATGAGATACTCAGGAGGGACACATAGCAGGGTGTTAAAGCTGTGCTCTTTTTGACCATAATTTGAATCTTCCAACATCTTAGACAAGCCCTTCCATTGTAATACACATCTCATGAGAGTTTTCTACCTTGGCTTCCACCGGGGGTGGGGGGAGTAGCCAAAGAAAACATTGCCTGTTCTGGCTACACATTTCACATACAGTGGACCCTTGTATAACAAACAGCTTGTATAACATAAAATCTGTACAACATAAAAAATTCCGATGATAGGGGAAATTTGCTTAACATAATCACCTATGGGGAGAATTCGTACAACACAAAAATGGGATTACTCCGTTTTCAACGCATTCCTATGGGAATTTGTATAAAGGGAAATTTGCTTAACAGAATTTCATTTGGAACGAATTAATTCCTTTATACAAGGTACCACTGTATATAATATATGCATTCTGAAGGTCACCTGATTGCCCCAAACCAACTTATGAATCCCTCAGGAATTTCCTCATCTTTTGCTACATGGCATCTGTTAATGATATCAACCATGTCTCAGGATTTTTTTCTAACACCATAGCAAGAACAGAGCTGAGATGATAACGGATGGTTCCTTACCATAGCCACACCACCTTCTTCATCCTTTTCACCATTGCCACTTATTCCACCTCCCATAAGCATAGGCATCAGGCTCTAGAAAAGAGAAGGAACAAGCCATGTATCGACTGTGTACATGTTAGGGTGTCCATCTTGGATGTGTCCTACAAGACTGGGTTCATCACACCATGAAACAAACAATCCTTTGAATGGCCCTTACAAGACTGGAGCAGCTGGTCGGCGGGAGAAAAAACAATCCCGCGACCATGGCCCTAGCAGTGTTGTAAAAAAAAAAAACGCAAAATGAAATGAAATGAAATACAATTTTTTTTTGAAAAATTTGTTTTATTTTTTTTATTTATTTTTATTTTTACATTATTTTTATAATAAATGAAACAAAATGGGGAAGAAATGCCCAGGCAAATGTCTTAAGTCTTGTAAGAATTTCACAGCAATGGTAATAGAAGGACAGTAACAGATTTTATCTTACCGAAAGACCTTTGAAATTCTTCATCATGGACTGCAAAGAAAAGAAAAAAGAGTTCAAATGTTAGTTCATGATAAATATGGAATGAAATTTTGCCCCCATCTTTGACTGCCTTTGCAAAAATCATTTCAAATTTTCGAGTGTTTAGGCATTTAAATATTTTTCTGTTTCACTCCCAGAATTTTCCCAGAGAGTTCTAGAAATTGTACTTTCTCTCTCTCTCTCTCTCTCTCTCTCTCATTCCCTCTCTCTGTATAACTTTATGTGCCAGATGGATGGGGTCTAAGTCTAATACATTGTATAAAGGAATTAATTTGTTCCAAATGAAATTCTGTGAAGCAAATTTTCCTTTATACAAATTTCCCATAGGAATGCATTGAAAACAGAGTAATCCCTAATTGTGACCATTTTTATGTTGTACGGATTCACCCCATAGGTCTGTTAAGCAAATTTCCCCTATCTCCGGATTTTTTTATGTTGTACAGATTTTATGTTACACAAACCATTTGTTATACGAGGGTCCACTGTAATAGTGAAATTAAATGTAAATTTGAAAATATTGACCTGCACTTTTTTTACTGGCCTGTTTTGGGACCCATAGTATATTGGTTGAAGAGGAATTATGACTTGGTCTGGGGAGAAATAGGTAGGAAGGAATGAGAGAAACATACTGGCTTACCATAAGGCCACCACCTCTACCACCACCAAACATCATCGATCCTCCTAGGCTCTGCAAAACAAATAAAAAGGGTCAGTCTTTTCTGTGGTTGAGATGCACATTTGCATAATTCCCACTGTCTGATCTTGAATGCAGTGCATTGTACTTCAGTTTCTGCATTTAATTTCACTAAGCAAATCAGAACTTTTCTGCACTGTGTTGAGAGGGGGCATCTAGTCAGGTTTGTGATATTATCCTGAAGTTTCACTGCATGTTAAACTTTACTTTACTTTACTTTTGGGTATGGTGTTTTGAGGGTGAGCTTTGTACAAATGTGTGTGTGACCATTTTGCAAAAGGACAGGGAACTTTTGAAAGGCAGGAGAAATTGGAGAATTTAACTTACAGGCATCTCATCATCCGCCGTCTCTTCCTCCTCCTCGGCATTCTGCCAATAATGAAAAATAAATAAAATAAAAACTTTGTCACTTGGTTTCATTAATTTCAGTTACCAGACAACTGAATGAAGCCACACATAGGAACACTAGAGCTGGTGATATCCCACTATCTGAAAACCTTCTCTCAAAAGTTTGGCTTTTTTTTCCCTCCTGTACTCAGTGAGCAGTAGTGGGAGAGGGGGGAGCAGCATGACAACTGCTCAATTCTAATTAAAAAAAGACAGATCATTCAGCTCCACAGTCTGCCACTTGCCCTTCTGTCCTTACTGGACCATTCAAATTGTTCTAACTATAGATGGGCACGAATAAAAAAAATGGCATTTTGTTTGTCGTTTGTCGTTTGGAGGGTCCGTTTCGGTTTGTTTCCGTTTTTTGTGAATTTTTGCAAAAAAAAATTGTTTTCGTTTTCATTCATTTCGTTACCATTTCGTTACCATTTATTTCAATTTTTTGTGATTTTTTTTTTTAGGATTTTAAGCAATTCACTCATATTGCAGTAATGGAAACGAAACGCACGACAAAATTTCCGGTGTTTCTGTTTGTTTCGTTTCATTTTAAAGACAAAATTCATTTGTCATTTCGTTAGCTAACAAAAAAATGAAAAAATGAAAACGGAAATGAAAAATTGTTTGTTTCGTGCCCATCTCTAGTTCTAACCCATGAGGTCCATTCTCTCTTACCCAGCCTTGTGCAGTCACCAGAGAAAGGACCGCAGCTGCTAAAAGAATCCTCATCTTGAGTCACCTCTGAGGACTGCCAGCCTTTGAAGTTCTTGCAGTGATCTTGTCCAGCTCAGGAGTGCTATTTAATACCTCATTTGGCAAGCCTGATTGACCAAACCCAAGACCTCTATTGTCAAGAGCTATACATGTGTTCCATCAGGTCCAATGATTGTGTAAATCTTCTTCTTCTTCAAGTGTCATGTCCTGGTAGAACATTGGCAATCAGTAGCCTGAACGGGTTTCTATCTAAAGCTATTCTAAATAGAGCAGCTGTGCTCCCTGCAGACCATTGGCTTAAATTCTTAAGCCAGAATGTTCTTCTACACCCAAGCCCATGCTTCCCATCTATTTTAACTTGAGGGATAACCTGCAGCTGATGGTATTTCTCATTGCACATTATGTGTCAAAAATATTGCAATTTTATTGCCCTGTGCCTGTGGCGCAGTGGTTAAATGCCTGTACTGCAGCTAAAACTGTGCTCATGACCTGGGGTTCAGTCCCAGGTAGCAGGCTCATGGTTGACTCAGCCTTCCATCCTTTTGAGGTCGGCAAAATGAGTACCCAGCCTGCTGGGGGGGGGGCAATGTGTAGCCTGCATAATTAAACTGTAAACCTCCCAGATATTACTTGAAGTGGTATGGGGTGATATATAAGCAGAACACTTTGTTTTCTTTTGCTTTTTATAGTATTGAGGATTTCTACCTTTTAAATCCATGCATTTTAATACAGCCACATTAGTGACTCTGGCTCTCCAAGGTATCTTCAGAATTCGTCTGTACGTCCACATTTTGAATGCTTCCAGCTTCCCGCATAATGTGTCTGTAAGGGCCCAAGTTTCAACACCATGGAGAAGTATACTGAATATACAGGATTGAAGTATTTGGGTATGAAGTCTGATAGATACATCCCGGTTTGTCAAGACTTTCCTCATTTTCTGGAAGGAATTTCTAGCTTGTTCAATTCTACAATGAATTTCACATGAAGGATCCCAGTTATCTTTGACAAAGCATCCCAAGTATTTATAAGATGACACTCTCTCAGTTATATCACGGCCAATCTTGAGAAGTTGAAAAATTATTAATATATGGTAGCTTATTTTGTAAATTAGAACTAAAATCACTTCCGTTGTGTTTAATTCTCTTGCGTGCACAGCAAAGGTCCAATTTGATCTTACTTTGCTGGGCATTGACTTTTCAGACTGCAGTGTTTCTCTTCCCTGATTTGCGCATTCTATGTACCTGCACTTCATGTCAAGAACCTGATGGTTTTGGCTCCACAGCCTAATCCAGCAGAGGCCTGCCAAGTGGCTTTATCTACTCGTGATGCCCTTTCAATGAGCTGGTCTTTTGTTGATAAGTTTCCACTTCCTCAACTGCCCTTATCAGTGCTTAGCTCCCTTGCACAAATAGTAGATAAAGGACTCTGGCTGAAAACAACACTGTTGCTTTAATTAAATTGGTGGATATTCTGCTATGAGCTAATACAAATAGGCAATTAAGGGTGACTAACAGAGCTAAGTCCACACATCTTGATAAGCGACATTTCCCAAGGAAGATCATGGTACTGCCATGAAGAAAATACAGTGGTACCCTGACTTAAGAGCAGTTCGACTTAAGAGCAGAAAACTGTTGGCATTTTAACTGATGTCTTACAAATTTTAGATATGGTCTGCTCGACTTACAAATATTTTTTTCCATTTTTTATTTTTAACTTATTTTTTTTATTTTTTAGATAGGTACCCCGACTTAAGAGTAGCTCGACTTAAGAGCATGCATTTGGAAAAACTTCTTAACGGTTAGAGCAGTATGACAAGGGAACTGATTACCTTGGGAGATGGTGAGCTCTCCAGTGCTGAAGGGATTCAAAGGAAATGGACAATCATATGTCAGATTTGCATTGATTTAGATTCCTGCACTGAGAAGGGTGTTGGACTCATTGGCCTTATAGATCCTTTCCCACTCTGATAGTCTATGTTTCTAAGAACCAAACTTTGTTGTGAAACCCAGATGCCGTTTTTGTCCCCATATCTTCACAGGAAACACAGTTAGAGGACCCAACAATGGATGATGTTCTAGCTGATACATATGCCATTAGTTCCTGGCAATCCTCTCCCTCATCATTTTAAATAGAAGGAGCCAGTTTCTATGCCAGAGAATCAGTGGACACAAATCTGATCTTAGAAACAGTGAGTTCAGAAAACAGAGAGCTCTTCAGTCTCCTTGGATGCTCTGATTACAGTGTGTGTGTGTGTGTGTGTGTGTGTGTGTGTGTGTGTGTGTGTGTGTGTGTGTGTGTGTGTGTGTGTGTGTGTGTGTGTTGTGTTGTGTCATTACAGTCTTGACTGACTCTTCATGACCCCATGAAGTCCTCCATGGAGTTTTCTTGGCAGGAATACTGGAGTGGTTTGTCAGTTCCTATTCCAGGCGCCTACAGCCACTGGTATTCCCTTGTGGTCGCCCATCCAAGTACTAACCAGGGCTGACCCTGCTTAGCTTCCGAAAGCAGGCAAGATCGAATGTGTAGCTATCCCAAAAAAAACACATTTCAAGGCTATCTAGCTGGAATGCTCTGAGTTACACCTGCCAGCATAACACTGATTTCATAAATATCAGTTGTACCTTACCACATATGAAGAAGTTGGTGTAGGCATTTCCTATCACACATCAATTGTGAGACTCAGGCGAAATGCCATGGACTGGCGTTGGCTGATGTGCTCATTCTTGTTAAAAATTCAACACAAATACATTTTCACAGCCGAGGAAAGGACTGCTGAATTTTTGCCTCCACTGAACAACTAAGAACAGAGGGCGAGGCTTTCACTATGTCCATCAAGGAAGACAACCTTAATCTTTCTTCATAGACAGCATGGCAGTTGGAGTTGGCATTTGTGTGCCTTGGGCCTCACAAAGGCATTGAAACGGAAGCGAACACCTGGACGAGTGCAATGTTTTCAGTACTTTTCCAAGCGTAAAAGAAGTTCTAGAACAAGTACAGAGAGTTTGTGCCTGCAAAGCACCAGGCATCAAGTCACACATGTCCAGTTGGCCTTCGTTTGATTGAATAAGGGCTATTGTTCTTATTTGGACCCACCAAGGATGCAAAATCAAGTATAAATATCATAAAGTTGAGTGGAGAGCATCACAAATTGTCTCCTAAAGGAGACACAGTAGACAACAGCAATGATGATGATGATGATCCCCTGGCTGGTTGCACTTTTCCTAAGGGTGTGTGGTCACCATCAATCACTAAGAAGGTATTTGTTTGGAGGTTTGGCTTTCCTAAGTTACTGGCAAGCTAAAAAAACAAAGAAAGTTTTAATAATATGCTAAAGCTTTAATAATAGATCAGTACATGTAATTTCAAGTGTCTACTTTAAGGACTGGGTTCATTGAGTTTTCTTCATTCCATTTCAGGCTTTACATAAAATAAAGCAAAAAATATATGCAAAAATGAAGCATGGAAATTTTTGTTTTTATTTTAACAAAAGATGTTTTAGGAAATGCTAAGTTTTTGGAAAGGGTTGTATCTACCTATTATGGATAACAAATATTGCAAATGTTTGTTCCTCCTTATTCAGAAGTCACAGAGATAAAAAGAGGATGTATTTTGAAAAGATCTTTTTTTATTATTATTGTTTGGGAAAATCTGTAGCAACAGTCTTGGTGAAGTGTAGTCAGAGTGAAATGATGGAAAGACGGTGAATGTCACTGGACAGAGGGCTTCTGAGTGTCTGGGGGGTTGTTTCTTACTGTAAAAGAAGAAAAGAAACATTAGTAACTGTCCAAAACACTGCCTATGCTGCCATATTGCTTAGGCTTGGGTCATGGAATACTGATATCTATGGGGAGAAGACAGTGGTGTAGAGAAAAGAGAGAGGCTTGGGTCTGAACTGCAGCCATGGATGGGGATCTGAGTCACGGGACTGGCCATTAAATCATATTTAAGTTGTGCCAGTAACACAACTGTCCCCCTCCCCATGACCCAGACTCAGCTCACTACTTGGAACCCCCCCACCCCTCCCTTTTTTCTGGGACTTGGGACTTGGTATCAAAGACTCTGACTCAGACCCTATTGGTATCATGTTGAGTCTGTCTGGTTACCTTCTGCCAGAGAAAATCAGCAGAAGGCCGCATTTGCAACCAGGGGGCAGGCGGGTTTACATCGTTCCAGATTCAGACAGAGAGGTGGACCACCCGAGCAGAAGTTTTTGTCTTCTGAATTCAAGCACCCTGTGCCCAATCTTTAGCTGTCCTGCCCTAATTTCATCCTGACGTGGGACATTCAAAATTGTGGTGTGTTGCCAAACTATTTGTCATCTGGAATCCTTCTGTGCAGTTATGCTAGCGCAACTGTGAGCCTTGCCCACTTCTGTGGACATACATAACTTTACATCAGCCAACTCCAATAGGATTTCAGCTAGCTAAGATATGACTGATATGTAATAGGAAATGCCTGTGCTAGCTTCTTAACTTGTGGCAATTCATCAGCAGGCACAAGCACGAGGATTTCAGCTTTGTTCGCTGCAGGCAATTACTGGACAAAAAAATCCAAAAATTCTTCATACACATTCCAGATCAAGACATTTTGTTCCATGGACCAAGGAACAAATGGCATTCCCTTCCATTAATGAAAGAGCACCAATAATTAAGGTCAAATTATTCTGGCACCAAGTACAGAAAATCCCACAAACTTCCTGGCAGCAGCCGTACAACCACCCACAGAGATGGCTGACCATCAATTACTCTTTCGGTGACAATTTTAGGAGTTAAATTCCACGAGTGTAGCAGTTCCAGTTTCTAGAATTTTGAGATTCTGCCGGTTACAGTCAAAAATTCATCATCATCATCATCATCATCATCATCATCATCATCATCATCATCATCATCATCATCAAAATGGGGTTTTTTCTTATCATTTTATGAATATAATCACCCTATTTCTGCTGTGTATATCTTTGGGGTTTGGGTCACAAAGGAGCAAAACACCCCAAATTAATTGATTGACTGATTGATTGATCAAAAATACCATACATATATGTATGTTTTGTTTCTCCTAAAGGAGCCAAGGAATTATTTTTCCCTAAATGGCAAAAAGCTAAAAGAAAACAGAGCAACCTTGCCCTTATAAACTTAGGGTCAACCCGACAAGAAATTTTGCAGACGTTGTGGGACATTTCAACAGGTCATCTCCTTGGGATGAGACATCCTGACATGCAGAGAGCAAACAACTTGATGATATGCCTTCAGAAGGATCAGGGTTGGATCTGGCACTTTTTATGTAACTAAACTGTGCTGCTACCCAGAGCCTTTTTAAAAAGGAGTGACCAATACTCACCCAAGGATCATCAAATGTGTTCTGTAAAGCAAATGGGGGGGAATGCAAACATATATTATGCCTCTTACATCTGCATTCATACATGGATGTAGCTGACACAAGGTAATAGCTTCTAAGATGTATTATAAATTTAGTTGGCTGGGTTAGAGCAAAAGCTTGTAACAACAAGAGTCTGAAATGAACCCCCCCATCCTATACTGTCCAGCAAGGAATGCTCTGTTATCATCCTTATTTTGAAGTTGGTATCCAATATTATTTTATACTGTGTGGTGAAACATCTCAAGACATTGTGGCTAAACTATTAAAATATGCAGTGGTACCTCCAATTGTGAATGCCTCTGATTATGAAAAATTCAGTTTATGAAGGGAAACCCAAGGTAATGGGGATGCCTCAAGATATGGAAGTTTAGCCCTGTTTTTTTCCATGGAAACTTACGGTTCCTTTTTAAAATGGTTCCTGCTTGTTTGCAATGGCAGTATTGCCAACTTGTGGCCATCCCCACTATACTGCTGCAATTGGAAAGAAATAGCCATTTTGAAAAGGAAAGCTGAGAACCGGGGCTTCTGTTTTTCAATGACCTGCACGAGGTGCATGTTTTGGAGCCATTCTTTATCTATTTGGCACTGTTTTGGGGACTTTTAAAAGGAAGGAGCTGAACTACTGTCCTTTGCATGCCTGCTACTATGCTTTTTGCATTCTGGGGATGTGATTTCCCCCTTGGAACTAATTAATTCATTTCCAATGCATTTCTAATGGAAACTCTGTTTCAAGATACAAACATTTGGAGTTACGAAAATGCCATTGGAATTGATTAATTTTGTAATTGGTGGTACCACTGTATATGAAGACAGATGAGAGAGAATTTCCTTTTGGTCACATTTCATATGAGCCTTTCTGGTGTTCAGAAGAGGCCCTTCTCTCAGTTCCTCCACTTCCCCAAACTCATGTAATGAGGACACAAGACAAGGCCTTCTCGGTGGCTGCTCCCCAGCTTTGGAATGCATTGCCCTCTTGCCCTCCCATTACCAGGCAAAGACCTTCCTCTTCAAGGCAGGCTTTTAAGAGGCACGTTACCTCAGGGATGCTACTTTTAAACTTATCTGGGAGTTGAGTCATGGCTACTGGACTTCTTTTTTGAGAGATAGAAACGTTTCGCTGTTCATCCAAACAGCTTCATCGATTTGAATACAGCTAGTGCAAGAGACCTTCTTATAGTCAGCTTGACCTCTTGTCCCCTTGTCTGATTGGCTCATAAGATGAACAAAGCCTGAATAGGCTCGTTAGGGAGACATTAGTGTCCATGGCCTTAAGGTAAACAATGGCCTAAGGTGCTGAAACCCATCAAGAATAGGTCGTTAGCTGTCAAGAATGGGTCGTTAGCTGTGACCTGGTGGTGAAGGCTCCTTGATTTGCCTGGGTACTGTGGAAAGTACAGCCTGGTAAGTAAGTAAGTAAGTAAGTAAGTAAGTAAGTAAGTAAGTAAGTAAGTAAGTAAGTAAGTAAGTAAGTAAGTCTAGCTGCTACTTACCAGGCTGTACTTTCCACAGTACCCAGGCAAATCAAGGAGCCTTCACCACCAGGTCACAGCTAACAGGTCTAACGACCCATTCTTGATGGGTTTCAGCACCTTAGGCCATTGTTTACCTTAAGGCCATGGACACTAATGTCTCCCTAACGAGCCTATTCAGGCTTTGTTCATCTTATGAGCCAATCAGACAAGGGGACAAGAGGTCAAGCTGACTATAAGAAGGTCTCTTGCACTAGCTGTATTCAGACCGATGAAGCTGTTTGGATGAACAGCGAAACGTTTCTATCTCTCAAAAAAGAAGTCCAGTAGCCATGACTCAACTCCCAGATAAACGCACCTGGATGACTGAGAATCTTCACAGACATACTTTTAAACTTAGATTTTAATTATTATTTTTTGAATAGCTTTTAAGGCTGATTAAAAAAAATCTTAATATATGTTAAAACAATTTTTTTTTAAGGTATGTATTTTAGATGTTATTTTATCTGTTGTGAGCCACCTTAGGCCCCTTATGGGGAGAAAGGTGGCATATAAATAATTTAAATAAATATATAAATCCATCAGTTCAATCAATACCAACCAACCTATTCTGTGTGGGGAAGATTTTAGTCACTTACCCCGTTGTTGTTGAAGCTCCTGTCACCAGCTGAGTTCCCATTAAAGCTGTCCGTGTTCTGTTTAAAGCAGAGCACAGAGATTTTGTAATAGAGTAACCCCCGGAGTGCCTCAGAGCCACGCGGGGCTGGTGGGCGGAGGGACGGCGTCCCCCTCCGCAGCCGCCCCAGGCACCTCCAGAGTGCCTCAGAGCCGTGGGAGGGGGGCGATCAGGTCGCTCCGTGCCGCCCCCATGCTCCTCCCCTCTGAGACTTTTGCGAGCTCCCCCCGCCCCAGGCCCCCTCACCCGCTTCCGCATATTGTGGATTTTCATGGATCGCAGGTGGGGTGGGTCCCTAACCCCTGCAATCAGCGGGGGTTTACTGTATACTCCCCATGTCATTCAGCAATTCAAGACAGCTACAATGTCAGATTCATGACTAGAGATGGGCAAGAAGCAACTCCTCCCCCCCCCAAAAAAAAATATTGGGCCTTCATGGCCAATTTTGGGGTGTGTCAAAGAAATGTGCCTGCCTGCAGCAAAACAGAATGCCAAACTATTATTGGCACTCATGATTTGTACATGGGATATGCCTTAAGCAAATCCAATCTCACCTGATTTTGGAAGCTAAGCAGGATCAGCCCTGGTTAGTAGTTTGATGGGAGAACAACAGGGAATACCAGGTGCTGTAGGCGCCTGGAGTAGGAACTGGCAAACCACTTCAGTATTCCTGCCATCCCTGAATTAAGTAGGATGTATGATGTGATTTAATCACCATAGATAATTAAATACTAAATTACTTAGATGAACTTAACACATTTGTTTGCCTCTAAGATGTGAAAATAGAGGGCTATTTCCTCTTTCGTAAGGATCACACATCAAAACCATTTTTAAACCTCAAGTTCCCATTCTAACCGAAGCAAGGTATGAAGGTAATATTCAATCCAGTGAGTATGGTTGCTGATACTTACTCCTGGTGCAGCTACAAAGTTGTTCTGCAATACAAAGTGACATATTTCTGGATTAATATATGCCTGTACCAATTATCATATGCAAATTTTATGCAGGCCTCCCCCCTCTTTCTTTTTGTCTTTTGTGTCAATTATTTGGCAATGGCCAAAAGGCTCCCTAACTTCTTCCTTGAAATCCAGCTTTTAATTTGTATGGCACCACTGCAAAGCACTAACCAGCTTTGTTCAAATAAACCAATTGCACGGGTCCCCCCCCTTTATTTTCTAGCATTATATTTCAAGCTAACCTAGAAGTGAATATTTTTAAAGTCTCATGGACCATTCTTGCCTATTTCCCCCACACTTTTAATGAAGGGTAGGGATGGTTGTTTCTGTCCCACTGAGTTTCTTCCACCCCATCCTTGTTCCCTTTACTTGTTTTATTATTGTTTTTGTCAGTCAGTGTTTTTGTTTTGTTTTGTATTGAAGTGAGCATGATAATGTCCAAATGACTGTAAGCCACACTGAACCCTACCTTATGGGGAAAAGTCAAGCGATAAATAGAGATGGGCACGAAACGAACAATTTTTTGTTTCTGTTTTTGTTTTTTTGTTTCATTACGCAACGAAATGACAAACAAATTTTGTCTCTAAAATGAAATGAAACGAACAGAAACACCGGAAATTTTGTCGTGTGTTTCGTTTTCGTTATGGCAATACAGTGAACTGCTTTAAATGCTAAAAAAAATCACAAAAATGAAATAAATGGTAATGAAACAGTAATGAAAAGAACGAAAACGAAAACGATTTTTTGCAAAAATGCGCAAAAACGGAAACGAACTGAAATGGACCCCCTAAACGACAAACGACAAACGAAATGCCCTTTTTTAATTCGTTCCCATCTCTATCGATAAATGTAATAAATAAGAACAGGAATGTTTGTATATATAGTAGGACCCCCATATCCACTGATTCATTATCCACGGTCTGCAGAAAAAAATTAAATAATAATTCAGTCGCCGCAAAGCAAGCTACTGTCACAGACAGCTGCTGTAAAGCAAACTGCTCTCATAAAACAGCAGTGTAAAGAGAGCTACTGTCAAAAACAGCAGCCAGAAAGCAAGCTACTATCTCAAAACTGCAGCCAGAAAGCAAGCTACTGTCAAGAAACAACAGTTTTGGGGGCAGTTTTGGCATTCTCTCTTATCCACGGATTTCATTATCCACGGATAGGCCTGGAGCCAATCCCCAGCGGACACCAGGGTCCCACTGTATTTCTCAGAACATTTGCTCTGTATAGATACTGTTACAAGTGTGTTTTACTGTTTTACAAGGAATTTCCAAGGTTTCACATTGGCCACACTTCTGTTATGTATTCTTGTGAAATTTCCTAATTCTATGTGTTTGTACATGCACGTTCTTTATTACAGAACTCCATCACAACATTCAGGAATGGGTGATCAGTACATCGTTCAGACTCATGTACAGATTCAGAAAGTGCAAAATTGCATTAAAGAGAGTAAACCAAATGGCCCACCCCCATCCTTATGGGCTGACACACTCTGGCAAATACATGCACACTGATAATGACATGTGATACTGGCACCACCAACAACAAAAAAGAAACCTAAACCAAATGGAAAGGTTTGCTACAGTTCCAACAGAAATGATTTTGCTACCAGAAGAATATCAGTGCTGGTCATCTTGGTCAACAAAGCTTTCCAGGACACCTACCCCAATGCCGTTGCCTTCAATAGTGGGGTTGCCTCCATCACCAATATTAATTGAGTCACCCCTATTCTGGAAAGGATAAAAAAAAACCTCTAAAACTCAGTTGTTGAGAAGCAAAGAAACTGGCTACAACCAAGTCTGTATCAAAGGACATTATGGCACACCCTTGTTAAAATTCATTTATGTATTTGTGTCATTTTTAACCCCACTGAGTAAGATGACTGGATCGCTCATTGGTTTAGGTATCTAGCCGCAAAGTCAGAGGTTGGGAGTTTGATTCCCCACAGTGGCTCTTGGGAGAAGAGCCAGCCTGGGTGGCCTTGGGCAAGCTGCACGGTCCCAGGGCACCACCCAGAAGAAAGGAATGGTAAACCCCTTCTAAGTAGTTTCTATCTGGAAAGGATCACCACAAGCCAGAATTGACTGGATCTGTTCCTATTCGAGCCCAACTCATTCATCCTCATGGACATCCTTCTTTGTTCCGTGACTAGTTTTGTACTGTGACAGCATTGGTTGCGATCACGTGGTTTTGTCCCTGTTTCAGTGTTCCCATGGTCGTGATAACTTGTCTCATGACAAGTGTTACCTCACGGTCTTGTACCGTGATAAACACTGAATTTGTCTAGCTTCCTTTTTCCTTTTTTGGGGGGCTTAAAAAAATCATTTTTGATATTACGCTTCTGAAAAGTCAAAATAAAACAAACAAACCCGGACACAGTTTTCTGAGAGAAACGAATGTTTTGTTGCGTGACAGTCGTCACTACACAGTGTCTTGTCTCAGAACAGAAAGTGGAAACAAAGAGTGACAAGAGAAAACCCTATGCCAGCACCAGGTTCAGATTTGTCACGCTTAGCACCCGTTATGGGGGTGTGGTCAAAACAAATTTCAGTAGTTGAGTGATAGAAGTGAAGTAACTTTTTCTGTACTGCTCCTAAGCGCAACACTAACAGAGACAAAACAGACGTGAAGTAACCGCCCATCATTGTGGGGCACTGGGCTGGAGGATTCTTCCTTCCCTCCTTTTCTCACCCACGTGAAAAGTCCACAGAGAGGAAATGGTGGAAACAACTGTAAAGCAGTACCTCCAAGACCCATTCCAGAAAAGCACCCTAAAGGACACCAGGCTCAATGGTTTTCTCTTAAACCCACACCCTTCTCTCTGACACAAACACATACTGGGGGGGGTTCCATTTCTGGGCTTGGCGCAATCCTCAGAAGGTGCTAAAAGCAAAAAAAAAAAATGGCCCTAGGTCTTCCACAGTGACTTCCCCTGAGACAAGGGATTAATGCATTGAGTTTTGCGGAACTGGCAAACTTCATACTTACTCCTGAGCCAGGTTTGAAATTGTTCTGTAATTTTAAAAAGAGAATAAGCATTAGAGCTAAGAAAATTCTTAAATATGTGGATCATTATCCTGCTGGGATTTCTAACTATAGAAGGAAAATCACCAAATAGCACACCTGCAGCAATAGGTGTAAGATTTTAACAAGGGGGGCACACATGTTCCCTTGTATCAAAGTAATGAAAAAACAGAAGTCCAAACACTCATTTGCTGTGGTAAAATAAATTCTCCTCAGATACCACCGGACTTTTATGTTTGTTTCCTACCAGACATGGGCACAACATGAAAAATGAAATGCTGTTTCACTGTTTTGTTATGAAACAAAACGATAGAACGCATTTCATGATGAAATAAAATGAACCACCATTTTTTGCTTTAGAAATGAAATGATTTGTCCTAGAGGTGCCAAATTTAGTGTGTAGGCTCATTGGACGCTTCTCTTTAAGCCCTCCAAATTTGGAGAGGTGTGGGGTTCAGGGGGCCGAGTTATTCAACTCCATATTGGGTCCCCCATGGAAAGAGAGGGAGAGGAAAAATGTGGCCTTTAAAACTCGAGCCTCATTCCACTCTTTGCTGTGGAATGTGAAGGAGGGGGGTTGAGGTGAGTGCTGATATGTCTTCCTTGGAAGGGCTGCTAAGCGATAAAGCAATAAAAACCCCAGTTTCACTCTCTGAAAGAGCAAGAGAAAATTTATGGCTTTGAGTCTGGAGCTTTCTTCCTTTAGGGAAAAGCAAAATAGAAGAGAACAGAATTATTCCAGCACTTGCCTCAAGCCCTCTCTTGCATTCCACAGCACAGTGGAATGAGGCTTGTGTTTAAAAGGCCAATTTTTTCCTCTTCCTCTTTTTCCATGGGGGACCCAATTCGGAGTTGAATAACTCAGCCCCCTGAACCCCAAACGTCTACAAATTTGGAGGGCTTAAAGAGCAGAGTCCAAGGAACCTTCCCACCCAATGTGGTGCCTCTAGGACCCAGGGGAGCCATTTTATAGCATAATGAATAATTTCATTTTGTTTCATTTCAGTCAGAAAATTATTTTAAAAATGCATTAATAATAAAATGAAACATAAGAAAAAATGAAATGAAATGAAATGCTACATGTTTGTTTCATGCCCATCTATTTCCTACCCATTATGTCTTGAAATACTTCCCTGAAACCTTTGTAGTCCCTCCCATTTGCTCCTTCTCGGCTTTACAATCCCTTTTCAAAATCACCTTTCCCATAAAGCTTATTACAGCTTTCTTCTTCTTCTTTTTCTTGGTGTCTGTCCTACTAGGTGGCAGGTGTCCGCTATAAAGCTTCTTGCAGCCTTAGTTGGAAGCCAGACTCCAAAATATAAAATTAAATGGAAGCTGAAATCCTGCTACGTAGTTACGAAAATGACATAGCTTTTAGATGTGAATTGCTATAGTTAAGGAATCTCTGTGGACATGATCAACTTCATGCCAAGTAACACAATTCCATATCAAACAGAAGGTCTACAGAGATTTGTTAAATGATGGCAATTCGCATAGAAATAGTCCATGGTTTGAATAACTGCACAACAGGATTTCTGCCCGAGTTAATCTTCCTCTTTATCCCATTCCTGCTGTTTATGTTCTGTCCTCCTGTCCTAAAAACTCACACTAGAAAGCATCTTTTCTTACCAATAGTTAGACAAGCAACTGCCACACTGATACCCTTGCCTAATACCGCAAACAGGAAATAGAGGAATCTTCTTCATACTTTGCTCCTGTCTGAACTATAGACCATTTCTCTGGTTTGGAAAGATCTGATCAATACCTACAACTTCAGAACAAAAAAAGGTATTCTAGCCTACTTACCCCAATGCCATTGCCTTCTATAACAGGGCTCCCTCCATCACCAATACTAATGGTGTCTCCACCCTGAAAAAATAGCAGAAAGAGCCACGAACACATAGGTGACAACAATAGTCTAGGTTTCATAGAAGCATATACTGTAAATAGGGGGAATTTCACTTGAAAAATGTAGCACTAATTAAATCCCTTCTTATCTCTAGGTTTTAGCCTAGAAACATTTTGAAACAATACTCTGAAAATGAGCATTTGGGGGGGGGGGATGGCTGACAATGTGGAGACTATTAGGAGAGGAAATATTTCAAAGTGTTTTAAATGAGAAGGGGAGAGAGCATAAATGTCAGCTCAGAAAAAACAAGGGAAGGGAAGCAGGGAGGTGTGAAGGGAGAAATGGAATGGAATTGACAGAGGGAGAAAGGAGTGACGTAAAAATATCACTTCCCCTGACGCTTTGCAGATGATCAGGGGAAGCACTTAAATAACAGCTGATCAGGCTACAGTGGGGTTGTTTGCCATTTGGGTGGGAGGAGCACATGAAATGCCACGTCATTGCTCCCTGAGAATTCAACAGATGGAGCCCAATCCATCCCACACCCAAAATGGCCAGTCTGGGCAGGCCTGAGCCGAAACCTGCTTTCTATTCAGGAAAAAGGATGGGTCAATGTTTTCTTCCATCTGACCAAAGCTGGCCCTTTCTTGGGACGTTAATGTGTCTGAAGACCAAATGAACTCAAAGTAACATTGGTATGGCATATATTAAAACACTACAAAGTTCAATAAATCCAATGTGCTGGCTAATACTTACTTCTGGAAGAGCTGCAAAATTGTTCTGCAATTGAACAAGGAAGACAGAATAGGCATTAAAAGGGCCTTGAAGCAACAACAAAAAATTTCCCTGGAGTGCACACAACTGATATTATTTCAAGAAATAGGATGAAAGAAAAGGAAACAATGAATTTTCTTTTCCCTAACAGAGCTTGCCCATAGCAAAGCAATGATGTTTTCTTCCCTCCAGTTCCTTTATCCTTTCCCTCTTGTGGCCAGGAAAGGTATCCTTGAAAATCTTTCCAGTTAAGGCTCCACCTTCATTCAGGCAAGAACCATTGAGGGGCTCAAATGAGAGAAGCCCAATCTTATTTATTTAAAATATTTCCATCCTGCCTTTCTCCTTTAAAAGGAGCCAAGATGGCTTCTCACGTTCTCTCACTTGGAAGCTCCGTAATATATGAACTGCGTTGTGGCGGGGGACTACTGTATTCTATAAAGCCACATATATGTCAGCACTGCTGCCTTTGCAGATCGCACACTGTTCTACAGGAAGTGAAGAATAGTATAGCACAAAATGTCACAACCTTGAAAGACTTCCATTTTGGTCTGATTTGTCAACCTAGTTTGCCTGCTTTCAGAAATCTTTGCAATGTATTTATTTTAATTTTATGTATTTATGTATTTTATGTATTTCAAGGGTCTTAGAGGCACCTTCAAACACACATAACTTAATTTTCAACTGTCCTCAAATCAAATAGATGGTGACGCTGTGTGGTTTAGACCTCACGTCTAAAATTATATTACGGCACAAAGAGAACCTGTTAACATGCCTGTTCCTTTTTTATTTCAGAGAAGGAACTTTTTTTCCACTGCGAAAAATAAAATGCTGACGTGCATAAATAGCAAAGAAGCTGTGGATTTTTACCCCAATGCCATTGCCTTCTATGGTTGGGCTGCCGCCATCGCCAATGCTAATTCTGTTGTTGTCATTCTGGAAAGGGACATGAAGAGCTGGTAAATGAGAGAGCTATGGAAAGGTGGACCCAACCTGCATATTCATCCAGATCAGACAAGTTTTCCTATATATGTCAACCAAATGAAATGATCCCTCATTTGTACTTGGGCGGCTGGCCACCATTTCAAACCACCCCACAGTATGATGGACCTCACTTCATTTTGAGGCATGGAGGCAGACAGTCCCTAAAAACATGAGGAATATGTGGGAATCCGGAGGGGAAGAAAAGAAAAATAAATTTTCAGATTTTTTAAAGTAAATGTCTTATGAAATATTTTGCCTCCAGGCTGCTTTTAGAGCTGCTTTCCAAGCTAAAAGGATGGTCACGACACTCTCTTTTTGGCTAGTTTTTGGGTTACCATTAATAACAAGCACCTCACAAACTTTGTGGAGGTTATTTGGGTCCAAAGTGTGATATATATGCTAAGGGAATGCTTCATGGCTCATACACACTTACTGATACTTACTCCAGAGGCAGGATAGAAATTGTTCTGCAATTGAAAAGGGTTGGGAAAAAAGGAGTTACAAACATCTACAAACATATCGGATCCCATAACGAGACCATAAACATCCTAATTCTCTTATTTTAAAAGCATCCAAGGACAAACATATCCATCCCACCAACCCCATCAAAGGAAGACTACTGTGTCTATATGGTTCTCATTCCGATATCTTCTGATTCCAGAAATGACCCCATTGTTTTACTATGACCTTCCTGTGCAGGTTTTTACTGCACCATCTCTATCCATCCTCTTTTAGTTTCTGTTTCAAAATGTTTATTTTCCTCAGGACTCATCTGTGACCCCCTCCTGCTCACAAACTGAGTTGAATTATGGATTAATAAACTGAAAATATTTCCATCCACCTTATGATACTCCTTCCATTCATTCTCATCGATGGCTCCCCCACTCGCACACGGCTATGATGCGACACCTAGGGATCTGAATCAATGAAGGGTTCTAAAGGTGGCTAAAATGTGCTGCAAGGGCAAAGACCTTCCCACAACGTGCACATACACGATTTCTGTGGCTTAATCTTAACCCATAGAGCAGTAGTGGTGAACCTTCAGCACTTCAGATGTTTTGGACCACAACTCCCAGAATTCTGAGCCTAGATTGCCAATGATGTTGGTATTGTTCTACAAAAACCCTCCATGGCCTGGGACCTGAATATCTGACAGAGCGTATCTCCCAATGGTCTGAGCTGGCCAGACGCACCAGAGCCTCATCGGCCTTCTCGCTTATCGTGGCCACCCCCGGGGAGGCATGTGGTTGGCCCCTCCATATGGAACAAACTGCCCAGCGAGTTGCACCTGGCTCCTTCCCTTGCAGCCTTCAAGAAAGCACTGAAAATGTGGCCATTCCAGGAAGCTTATGGCAATCACTAATGTTTGTTTTGTGTTCCTTGTGATTTATTGGGTTTGTTGTATTTGTTATGCCTCTTGCTGGATTCTCCCCTCTTTCCCCCTCCCCTTCCTTTGCTGTGTATTATTTGGTTGTGGTGGTTTTAATTGTTTGTATCGTTCTGTTTGTACACTGCCCAGAGTTTCATATAGAAAAAGTGGTGTGGTATATAAACTTAAAAATAAATAAATAAATAAATAAATAAATAAATAAATAAATAAATAAATAAATAAATAAATAAATAAATGTGGGAGTTGTGGTCCAAAACACCTGGAGTGCCGAAGGTTCGCCACCATTGCCATAGAGCCCTATGCGTGTTATCGCTCTGTTAGGGTGCTGACTGACCCTTACATACCAAACTTGTACAGAGCTTCCTTCTTATTGATATCAATTAATTGTCATCCTAAAATTTTAGACAATCATATGACAACTGGAGATAAAGGGGCAGGAATCTGGTTAAAAGACAGGTATTCTAGTTTTTAAGACAGATTATTTTTGTGGAATGATATCAGGACTACCCATCAGCTCAAATCTTAAGGAGTTCTGCTTACCCCAATGCCATTGCCTTCTACATCAGGACTGCCTCCACCACCAATACTAATGATGTCTCCACCCTGCAAAGGAACAGAAGCAGTTAATAGCTCATCAATGATAATAACGATAGTCTATCTTTCATCGTGGAACCTAAATAATGCAATTTCAGTCAAAAAATGCAGAAAGCAAAACAAAAAGCAAAGTGTTCTGCTTATATACCACCCCAGAGCACTTCAAGCACTCTCTGGGTGGTTTAAAATATAATTATGCAGGCTACACATTTCGCCCTCTCCCAGCAAGCTGGGTACTCATTTTACTGACCTCGGAAGGATAGAAAGCTGATTCACCCATGAGCCATCTACCTGGGATTGAACCCCAGGTTGTGAAGCACAATTTTAGCTGCAGTACAGGCATTTAACCACTGTGCCACAAGGCTCCTGTAGAACTAAATGCTACCTAATGACTAGGTTTTACCCTGGAAACATTTGAGAACAACATCCTGGATAAAACCCCATTTTGAGTGTGTCAGTGGAAGAAAGGCAGCTGAAAATGTGGAGAATATTAGGGGAGAAAATACTTCCAAGAGTCTTAAATGAGAAGGGAAAGGAAAAGAAAATACCAGAAAAGAAAAATGACTTCCAAGAAATTTCCATCTTGAGTATGTTTAGTCCTGCTTAGACAGGACAAATTTCATTTTGTTTCATGATTAACAATTTTTTAAAAGAATGTTTTGCAATGAAGCGAAGCAAAACATTATGATTCATTATGTCAGTAACAAAATGTTTCATTTTCAAAAGCTAAAAATGGCATTTGTTTCATTTCATAATGAAACACTTGCTGTTTCATTTCATTAACATTTTGAAACCTTACAAAACAACAAAACAGCCTGTCATTTTTTCTATGGTGCCCATCTCTAGTCCTGCTTTTTATTCTCAAAGGGATGCCGGCATGCCCTTCATCTCACTGGTGCTGTCCCTTTCTTTAAAATCATCTCTCTAATGCCATTAAAGGTTTATGAAATGGATGGAACTCATCTCAGGAAGTTGCTGTTTTAGAAGACTATTTAAACCGAAGTTGTATTGATATGAACTATCAAGCATGCTGGGCTGGCTGATACGTACCTGTGGAGCAGCTGCAAAGTTGTTCTGCAATTAGAAAAGGAAGACAAAATGGGCATTACAAGGGCTCAGAAGGAGCTTTACATTTATCACTGGAAAACACTCACAGCTTATCGTCTTTCAAGCAGCAGGAAAGGATGGGAAAGGATGGATATCCTTGTCCACTCATGTCAAAACAATCATTTCCCCATCCCTCAAATTCCTTGATCCTTTCTCTCTTGCATCCAGGAAAGATCACCTTGAAAATCTTTCCAAGATACACTTCAGGCCAGAAAGCATGTGGTGCTCAAAGGAGAGAAGTCCTGTTCTTTTCATGTTCCCCCACCGTCAACCAGACCTTCATGCTCTTCACATAAAGTTCTGTAGATGACCTTAAAGTATACAGGAGCTGATGATCAAGAGCCCTGCCTTAACATTGTCTTCACACCCCTAACTTCAAGAGGGCTGATACTTCACGTCCATCTCATCGCTGTTTGCGGTCCTGCTGGGGACCAGTACAAAGAAATCTAACCGCACGTCCATTGCGAGACAAGGGGAGTTTGTCTCGACCACACACCCCAAACTGCAATCTAAGTGGGACGAGAGATTCCCCTCCCTGGCCACAGGAATCTCCTAATCTCGCTTCTCGTTCCGAGATGAGTGCCTGTGAGGTAAGGCTCATCACGCAATGTGCCATTCTCCATCTAGTGGCAGGAGTATGAAGTGCCATTCGCCAGTACATTCCCTATGGTGTCAGCAATGCAGTGAAGAGAGATTAAAAGACAAACGCCTCAAACTTAGCTCCGTAACGCATTGAAGGCAAGGCTCCAGAGAATCGAAACATCAAAAAATGGAAGGTCGGGCTGGGGGGAAAATAAACGGAGAACAACGGTATGGAATTTCACATCTCATCATGGAACAAGGACGTGCAGAAACAGTCATGCTGGTATCAGCAATCACGCCCATGCATACATGGGAACAGGGACAGAATCGCAAGAAGACCACGTAACTGCGACCGACATCCACACGCAACGAACTTCCTCCCAGGACGAGAGTGGACGTGAAGTAACTGTCTAAGTCTTTTCACATTCAAAATTCTATCCCTCTTACTTTCTTGTGACATGTTCAATGAAATAATGAGTGGAAATATCCATTAAACAGTATGCCTATTCTAGCTGCTTAACATATTTCTACCCTTCCTTCTTGCTCATTCCCGGTCATTTATTTTCATCTACTCTCTTATTTTATCATTTCTTCACTCTCAGTATCTTTTAAACTTGATTGCCATTCAGCAGCCCTCAAAACAAATGGAACAGATGAGGCCTCTGATTGGATTAGGCCTTGGGTGAAGACATCCCAAAGTAAAAGGAGATATTGACGTCATGCCTGTTTCTTTTTCAAAAAGAAATAATCATTTCCCACTGAGAAAAATAAAATGCTAAAGTGCATCAAGTGCAAAAGAGCTGTGAGTGTTTTATTGTCACTCAACAGTGACATGTTAAAACATTACACAAACAAACAACAGATGCTCCCAATCTAACCATATAATTATTTCTACATTCAGATAAAAGAAACAGCATGAAACAAACAGTCTATAAATTCATGGGTGATTAAAAAGCTGCAGAGACCAAAAAATTAAACAGGGGTAAGAGTTTGAAAAGGCTAAATAAAACCCTGCAGGCTGGGTTTTGAGGTTTCTCTCAGGGATGCAGACCTCTCAAAATCTTTCTTTCTCTTCTGAATCCATTAATCCCACTCATAAAATTCTATATTGCACCTTCAAACATTACTAAATTTTCAACTGCTCTCAAATCAAATAGATAGCATCTCTGAGCGGTTTAGACTTCAGTCCAAAAAAAATATTGTCTTAAAGAGAAATTTTAAAAAGAGGAACTGTGAACACAGCTGTTCCCTTTTTAAAGAAAACAAACCAATTTTCCACTGAGGAAAATAAAATGCCGAAGTGCATAAAGTGCAAAGGATTTGTGGGTATTTACCCCAATGCCATTGCCTTCAATGGTTGGGCTGCCGCCACTGCCAACATTAATGGTATTGCCGTCATTCTGGAAAGGAGCACAAAGAACTGGTAAATGAGAGATATGAAAAATGGAGCCCAATTTGCATCTTCATCCAGATCAAGTTAGTTATCTTTTATATGTTGACCAAGTGAACATATTATCCTTCATTTACACTTGACAAGTCTGCCCTCCTTTTTTTTTAAACCACCCACAATATTCTGGACTGAACGTTAATTCCAGGGCATGAGGGGTTTTGGTCCCTAAAAAACATGAGGAGTATTAAGGATATTTGGTGGGAAGAAAAGAACAACATATGTTCAGATTTCCTCAGTAAATGTCTTCTGAGAGGTTTTAGATCCAGGCTACCTTGGGGGTTCTTTTTGAGCTGAAGGGTTGGTCAAGCCATTCTTCCTTCTTCTACTTTTAGTGGTGCCATTAATAACACATCACAAAGTTTGTGGAGGTTATTTGGGTCCAAGGGATGATACCTATATACTGCTATCCCACGGCCGGAAAATCTGGTTCAAAGTAAAATTTGGATTCCCCCCACCCCCGGAACATTCACGCGGTTGAAAACATGGCTCCTGTGTCCCCATGGGCACAGTTTAAAGAACCACATCTTTTGTGTCCCCACGAGCAGGAACCACAACACAGTGGAACAAAAAGGTTTTGATGTGGATTTTCCAAGTCCCCAGAGACTCAAGTACCAGTTAAAAATCCGCATTGGAACTGAGACAAGCTTTGTACCACCTCGAGACAAGGTAAATAGATAGATAGATAAATCTTTATTGTCATTGTCCTGTGCAGAACAACGAGATTGAAATAATCTACATCAGCTTTTACAGGACCTAACAATACAACCATAGCACCATACAGGTACTTGTAAAACTTGCTGGGTTGTGCTTAAGTGGGTGTGGTCACATCCCCCCCCCTTTAAAGTCTGCTGGCTGTGGGGACACAATTTTATTAACCACATCTTTGAACAGTTTGAAGCTATTTTTAGGGGTTGTGGGATAGCAGCGTAGGCTTTCTTTGTTTGTTTGTTTGTTTGTTTGTTTGTTTTTTTGTTTGTTTGTTTGTTTGTTTGTTTGTTGTATTTATAGACCGCCCATCTTCCAGACGGAACGCTTATGTGCTTACTGATACTTACTCCAGCAGCTGGATTGAAATTGTTCTGCAATTTAAAAGAATTAAAAGAAAAGGAGTTAAAGATAGCTATAAGCACGTTGAGTTCCATAACTTCCGTTTCTATTCTCTTTTTCTTCTTGCACCACCTAAAGACTAACTTATCTCCATCCCACCAACCTCAACGCAGGAAGAGTACGGTAACCATAAGGATCTCATTCAAGGCCACATAAAGTTCTTCAGCTCCCTGACGCTACCATTTTACCTTGATCTTCCGACACATGTTATTGTATAGAGATGGGCACGAAACGAGCAATTTTTCGTTTTTGTTTTCATTTTTTCGTTTCGTTACGTAACGAAATGAAAAACTAATTTTGTCTCCAAAATGAAACGAAACGAAACAAAACAACAGAAATTTTGTCGTGCGTTTCGTTTTCATTGCGGCAAATACATTGAACTGTAATGAATGCTAACGAAACAGCAATTTTTCATTTTTGTTTTCGTTTTTTTGTTTCATTACGTAACGAAACGAAAGCGAAATTTTTTGCAAAAAATCACGAAAAACAAAAACGAACCGAAATGGACCCCCTAAATGACAAACGACAAATGAAACACCATTTTTTTGAGTCGTGCCCATCTCTATTATTGTAGCTTCTCTCTTTTCCTCTTCAAAATGTACACACTGCCCAACATCTAGAACCTCCTCTGCTCAAAGACTGAGTGCAAATATGGATAACTTGGTTGAATGTATTTTCCTTGGTACTTAGCAGACTTCCATCATTCCTTCTCGCCTGTGACCCCCACCCTCATGGGCTTGTGTGTAGCTGTAACTAGAAAGGGGCCCCTGGGGTTTTGACCCAAGTCACTGAAATCTAGAGTTTGCAGAAATGTCCCGGAAAGACACAAACCTTCGCATCACATGGATGTATACAGTCTCCATGGCCAAATCTTAGCCAATAGGGTCTTGTAGCCCCTGTCAACAAAAACTGTTCATTTATAGCTATGAATCTCCTATGTTGCCAATTTGATACAGCAAAATTGACCAAACTTTCCTTTGCGGTGGTATTAGATAAAGCAGGCCTGTCCACATTTTGGCACTCCAGATGTTTTGGACCACAACTCCCACAGTCCTTTGTCATTGGCAATCTAAGCTTAGAATTGTGGGAGTTGTGGTCCAAAACAGCAGGAGGGCTGAAGTTTGGACATGCCTGAGATAAAGTATCCCAAACATATAAAAGTTCATATGACATACTGAGGCAAAGGGAGAGAGATTTGATAACTTTTAAAGGCAGATGGTCTCTGAGGAATTATAAGAGGATGACCCATCAGCTCAAATCTAAGAGCTTTGCTTACCCCAATGCCATTCCCTTCTACATCAGGACTGCCTCCGCCACCAATACTGATAGTGTCTCCACCCTGAGAAGGAGCAAAAACAGTTAATTTCCATGATAATGATGGGTGAAAACAAGACGCGCGCACACACACACACACACACACACACACATATCCTATGACTTGGCTCGTAACTCTTGAATGGGCCTGATCGCTGAAAAGTATAGACCAGTTAAATTTTTCCCCACTCCCAATCTGGAAATCTGACCATCACTGCAGGTATGTACCTTCCACGACACCTTGCATTAGATTATGTTGAGGCTTTGGACAAGCACCTGCCCACAAAAAGGTGAGTAACATGGACAAAATTATGGCAAAGCACTCTTGGCAGGAATGGTTAAACAGTGTTGGAAGGTGTATTTCTGTCAGGAGGAAAAACTACCCATCCCTTTAAACAAAGGCTTTGGGGTTATTTTTTAGTTTTTTTAAAGGGTTATTTAGGCCCCTACTACTGCTGAATGTTTCAAAGCAGTGTCCGACTTAAAGGATCATACATGTCAGCTGTTACTTACTCCTGGAGCAGCTACAAAGTTGTTCTGCAATGAAAAGAGGGGAAGAAGATAAGAGCTCGGCATCTTCTAAATATATGAACAGAACACACATTTCTATTAGTTTTATTCTGTGTTAAAGACCAAAAACCTCTCTAGTCAAAATTCACTGCCTCCAGGGATCTCTATTAAGACTAAATACAACCTTACTTGTTCAATACTCCCCCATATCACTTCAAGTAGTCTCTGGGCGATTTACTGTTTAATTACAGTATGCAGGTTACGCTTTGGAGTCACCTTCAGACACCAAATTCCTGGCTACTTACGCCAATGCCACTGCCTCCTATAACAGGTCTGCCTCCATCCCCAACGCTAATGCTGTTGTGATCATCCTGGAAAGAAGAAGAAACAGCATGTCAGAGGCGGGGAGTATTTATATCTGACAAGAGATCAAGATTTGGGACCAGGTTGCTGCTACTGCGTTTGGCTGCACCTGCACAGTTGATTCATTGTGTGTGTTGGGTTGATAGTGTGTCATTGCCGGCAGGAGATGAAAGCAAAGTAGAGAAATATATTTCTCTGCTACCCTCTAGTGGCCCATTCTAATATTGCACACTGGATATAATGTCAAAAAGTTGACTATCCACTTGTGTCATGGGAAGTTCAACCTTGAAAATTCCAGTGGGGAGAGCACAGACCTCCGAGACATCTTTTGCAAGTCTAAAGTAACTTTACGCATCCCATATGCACCCTATAGATGCTTCCTTCCAAAAACTGAGACAAGTTTCCAGCTTCTGCCATCTTAAAACTGCTGAAAACTGTCCTATCAATCCAGGAACAACTCTTGAAAAAGTTTTGTGGGTTTTTCTTTAAAAGGGTATTCAAACCCCCAGAAGTGAATATAGCGATATTGAAAAGATAGTGAACAGATATGGAATATATCAGGACTGGACAAAACTAGACATTTGTGATTGCCAAAACTTACCCCCGCACTTGGCTGGAAATTGTTCTGCAATGCAAAGGAGAGGAAAGAAGATTATGAGTTAAGGATGTCTTTAAAATTTTCATGATTTTTCAATCAATGTGTTTTTAAAATATAATAAATACCCCCCAGCAAATAATAAAAGCTTAGTCTTGCACAACAATTATCGTCTCTCTTTTTACAAGTAATTTGCAACCAGCTACTATGGTGTAGAGATTAATTGTGGCAGACCAGGGTATAAATTTCCATTTGGAGGTGAAAGTCACTAGATGACACAAGGCTTTCTCCAAATGACATACTGCACCTTGATAAGATCCTGTTTATCACAACCTAGGCAGAACCCAGCTGATGTAATTGAGACACTTAGGTGATTACTTCACGTGCTTCTTTGTTCCACCACTAGTTTTGTACTGTGACAGCGTTGGTTGCAATCACGTGGTTTTGTCCCTGTTTCAGTGTTCCCATGGTCATGATAACTTGTCTCGTGACAAGTGTTACCTCATGGTCTTGTACCGTGAAAAACACTGAATTTGTCTAGCTTCCTTTTTCCTTTTTTGGGGGGGGGGGATATAAAATATTTCTTTTTTGATATTTCAATTTACTGATATTCTGGTTTTCATATACCCATGTGGCAGCACTGATAATGTTTTCTTTCTTATATGTTTGAGTTGCATGTTTTTCCCCGCAGGGAAATTAATGACATATGTGACTTTACCCACTAACCACTACATGGACACAAAAGCTGTGCTAACTATGCCTGCCAGGTTACCAGTACCTTTGTTACTTCACGCCCTCTTAACCGGGACAAGAAGTTACAGGAACTGCCGATACCTCACAAAACGGAAAAGAATCCTGGATACTTACACCAATACCATTCCCTTTTATGACAGGGCTGCCGCCGTCACCGATATTGATGGTGTCTCCATACTGAAAAGATGAAAAAGAGGACATCATCATCATCATCATCATCATCATCATCATCATCATCATCATCATCATCATCATCATCATCATCATCGAACTTCAGAGCTGGAAAGGACCTCATGGATCATCAAATCCAGTCCTTAACAAGGAGGCACGGTACAGAATTGAACTCCCAACCTCTGGTTCTGCAGCTGGATGCCTAAACCTCTGGGCTACCCAGCATTGCTTTGTCATGCTGGGAGATGTATTCTGCTAGAGAAGATGAAAGTCCCAGGGCAAGACTGTATCCGAGGACACCAGTTTTGTTTGATGAATTCAAATCTCGGCAGTATCTCTGGGCAGTCAACTGAGAGAAGGAGGGATGGCTCCCTTTTCTCGTGGTTACCAACATGTGTTCCAAATATAAGTTCTATGCAGGATACTAGCCATGTGAAGTAACATGGTTGAAATTTCTAATTACAATGTCAATTGGAGTGACTATCGTGCAGGGTTCAGTTTAGGCCAGAACTTGGATGTGTCATGTTTCAGCAATGAAAGGCCAAAAATCTCTCAGGGGCTTCCTGGTGGAATAATCTTGGAACTGTAGTCCAAAAGCCAAGTTTTGGTGATGCTGAAGAGTGACCATGTGGACTACTTAAGAGAGAACAGCCCCTCCCATTTGAGTTGTCCTCTGCTTGGAGCCTTGTCTAGCCCAACATGAAATGGCAACAGCCACAAAAGAGGAAAGAGACTGTTCTGAAGTCGATCGCCAATGTAAACCTGACTAGGCTCACCATGGCACCAGCTGACAGAATCCCACACTGTGCAGAAGCTTTCAGCTGATTTTTGTTAAAAGGGTGTCTAGACGTACAGATTAACAATGGTCAGTTTTCTTTAAATCTGTGTTCTTTCTAAATCTGTGCTCTTTCTTTCTTTTAATTATTTTTGCAGTGTATCCCTGGCTTTCCTGGCTGAGTCACAACTTGCTTTTTTGTTATGGACTTCTCTTAGCTAATGTAGACTGCTAATATTTAGATGATGAAGGCCACTGGTATGTCTGACAGCAAAGAAAGCTGAAACAAAAGCAACAGCCTCACTTGAAATAGGGTGTTGGGGGGAGGGCATTGCAGACGTCCTGGGCTGCCAGAAAGACAGACAAGTGAGTCTTAGCTCAAATCAAGCTTGAATTATCTCTGGAGACTAGAGATGGGCACGACTCAAAAAAATGGTGTTTCGTTTGTCGTTTGGTCATTTAGGGGTCCTTTTCGGTTCGTTTTCATTTTCGTGACTTTTTTGCAAAAAAATTCATTTTCGTTTCGTTAAGTAAGGAAACGAAAAAATGAAAACGAAAACGAAAAATTGCTGTTTCATTAGCATTCTTTTTAGTTCAATGCATCTGCTGCAACGAAAATGAAAAGCACAGCAAATTTGGTCGTTTCATTTTCGTTTTCGTTTTGTTTTTTAAAAAAAATCATTTTGTTTTCGTTGCATAACGAAACGAAAAAACAAAAACAAAAACAAAAAATCGCTCATTTCGTGCCCATCTCTACTGGAGACAAAGATGGTGAAACTGAGGCTGTTCTATTTCGGGCACACCATAAGAAGGCAAGATTTTCTGGGAAAGGCAATGAAACTGAGAAAGGTGGAAGGCAGCAAGAAAAGAAGAAAACCAAACACAAGATGGACCTACTAAGACTAGATCACAGGCTCTGTTTTGCTGAGCCCAGGGCTGTTTAGCAGAGGGGACTTGGGAGATTGCTCATTCATAAGGTCTTCGTAAGTCAGAAGTGATTTGGTGGCATATAGCACAACCACAATATTTAAGTGGGAGCTGCAAAGTAAAAAAAAATATGGTCGTCCAGAGTGTAGGAAACCAGGTGGACATCTAGGTCCCCTTTTCCAAGCCATTCTACTCCACTCCAGCTCATCCCATCATGAAAAACAATCTGTGAACATCCTTGGGGTTCAAAGCACTCAGACTAGACATCTGAAATCCAGCCACCTTTTCAAGTCCATCCGAGATTCAGAATCAGCATGAAGGAGCACACATCTTGCCACCCCATATCTTCATGCAATGAACCAAGTATGTTCTTACCGCAGGTGCAGCTCTGATGCTCTGCGAGGACAGCAGGCAGATGGCAAGGAAGGCAGCCACAACCCTGATCTCCATCTTTCCCCCTCTTTCTCCCTTGACTTAGGTTGGGAATGATGGCCAACTGGTAGAAGAGTGTATTTATACGAGGTTTTATCAAGGGGAGTGCCAGTCTCTGAAGACCAAACCCAGTGACTCAACCTTCAAAGGAAACAAGGTCCTTTTTGCCTAGTCCCACCTTCTCACCTTCCCAAGAGAAATCTGTGCAGCTCACCTTTTTCTTTTTAGATCCTTTTCCTTCTTCAAAATATGAAGCCTTGTCTTTATGTAGGGGCACTGGGATCTGCTTTATGTTGCATCAAACCCTTTGTACATCTAAGCCAGTAGCCCCCCTTGGTTTCAGACAAAACTGGTGTCCTCTAAACCAATCCAGAAATCCTAATATACTTGCCCCCACCTCCAAGGATCAACTAGGTCCAATTTTGGTTTGCTTATGAAATCAGATGTTCGAGGTGTTAGTTACAGTGATATTCTGCACCCTATTATGCTGTCCTGTTCTTGCAGTCCATACTCTTTCTTGCTGACTGGGCCTGACAGTCCATCTCCTATTGGGTCCTCCTCTTTTCCTGCTACTCTCCACCTTTCCTAGAGTTATTCTCTTTTCCAGAGATTGTTGCTTTCTCATCATATGCTCAAAGTAGGAGAAACGCAACCTACCTGTACAGGCTTCTTTCCTCTTGTCCATGCTGCAACAGAAGCTTCATAAAGAATCCCTCGGCATGCTTCACTCTATATGGAGTGGGAGGGTTAGGATAATATGACAGGCCACCGAAAGTTTTGGCTTGCAACATGCAAGATGACAAAGCAAATTTCAAATAGCAGGTGAGACCACATCTTGGTGCCAGGAGAATGTTACTTCCAGGTTCAGTCCCAGAACTTTGCAGGTAAGGCTGGGAAAGAATTCTGCATGGCAGCAGGGATTACTGTCACAAGTAAGTTTGGCAGTTCCAAGGCAAGGGAATCAACCCCATTCTAAGAAAGATTTCTGTATATTTCTGTGAACAGAAAAATGTTAAGTAAGAAGGTCTCAAGCTAGGCAAGGCACCACCTGGGGACCCACTAGCAGAGAAGAGCAGCAAAGACATGCAATCAATCTGTCAATCAGTCCCACCTATCATCATTGCAGTAAATCAGACATGTTGTTACTGCAGGTATAGCTGTGATGCTGATCAGAGGAGAGAGGGTAGATAGCTCTCTCAATATGCAATAGGCTGCCAGAAGCCCTCGGACAGCATGCCCATTAGCCACACTTGTGGCATGCTGGGAAATGTAGTCTAAGAAAGCCATGTTGCCTTCTCTGGGGTGTACGTACATCCTTATTTATTCCCAGAAATTAATGGAGTAGAGATGGGCACGAAATGGTGGGCACGAAACGCCAAAATGGTGTTTCATTTTGTTATTTGTGCCCTGGGGCCCCTTTCATTTTGTTTACTACGAAATGAATTTGTTAAATTAAAAATTTTGTTTCATATTCATTTTGTTTCGGAGCCCTGCCAGGAGAGTGGTCCTGCCCCAGGAGGGCTCCATGCGGCCACAGGACTGCTCTCCTGGCAGGCTTGCCACCTGCTCCGGACGTGCTGTCATCACCAGTGGGGAAGAACAAAACAAACCAAACTGAACCAATTTTTCCAGTTCATTTCGTTCTTTCGTTCTTAAATTACTCTGCGGTTCGTTATTCGTTTCGTTACCTAATGAAATGAATAACGAATAACAGAAAAAAATATTCATTTCGTGCCCATCTCTATAATAGAGTGCTAACACAGCTCTTTATTAACCATGCCTGTGTGGCCATGTGACCAAGCATGTGCATGTACATGCACAGTAATACAATCCTAATTCTTTTTAATATTTGTTATTTGTTGCTGGCTGGCGCCATTTTGATGCCCCCCAAAACTTTTGCATGGCATTTAAGGCAGTGTATAGGATTCCCTTTCTTGATCTTTGCAAGAAGCTGGTTAGACCAAGAGAGAGAGAAAGAGAGAGGGAGGGAGGGAGGGAGAGAGGTGCCGTGGTTGGAATGGCCTAGTTACTTGGTGGTTTTCATTGCTTAGTGGGAACATGCAGGCCTTGGTTCTTGCTTGTCACTCAAACCTGTCCACCACATTTGCTGTAGTATTTGCTTAACCTTCTTGTATTTGCTCAAGGTGGTAAAAATTTGGTTTGGATCAAGTGAGCTGAGACCCGCAGGAGGTTCAAGGAACTTGACCTTGAGGGAGGGGCAACCATGCATTTTGGAAAGGGACGGCAGACGTTTACCGATAAGGGAGGATTTGTTTGGATGTCGATAAGACCATGGCCAACACAATTGATTAACTGGGAAGTTTAAGGCAGAGAAACTAATCAGCTGGCAGCAGCCATCTATCATTCGTTCAGTTATCATGGAGACTGTCAGGACAAAATATGCACTGAGGCTTGAATAACTCTGGAACATGAGGAAGGAAGGAAGCTCTGGGGCATATCGTGCACGCTGGCTTTTACCATCCTGAAGCCAGGTCACTAGTTCAAGGGTTCTGGGAACTGTAGGTGAAAAAAGATACTTTTATCAAAGTTCTGCAGTTGCTTCACCTTCCTTCCTTCCTTCCTTCCTTCCTTCCTTCCTTCCTTCCTTCCCTTCCCTTCCCTTCCCTTCCCTTCCCTTCCCTTTTTTAAAAAAAAAACAGTTTCCCCTTCAAATCTCATTTGGTGGCTAAGCCACCTTGGGTCCTTTCAAGGAGCAAGGTGGAGTAGGTAGGTAGGTAGGTAGGTAGGTAGGTAGGTAGGTAGGTAGGTAGGTAGGTAGGTAGGTAGGTAGATAGATAGATAGATAGATAGATAGATAGATAGATAGATAGATAGATAGATAGATAGATAGATAGAGATAAAAAATCTTGGAATGATTTTTTTCAGTATTTTATCAATGGTGGAAGGTGCTTGGCTAGCTCTTTCCTACCTCTTCACTGCAGGGGCAGGATAGAGACTCTCCCTGTTCAGCCACTGAGTGGTCAGCTACATAGGGAAGCAGGGAAGAGATGGTCGGATTGCTTCCATAATTGGTGTGGGAACTGTGACGTTGGAGCCTTGTGCCATAAGGAGCCCGGTAAGTGGTCAGTCATTTCTGTGGGAATGGGGGGGGTCACAGTGACACCTGTGGTGCCTCAGTTCATATTCATATCTAATCACAAACCATCATTTTCCTGGTTCGTGCCTGTCTCGACTCTCAGTGCGTTAAGAGAAACTGTCTTGTTGCAAATGCATGCTATTTTAGATCTCTTCCCACCTCATGCAAGGTTCCATCTCCCATCAGCTCCAGACAGAACAAGAACAAACCTTGGAATTTACCCAGAAACATAGGGTATTTGTACACGACCCCTAAACTCCGCCGCAAATGTCTGCCAGCTCCGGAGCTTACAATTGTTTCCCCACCAGCTCCGGAGTTTGCAGGAAATTAAGTGCGACCACGCCCACCTAAGCACGTCCCAGCGCACTTTTCATGTACCTGCTCTTGAAGGGTGAAAATCCCCAAATCTGGATGTAATCTGGTGAGTGCGGGCTCTCCTCGCTTCTTTGTTGTTGTTTTTTGCCTCCCACCCCTTTAAGAAAAGGAATGCGGCTCCGGGCGGCTTGGACCGGCAGACTGGAGGTGAGCTTGCATTCTTTTGTCCCTTTTTTTCTCCCTCCCCTCACGCAGACAGGAGCAAGGAAGTGCAGAGGGGTGGGGACGCAGGAAGAGCAACGAACCCCCAAGATCTCTGGTCCGAATTTAAGTGGCCAGCAGATCGTAGGGGTCGTATGAAAAGGCCCATAGATATTTATAATTAGTAACTTTACAGAACTGATAGTCACATCATTATTTTTGAATGTAATGAGTAATATGCAAGTTCCATCAGCACATTATATGCAAGTTCCAACAAATGCCAGCTAGCTTCTTTCTAAAAGGGACTTTTCACATTTATGGCATTCTGTTATCGATCTTAAGTGGCAAGGAAATAATGTTTTTTTTTCCTTATGTGGCTTTACAAATAATTTCAAGGTGCAGTATCATTATTGGCCACTAGGAGGAAACCAGGAAGCATTTTCATGCATTTTACTGCCATCCATGTTTTATATACTTCAGTGCCAATAAGCAGGAGTTCAGAATATGAATTCCTTTTAAAATAATGTTCTGTTCTATTTCTCTCTCTCTGTGTGTGTGTGTGTGTGTGTGTGTATGTGATGTGCCACCAAGTCCAAACTAATTTGTGTGTGTGTGTGTGTGTTGTGTCGTTACAGTCGTGACCAACTCTTCATGACCCCATGACCATGGAGTTTTCTTGGCAGGAATACTGGAGTGGTTTATTGTGACCTTAATGTGGTCCCCATCCTACCTCCATGGGTTAGAATCATAGAATCATAGAATCATCAAGTTGGAAGAGACCTCAAGGGCCATCCAGTCCAACCCCCTGCCATGGCTGAGAATCATGTTCTAGCATTAGTCTCACGAGTTCTAGTTCATCACTCTATCCACTGTATCTCATGGAGCATCCCGAATCTAGTCAGAGATTGTTGAGGCTGTTCTCTAACAGCATCAGGTTCCACCTCTCTTGACTGTATTGGTCCTGCTAAGCTTTAATCATTGTTGATTTATGCAAAATATTTTCTCCCCTCCTTTCTCCTTCAAAGGACCCAAGGGGCCTTGAGATTTCTTTCTTTCTCCTGTCACCTGACAGCTGGCATTATATCAGCCTGCAGCAGAATTTGCAAAGTGAAGGAAACCACTCTCCTTTCTACTCAACGGCTACCAAACGTTGGTTTCACAGTGGTATTAAAAGAGCCTCCCGGCACAGTGGTGAAATCCCTGTCCTGCAGCTAAAACTGTGCTCATGACCTGAGGTTCAATCCTAGGTAGCTGGGTCAAGGTTCACTCAGCCTTCTGTCCTTCTGAGGTCCGTAAAATGAGTATCCAACTTGGGGGCAATGTGTAGTCTGCATAATTAACTTGTAAAGTGCTCAGAGAGTGGTCTACCACTATGGGGTGGTATATAACCAGCATGCTTTGCTCTGGATTACAACTGGATTTTTATTTTTGCAAGGATGGACACGATATTTGGCCAAATGTACCAAAGAAGGCCGAATCAAGATTGTTGGCGCGAACCTGGGCTGACACCATAGGATGGAACAGAGCCCTGCTAGTTGTCTCTACAGACAGTGCAATGGTTGCCACAGATCCCTCATGCTCCACCCATGGGGTTCAGGGCATCAAAAGATTTTTCGGAAATCGAGTGGGAGAGCTGAGGAACTGGAAATCAACAAGACCAAACTGCTCGCAGGAATATAGAACAAAAATAACAGCTGAACCCTTCCAATAGGACCCAAAATCTCCCCTGGACACTCAAACCACCCAAGTGCTAAGGAGGGCTCGGAGTGAGGCATCCTTCCAGCGGCTCTCCAAAACATTCTGGACAGCATATGGTGTGGTAAAAGACTTGCATCAACATTCGCTGTTAGGATTCATGCTCTGGAGTTGTACCTTTTTAACTATCTGTCTGTGAAGATTCTCAGTCATCCAGGTGAGTTTATCTGGAAGTTGAGTCATGACTACTGGACGTCTTTTACTTCTCTTTTTAATTAGTTTACGTGTGTGTGTGTGTGTGTGTGTGTGTGTGTGTGTGTGTGTGTGTGTGTGTGTGTGTGTGTGTGTGTGTGTGGTTGTGCATTAACACCTCCAATAGGGTTTTGATGGGCTAGATCAGAATCAACGCACCAAGGTCCACCAATATCCAACCTACTTCTTCTGTGTAGTGATTGCAGATCCTACAGCCTGCTGGCCTTTCTCCAATTGCTAGAAGGTGGTCTATGGACAAAAATATCACAGTAAATCCTATCTATCATATTACTAAATTCGATGATACTGTATAGCCCAAATCCTTACGCTAGGTGACAGTCATTTGCATTTCCCCCATTTCTAAGAATATTTTGCTGTCTTCTTTCACAGAGATCTAGAAATAGCACCCCTGATCCAGAGAAACATCAGTGTTGACATCGGGAGAAAGGAGCCTCATTCTGTGTATCCTTCACTTGGGCAAGGAGGGCATTGGGATCCCATGTACTTCCTTGATTTTTGTTCTTTTTGTTTTATTTACTGCATGTGTATGTGTGTTGCAACTCATTCTGAGAGACTGCGTGCCTGGAAAGCAAGGAGGAAAGGCCTTCAGATGAATGAATGAATGAATGAATGAATATTATCCAAGTGTATTGGCTTAGCTCTTTTGAACCGGTTGGACACATTAACAGATCTGAGAAGTCATTTGTGAATTTGGGTCTCTTTATTTGCAGATGGGGCTTTTGGAAGTGGGGGCAGGGTCATCATCAGCCAGAAGATAGCTCGTCAACACTGGCAGGAGAGAATCATACAAAACAGAATGACAGAAATTGAGTCCTTGGAGGAAATGACCGGGTAGAAAGCATCTAGGCAGCTTATGTGGTGGATTTTCAGATATCTAATACTGTAAAAAGAAGAAAGGAGATACCAGTAAATTTCCAGGCATGACAAGAATAAAGTCAGAGAGTTGGGAACTAAAATAAAATAAAATAGCCAGGCATTTTAATTTTAGAAACTAGAATTAGTATAGTCCCCAACAGTGTACAAGATCAGTATTTACTGTATATTGGCTGATGGATTTTGTGATTTGCATATGATCTCTCTCTCTCCTCTACCCTTCTAATTTATAAGAAAAAATAGGATTCTAAAAAGAAACCCAGCTTTTTATTATTTTGGGTTCCCTCTTTTCAGTCTTCTTTTGTGGGTATTGATACTAGTATTCTTCCCTGACTTTTGCTTCCCTGCCCAGTGTTAAAACTCGGGGTGGGGGGACCTTCAGTTCCAGGGCCTGCACGTCCATTAAGGCAAACTAGGCAGTTGCCTAGAGCGCCAAAATGGAGAGGGGCGCTGGCCAGCCTGCTGCCCCCGCCCCCCGCTGGCCACCACCGTCCCTCCCCCCACCGCCTGTCGCTGTCCGCCCCCATGCCCATCACCACCCCCGTGCCCGTTGCTGCCCACCCCCATGCCCATCGCCGTCCCCCATCATCCGCTGCTCCCTGCCGCCCTGCCCCCCCCGCCGTTACTGCTGCCGCTGCCCCCCCCGCCCACCCGCCCCCCTCACCTAGGGCGCAAAAAAACCTAGTGCCAGCCCTGTTCAGTTCACAAACTTAACATGTGGATACAGCTTAACCTTAGAAGTCTCCTCATTCCATTGCAGCATCTTTGTGTGATGACATGATATGATATCCCTTTTATACAGATACAACTCTGTGTACAACTGCAGGGAAGCAGATTATCTCTGGGGCTGGGGTTGGGACAGGATCTCAGCAGCGAATCATCTCACCACGCTTGCGCAGATGGAACAGACCCTGAAGGTTATGGCGTTCTATCCTCAGGACATCCTTAGCTAAAGCATCCAAGACAGCTGGTCACCCAGCCTCTGCTTAAAACTCTCCACCTTTCAAGGAAGTCTATTTTGACTCTCCATTTGACTCTTCCAATTGTCCTGAAAAGTCTTCCTAACATTCTGAATGTTCTCCCTTATGTTGAGTCAAAGCCCCTTTTCTGCCAAGTTGAAACCATAGGTCAAGCATGTCCAACCTTCAGCCCTCCTGATGTTTTGGACCACAATTCCCAGAATTCCAAGCCTGTATTTCCAATGGCAAAGGACTGTGGGAGGTGTGGTTCAAAACATCTGGAGGGCCAAAGTTTGGACATGCCTGCCATAGGTTGAGGTCCTAGCCTTGGGAGCCACAGAAAGCAAGCTTGCTGCGCCCTTTACACCAGCTATTCTCCATGTTTTTGGGGTGGGGGTGGGGGGCACAGCCATACACATAATGTGAAAGAAACAGACTGAATCAGCTTCTGCAAGTCCCACAACAAACATGTGAAGGTTGTGAAGTGTGAAGATTGTTTCTACTCTGTGGCTCCCTTCCAGTGTGCCAGCGCCACTGCCCTACCTCCCCCCCCCCGAGGGGTCCAAATAGCCCCCATTGAAAATGACTGCTTTATATGACAGTCCTTCCATCCGTTACACGGCAGTCCTTCAAATATTTGAAGATGGCTGTACTATCACTTCTCAGCCTTTTTGTCTCCAACCTAACCATGAGCAACTCCCTGGGCTGTTCTTAAGTGCTTCTCTGTGGTTTCCATCTTCACAAAGAAGATCCGGTTTGTAAATACTCACCCAGACAATTGGGCCACTGTTAGAATTCTGCAAGACAAAAACAAGGGGGGGGGAGCAACACATTATTCCTCCACTAATGCATATGGCAGTTCCAGGTGATTGAAGGAGGGTCCCTGGGAACCTTCCAGCATGCCTCAAGAGATACAGAAGAAGAATGCTGAGCTAGTGACAACCCATTTCCCACCCATCACATTGGTGGTTTGGAAACCTCTCAAGGCTTTCTTAGAAATGTAGGAATTTCTGTCATCTGCTTTTTCCGCCTGGACTTTAGAAAATATCATTTAGCTGGCCCTTCTAGAGATGGCTTGCTTTTCTCACAGGGATCATAGAATCATAGAGTTGGAAGAGACCTCAGGGGCCATCCAGTCCAACCCCCTGCCATGCAGCAACCCCATCAGAGTATTTCTGACAGATGGCCATCCAGCTTCTGCTTAAAAACCTCCAAAGAAGGAGACTCCACCACCCTCCCTTGTGGCAGCATATTGCACTGCCAAACAGCTCTAACCATCATGAAGTTCTTCCTAATGTTCAAATGGAATCTTTTTTCCTAGAGTTTGAAACCATTGCCCCAAGTCCTAGTCTCTGAAGCCATGGAAAACAAACCTGCTCCCACTTCAATATGACATTTTTCAAATATTTAAACATAGCTATCATATCCCCTCTCAGCCTTCTTTTTGAAAGGCTAAACATTCCCAGCTCCTTAAGGCGTTCTTCATAAGACATTTCTTCCAGACCTTCAACCATCCTGGTTGCCCTCCTCTGTACCCGTTTGAGGTTGTCAACATCCTTCTTAAATTGTGTCAACCTGCAGAAGGTTTTGGATTGCATTTCTCATGATCTCTCCTCACTGGCCATGTTGGGTGTGTTTGTTGGGAGTTAGGATTCAGCCATGTCTGATGGGACCCACTTTCCTATTCCTGCCCTGGTCTCTTGAAATGCTACAGCAAAGGCACCCAAACGCGAGGCTTCTGTTGTTCTGGGACTACAGCTCCCATACACCCCGGCCCTTCCTCATGCTAACAAGAGCTTCTGTGGGTTGCAGACCAACAACACCTGGGGGCTCATGTGTGACTGGGAATCATTCCACTAAATCAGTGGTTCCCAACCTGGGGGTCAGGACCCCTTTGGGGGGGGGGTCGAACGACCATTTATCAGGGGTCGCCAGGAGCCAGTGAAGAAAAAGGCACAAACGGCTTGGGTCTGGAGGAGGGGTGAGGAAGGGGGGGGGAGAGTGAGTTACAGCTTGATAGGTTGGAGGGGATGTTAGTCAATGGCACCAGAGGCTGCAATTGGCTGAGGTTGCCTGTAGAAGGAAGTTCTCCATGGCACGTGGATCAGTGGCCTGCCAAAGGGGGGTTGTGGCCTCTTCCAAGCAGGGCAAGGGGTCACCACAACATGAGGGACTGTATTCAAGGGTTGCGGCATTAGGAAGGTTGAGAACCACTGCACTAAATACTTTGACAGGTAACCAGTTGCCAGATTTAGGAAAGGACAGGCTCAATAAAAGAGCAGGGATATTTGAATGGCAGATTCCTAGTACTTACGCCATTGTTGTTGAAGCTGTCATCGCCAGCTGTGTTGTCATCAAAGCTTCCAGAATTCTAGAGGCAACACACACAAAAGCATGTTATGGATTTGTGGTTCTCTAATGGGTAGAGAGAACATCTCCCCCCTCACACACACACACACACAAATCCCTCCATGTTTGTTTGTTTTTGTTCTTTGTTTTGGTTGCATCCTTCTCTTCAGAATGTCAAAACAACGGGGTGATCTCTGTTATCTGTGAAGGCTCTTTGTGTGAATGAGGACCAAGGGTGTATCGGGGGGAGGAGGGTGCATTTGCCCCGGGGGGCAGCAATTCGGGGGGCATCTGGAGGGGGAGCAGGAAGAGGAAGCCATGCACCCTCCTGCCAGCAGTCCTCCTTTCCCCAGGGAAAGGCTTGGTGATGGGACCCACTCTGTCGCAGCCATCTCCTCCTCCGCCGCTGAAGCGGTGAAACAAGCAGGCATGTGGGTAGCGCAGTGGCAACGGCGCCATCCTCCTTGTCATCCTCCTCTTTCTTGCCTTGCTCTGGGCCCACCATGGGGGAGGTAGCACATGCACACACAAATGCCCACTCGCACACCAGTGCACCCAGTGCCTGTAGGATTCCCCCCCTTTCTGGGTGAATGCAATGTGGTTGGGAAGGGACAAAGCAGCACAAAAACAATTTTGTCCCCAGGCGCTCCAAACCCTTGCTATGCCGCCGCTGAGGACCCTGGAAAATCAGGATTCCTGCTCATGCAGAGAGCTTCCATAGATATTGGAGGGTCTTCTCTCCAGACCCACATTGTCGGCCACATGTGTGAGGATCATAAAACCAGAAACAGATGAGCTAGCACTTTCCTGTTTCCCATGCTATGTTTTACAGCGGTCATTCTTACTGAAGAGGACTTATGGAAGTGGGTGGTTTATGTGGTCAGTCATAATAGACTTGTGTCACTCACATTTGTCAGCCTACTGTGGCAACTTATAATACCCATCACTTTACAAAGAAACAAGTTTAGCAGGAAGAGGCAAACAGTGAGAGCTGGCAATGGGCTTCTTGAAGTAGCATCTCTCTGTGGCATCATGGGGAAATTCAAAATGGTGGGCAAGGTCCTCATAAGCAGAACATACCAAGAAGTAAAAGGACATTCTGTCACAGGATCATTAAAGTAGATCTAAGCACAACCATTTTAAAAAATCAGACTCAGAGCAGCTTATTAAAAACCCTCAGAACATTTGAAACACTATCATAAAGCAATATAAAAACTAATCCTTTCAACCTTTCTATGAAGCAGCAAAAGTAGAAACTAGGCATGGGCCTTTTGGTTCATAATGGGTCTGTTTCCGAAACAAATCACGGCAGCAGAGCTGCTCTTTGGAACTTGGACCCACCCTCCAAAATGAAATCACCCACTGACTTACCTTGTCTTACCTCACGGGGGCTAAACTCCAACCAGGTACTAGCCTCCAACATGTCATCATTCCTTCTCCCTATCATTGGCCAATCAGACAGGGAGGTGGGATTATGCATGTCTCTGCACAGCTCCTGATTGGCTGGCGCCAGGAAGAAGCAATGATGACACATTGAAATAATTTTTTTTAAAAAATTCTTATTTTATGCTTTTACTCTGATTTTGATGTTACTGTAGTATTATATTGTTGTGAACTGCCTGGAGTTCCTTTGGAAGACGGGCAGTACAGAAATATTAAAATAAATACATATAAATAAAATAAATAAGTCAATAGGTGATTTTGTTTCAGAGGGTGGATCCAAGTTTCGAACAGCAGCTGTGCTGCCATGATTCATTTTGGAACCAGACCCATTCTGAAACAAAAGGTCCATGCCTGGTAGAAATAGTTTGATACTGTAGGGTCGTTACTTCACGTCCCTTTCACTGCGGTTCGCGGTCCCGCTTGGTACTGGTACAAAGTAATCTTACCGCACATCCATTGTGTGACGATGGGAGTTCATCCTGACCACGCCCCCTGAACTGAGATTTAAGCGGATGAGCAATTCCCCTCCCTGGCCTCGGCAATCTGCTTGTCTCGCTTCTCGTTCTGAGATGAGAGCCCGTGAAATAAGCTTCGTCACGGAACGAGTGCCGATTGTAGCTCGTTGCCATCTAGTGGCAGGAGTGTGAAGTCACATTTGCCAGTAAATTCCCTAAGGAGTTAGCAATGCAGTCCTGAGATTTTAAAAGACAAATGCCTTGAAGTTTGCTCTGAAATGCATTGAAGGCAAGGCTTCGGAGAATCGAAACATCAAAAAATGGAAGGTCGAACTGAAACAAAAGAGAACGAAGGCATAGAATTTCACATCTCATCACAGAATGAGGATGTGCGGTAACAGTTGTCCCAGTATCATCAATCACACCCGTGGGTACACGGGAACAGGGACAGAAGCAGGAGAAGACCACGTGACCACGACCGACATCAACACACAATGAACTTCCTCCCAGAACGAGAATGGATGTGAAATAACCATGTAGAAATGCCTTGCAATCTACCACCTGAGAGTTGACCAAGGAGTCTGAAACTTTTCCTGTTTGCTAGCCAAATGGGTTTCTATAGTGTCAATCTCCATTCAGTCAACAATGAGTTTGTCATTAAGACTCTCTTTATGTTTTGGAGCCCTTATAGAAACCAAAGAAAAATGAGATAGAAAAGTCGAGTGAAAGACTGGACCAGAATGCTCATAGGTAGCGCTTGCTGATACTTACTCCTCCCCCTCCGTATGAATTCTGTAATGCAGAACAGGAAAAAAATTGAAAGTTTAAAATTCCCAATGGCAATTAAGAATTACATACAACTTGAAATGAGTAGAACACATATCTCTACAAATCCCATTTAAAGGTTATGAATGAAATCCAGATTGAGGAGATCCAATAAACAAGTGAAATTTTTAAAAGTCATTTTTCTTAGAGCCTGTCTAAAAAACCCCACAATCTATAGTGCTTTAATTTTAGCCAACTCAATTTTCATGACTTTTTGAGTCATTTCCTGCATCCCTACTCAATAACTGAAATGCTCCCCTTTAAAACTAGGTCTAATGTTCACACTGGGCTTAAGATAATTTTTTTAAAAAGTGTGCTAATATAAATGGCCCTCTGCTAACTGTTCATTTGTTTCCTTGCTTCCTAAGAAAATATTACAACTTAGGGCCTTTTTACACGACCCCTAAGATCTGCTGGCCACTTAAATTCAGACCAGAGATCTTAGGGGTTCGTCGCTCTTCCTCTGTCCCCACCCCCCTCCGCACTTCCTGGTTGCTGGCTGCGTGAGGGAGGGAGAAAAAAGAAAGAAAAGAATGCCGGTTTACCTCTGTTTTGTTCCCAGCAGCATTCAGATCTCTTAAAGGGGCGGGGCGCAAAAAAAGAACAAACAGAAGCGAGGAGAGCCCCGCACTCACTATCCTTACACCGGATCAAATATTTGTCACATCCAAAAAGCAGGTACAAGAAAACTGCTCTGGGTCGCACTAAAGTGGGCGGGGTTGCCTTAATTGTCTGCAAAGTCCGGAGCTGGTGGGTAAACATTTTTAAGGTCCGGAGCTGGCAGCCATTTGCGGCGGAACTTAGGGGTCGTGTATAAACGCCCTTAGAGGAAAATAAAGACTCAGTTTGGAATTCATTGTGTGAATGTGAAATTCAGCATGCTTGTGCGACCAGGTCAGGGTGTGATCTTACAGGGAAATGGATTTCCTTTGGGAGTGGAATAGTCTGCTATGATCCATTTTCCTGGCAATCATGCAGCGTGTGGTGTGATTGAATTGCACTTCAGTCCAACCTTGATTTGTGTTCATTTTGGACTTTAAGGGAGATTGCGAAGCAAACTTTCCCCAGGGTGTCTTTCCAGCAGTCTGATCATAATCTTACATGCATTTATTTGAGTTGGGAGGTCTGTTGTAGTTTTGATTAACACTCCTCTTTAGCCAGACAGAACCCTTCTGCAAAGCTGGCTGTTCTATGCCCAGTCATATCTACCCTATGGGAATAAGATGCCAGCGTATTATTCCAATCCTGAACTAGAAGGAATAGAAATTCAACCTGGAGGAGAAATAATTGTTTGATTGCAAAACTCCATCCTTATATTTTATTAAAGCAACATATCTGTTAGCTACCAAAGGAAGGAAAGAAGAATCACTTGAAAAGTCTTAACTTTGAAAAGAACTTGTTTCACTCTGGATCAAGACCAGTCTTAAAAGATTCCTGGGTACTTACGCCATTATCATTCATGCTCCCACTTCCTACATGATTGCCATCAAAACTGCCACCGTTCTGCAAAGGAGGAAACAAAAAAAGTAATGGTGTGTGTGTGTGTGTGTGTGTGTGTGTGTGTGTGTGTGTGTGTGTGTGTGTGTGTGTGTGTGTGTGTTCTGTGCCATCAATTTATAGCAACCTTGATAGGGCTTTCTAGGGAAGTAAGAGATAATTTAAGCATTGCTTTTACGAATTCTACTTCCTCATATTGAGTTTCCATGGTCTGAGTGGATTTGAACATTGGTTTCCAGATTCCTAGCCCATCATTCTACCCACTAAACAACACTGGGAATCCATACGAATAACAGCAGTTCAGAGGACTGGAAAGATGAAAGAGAACTTCTGTAGCTTAGTCGGTGTCAGAAAATATGAGTACAGTACCTTGAACTGGGTTAGAATTTGCTTGGATAAATTTGGTCGAAGACAAGTGAGATGGGTCTGGTGTAAGGAACCAAGGAAATGAACAAGGCAAGTAGGCAACAAGCTGAGGGCAAGCATCCCCAGAAAGGTATGGTTGCCAACTTTCTTGATGGAAGGGCTCCTGTGCTTTAACACAAGTTTGCTAGACTACTACACTTTCAGAGAGTGCATCTCCCCCCACTGATTTCCCTCTCCAGTCAATTAAAATGTCACTCTCTAAATTCTCATTCTGTTGGAAAGAAGTGAATGAAGGTAGAACAGAATAAGATACAGTATATTGGCCATTTTGTAAAACGGCCAGGACTAGGTAAAGAGAAATGCTGGGATAGGCATATTCGGGAAGACAATGTACTTGACATAAAAGTCAACATTTAAATCAAGCAACGATCTATTATTTTCTCATTTTCCCTTTGCCTTGTTACATCTCTTCTACATCAGACTATAATGAAAACTAATAAACAAACACAAGTGCCAGAAGTATTAAAGAAAATACAAACATGGATGTATATTTCTGTTTATTTTCCTGAAATATACATTGTCTGTACACATTTGCATGCTGTTCTTATTTTTGATCATGTTGTGTGTTTATTTGCTTGTTTGTTTATGGTCCTTTCCCATTAATATACATTTTGGTAGAGTCACTTTTTAGCTGAAGAAGTCAATTGTGCAAAACTTTGACCCAGAACCAAACCAGAGCAATTCCCACCACCACTGGTATGCCTTAGCATCTAACCATAATATTATTATAGACTAGAAAGTCTGCAATGATTTTTACAACCCAGTTCTAAAATTGTAAAATTAGTGCAGCCAATGTTTCTGGGATCCTGAAGACGGGTTGCTCAGAAGAAATACAAACAAATTTCATAGCGAAGATTAGTAAGATGTATTGATCAAGCAGTTAAGAGTCGATCAAGTAACAGTCCCTTTTCACCAGGCTTGTTTTAGAGAAAAATGGGTAGACCAAGTGAAATATGATTTACAGAAATACTACAAGGTGGCATCCTTCTTGGACTGTATTGGACTACACACTTATGGTGGCAAAGATGAAGGTCATGAAAAAGGGAGTCATCTTTTTTTTTTAAAAAAAAAAGTCCCCTCCTTTCATACCAATGGGGATGCTGAACTCTGTATCATGAAGTAATAATCTTAGAATAATAATAATTTTAGAACTGGAAAACTGGAAGAAATGGATCCTCGGGCGCAGCCTCTGTTAAGGAGACACAATGGAGAATCAAACTTTCAACCTCTGGTTTTGCTGCCTGATGCCCCAAACCACTGAGCTATCCGGCAGGACTCTTTTCTGCAGACAAGTTCCAAGATCGGGACACTTTCCAAATATTCCAAAGTTGAGATCCACTGTCTCTCTGGATCAGGGCTTGGTGCCGTTATTTTCCAAAATCCCCGTAATCATTATTGGCCCTGTTTGGTTTGTTTCACTTAAACCACCCTCCTAGGCACACCCGTACTGCCTAGCTTCCACATTGTGCAGCAATAACCCCACTTACCCAGGGAGCAGCTCTGGTCCCCTCCAGGGAGAACAGGCAGAGGACAAAGAAGGCAGCAACGACTTGGAATTTCATATTTACTTCCTTCTTTTCCCCTTTCAAGGTATGTTTGGGAATCGGAGCAACCCTTAGATTCTATTTATACTGAACCTTATCAAGGGCAGGGTCCACTTCCGTGGAACCAGTCCAGCTGCTGCTCCTTGGAAAAACCCAACGCCTACATCTCCCCTGCCAAATTATCTACAAAAGACAGAGGTGCACACACTCAAAGACTGTGTCCATTCTTTTTTTCTTCTGTTCATTTCCTACGTCAACCTTTGAGGCAGCTGCATTTCCTCCCTCAGATTTTGATAAGATAATACCAAGAGGAAGCAGATGAACTTGCCACTACAGTGGACCCTTGTACAATAAACAGCTTGTATAACATAAAATTTGTACAACATAAAAAATTCCAGAGATAGGGGAAATTTGCTTAACATAATCGCCTATGGGGAGAATCCGTACAACATAAAAATGGGATTACTCCGTTTTCAATGCATTCCTATGGGAATTTGTATAAAGGAACATTTGCTTAACATAATTTCATTTGGAATCAATTAATTCCTTTATACAAGGTACCACTGTATATCAACTCAGAATGAAGGGATACCCCACCCTTGTCAGCAGCAATGAAAATGCCAGAGGGAGGGAGAATTGGAAATGTTTTAATTTTAAATTTGTGGGGGGGGGAATGTAATTTTGTTTTGCCGTTGCCTCAGGGGGCTTTCTGGCTAATACTGCTTGTTACTTTTGGGCCATGGTGTGTTGTGTGTGTGTGTGCGCGTGTGTGTGTGTGTGTGTGTGTGTGTGTGTGTGTGTGTGTGTGTGTGTGTGTGAATATTCTGTAAATTAATGCCCAGATTCATGGTTTGCCACTAAATGGGTGGTAAGTAAGTAAGTAAGTAAGTAAGTAAGTAAGTAAGTAAGTAAGTAAGCAAGCAAGCAAGCAAGCAAGCAAGTAAGTAAATAAGTAAGTAAGTAACTTTTAAAAGCAACTTTCCTATGTCCTTCAACTGGCACAGCTACTGGTCAAGTTGCCAGATAGATTCTAAATGCTGCCCTCTTTTTTTTTTTAAGTTAATTTTCCAGAGATACCAGAGATGACATACTCACAGATTTCCTCTCCTGTGCTGGCAGGATTCTGGGCAAGAAGTTTGAAAGGGATCCCCTGATCTTTGCAACTTATCAAAAGAGTTGCTCCCTTCACCCCCCTCAAAGAGAAAGAGATCAAATAGATCTGTTCACAATGTGGCCGACCACACAGCTGCATCCATACGGTCCCCATCAGGATGGAGAAGTAGTGGAACGGTGATATTGAGGCATAATATCTGACAGTGTCACTCTTTCATGTGTTTGTCATGTATTGCACACATTGCAATAATATACAATGGTACCTCTACTTACAAGCAATTAGACCCAAGAGCAGAAAACCGTTGGCGTTCTAACTGCTGCCTTACAAATTTTAGATGCAGACTGTTCTACTTACAATTCTATCTATCTATCTATCTATCTATCTATCTATCTATCTATCTATCTATCTATCTATCTATCTATCTATCTATTTTATTTTTTATTTTTTGGTATGGCTGCTCTACTTACAAGTTGTTTGACTTATGAGCATGCATTCAGAAAGTACTAAACTCGTAAGTAGAGGTACCATTACACAGTACTTCCAGTAGCTTAGAATAAGCTTTGCCAACCCAATGCTGTCCAAATGCTTTGGATATTAATTCCCATGATCCTTCACGTCAGCTCAACCTGGTCAGAATTGTAATCCACAACTTCAGGAGATGGATCAGGTTGGAGATGGTGGCCTTACAACACTCTGCTTAAGATAAATCATAGTTTATAATAAACAACAAGTGCTGTTGAGTCCATTCTAACTCATGGCAATTCATTTCAAGGGTTTTCCAGGTAAAGAATATTCAGCGGTGGTTGACCATTCCCTTGTTCTGGGGGTATCCTGGGACTGTGCAGATTGCCCAAGGCCACCCGGGCTGGCTCTACACCCAAGAGTCACAGTGGGGAATTGAACTGCTGACCTCCACAGCAAGATATTTATCCAGCCAGCACTTATTGTTTGCTGTTTCTCTTCCTTTATATTACAGCTGAAGTGAGTTCATGGCCAAGGTGAGATTCAAGGCAAGACCTTCCAGATCCGTGTTTCAGTCTCTTGACTGGGGTTGCCCCTCACCTCTACCCCCAACATTCAGCATTATTTTATTCTAAATTTACAAATATCCAACTCCATGCTGACCTGAGTTCAACTACATAATGATGACAGTTTTCACAGAATGCAACAGGAGACTGTCTGCAGTCAGCCTGGATGGTCAAGCAAAATGGACACACCAAAAGGAGACCCACATTTTGCTGGGGGGGGGGAGAGAAACTAGATCCAAGGTCAACAGTGGCCATGATGGTTAGGGGATTCTAGGATTCGTGGTCTAAACTAGTAACATGGGAAAACTCTGGTTATAGGTGTTGGCAGCTTCTCTGGCACGAACCACTGGCTTGGTGGTTCGCGTTGGTTCATTTACTGCTGCAACATGTGTTTGGCGATTTAGCACCCCAGACCCCACTTCTCCGGCAGGAGCTCACCCAGAAAGAATGGCTGGAAGAGGTGGGCAGGGGACCCCCGGATGTTGCTTCTGAGTGGTTGTCTGTTGATGGGGGAGCACTGAAGTGCTAAACATACATTGCAGTGGTAAACAAACTGGCATGAACCACACTTCAAGCCCATTTCTAATTTTGACACATAGGAAAGACTCAAACACATCATGTACAGCAAATTAAGCAAGCTAGGCTCAAACCATGTGCCCCATTCTAGCTGGGAAGTTTGTTTGCACAAGGAGGATGGAAATCAGTGTGCTTACACTGGGTGAGACCAGCTAAGAAATCTCAATAGCTGGTGTGAAAAAGGAGGTTCAGGCCATGATCCTGAGCGGGTGTTGACGCCTTTACTGATTAAATGTGGCATTTATTTATTTTCATTTGATACTGCATACAGGGTATGACCCTGTCAATAAGATTAAGTGGAACTCCCAGTGGGAGGGGAAAGAGCTGGATGTTGAATCTGTTGAACACCCACTTTAAACAAAAGTGGTGCCCTCTTTTGCATCTGGTCTCCCTAGTTCCTGCATCTCAGTTCCTCCCACCTCAGCCCTCTGTGTGCTTCTAACATGGGCAGAGAGCTTCAGAGAAGATAAGTGCTGCTAATCTATCTGTGACCAGATCTAAACCAGCTCAGGGTGGATGCTGCTGTTTGGGACCACAGTTGTCTAAGTCGGCTGATGAGCTCACCACAGAATATGTAGGTTAGACCAAACGAGTGGCCACACAACAACTACTTAGCATGAGAAAGCAAAACCGGTGGTCTTTTCATTCCGATCTGCACCCGAGTCAAAAAAGCACAACAGCAGTCAATGGAAATGAACCATGTGTCCTAGATAGGTTCTAACTGGGTTATTAGGATGTGCGCTTTTAATGCTGACACCAAGGAACAAGCCACATGGGTGAGCCCTTCAATATACATCAAGCACACTTGGTTGCCAGAGACATCTAGTCCGTGGCTCGTGTAAACAGAATGGTAACTCCTAACTTGGAAACATTACATCTTGGATGACAGCTCCCAGAATTCAAGGTGTATATTTAGACACGAAAATTTTGGGGGTTGGAGTTTGAGAAGGAAGGTCCTCAATCCTGAAATGAGAAGTGAGGGTTGGCTCCCAGTTTGTCGTTTACATGAATTTACCCAAACCAATACAGTAGGACTCCGGTATCCGCTGGGGATTGGTTCCAGGCCTTCCTGTGGATAATGAAAACCATGGATAAGAGAGAACGCCCCAAATCTTGTTTCTGACAGTAGCTTGCTTTGCAGCTGCTGAATTATTTATTTAATTTTTTCCTCTGACACCTGTGGATAACTGAATCAGTAGATAATGAATCAGTGGATACAGGGGTCCTACTGTACATTCTTCACATCACAAGGGATATAGGTGATCTTTTAAATCTCTGGAGGTGAGAAAAATTGCAAAATGACAAGCCATGAAGCCATTCCTGTTCCCCTTCTAGATTTGTTTTTTGTTTTTTTTAATGGACAAAATTCAGTGGTGTGGATTCTTGGCCATCTTTGCAGCAGCAACTGCATGTTTTTTTAAATTTCTGCAATGCTTTAAATGTTGTGTCTTGCTTTTTAAGAATATTGTAGTATATTGGATACAAAAGTTTTGGGGGTTTTTTAGTCAGGAAGACTCCAGTCGGTTTTCTCCTGCTTTTCCTGCCTCTTGCTGTTTTCTATTTTTCAGATTGTTTGTTCATAGAATCATAGACTAATTGAGTTGGAAGGGACCGATAAGGCTATCAGGGCCAATCCCCTGCCCAAGGCAGGAATCCACATCAAAGCAGATGTGACAAACAGTTATCCAGTTTTCTCTTGAATGCCTGCAGCGTTGAACCACTCACCATTTGCTCAGGTAATGGATTTCATTGTATACTGCTCTAACAGTTAAGACTTTTTAAAAAACATTCAGCCTAAATCTGGCTTCCTGTCATTTGAGCCCATTATTACATGTCCTGACGACTGATATTGCAGTATTTTGGAAACATAATGTGCAATGAGAAATACCATGTGCTGGAGGTTATCCTTCAAGGAAAAAACAGAAGGGAAGCATGGGCTTGGGTGTAGAAGAACATTCTGGCTTAAGAACTTAAGCCAATGGTCCACAGTGAGCACAGCTGCTCTTTTTAGAATAGTTTTAGATTTAAAAAAAACTGATTGTGCTACCAATCTCCAACGTTCTACAGGGACATGGCACAAGAAGAAGAAGAAGAAGAAGAAGAAGAAGAAGAAGAAGAAGAAGAAGAAGAAGAAGAAGAAGAAGAAGAAGAAGAAGAAGAAGAAGAAGAAGAAGAAGAAGGTGGTAAAGGAGGAGGAGAAAGAAGAGGAGGAGGAGGAGGAGAAAGAAGAAGAAGAACAAGAAGAAGAAGAAGAAGAAGAACAAGAACAAGAACAAGAACAAGAACAAGAACAAGAAGAACAAGAAGGTAAAGGAGGAGGAGGAGGAGGAGGAGGAGGAAGAAGAAGAAGAAGAAGAGAAGAAGAAGAAGAAGAAGAAGAAGAAGAAGAAGAAGAAGAAGAAGAAGAAGAAGAAGAAGAGGAGGAGGAGGAGGAGGAGGAGGAGGAGGAGGAGGAGGAGGAAAATATTTTTCTTTTTAGCATTTGACAAAACTCAGAATGATTTTTTTAAAACCAGGTAGACAGTGAGAGCACGTCTTTTAAAATGGCATCCTTAAATATTTTCCAGGAACATATGAACTGATTATTTTACCAGTCATTTCCTTTAACACAAAACTAAGAAGACATATAGTGGGGAGGGGTTAGTGTCCTGGGAAAGGATGAAGGCCAGTCAAAGGATATTAAGCACTGCTGTCAAACACCTATGAAACTGCTGTCAGTCTGATTTAGCTTAACAGTTTGTCTACCAGGATAAAATCTGTAAGACTCCAATGGTGTCCTAAAGGCATCAGGGTTCTATGTCAGCCTCCTTCAATAATTAAGTAGAATGGGATCATTGAACTAGATGCATGACTCTGATTTTAAGGCTCGAGGACTTAATCAATAGTCACAGAAAGGAAAAGAATTAAAGAGGCCTTGATGATACTTGAAGAGGATGATCTTTTAGCAATGTTATTTTGCAGTACGCTGAAAGAAAGGAGAGGTATGTCAAAATTGCATGTCAAATGAGACATTTATATTTTAAACTATGACTGCCAGGATCTCCAAGTCAAGGTGACCACTGATCACGATGAATTGGTTTTTGGGGAAGTAAATAGTCCAACTTATTTTCACTCTCATCTATCTTCTCACTTTCAGAGAAGCTGGTGAGTGAGTGGTGGCTTGAACATGATAGGCAGCCATTGTAGGAGGAACAGGAATAGTGGGATTCTTGCTGAAACATTGGTAGAATGAAGCCAACTCTCAAAAGTGGCCTTGCTGCTTTGGTAGAGGCCCCATGAAAGCTGTGACCCACCTTGGCTTTGTTTACAATTAGTTACAAACTCAAGTAGTGGAATGTCCTGGTTAGCCACAAATAGTGATAGGACTAATAACTGATAAGGTGTTATTGTGAACCATTGTAGACCGAGCTGAATGCTTAACCTCTCCACCCTTTTAGCAGTTTCCAAGGGAGGAGACTAAGGAGGACAAGGAGATATGTTGCATTTGAGTTCCAGCACCACCCAAGATAAAAACTTTTGGTCAGCAGAATTTGATCTAGGGCAATTTAGTTATCCTGGCATGTAAACAAAGGGAACATGAAGTACGAATGGCAAACTTCTAGATTAAGAGAAGGCTGTCCCAAAATTGGATGTAGAGAGATGGAAACTAATTTTGTTGGATTCAAAATCTTATTGAAAGTAAGTTTTTTGTATCTCTGGAGACCTCAAGAAGGGAAGGTCTATGGCAGTGGTTCTCAACCTGTGGGTCCACAGCTGTTCCTGAACTGCAACTCCCAGAAATCTCTTCCAGCACAGCGAGTGATGGAGGCTTCTGGGAGTTGTAGTCCAGGAACATCTGGAAACCCACAGGTTGAGAACCACTGGTCTAAGGCAATGGTGGCGAACCTTCAGCACTCCAGATGCTTTGGACCACAAAGCCCACAGTCTTTTGTCATTGTAAATACAGGCTTGGAATTCTGGGAGTTGTGATCCAAAGCATCTGGAGTGCCAAAAGTTCACCACCACTGGCCTAGGGTATCTACCTATAGCTGCCTATGCTGCCTTATTTCTAGAAATACAAAAAGAAAACATATTGAAAACAATTCCAAAGGAACTACAGGGCATCCCACTGGAGTGTGGAAAATGGACTACCTAGGTCACCATCCAGATCTTCACTTGGGATTTCTCTCAATTTATTCATTGACTTCAAACTATCCTGGATTTAGAGGACTAGATAGACCAAAGCCTGTCCAATGGCACCTCTTTGAATAGAGGGTTGTTCAGTGAAATAACAGATCATGTTGTTACCCCACACGTGGCGTGATGGTCAGTATAACTTTGAATTAAGAATTTGCACAATTGAAGGAAGTTGGATTTTCAATGGGATAATGTGCAGATAAAACCATGTGCACCCATTTGAAAAAATATGCCAGAAAGTGTCCTAGAAGCAACGGAGAACATGTGGAAGGGAGGTTAAAAATGCATAACTAAATGTAAACATCAGACAAAAAGGCACGGAAACTTGTGCGCAAAATTTCCGCAGGGACACAACCACACATTCTTGCTCTTTGCCATAGAAGCAAGGACAAGGGAATAAATTTCATGTGAGTTAACCTGAAGGACATCTGTCTGGGACAGTTTTACTTTGTTGTAGGCATTTCTTAGATTTATTTGTTCATAATCTCTTGAAAATAGAGAGACACGAGGAATTAAATGTGGTCCATTCAATGGGGGGGGGAGAGGATCCTCTTGGGGTTCACATTAATTCAGTTAAAGCTTGTTGGCAGAGTCTATGACCGTGGTCATACCTGGGTTTCCTTCGTATTTAAATTTCCTGCGTATTTTTGGGGGGGAGCGGTCAAGTGGTTTTTAATGAGCAGTTGCTGTCCTCTCCTCTGCCTCGTACCTTCCTATTCTGGTTCTGTCCTAACCTGTGTACTATAAATTTTCTCCTAATTTCTGGCTCCGGTTTCCAAGGCTCCATCTTTTAAGCCGGGGAGAAAGGGGAGAAACTGGATTTACTGCATATTTTCAGTGTTTTGTCATTGCAACAGAAGCAAACAAGTTAGCATTTTCGAGCGAAGTTTCTAAATCCAGCCCCTTGCGGTGGTTTAGGAAACTTCGCTGAAACTGTTGTTCAAGGGGTGTGGTCAGCTGGGAAGCAGAATTTGCTTCTCTTCCTGCTTAGCATGCAACCTTTTTCTGCATAGTTCGCCGACGGGAAACTACGCAGAAAATGCAGGTATGACGCGGTCTGAGTTGCATCTGTTGATATATTTATTTAATTATTTATTATACTTGTTAACCGCACCAACTTTCCCAAAGGGCACTCTGGGCAGTGAACAAAACAAGTGAATAGAAAATACATAAATCGAGAAATTTAGAAATACTAAAACCAACTAATAAAAACGATAACTACCTATGGCAAGGCAAGACGGCAGGAAAAACAACTGGGCAGGCTGCACTGCAGTCACCGAAGAAGGCTCAAGGGAAGATTATGATGTGGTCATAATCCAAAAGTGAGTGAGTCCAAAAAAGGCTGGGGAGCAAGATTGTTCTGTATAAAGTTGGGATGAAGATGATGATTAGAGAGTCCTCCTTGCTCAGGTTGTTTAAGGTTCCCTCCATTTATTTATTTATTTATTTATTTATTTATTTATTTATTTATTTATTTATTTATTTATGGTACTTTGGGAATAGTGCGGGCTGGAGTAATTCAATGGCTTTGGAACCATTGTTAGGGAACTCCTATTAAACACAGTGTTATCTTGGAGGGCGTGTGACTATGACTAAATGTAGGGCAACTCAGTTTGAATCACCTAGCAAAGGTCCACTGAGACCATATGAGCTGAGAAGAATCTAGAAATCAGGGCTGAGAGGCTAAAAGGTCTGTATCGGTGGTGGTGAACCTTTGGCACTCCAGATGTTTTGGACCAAAACTCCCACAGTCCTTTGTCGTTGCCAACACAGGCTTGGAATTCTGGGAGTTGTGGTCCAAAACATTGGGAGTGCCAGAGGTTCACCGTCACTGCTCTAATGGTCTTGTATGTGAGAGGTTCCACACCACTCTTCTCTATACATGGTAGTTGTTTCACTTCTAAGCTATGAGCCTCATTAGACTGAAGAGTGGGGATGCAAATTTGTGTAGGTATAAATAAAGTATTTTCAAAAGTTTATTCTGCCTGGATAACATTTCAAAAGCATTTGTACAGTTTTGGTGTCGCTATACTTTATTCATAAAAAACGCATATTTTTTTAGCAAGTGATCTTGCATTTAACAGAATAAACTTTGTCTTTTTTACACAGAATAAAAAAATATTAATTAAATATTTCAGGTTTTCACACAGAAAATACATTTGTAGGCCCAAGTTATATAAACCAACCAAAGAAATCACAAAACTCTGACCCAAAATCTCTCATAGGAGAAGGAGAGCCTGTCTGGTCCCTACCCCCACCCAACAGGGCATCCCATTTTGGTCAAGGATGGAAACATTTGCAGTTTATTAACTATGATAGTTACAATTTATTCATTACATCATATCCATATTCAAAGTGCATGTTACATTTTTCAAGGATGGGAACATTTGCAATTTATTTGCAAGATTGCATTGGGCTGTCAACAAACTTTTGATACAGTTTGTTACGTAGTAAGAAGGGAGGAAAGGCATGTTTCAGATTTATTTATTTATTTATTTATTTATTTATTTATTTATTTATACCACCCATCTAGTCCAAGGGCTTCTCTGGGCAGTTTATAAGGAGCATAATATAAAATACACAATGAATCAACCACAATAAACTAAAGTTAAGCTAAAATGAAGATAAAAATAGCAGGAGATTGATAAAACCGGGGGGGGGGGGGGGGGGGGGGTCCTGCTTCTTCATTATAACTGTATGTATCTCAAAAATTATTCCTGAACCTAACATTGATGGGAAAAAGTTCTGCAACAAACTTGTGTCAGGCAATTAAACACTCATCTGAAGCATCACAATTTGGAACAAACAGAACACCGAGACAGTACAAAGAGAAGAAGCTTATTTTGTGACTGTAATAGGCGCCATAAACTGCGAGAGGTAGTTGACTCAGGGAACTGATTCTGAATGCTTTAAAAGGACAAGCACCAGTGATCAATTTGTACAATAGAACATCTAAGGACACCCATCAACCACAGAAAAGGATCTCTGCCTCCATCACCCCAGTGCAGTGAAACTTCTTAATCCCTCCATCTTAATACAATTTCTGCATAGGAAATTGTCCTATTCTCCTGCATAGGACAAGTTTCCTCTTTCCCACAACTTTAAAACCTCACAGTCTCACTCGTTCTATACCCCAGAGCACAGAGAGAACTCCTAGCTCCCTGAGCAACTTGCCCTCTGAAGATGCCGGCCACAGAGTCTGGTGAAATGTCAGGAAGAAAAACTTTCAGAACATGGCCAAACCACCCAAAAACACACAACAACTAATTTATTCTTCATTATTTTGTACTGCGGTACTTTTACCCCAAAAGGGGGGGGGGCTAATACGGCTGCAGAGTTTACTTGTTTGCTTGTCAAAACCACTGGGGGAGGTATTATTTAGTCCTCTTCCTCAGACAAACCCACTGTTTCAGGCCAGCCCTGCTTAGATGCGCTGTTGTGTTTCCCATCAGGTGATGTTTTGGTCTCCTAAGCTTCTCTGGAAGTTATATAAGAGAAAAAGAAGGGCATAGTTAGCAGTCATTATTGAGCTCCAGAACTAAGCTACCGGAAAAGATGAGGCTGAAGCATGCCTGTATCCTGCTGAGGCTGTCTTTCCTACTCTGCATTCTACATACATCCACCGGTGAGTCCCAGATATCATGCAGAAATCCTATACTGGCTCTCTGTTGAGGATTACAGCTTTTACAACTTCTTCATCTCTTCCTCTTTTTTTCCTACGTTACTTTATGCTCCATTAGCATTCTGTGAATCCCAAGTTTTCTAAGCTTGAGAAGTTGCTCACCTGTGCTCTAGACTGAAGGTGCTACACAAAATGGAAGTGTCTCGTCCTTTGAGAAATCAATTTAACTCAATCTTGAGAGAATTTTATAGGAAGGCTTGTTGTAGGACAGCCAGAATCCCGTTGGTGTTCATGCAAGGTTCGGACAATGCACCATAGATAATTGTGGCTAATTGATAAGGTATTGGTATTGCACAGTTAGTTGCATGACCTGGCAAGTGAGCAAGAAGAATCTTGAAATTTGTAAATTAGGCATGGCAAGTGATGCAAACCTTAAACAAATCCACACAGAATTTGGGCAGATAAAATACACAGCCTTTAGTTTGGTTACCTCCTGTTTACCTCTTTCCAGCCCTGGCAGCCAACTACTCCGTGGTGCAGCATCCACCAGAGGCCATTGCCATCGTGGGCGACAATGTCACACTGAGATGTGCCTTCTCCATCCAAGCCAAGCAGGCCACATCTGCCAAAGGGGCCATGTCCTGGTTCAGAGGTTCAGAGGGGGCAGAATCCATGGTGGTTCCAGGACACCGTTTCAGCCTGGCTTATCCTGACACTTTTCTCAGCCCAGGAGAGGGACGCCTGGTCATCACCAATGTCTCCTTGGAAGATGCAGGGTATTACACCTGCCAAGTGATGGTCTGGGGTCAAGAAGAGAGACGTGGTAATGGGGTAAAGCTTCATGTATATGGTAAGAGAAACCAGTTCCAGAGAGGTCCATTGGGCACTTGGGTAGTTCTTAGTGTCTACTTTATCCTGTATGAATACAAATATTAGTAGGAGAAGGAGTATACTGCCTGATTTTCAACATTGATGGTGGACTCTAGCACAAACCCTAAATATTAGGAAATGAGTCCTAAACTAAAGATTTGGAAATGTGATCTCACCCACAAAAATCACTGATTCCTGGATATCTGGAGGCAAATTACCAGCTTTTGAAAATTGTTTGAAATTGGCTAGTCAAAACATATTCCAAACCACTTGCTGAAATTAATAAGGGGAATGGGATAACTTGATCTTCTTTCCATATTCTTTCATTTTCTTGCCTTAAAGTTTGGTACTTTTTTGGCATTTTGGAGAGATAGGCAGGATATCTCCCAATCCCATTTGCGGGGAATTGTAAGCAGGTGAAGACATCTGCTTGGGAATACCCTGTAGCAAATGGTGAGTGAGCTGCTCTGTGTGAGACATAATGCTGGACTGAACGGGCTGTGGCCTGTTTCAGCAAGGCTGTTTTTATGTTCTTATGTACAAGAACTGTCCCTCACCTTTTTGGCCCAGCAGCAGGGCATGCAATCCTTTTTGGCATGCTTGTTGTCTAGTCTTGTTTGGCCAATAGATGGCAGCCTCCAGCAGCTCCAGTTTCCAACTGCAGATTCCAAGGAAGAGGGAGAGAGAAAGTGGAGGAAAGAATGAAGGAACTGAAGCAGGGAGGTGGGAAGGGATAAAATGGAAGGGCACTGACAGGGAAAGAGGAGTGATGCAAAAAAATCACTTCCCCTGACCCTATACACTTAGTAAACATCTGAGCAGACTACAAGGGGTCATTTGCTGGTTGAGTGGGAGGAGAACGCCAAGAGGCATAACTTCTCCTCCCAACCTGAAATGGCACTTTGTAGCCTGATTCACCCCACACCCAAAAGGACCAGTCTGGACAAGCTCTCAGAGAGATGGCTAGGTGAGCCATTAATTCCAATTTCTGACCAAAATTTCTCCACCTCACAACTCCTCCCTTAGAACACAGACCAACCGGAATTTCAATCAAATGTCCACATTTCCACCCATGCCCCCCCCCAACTTATGCATCGGACAGGAAAAACGAATAATAATCACTCACCATTGAGTCAATTCCAACTCATGGCGACCCTTTCCAGGTTTTGTAAGATAAAAGTGGAACCTTTTGGCGGAAAAAAAATGCATGCATTTGGAAGATATGCAGAGAAATGCCTTTTTTTTTTTTTAGTCCTTGGAATTTGTGTGCATTTCACCCTTGCACAAACGCCATTTAGCCAATGGGAGAAAAATACGAGAAAAATACAAAACTGTAGATATAATTTGGAAAATTCGCATGGCATTGGTTGGGTGTAGGAGGGACTCTCAGTCTGGTTCAAACCAGAATTGGAAACAACTTCACATTAAAAAACAGAGAACAATCAGCTTGATTTTTGCTGATTGATATCCTTAAGAAGAAGAAGAAGAAGAAGAAGAAGAAGAAGAAGAAGAAGAAGAAGAAGAAGAAGAAGAAGAAGAAGAAGAAGAAGAAGAAGAAGAGAAGAAGATAAGGTGATCAGAATCTAGACATGGGATATCTAGGCAAGGTTACAAGCTGGAGAGAAGGAGATGCTGGTCTGTGCACCTCCCTTTTGGTTTATAAGATTGGTTTATACAGTAAATCAGTGGGGGAAATGTGATTGGAATTCATTTTTATCCCCCTCATTTCCCACAGCCCGTCCATCTCAGCCAATCATTCTCCTGCAACTTCAGTCGGAACCCGAGTCAAGATGGACTCTCATTTGTAGAACTGGTGGTTTCTATCCTTCTCCGGTGTTGCTGACATGGAATCGTGCTGGACTCCAGCTACCTTCTTCCCAGCAAAATTGTTTCGATCCCACTGGATCACTCCAGGCCTCTAGCCACCTGGAGCTGCCCGATCCTGATCAGAGTGCAACCTACACTTGCAGTGCAGAACACCCCTCCTTGCTGAAACCATTACAAGTTGAATACCATTATGGTGAGTAGGAGCAGAGTAACCTGTATTGCTTAGAACACACCTGCCTCCTGGTGGTGGTTTTAAAAAATTACAGAAGGGTCTCTGGTTCCGGCACAGAGTTCATTTTGTTTTCAGACAAGAAAACAAAGCAGTTATTCATGGAGTAATGAACCCAACTCTAACTTCTCCACAAAATATTTTCCCTCCAAAATCAAACCATGTTTGTTTGGTTCCCTTTTTCAACACTTCTGTCATCTCTGAAAATTGTTTTATCGACAATCACGACAATTTTTATGTTGTAAGGATTCGCCCCATAGACAATTCTGTTAAGCAAGTTTCCCCTATCTACGGAATTTTTTATGTTGTACAGATTTTATGTTATACAAACCGTTTGTTATAAGATGGTCCACTGTACTTATATTACTGGTGAATGAAGGAACACCCAAAATATTTAAAGAAAAGATGCACAAAAAGATGAATAGGAATCACACTTGCATATTCATTTTTCTGACTTTTAAAGGAAGGAGAAAAGTACCAAAATCCCAAAGAATAACATCTAAGCTGGAATGCACCCTATGAGTCCAGCTCCAGTCTGGGAGACATAGTTGAGAATTGAATTCCAGTACTTAAACCACTGAGCTATCCAGTCGTATGTGCACGTATACTGAAGGCAGAAGTGGGTGCATGACCATTCCCAGCACACACACACACACACACACACACACACACACACACACACACACACACACACACACACACACACACACACATTTCTAAAATGCTTCTTTGCTTTACTGTGAACCTTTATTTAAAACTTAGCCTTGGCGGTGGTGGTGCCTTACGCAACTGGGAGAGAGGCTTCTTGACTTTTTTTGGGAGGGGGGGTCTGTTTGCCTTTATCCCACTCAGAGAGGTTGCTGTAGCCTCCATATGTAGCATTGGTAGACTCTTGGAAGTCATCTCTTCTAATGAACTGCACAGTCTAGAAATTCTGCCAGTTTACACCTCAGATATACAGTTCAGTTTACATATTCAGTTTACACACACACTTCTAAAATGCTTCTTTGCTTTACTGTGAACCTTTAGTTAAAACTTTGTGAAAATGCAACAAAAACAATCATCATTTAAAATTAGAGATGGGCTCAAACTGCTGGTTTGTTGCTTCGTGCTGTTTCGTTTCTCAGACAAACAGGTATTCAGAACTTTCCAGCTCCACTATTCACAGGTAGCACCTAGAGTAGGCTGGATGAACTGACGGGGGGGGGTCACTAGATGTTATAAACAGAAGTGTCTTGTGAGGGGAAAGGATGCTGAGTATTTTGAAAGAAACAGGACCACTTTAATAAACAACAGATTATCCTCCTTCTAGTACCTCAACACCAGGCCTCCCTCCCTCCCTCAGCGATTGCGGTTCTGAACCTACTAAAGATGGGAACAATCCTCGGAATCGTTATTGGCTGTCTCACAGCAGGTATGAGATCCTTCCTCCCCAGAGCTTGTATATTTCCATCCCCATAGCCCGTTTCTTCATCTTTTGGATAGAAACTAGCCATTTTATCCCACCATTTATCTTCTTCCGGGAAGACATTTGGATAGCATAAGAAATCCCCTCTATAGTTTTTTTTTTCCTCTGCCACCATTTTCTCTTCTTGTGGGTCATTTGACCCAGTCAATGAAAGTCATGAAGGTCATCCCTTCTGCTCAACCTAAATTACCTAAATCATATCCAAGGAAAGGGACAAAGTCATCAAATATATGCCCTGCGGTGTTGCTTCCAACTGCATCCAATGGGTGGAAACTCATCAGAGGGAGAGCCAACCTAGAAATAAGGAGAACTTTCCTGACACTGAGAGCCATTAAACAGTGGAACAGCTTGCCTCCCAATGTTGTGGGTGCCCCATCGCTGGAGGTTTTCAAGAAAAGATTGGGCAGCCATCTGGCCGGGATGGTAAGAAGGTCTCCTGCCCTGGACTAAAAGACCTCCAAGGTCCCTTCCCTCCCTATGATGACTCTATGATTCTATGTGTCCTTTGTCAATTCCAATAGCTTTACTGTATTTGCCTGATACATTATAACTGTTTTTTATAGTCCATTGCTTTACTAAATCTTAAGTTTTCTCATAGTTAAAAAAGTTTTAAAAGTTTTGCATGCTTGCATTCATTTAAGGAGTTTGTAAGTCATCTTGAACACTATTTTATAGTGGAAATACAAGGCATAATTGACATCCATCCATCCATCCATCCATCCATCCATCCATCCATCCATCCATCCATCCATCCATCCATCCATACATCCATACATACATACACTAGAGGCCAGGACTGCCTCATCTCTGTTGTCCTTCTGGAAACAGGCAAAGGCCTTTCTCTTCAGGCAAACTTTCCCTGAATGATGGACTACCATTATGTGTCTTTTATATCTATCTCTAGGTTCACATAGACTTTGTGTTTATAGCTACTTATAACCTTGTAGCTTTAATGTAATGTTGTCTATTAATGCTGTAAGATGTCCCTCAATTCCTTGTTCTCCTTTACTTGAACATGTCTTATTTGTACTGGACTGTATATTATCCCTCATTACTGTAAGCCGCCTTGGGTCCTTTTCCACGGAGAAAGGTGCGGTAAAAAATACTTATTTTATTTATTTAAATAAAATAAATAAAATCCATCCATCCATCCATCCATCCATCCATCCATCCATCCATCCATCCATACATACATACATACATACATACATACATAGTTAATTCTGCATCGTGATGATCTCTTTACAGGATAGCTCAGTGGTTTAGGTAAGTTGGGGGGTTCGATCCCCCACTTTGCCTCCTTGTAAGGGGGGTTGCACTTGATGATCCATAGGCTTCTTTGTAGCTCTGCAGTTCTAAGATAAGATAAGAAATGAAGGCATTGTAAGCAGGGGAAATGTTTTTATGGCACGTTGGGGAAAAGAACTATCAGTGGGAAAGGGGCAATGGTTTTCAGCAGTGCTGAAACTGTGTGAAAAGTTTTCAAGTACTTCTATGATTCTACTTCGCAGCCAGACTCAAGGGAGGATAGAGGGGTCTTGTATCTTTTCCAGGAACAAAAAAGTTACAAGTTCAACAGATTTGGCATTTCACATATAAGAGCTCAGTGTTCCCTCCAGCTGGCCAGTTGGAGGACTGGGCTAAATTCCACATCACGGCAATGTAAGATAACAATGCTGGTACAAAGTATGGGAACAGTAAATCCAGCTGACAACTATGGGGCCTCTCAAAGACCTCCTGTTAGATGGTAGATGAGAATTTTAAAACTGTATAAATCCAGCAAATGGTTCCCAACTTTAGTTCCCTAAATGTTCTTGGACTAAAACTCCCAGAAATCCTGGCCAGCACAGCTCGTGGCCAAGACTTCCAAGAGGGTAGACCCAAGGTTTATTTATTTATTTTACTTTAGAGTATTTTTACCCCAGCCTTACTCCTTGGAAAAAGGACCCATGGCAGCTTACAGTAATGAGGGATAATATACAGTCCAGTACAATTAAGACATGTTCAAGTATTGAGAACAAGGGATTGAGGGACATCTTACACAGCATTAATAGAGAACATTATATTAAAGCTACAAGAGAACATGAGCAGTTAAAGGGGAGTAAAGTTCCATGTAACGTTATGAGTGATGGAAACTAACACTGAAAGCATAGTGTCAATGTAAACCCATCAGGTTATAAGTAGTTATGAACACAAAGCAAATGGCTTGTTTTAATAATAATAATAATAATAATAATAATAATAATAATAATAATAATAATAATAATAATAATAATAATAATAATAATAATAATAATAATAAAAATTTATTGTCATTGTGTGTATATACACAGTATACACATACAATGCAATTCGGACACCCAGAGACCAGATTCAACACACACACACACACACACATATGCGCATGCGCGCGCACACACACACACAAATTATATATATATATATATGAGATGGGCACGAATCAAAAAAATGGCATATCGTGTGTCGTTTGTCATTTGGAGGGTATTTATTTTTATTTATTTGTTGCATTTATACCCCGCTTATCTTCATTGCGAACTCTAAGCGGCTTACAGGCTACAATAGTCACACAAATTACAATAAGTACACAAAACATGACAGAAAAATAATAATAACAATAATCAAGAGTTAAAAACCTTATGGCACCTCAGTAACTAAACGATGGTAAGTGCAAACAAGTTGCGATGGTGTGATAAAAAAAAAACTCAGTTAAGAATCGCCAAAGGCCTCCCAGAGAAGGTAGGTTTTTAAAGCCTTCCGGAAGGCCAGCAGGGACTCTGCAGAGTGCAGAGTCCGTTTCGGTTCGTTTCTGTTTTTTGCGAATTTTTGCAAAAAAATTGTTTTCGTTTTTGGTTGTTTCGTTACCATTTTGTTACCATTTATTTCAATTTTTGTGATTTTTTAGGATTTTAAGTAATTCACTCATATTGCAGTAACGGAAACGAACTGCACGACAAAATTTCCGGTGTTTCTGTTCGTTTCATTTCATTTTAGAGACAAAATTCGTTTGTCATTTCGCTACGAAACGAAAAAAACGAAAATGGAAACGGAAATTTGTTCGTTTCATGCCCATCTCTAATATATATATATATATATATATAATCCTCGAACACTCACACACATTAAAAATTCCCCTCAAAATCCCCTCAACACACATACATAAAAATCCCCAAATACTTCCCCACCCACCAAAATCCCACACACACACACACACTAAAAACACAAGCATCTACACAACAGGCTGAGTAATACTGCCCAAGTGCTCACTGCTGCTGGTCCTTGTTCATTATTAAGTGCAATTATCACTCTGGAATAAAAACTGTTCAGAAAACGTGTGGTCCAAGGCAAAGAAACTCTTTCATAGCCTGGAGAGCCACCCAAAGGGACTGCTGTGGATTGCCAGCGGAGCAAGTGAGAAAAGCAGTGTGATGACAAGGAACTAGTTGAAAAACATGGCAACCATTGCCACACAACAAGCAAAACAGAAACCTCTCAGCCTTTCTCCCGCATCCATTGAAGGAGATGGCATGGTGGAGAAGCATCGTTAGAATATTCCCTGTCCCTCGTCCCTACTGTGAAGCTGTTCTATATACAGGAGCACTGGGAATGGGCTTGCATAAACATGGCCTCTTTGTTTCTCCTTCCCCCAGCATGCGTAAACTGCTGCAGAAAGGGTTCAAGGAAGCCTCCGCCTGGTTGTGGTACACAGTCACAACAGATTCTGCAATCTCATGCCAGCAGGGCCGGTGCATCCATGAAGGCAAGCCTGCCCAAAGTTCGGCCCGGGGGCCAAATCCAGCCCGTCAGGCCATTCTGAGTGGCCTGCAGCTGGATGGCCCGCCCCTCCCTCCCCTCTTTTGCCCCATGTTTTTTTAAATCTTCTGCCAACACTGACACTGCTGGGAAGCCTGTGCGGCTGGGCAGACGGGCGGTCTGCCGCCACCGGCACCGCAGGGGAATGTGTGGGGGTGGGCAGGCCAGCGGGCCTCTGCCACAGCCAAGGAGCTTTGGGGTGGGCTGGCGGGCGAGCCGTCGCCACCGCTGGGGAGCTTGGGGGGTGCAAGGTCGCACAGATCGCCGCTTCCAAGGGGCGACCTGTGGCCACGGCTCCCTGTGCTTCCTTTGTTCCCCACCTTCCTTCTTTCCTCCCTCCCTTGGTCCACACCTTCCTTCCTTCCTTTCTCCCTCCCTTGGTCCCCAACTCCCTCCCTCCCTCCCTCCCTTCCTTGTTCCCCACCTTACTTCCTTCCTCTCTTGGTTTCCACCTCCCTCCCTCCCTCCCTTGGTCCCCGCCTTCCTTCCTGCGGGTGGGGTTGCTAGGGGTCAATGGGTGGGGCTTATGGGTCAGTGGGTGGGGCTTGCAGTGTGGGAGCAGGGTCGGGGAGCAACCGGCCCCTGACACATTCTCAGCCACCAAATCTGGCCCTCCTTACAAAAAGTTTGGGCACCCCTGCATTAAGGCGAACTAGGCAGTTGCCTAGGGTGCCAAAATGGAGAGAGGGTGCTTGACAGCCTGCCGCCCCACCGCCGCCCCCCCCCACTGCTGGCCACCGCCGTCCATCCGTCCCGCCCCGCCTGCCAGCCATCCGTCACCATCTGCCCGTCGCTGCCTGTCGCTGCCCCCCACGCCCATCGCCGCCCACCCCCATGCCCGTCGCCACATGCCCCCACCCCCTTTGCTGCCCCCGCCATCCCCCCGCCGCCGCTGCAGCAGCAAGACCTGTGGGTGGACCTCCTGGGTATCTACTATAAGTGAACATGATGTAAAGAGGAGCCAGAATTTACTGTCCCATCTGTAATATAAATAAAAATAATAATGCACAGAGTGTAAAGCATCCAGCCGCATCTTGGGGAGGACTGGGGGAGGGTGTGCTAAAACTATAAATTTATTGTTGCACAATGTAAAACATCTAATCCAGAGGGTACACATTTGTAATTTGCAATAATCCATACAGGCTACAGTGTTTGTGCAGTGATCTTTCATAGAGCCAACCAGATGTCCCTGATCAATTGTTTTGTAATGATCTGAGGGCTGTGTCAAATAATAAAATGAACCGAAGCAGCCTGAGTGTATTTCTTACTCTTCAGAGGTTCGGTTTGCCTGTCCATTGTCTACTCAGTTGCTGCAGAACCCATCTGTGACGGAACCTATTGGCTAGCAGTAGCAACTGTGACACTACTGAAAGTTCACCAAGGTTCCATTCATCAAAAAGTCATTCTACAGCTGTTGCTGTTGTTGTTGTTGTTGTTGTTGTTGTTGTTGTTAAAAATTCATTTAAGAACACCATAAAGTATGAACATGGAAACACATGTGCTACCAGTAAGGATGGGAAAACATCTCTGTCTCAATTTTCTTGAGTTTTTTCTTTTTTCTCAACATTGAGTCTCAATAGCCTACCCTGAGACATTTGTAAGAAGAAAGAATACAAGATTTCGTTACTTACAGATTGAAATATCAAATGGCACACTGACAAACATGCCTGCTTTCAGCAACAGACTTCAACAGGCACCCAAGAAGAAGAAAACTCTCAGCAGAGAGGCTGGATTTTCTATGAAATCAGAGGGAACTATGGGCTAGTGCTTTTTTACAGTCACTCTAGCCCAGAAAAATCTCTTCTGGCCACACTTATAGAGACTGCATGCAAGGTTGTGAAAACTCCCAACATCTATTCCCTTCCAAATCCCCCACAAAGGCTTTGGGAACCTCTGCTGGAGGACTGCGTATAGGGTCCCTAAAGAGCTCTTATTATGGCCACATATGGCTCCAGGCTACATGTTACCCACTCCCCATCTAAAGCATCCTCCCCTACAACATTTTTCCAAACCCTACTGCATCCTTTCAAGGCACATGTTTGGGAATGTTCAAATCCCCTTCCTCCCTGTCTTATTCTCATCGTCTTAGAGCTTGTCCCCAGTTGGCAGTTGCGGCCCTATTCGTGGAAGCTAAAAATATCGTTATCCAGCCTGGATTCCTGCGTAATCTCTCTCTCTTGAAAGCCTGCGGGAAGGGAGCCAATCATGGAGGCCAGCTTTCCTAACAAGAATGCCTCTTTCTTGCTTCATCTTTAGTCATTTATGTAATGGCATCCTCTCTTTCCCTTTCCCTTCTTAATGCTTCCCAAATGATCAAAGGACTTTTCTAGAGTCATTGACCTGCAACCCTTTGACAGAGATCCCGAATTAAGCCAAGATGAGAAAGAGAACAAGTTCAGGGCAGAGAAGAGAGATTCCAAGAGATGTCGAGGTTTGTGAATCTTGACTTGGAAACAAGACTCTTGGAACCTCCTCAATTTGCCTAATCTCAGCCTCGAATAATCTGAAGAATAATGTCCTTGACAAAAAAAATCAGCCGTCTATGGCTACAGCACAATCAGTGTTGCTATTTAGGACTTTAAATGTGTAGCCTGCATCATTAAATTGTAAACCGCCCAAAGAGTGCTTTAAGTACTATGGGGCAGTATATAAGCAGTAGAGGAAGAAAAATAAGACTGTACCTAGAGATGGGCATGAAATGGAAAGCTACTCACAAACCACAAGCTCACAAGTCTCCCCAAAAGATGAACTGGTGTGCAATTCATTGGGGGGTTGTGCCAGGGGAAAAACAGGGCCTGTACATGTGCTCGTCGGTCAGCTGATCCGTGGATGCATGTGCCTGTGGTCCCTCAAGATGGCCGTGACCACAGATTGAAGACAAGGCAGGGAGATGATGAGAAAGGAAGCGACGGAGGGCCGCCCACCCATTTTGCCGAAGCAGAGCAAAGCACCAGGCAAAAAGTGCTTTAGCGTTTTGTTTCATTTTGGCAAAATGGGTTGCACAACTCAAACCACAAACTGAACCATGCTCCAGCCCAGTTTGTGGTTGTTGTGTGGTTTGGGTTGTTCACATCTCTAACTTGGGTTGTTCACATCTCTAACCTTAGTATTTCTCTAACAGGACTGACAATTGAACTTGGAACCATGTCTGAATTAAAGTCAGAGAGCATTTTTTTTGCTAAAAAATCCTTGATGTTTTCTTCTTGGAGTGGTTCCCAACGTCATCAGGTCATCAGACGTTCTTGAACTAAAACACCCAAAAGCAAAAGCAAAGCAAAGTGTTCTGCTTATATACCGCCCTATACCACTTCAAGTAGTCTCTGGGAGGTTTACAGCTTTAATTACAGTATGCAGGGTACACATTGCCCCCCCCTGCAAGCTGAATACTCATTTTACTGACCTCGGAAGGATGGAAGGCTGAGTCAACCATGAGCCTGGTACCTGGGATTGAACCCCAGGTGGTGAGCAGTTTTACCTACCATTTAACCACTGCGCCACGGGGCTCCTTCACCACTAGCTCTGCTTGCCAGGGCTTCTGGGACTTGCAGTCCAAGAACATCTGGCTTACTCAAGGGGGGAACCACTTTCCTACAGCCAGTCTGGGATAGCAATCTCTTGTTTAGGGTTACAGCACCTAGGATGCTCTTGTTTAGAGTTGCAGCCAACCACAACTTTCACCATGATTGTCCATCCTACTACAGCTCTTTAACCATTTACTCTTTCTTCTCCCTGCAGCAGCCCACACTGTGTGCCTTTTGAATAGTTTCAGTCATGACTCCTTCCTTACAATATTTCTCATTCCTTCAGTCCCCCCTCTCTGTGTGTGTGTGTGTGTGTGTGTGTGTGTGTGTGTGTGTGTGTGTGTGTGTGTGTGTGTGTGTGTGTGTGTGTGTGTGTGTGTGAGAGAGAGAGAGAGAGAGAGAGAGAGAGAGAGAGAGAGAGAGAGAGATCTGTAAAGTTCTTCACCCCAAATATTTCTCCTGGTATTCCTCTTTAGGAGGGGATTATTCAGTTCTGAATCTCTTTGCATCTGTGAAGTTTCCCAGAGAATAAATCTATTTGTATCAGTGAAGATTCTCAATCATCCATGTGAGTTTAACTGGAAGTTGAGTCATGGCAAGTGGACTTCTTTTCTTGAGAGACTGACTGAAACGTTTTGCTGCTCATCCAAGCAGCTTCATCCATCTGAGAAACGTTAGAGGCGAGTCCCTCCATTTTATAGTTCATCTTGATTTCACATCACCCTTGTCTGAAGCATTTCAATCTCTCAAGAAAAGAAGTCCAGTTGCCATGACTCAACTTCCAGATAAATCTCTTTGCATTTAGCTTCTGTGGTGCTGGTGGTGGTGGTGATGGTGTGCTGTCAGATTGCTTCCAATTTAAATTAATCCTGTTAATGAGCAATCTCCAAAATGGGACGACGGAAATCTGGTTTTAGTTTGCAAAGCCTGACTGCTGGGGCGCCTAATTCCAAAGAACCCCATTGTGGGAGAGAAAAAGGTTTAAACAGTAGGGAATAAATATTTCCACTTAGCATCTAGCTTGATTTTCAGTTCTCTGCTTGCCTTAAACAGCCATTCACACATATAAATCTCAATCATGTCATCCTTAAGTGGGGTCAAGGCACAACTCTACCACTCTTAAATGCTTCCTAGCCACTCAAAGGACCATTTAGTAAGAGCAATCCGTCATGCTTCCTTTTAAGAAGGAAGACTTTAACATTTGGCTCTGACTAAGAATATTAAAGCCATGTCCTGCTCTGTTAACTGTTTCTTGTCCAACTGCACATCTTATAACAATACCATCTCCCCACTGACGTGCGCCTAGCAGAGTCCCTGCCAGCCTTCTGGAAGGCCTTAAAAACTCTCCTTTTCCGGGAGGCATTCGGTGACTAAATTATTATTATTATTATATTATTATTTATTATTATTATTATTATTATTATTATTATTATTATTATTATTATTATTATTATTCCCCTTCCCGCCATCTGCTATTTTTAACTGCTATTATTAATTGTTTAGTTTGTTCTTGTTATTTGCTTAATTGTTTATTCAATTGCCTGTTATTGCTTATATTGTCTTGTTGTAAACCGCCCGGAGTTCCCCCGGGAAGACGGGCGGTATATAAGCCCAATAAATAAAATAAATAAAAATAAAAAACATTACCCCTCCTGTTGTTTGCTTTATTCAACTTTACTTAATAAAATAAGATATATATATATTTTTAAAAATCCCTTTTTGCCGAAGAGCACTGTATCCCTTGAATGATTGTGGAGGTGTGACTCTTCCAGATTACTTTAAAATTTGTAGAGGCAGAGCGCTGGATGTTCCAACAGTTGCCTAGGAGTTGGGATTCTCATCCCCATTTCAGGCTGTAGATTTTGAGGGCAGGGACTTCACCTCTTCAGTTTTAGAACTGTTGTACTTACATGTTAGGTAAGACACAAGAACTTATTTTTTTCAATGTGCATTAGAGATGGGCACAAATCAAAAAAATGATGTTTCGTTTGTCATTTTGCTGCATAACGAAATGAAAAAACGAAAATGAAAATGAAAAATTGTTCATTTCGTGCCCATCTCTAATGTGCATATTAGAGATATGAATTTGTGTCCACCTCACCTCTTCTCCTCCTCCTCCTCCTCCTCCTCCTCCTCCTCCTCCTCTTCTTCTTCTTCTTCCTCCTCCTCCTCTCCTCCTCCTCCTCCTCCTCCTCCTCCTCCAATCAAGTAGTTTCAATGACATCCAAGAAGAAATGGGTAGACGCTGCTGGCTTCCTACCAGCAATGAAGGAAATAAAAGCCTCATTGACAAAAAACAACAGGTGTAATAATTTCCAGCAGGGAGAAAGCTACTGATGAGAAGTCTGACAGAGGAGAGGTTGATTCACTACCAGGTACATGATGGAATACAAAAATGTTCAAAAACCAAATCGATCAACTAAAATTATCCTCCAAGTGTAATTGTGGTTCATCCCATGAGTTTGATGGACATACCCAAGATTACCAACACATTTGTGGCCATTGTATATACTGCACTTCATGTGGCACAATGAGTGTAATGTGATAAAGGCCGTGCAGGGGTGTGTGTGTGTGTGTGTGTGTGTGTGTGTGTGTGTGTGTGTGTGTGTGTGTGTGTGTGTGTGTGTGTGTGTGTGTGTGTGTGTGAAAGCACAGGAGATGAAGATTGCTGGAGAAAACTGCACAGCTTTTATCACATTACAGTCTCATCTCGCAGCACCAAGTGCTTTGCAAACATTAGATAATTATATTTCCCCAACCTCCCTTGCTGCAACTGATTTGTAAATTACTTTATCTTGTGTGATGTGCCACAACCAAGAAACACTAGAAGGGAGAAATGAAGTGAACTCATGAACTCTAGATTCAGCCTTCCGGTCACTCCACCCACTCTGTCTCCAGCCTACACTTTAACCACTCTGTATAGATAATACAGGTCTTTTCGGTCTTTTCCAAAGGTCCGTATCACACATTCCAGAAAAACAAAGCTAGCTAAGCTGTTAATATGAGACTCACTTGGAACAGCACCCATGTTAAATGGGGGGTACATGAGCAAAAGGAACATGGGGAACCAGGTAAGATAACCTCTCCTGTGTGCCCTGTACCGCTCTCCCCCTGCCCCCAATAACACACACCACTGCCAGTTTAGAACTTTATTTGCAGAGAGAAATGCAGGTGAATAAATATTAAGTGAGTAAAATTAGAACATAGGCTTGTATTGGTTGCCGCGGGAAACCATGGGCACAGCATGAGGAGTGGACACCACGATCGGGTGGCCCAACGGTCACCTGATGCTAACCTCTCAAGCTCTCTTGCCATCGCCATTCCTGCTACTAGGTTCAGGACCGGCAGAAGTGATATCCAGATATTAAAAGCTTCCCTCCAATCTTGAGGCATCCAAAAGGTTTCCGCGAGTCAAAAGTGATTCCTAATGCTGAAAACCATTTCCACCAGCACCGATTGGATAGTTAAGGTCAGGTCTGGCTTGGGCTCCAGAGAATGACCTTCACAGGATGGATGAAAACCCCAGAAAAGCCCAGAGTCCTGTGGCCTTGTTGAACTAGATGTGCCATCTTCCCTACCCATCAGAGCTATTAAGGTGGGTATGGGCATTAACAACCATTTGCAAATACTGAAATACAGGCGCTATAGCCCATTTCACACAGCAGAATATGCTGGGGATCATGGGAACTGTAGCTGAAGATGCCTGGAAGGTGTCAAATTGGTTGCGAGTGCCATAGAGCAGAAAATTGTATTTAACTGCTATTATGCAACAAAATTTCCATTGCCATAGGGAGAATGAAAATATTGGCACAATACATTTCACCACATGGATCCAGTATTATTCTCAACCTTACTGCCAGCTTGGCTGTTCCACCACCAGATCATGTCTTAGCACAGATACAGGAAAATCCAGCATTAAATCTGGCCTTGCAGGCTTTCTCAGAGGGTCACACACACACCCTTCCCCACCACAACACCCAGTGGTTTCTCAGCTATTACTCTGGCTTTGCATTCTTTTATTACCTGCTGTCAGGTCAGAACCAATGTATTGTTGGTTGGGCGTTCAAGGAAAGTGAGGTGTTGAATGAGTGGTTTTCCCTGTGGCAACCCAACAATGAATTCCAATGGCTAACCAGGATTTGAACCCTGAGTCCTAGTCCATCGCTCTGTGCACTACACCGGACTGTGCATATTTTGAACAGTTACAAGCTAGTTATTTATAGCTACAGTTTCAAGCTAATGGAATAACTCATACTGTTTTGCTCCTTTCCCCATCAGTGGAATGTGGCGCTCAATAATGTCTCCAAGATGGAATTTGGCCCTCAAATTGATTGAGCTTCCTTACTCATAGCCTAACAGAGAAGCCCCACTGTATGAAAATATATCCATGGTTTGCTCTGGCCTGATACGATATACTGTATACCTCAGTGTTTGAGATGCCAAAGATTTTTCATTTTATTTTAGTCCTTGTAACATCCAAGATAGTAGACTGTATGCCCTAAGCATATCTGATCTCGCTTGATTTTGGAAGCTAAGCAGGGTTGTCTTTGGTTAGTACTTGGATGGGAGACCACCAGGGAATACCAGGTGCTGTAGGTGCCTGGAGTAGGAACTGGCAAGCCACTCCAGTATTCCTGCCAAGAAAACTCCATGGATATGGGGTCACGAAGAGTCGCCGGCACAACACACACACACAACGTCCAAGATATTAACTGTAGATTCACCTCAACTTCCTCCAGACCGCCCATTTGCAATGAGGTAGGCAACATCACTCAGTGCAAAACACATTTCAAACACAATTTAAAGGCTTAACAAATCTTTCTTTGGAATGCAATTTAAAGTAAAAGAAGAGAAACCAAAGACCCCAGATTTGAAGGCTTTTAAAGGAAAAATAAATAACCCCTTCACAGTAAAAACACAGGAAAGATGAGGCTGCCTCATTTCCCCATGAGAGTGTCTTCAGACCTAACAATTATGAGTCACAATTCACTGCCCTCAGAATGTGCCTTGCCTGATTTGGACAACACCCATTTTCTGAGCGTCTCTTTCCAAATTGCTTTGAATTCTTCTTTCCTCCTGCCATCTCTTCACATTATTTCTTCTCTGTCCTCATCTTTCACAACAGCTCCTCCTGTCACTAGAGGCCATTGCACTCTGCAATTATTTTATTCAGTAGCAACCTGTCCAGACGTCCATCAGCAACCATCACCAATAGGCAACATTTCCATAGCTCTTTTGTTCTCCAGAATTACCTGGTATTTTGCAAAGAAGCACCAAGACAGCAGGGTCAGCACTATTGTTGGGCACAGTGAGGCTGCTACCACACCCCACTTTTTCTTCTTTATTAAAGAGCAGAGTTTCAGGTCTCAAGCAACCCAGCTTTGACATCCTAAATTGTCTTCTTGAGTCCAATAGCTTCTGAAATAGAGGAGTGGGCAGAAATAATCTCTTGTGCTTTGAGACCACTCTGCAGAACAGGAGCTATGTGGTCCAACTTCTTGAACTTATGGAGTACCATGCAAAAAGAGAAGCCTGCCTATGACACCTCCCATCCGTTTGGGGAGACAAGTGTATCTTCTGTGTTTATCATAATAACATTAGTTTTTTCCTTCCTCTAGTTCCATTCCAGAAAAGACTGGAGGGGAGGTAGAGGTCGCACATTGCACATTCTAAATTTCAAGAACCATGCTGTGAGAAAGTTGGTTGTGGTCCCTCAACAAAGAAAAGGCATTTCAAAGATGTCTTCTCCATGGGCAGAAATGTCCACACTTTTCACAGCATGTAAGATGGAGGCATTAGAGGACTCTGAACGTCTCCAGGTAATGCTGAAAACTCTCTGTGTGCGGTTCTCTTGGCTGATGGAGGAAAAACTCAGAAGGCGTCTGAAGTGATGGGAGATATGGGAAAGTCACAGTTTAGAACAGGAAACCAATTCTGGAGAGTCCGTTCCCCCAATCTTCTGAGTCTGTTGGCAGAAAAGCTTCCGAATGAAGAGAGGCAAAGTGCAAAACTGTTCTACCCGCACCAGGAATTTCCAACACGAACGTTGCACAGCGGAGGAAGAGAAGTAGAAGATAAGAGGGTCCAAGCTGGCGTTGAAAGTGCTAGGAAGCAAAGCTTCATTCCTCCATTTCGGGCTCTCCCACTTGACAAAGCCATAGATGTGAGAGAAGTTGTAGGGAGAGAAGCAGATGATAAAGACCGCTAACGTGGCGGCCACCAAACCTACGGCACGCTGCTTTTTGCTCCTGCGGATGTGGGCTGAGGTGATCACAATTCTCATGAAGCCAAAGTAGCAGAAGCAGGTGATCAAAGAGGGCACCAGATAGAGGACGATGCCAAGCTCCAGGCGGACGGGGAGAAGGACGGACAGCTGGTCCTTGGTGAAGTTCTTGTAACAGGAGTTAGAATAGTTCCCGGGGTAAAATTCCGTAATGTAGACAATGCTGCAGTGGCCAAAAGAGCACACCCAGAGGCCAAGGCTAGCCACCACCACATAAGACAAGTGGCGCCTCAGCCTGTAGCGGACGGGATAGGCCACCCCCAGGTAGCGCTCCACACTCAGCGCGGTGAGGAAGAGTGTCGAGCTGTAAATGGTGCTAAAGTAGAAGAGTCCACTGAGAGGGCACAGATAGTCAGGAAGGGACCAGCGGCCCGAGATATCTTCTGATACTTTGATGGGCAAGAAGGCCAGGAAGCAGAGGTCAGAAAGGGTGAGATTGAGGAGGAGGATGGAGTTGGGAGTGGCCTTGGTCTTCAGCTTCTGGACGAGAGCATGGAGGGCCAGCAGGTTGGTCGGGAAGCCGGTGAGGATGGTGAGGACGTAGATGGAAAGGTGGAGGCCCTGTGTTGGCATGCTGGAGGTTTGCCACCTGTGGGGAAAGGAAGTACGTGAGAGACAGCGAGTACAGGAAGGGAGACAACAATATTCTTTTGGGGCTCCTTTTGCCAATTCACTGTTCTGTGGCATTTGTGATTGGAGCAGTTTTTCCCTGGGCAGCCCACTGGCAAAACTGAGGCATCAGCCCTGCCCGCCTCCTTAGCTCAGCCCAGGAGCCACTCAAAGCCACTGTGAATTGTACTACTGAGGTAGATCCTGGCAGGCCATGTGTTGGGCTGCCATGCTTCAGTCCGAGAGTGTCTGGCTTAAGACCACTCGATACTCAGTTTGTGGGGCGAGAGAAGCCAGATTTGAAGCAAACACTTAGCAGAACATGCATTCGATGTGGTAGAGCCACAGGATATGCTTTGAATGTAAGGTAAAGCTTCCCCCGCACATGTCTGCTAGTTGTGTCCAACCCTAGGGGTGATGCTCATGTCCGTATTCAAGCCGAAGAGCCAGTGTTGTGCAAGTCCATGGCCACGTGGCTGGCATAGCTGCAAGGAAACACTGTTTTACCTTCCTGCTTTTTCCGGCGGTACCTATTTATCTACTTGCCTTTAAATGCTTTTGAACTGCTAGGTTGGCAGGAGCTGGGGTTAGCAGGAGCTCACTCCACTGCGTGGCACCTGGGATTCGAACCGCCGAGCTGCCGGCTTTGCACCCGACAGTTTTTGGAAGCTTTAGTCTACTGAGCCACCGCGTAGTTAGGGATAAAATCCATGATGACTCATCAGTGATTCTTTATTATTTAATTGCTTTATTATTTAATTGCTATCCTGTTTAATTACTACTAAATCTCCCCTAATGGGAACTCAAGCCAGCTTCTAAAATATTTAAGAAGCACAAATAATTTAAAACATTCTGATTAAGATGTTACAGTTAGAACATAACAACATATTAAAACATGATAGAAAATATTGTAATACAGATTTTTAAAAGCTTGCTTCTTCCTTGGTTTTTCAGTGCTCCTCTGTCCCTCTTCTGTTATTACCTACGCTATGCCAGATACGTGGGATCTGCTTTGCTTTGCCTTGTTGATGGATTTTGTTCATTTCTTTCAAAATACAAATGTATTGCTCTATTCGTGGAAATGTTCAGTAATCTAACACAACATCGTATTGCATCTCCAACCTCTCATTATTTCATGTCAGTTCTTCCATATTTGTTTGTTTGCTGTCCTCTTGACAAAAGACATGCCTGGCCAATCCCAGCATGCGAGATCATCTCGGTAAAAAGAATGAATTGCACAGATATTGGATAGGAGATAATTGGCCGGAAAATAGTACCTGTGAAAGGGATCTGGGAGTCTTGGTGGACCACAAATTGAACATGAGTCAGCAGTGTGATGCAGCAGCCAAGAAAGCCAACACGATTCTTGGTTGCATCTAAAGAAGCATTGTGTCTAGATCAAGGGAAGTGATAGTACCACTCTATTCTGCTCTGGTCAGAACCCACCTGAAGTACTGTGTCCAGTTCTGTGCGCCTCAATTTAAAAAGGATGTTGACAACCTCAAGCGGGTGCAGAGGAGGGTGACCAGGATGGCAGAAGGTCTGGAGGAAATATCTTATGAGGAATGGCTTAGGGAACTGGGAATGTTTAGCTTGTCAAATAGAAGACTGAGGGGGGATGTGATAGCTATGTTTAAATATTTGAAAGGATGTCATATTGAAGAGGGAACAGGTTTGTTTTCCATGGCTTCAGAGACTAGGACTTGGGGCATTGGGTTTGAATTATAGGAAAAGAGATTCCATTTGAACATTAGGAAGAACTTCATGACCATTAGAGCTGTTTGGCAGTGGAATTTGCTGCCACAAAGGAGGGTGGTGGAGTCTCCTTCTTCGGAGGTTTTTAAGCAGAGGCTGGATGGCCATCTGTCGGGAGTCCTGTGATGGGGGTTCCTGCATGGCAGGGGGTGGGACTGGATGGCCCTCGAGGTCTCTTCCAACTCTCTGATTCTATGATTCTATCTGCTTCTAGAATTGGAGACATTACACTGAAGTTTATTCCCCATTTCCCCCTCCACAATTCTCTACCCAGAAATAAGGAATGACATTTTGGGAAGCCATTTTTGTATGCACGATGAGATGGAGGGGTTTTTTTTGGGGGGGGAGAAAGGTCAACAAGACATCAATGCAATTTGTTTAACATTTTACATCAGTTTCCACTGCTGTCTCTAACTGGAATAGTTCCCTTCCCCTGCCACCCATGAACGAACAATCACCCCATGATCATACGTTCCTCCCAAGCTTAGCTCTGATCTATAGCAATTTCTTCCATCTTGGCATCATCCCCAGGAAAATTCAACAAGCAAGTGGTGGTGGTTTACAAAGCAGGCAGCACTGAAGCTGTGTGTTTAGATAAAGCAATTTGGCCCCTATCCACGGGACAACCGGCTGGCATAAACCATCCTGTCCCACTTGGCATCTCGTTCTGGACATGCATTCTTTCCCATCTCCATCCCCCTCCCTTGCATGTCCTGGATTTCTGGGCTGAGGGGGAACCCGTTCACAAGAAGGATCACGGTAAGAGGAATAGAATAGGGGGAAATAGAAACAGCAGGGCCTATGTCAGGGGTGTCCAAACTTTTTGCAAGAAGGGCCAGATTTGGTGAGGTGAAAATGTGGGGGGGGGGGGCAAACATTCAGTCACATTTGGCCCCCAGGCCAGACTCTGGACATGCCTCAAGGACAGTGGTTCTCCACCTGTGGGTCCCCAGATGTTCCTGAACTGTAACTCCCAAAAATCTCTCCCAGCGCAGTGAGTGGTAGAGGCTTCTGGGAGTTGTAGTCCAGGAACATCTGGGGATCCACAGGTTGAGAACCACTGCTCTAGGACATGCAAGAAGGCAGAGAGGATGCTGCAACTACAGAGCAGGGGGTGGGGAGGCTGGGGAGGTGGCTGGGGGGACAGACGGAGGCAGGGAGGGCAGGCAAGCCATAAAACTGCAAGCGGACATCTCCATCCGGTATGGGGAGGGGGCAGCTGGTGGGGATGTATGACAGGCTGAGTTGGTGGGGAGAAGAGGCTGCGGGCCACTCAAAATTTGAAAATGGGCCGCATTTGGCCCCCAGGACTGACTTTGGACATGCCTGGCCTATGTGGTAGGAGGTGAACTCTGCAAATATTTCCACAAAGTTGTTAGCACATGTTGTTCCTCAGTCCCTATAATAAACAATACCGTCCTCTTAGAACTGCAGAGAATCACTGAGTCCAGCCCAGCTCAAGGAAGTACAGTGGGGAGTTGTTCACATATGCAGCAATGCAACTTAAAATAAAAAAGATTCACAACAATAACAGAGCAAGAAATAATCCCCAATTTCTGGGTAAATGATTTGCTTATGACCATGCATCATGGGACTACAATTTTAAATTGCAAAATCAAAGGAGGAGAACTGAAAAACATTTCATTGACATGATCACTGGCCCAACACTTTAAATTTAGGTATGCATCTTTGCACAATGCATGCAGAGTTTGTGTTATTGGTACAAATTTGTGCAAAAAAACCCCACCCCCCCACACACATGCTACTTGTGAATGTGAGAGTGTTTCTCAAAAAAATGTTTTGTAGACAATGAGCAAAAAATATTTTCAGATCTTACAAATGAGGGTGAGACCACCAAAGATGTCTCTCTCTCTTGAGAAATCACCTCTTCAGGAGAAGCTACATGCGACATCGGCACAACTCAAAAGCCTGTATCATTTTGCGCTCCATATCCCACAAAACTGGGTCCCTTTTGTCATTAATGTTGTGAATTCGGCAAAAAAAGCAACTCACATTCGAGGTTGGCCAACCAAGCCATCACGCTTGGGTCATGCTAGGGAGATTGCACCCAATTAATTGGCTTCAGAAAGAAACTGTGCATTTGTTGACATATGATATCAGTCACTCTTAATAGCTGCCATGCTAAGAGATTACATCCATTTCAAAACCAGAACAGCCTGCTTTCACAATGCAAAATTGAGCAACAGTTTTATTACGACCAACTAAAATACCTTCTACTACTTATTGAGAAAAGCTAATAAAATTTGTTGTGTGCATGTCGGCAGCAGTTATATGATTGTTAACACCTATTTCTGCACACACGATATGGATCAAGATAACGTTGACTCCAGTCTAGGTCCTTTAATAAACATGGTTTATATCCTGCTTTACAAGCTTGGGACTTGATGGCTAGTGTTAAATGTTGGTACATCTTCATTTTTCTGGGCCATGCACACAAGGACATGAAACCCCAAAATTACTCTCTTGGCTCCCAAAGAGGACATATTTTCATGAAAATTAACTAAAATGATAAACATAGTGCTATAACATTTGGGTAGTGGGCGGCATATAAATTGCATAAATAAATAAACATAAACAGTGAAAAAACAAGGCTGCAAATAAGGAGTTTGCCGAGAAGTAATGATTAGTGGCAAAGAAATCAACCCCGAATGCTCACTGGAAGGACAGATTTTGAAGCTGAGGCTCCAGTACTTTGTCCACCTCATGAGAAGAGAGGACTCCCTGGAAAAGGCCCTGATGCTGGGAAAAATCGAAGGCAAAAGGAAAAGAGGACGACAGAGAATGAGATGGTTGGACGGTGTCATCGATGCAACCAAAATGAATTTGACAAAACTCCGGGAGGCAGTGAAGGATAGGAAGGCCTGGCGAGCTCTGGTCCATGGGGTCATGAAGAGTCGGACACGACTGAACGACTGAACAACAACAACAATGATTAGTGGCATGGGGTTGGTGGTATTTGCATCTCTTTTTTTAACCGACCAGTTCTTTTGTGCAAGAACACAGAATGTGTCAACCATCATCTTCATTCTAACTACTATAATAGCTGAGGGAGAGGTTAGCTATTCATTTTAGTTGGGGATGATCTTTGTCCCACATATTTATACAGTGGACCCTCGTATAACAAACGGTTTGTATAACATAAAATCTGTACAACATATAGTAAAAAATTCCGGAGACAGGGGATTTGCTTAACAGAATCGTCTATGGGGCGAATTCGTACAACATAAAAATGGCCGCGATTAGGGATTACTCTGTTTTCAATGCATTCCTATGGGAAATTTGTATAAAGGGAAATTTAACATAATTTCATTTGGAACGAATTAATTCCTTCATGCAAGGTACCACTGTATTCTTAAAGAAAACACATTATAAGCTCATGACAAGAAGGGGGCATTGACCTGTTCCAAAATGTTTAGCTGATTCTTATTGTTCTTTCTTGGTTTTTCTAAAGCCTTTGGTTGAAATACAATAATGTCAAGTTCTAAGCACAATTTCTTCTGATCCTGATCCGTCCCCAGAAATAATGAACTCATGGGTCCTTCGGTGTGTGTCTGAGTTTGTGTTTTGCTTTGGTTATTGTTGCATTTTATGTTACTTTTTTGATTTAACAATGTTGAGTTTTAATTTGCATCTAAATTGCACTTAGAACTTGACATTACTGTATTTCAACCAAAGGCTTTAGATCAGTGGTTTTCAACCTGTGGGTCCCCAGATGTTCTTGGACTGCAACTCCCAGAAGCCTCCACCACTCGCTGTGCTGGAAGGGATTTCTGGGAGCTGCAGTCCAGGAACATCTGGGGACCCACAGGTTGAGAACCAGTGCTTTAGATAAACCAGGAAAGAATGACAACCAAAAATATGTCAGCAACATTTCCATCAAACACACGATCTTGCAAACCAGGTTTGACTTATCTGACTCCTACGTAAGAATCTACGTAAGGCATGGCAACAATCTTGTTGCTGTTTAAGAATAAAACAGATCTATCCAATGCTTCACCAACCAGATGGTTTTGCTGATTTCTAACATCTCACAAATTCATTAGGGAATACTTGTTAAAGCCTACAAAGATAGCAGCAAGCAATCTGGTGCCTCCCAGATATATTTTTTTTACTCTAGCACCCATAAGCCCCAGTGGGCAGAACTGATGTTTGAAGACAAGGGAGACTGATATCCAAAAGGTTGGGAGATTGTCATGTGGCTCGCACATATCTTAAGTCAGGCATGTCCAAACTTTGGCCCTCCTGATGTTTTGGACCACACCTCCCAGAATTCCAAGCCTATTTCCAATGGCAAAGGAATGTGGGAGCTGTGATCCAAAATATCTGGAGGACCAAAGTTTGGAAAAGCCTGTCTTAAGTCATAATAAATGTGTTAGATCAGCCGAATCCATTGGCGTCCTGATTCGGAAGTAAGGACTCACCCGAAGTGCACCCAGCACTGAGAGTCTTTAATGGTGACACGAGACTCAACAAAAATTCACTCCGGAATTTATATGTCTACACATATTTAATACTGCGGGGAGTCTGGCCCTAATAAAGGATCCCATGAAGATTAATGATAGAGCACTTCAGTTAGATGGATGACTATCAAGGTGGGGAACTATTGAAATAGTCAGCACTGTTTCAATCCCTACCGTGCCACAGGTGGCCTCAAGCCACTTGTTCCCTCTCAGCTTGGCCTACTTGGCAGAGTTCTTGTGAAAATCAAGTATTGAGGAAGAGAGCCCTTTACACCTCCTTGCCAAGGCAGCTCACACCCAGGGATGAGAGAGAGAGAGAGAGAATAGAGTCAGATCAGATACACAGTGCTAAATGCCATTTGTTTATTTAAACTTATAGACCACCCCAGCGTGGAATGCAATGTCTGGGCTGCATATTTCTTTAAAGAACAGTGGTTCCATTGCACTTTAAAGAGCAATTCAGTAGCATTTAGCCTCAATTTTTTTGTAACCTGCACACACACACACCCATCAGGTACAGTCCTCAAATTGCTATGCCGTGGTTTTTAGGGGGCCACACAAAAAAAGAGAACCGCAATGGCTAGTTTCCCTTCCACAATGTGCACAGTTGTGTTTCTTCCAAGAGGGGGAATCAAAAGACTAGGGAAGGGGTGGCCATGTAGACTGTATTTTGTTCACTGGAGAAAAGTCCGGATGAAGTGAACTTGTCCACAAAAAATTAAAATAGAACAGCTAGACTTTAAGATGCCACATGTTTACCTTAAACACTCCTTGTTCTTAACTTTAAACATTGCCTTTACTGTTCTTAGCAGCCGTTGTCTACTCATTGTATTCAAGTTTAAATATTGTCCTTCAATGTTGTATAATGTCTTGAGCCCTTTTCAAGGAGAAAGGTGGGGTGAAAATATTTTCGGTAAATAAAAATATTTTTGTCTTGTCTTGTTTTCTTTCTTTGGATTTTGCCGGATGCCATTAAATCCGTGTTTCCCAAGATATATAAGGAGGGGAGCATCCTAGATAACAGATTGCTGTAACATGTGGTTTCTGGCTTGTGCAAATTATTAATTTTTGAAATAGAGTAATGGTTAATTGTACTGTATCACTTTTTTCCTCCTGATGGAATGCATAGGAAATTATGTTGCTTTTTTCTCCAGAGATGATGCATAGGAAATTCATTCCCCGCTTGTCTCACTTTTACACCTATTCCACAACCTGTCCGTGAATGGAAACAGTGAGATATTTCATGGTGCCACTGAGGAGAATTATCCAATCAGTGAGAATGGGAAGGGGCGCACCAACATGCACAGTTGTGGAGAATAATTGTTTCAAAGTTATTCCACAGACTATTCAAACTTAGACAGTTACTTCACGTCCTTCCTCGTTCCAAGATTACGTTCTTTTGTGATAACATTGTTCACGGTCACATGGTCTTGTCCCGGTTCTGTCCCTGTTTCCATTTACCCATGGGTGTGATTGATGGTATTGTGACAATTGTTACTTCATGTCCTTTTTTCGTGACAATTGCAATTTTCCTGGCTTTGTTTACCCTTTTTTTTTGACGGGGCTTCCATTTTTCGATATTTTGAATCTCCGCAACTTTGCCTTTCATGCGTTAAGCGGCAAAACTCCCGGTTTCATGCCTTCTTCCCTCTCTGCGATGCATTGTTTACGCCACTGGGATTGTACTGGAGAATGCAACTTCACACTCTTGCCACTAGATGGAGAATGTGTGTGTTGCGTGACAAGCGTTACTTCATGGGCACTTGTCTCAAAACAAGAACCGAGACAAGACAATTCCCAAGCCCAGGGAGAGGTATGTCTCATCACGCTCTGTTCCTGGTTCAGGGTGCGTGGTCAGGACAAACTCCCGCCATCACGCAATGGACGTGGAGTAACTTTTTTTCATATCGGTCCTAAGCGGGACATCGAACCACAATGAGAGGGACGTGAAGTAACTGTCATAGATGTATGTGCTAGATTTCTTGAAGGAAAAAAGGAGACTGGTTTTGCACTGATATGCCAACCACAGAGAATTTGACAGGGTGAGGTGGCGAGGGACAGCTTGGGGCTTGAAAACTTTTTGTCATCTTGTGGCAGCCCAAATCAACAAGAACAAGAGGTTGAAGGGGCATTGCTGGTCAATGATGATCACCATTTTCTGGAACTTGATTCATAGCTGCCAAACAGAGCATCCTTGGAGGGCAGCCCCAGACAGCTGGTGCGCTCAGCCTCACTCATTCAATTTATTCACTGAATGAAGCAAAACAAGTTGAGGACCCGTGTAGCCATCATAAAAACCAAATACAAAAATGGAACAGGTGATACTTTTAGGCTACTAGAAAAATAACAAAAACATTGCTAATATTTCGAGGGCAAAACCCTCTTCCTCAGAGTAGTACCAATAGGTTATAACATGGCAAAAGATGGATTTGCCAGGAGTCATTTCTTAGATGTAAGGTCCTTGGCAAGATGGGGGGGGGGAATCAGGCAGTTTCTTAAGTTGAGGCTGGGAGCTTGGATGTTGTAGGCTGCATCTGAATTGAAGGGAGGAATGTGTTTTTATTGCCCCAGTCCTTCCAAAGACATGTCAGGGTCATGTACACACATTCGCACGTGTCTCCTCAATGTGCCTCATCGAGGCCAATGGCCCCTGCCTTGCCAGCGAAGGGGGAGGAGGGTTGGTGCAGAAGGCCCATGCATTTCATTTGAGGATTGGGATAAAATTTGGAAAAATCCACTGAGTGTAGCCAATTGGATCAAATAAAAAGGAAAGAGATTACCAAGTGTTGCAGTCTTGTCATGTCTCTGTTGATGGTCCATTTGCCTCTTCCTTGGTATGTAGGGGGTAGTGTATTTATTCACTAAACAAGTCATCTCCCTGATTGCATCATCACACACACACACCCTGCAAAAGGACTGCTGGCCCACCAGCCTTGGCTCCTGATCTTATCCATCTGAGACCCACGGAGGGGCTAATGGAAAGAGATGTGCAGACGAGGTGACCGAGATGTGATTCTTCGGGAACAGATGGCCAGCCGCTGCTGGGGATGGCCATTGACCCATGTTCACCTTTACTCAGGAGAGAGGAAATTGCTATAGCGTTAACTCTATTGCTTTGCTTTGCTCCCGATAATGGGAATAATGTTCTTCAGGGTGGCTCAGCAACACAGTTGAGTTGATTTGCTTCTGGGGTGGTATTACATGGTTTGACACAATTATGGTAGTAATATCTGTCATCCTGTTTCCCAGCATCAAATCCCCTGCATTGACGAAATCAGGGATAGAAAACACATGGCCCTTGAGATGCTTGAAGTTCTCATCATCTATTTGCTACTTGGAATGATGACTAAGAATGATGAAAAGTATATATATATATATTAGATCAGTGAATATGTTAACAGCAACACGACTGCTTATTGCAAAAATAATGGAAGTAAAACTGGGTTTTCCAATTGTATGAATGGTATACTGAAATGTGGAATATTGCGATTAACGATAAGCTGACTTCTGAAATTAAGTTTTAAAAAGTAGAGTTGAAGATTAATAAGATTAAATGAGATATGGGATGAATTTAGAAATGCTGTGCTGGGTAAAGGGAAAGGAAGAATGCCAAACCAAGATTATAGCCATGTTTTGAAGGGATATGGAGACAGCTGAAGAATGGAAATAATGTTTTTATTGATTTTAATGTTTTGATCAACTGGGTTTGTTTTATATTTGTTTGTATAGCTGAATTATATAGATGTTCTTGTTGTGAACCACCCAGAGTTCCTTCAGAAAGTTGGGCAGCGTATAAATAAATAAATAAATAAATAAATAAATAAATAAATAAATAAATAAATAAATAAATAAATCATATACAAGTAAGGGGGAAATCTGAATCAGTCTTCGTCTTCAAGGTGAAGGGACCACTGGTTGTATTTTGTTTCTGTTCTTGTTTCTGTTCTTGGGTTTTTTTAGTTTCTTTTTTTTAAAAAAATTAAAATGGGTACCAAACTTGGGTCTCAGGCATTCTTGGACTACAACTTTACCACAGGAGCCTTTACCACTAGCCGCGTTGGCCCGGATTCTTGGAGTTGTAGTCCAAGAACATCCAGGGAACCAAGGATGGCAACCACTGTCTCAGACTGGGATTCATCACCTATTGTATTATTTCTATTTTCTTTTTTTCACTTAAAAAAGGTACATGGCAACTCTCTCACAAACCTTTGATACCTGGTTTATGCTTGGTGCCTTTAAACCTAGTGTTTCCCAACCATGAGTTCCCGGATATTCTTGGACTACAACTCCAAGAATCCTGGACAACACAAACATGGGAACAACTGCTTTGGAATCCGCAAACTACTTTTTGTTTGAACCAGAAACACTCCTAGCTGTGGGGGGAATTTATCCCTCATACCAAAACAAGAAGAAGAAGAAGAAGAAGAAGAAGAAGAAGAAGAAGAAGAAGAAGAAGAAGAAGAAGAAGAAGAACAAGAACAAGAACAAGAACAAGAACAAGAACAAGAACAAGAACAAGAACAAGAAGAAAGAAGAACAAGAAGAACAAGAAGAACAAGAACAAGAACTAGAACTAGAACAAGAACAAGAACAAGATTCACCTGTAGAGTACAACATGCATGCAGAAGGTGGAAGCTGAAACACTTGGCTTAAATAGTTCTGTTTGTTAGGTGCCATTGTTTGTGCATATGCATCTGTAGGCAGCAGGAAAATAGACCAAATATGAAATGTATTGTTTGTATAAAAGAAGTCAGTGTTTACATGTATAAAAGCTGAGCAGGGCTGTCGAAGAGAAAAGAGTTCATAGATGGCTCATTCATAGGGTTGCCATAAGTTGAAGTAACAACATATATGCATATTCTGTGCATCTCTCTCTCTCTCTCTCTCTCTCTCTCTCTCTCTCTCTCTCTCTCTCTCTCTCTGTGTGTGTGTGTGTGTGTGTGTGTGTGTTTCTATATATACACAGATCAATGCATGATATACATCAATGGTGATGGACCTGCTCCATCACCCTCACCTCTGTTCCATCACATATAAAGGGGCAAAACAAGAGCTATTCAAAGAGACAATCATAAGACAGTTTTATACACTGACAACATCTCTTTGTTTATTACTATCTCTCAGTCTTCTGATATAGCATGAGGAACCTTGCTTTACAATACCTGGGGCCCTTCCTGGCCATGCTACAGATTGGTGTAAATATCTGGATACCTCTATTGGAAGTATTGTCTCATCTAGGGGTCATGAAACAGACCATATGTCATACTACATTATCTTCCCTTGCCTTCGTCTGCTGCTTGAAGTAGCTCCCCCAGATTAAGGGAAGAGTTGTCCCTGGTTGTGGTGACCAGAGTTTCTCCCAGGGACCCTTTTCCACCCTGTTCTTAGGAGGCAATGATAACACTCCAGGTTTCAGCACTGAAGAATTAGACATGTCATATTTGAAGTCCCTTGGGAGCAATCAAGATCTGATGCTGTGTGACCTCTGTGGAGCCAGTCAGGCTGCGCTCCATCTGACGTCATCAAGCGGATAAGCTTCGAGATGTCCTGGACCAAGGACAAGATTCTACTACTTCACAGACACCTAAAGGAGCATTAGCAGAGGGCCCAAATCTCCACCCAGTGGCTCTGACACAAACAAAACAAATTACAGGAAACAGCTTGAATATGGGGCACGGGGATGATTTATGATCTCATATCATGACATGATGTCTCCACATTTGCAGAGTTCAGAACATTGCTGTTCAGAATGCAACTCTGATATTACCAGTCAGCACCAGCATGTCAGATCTGCATATTTTAGTCAACTCAACAAGGAAAAGATTCAGGACTGGATTCTAAACGCAAGAGACAGGGAGGCTTTGTGACGGTCCTCTAGCCCTTGGTTGCTCATCTGGAACCGAAGCACCCTCACAGACTTAACATTATAGTAGGTATAGTTTGGAACAATATATTCTCCCTATGAAATGGAATTTGCTTCTCAGCTATCATGTAGATTTAAGCTAAGGTCCGAGATAGCAGGAAGCTGAAGAGAAGACCATGAAAGAAGTCTTGGTCAGTGCCACTCCGAAAGTCTCCAGACTTCGATTGCACAAGCCCTGGTTCCTCTGCTCCACTGGTTCCCTAGATGTTCTTGGACCACAACTCCGAGAAGCCTTCACCACTAGCTCTGCTGGCCAGGTGTTCTTGGAGTTGTAGTCCAAGAACACCTGGGGACGCAAGGTTGGGAAACGCTGCTCTACTCCAATGAGTTCAACATATTTGGACAGAATCGGATTTGGGTCAGTTGACATGAACCACAGTAAAGGCTCTTAAGGGCTGTGTGTCCACATGAAGTTTCTATGCCTTATCTGTCATTTCCATTAGCACCAGAGATCTGCATTTCCCAGATCTCACTTAATATTGTCGGTCATCGCCATCACGAGGCTTCTTGGGAGAGTGTTGTTTAATTGCCTGCTTTTTCTCAGTCCCCTTTGAGAACAGACTCAGCAATCAGATTCATTAATGTTAATGGCTTGGGAGTCGTCTACTCTTCTGGCTTGTCCATTCATAATTGTCTGAAGACAGCATGACATCATTCACAGGATTTGTGTAGATGCTCAGATGTGACACATTTGCTAAAAGCAAGAGAGTGGGGTACAGAAGAGTATTATGAATGGTCATCCCAACCTGACTGATGGATTGCAGTGGTTCTCAAACTTGCTAATGCCGTGACCCTTTAATACAGTTCCTCATGTTGAGGTAACCCCTTGCCCTGCTTGGAAGAGGCCACAAGACCCCTTTGGCAGGCCACTGCCGTAGGTGTCATAGAGAACTTCCCTCTACAGGCACCCTCAGCCAATCGCAGCCTCCAGTGCCATTGACTGACATCCCCTCCAACCTATCAAGCTGTAACTCACTCTTCCCACCTTCCTTCCCCCCCGTTCCAGACCCAAGCCATTTGTGCCTTTTTCTTCACTAGCTCATGGTGACCCCTATGAAATGGTCATTTGACACCCCAAAGGGGTCCTGACCCCCAGGTTGAGAACCACTGGATTAGGGAATCCAAAAGTTATCTCCGACTATCATGCATCCCAACATTGTTATCTGCTGTCTAGTTGGAACCAACTTACAGCAGCCTTAATAGAGTTTCTTGCCTTCATGAATGCACATCTTAATATGCTGAAGAGGTCTGGGTGTGTCAGTAAAGCTGAGAGCAATGCAGGCTAGAGGCCAGACTCCATAACGAGATTGGACCGCTTAGCAGGGTCCCAGCTGAGGCAGCCAAGTGAGATGCATCCACCCTCATCGAGGCAGCTATTGGGCAACTCAAGAGCCGAAGGTGACACTGATGGAGGAGGCAAGAGCACTGACCCTCGGGTTCACTTTTGTTAGTTCTGGTCAGAAGCTGGCAATGGTATGAACCAGGGGTGCCCAAACTTTTTGTAAGGAGGGCCAGATTTGGTGGCTGAGAATATGTCAGGGACAGGTTGCTCCCTGACCCTACCACCCCACTGCAAGCCCCACCCACTGACCCCTTGCAACCCCACCCGCAGGAAGGAAGGCAGGGACCAAGGGTGGGAGGGAGGGAGGTGTAAACCAAGAGAGGAAGGAAGGAAGGTGGGGAACAAGGAAGGGAGGAAGGAAACAAGGAAGGTGGGGACCAAGGGAGGGAGGAAACAAGGAAGGTGGGGACCAAGGGAGGGAGGAAACAAGGAAGGTGGGGACCAAAGGATGCACAGGGAGCCGTGGCCACAGGTCGCCCCTTGGAAGAGGTGATCTGTGCGACCTTGCACCCCCCCCCCCAAGCTCCCCAGCAGTGGCGACGCCTCACCCACCAGCCCACCCCAAAGCTCCTTGGTGGTGGTAGAGGCCCGCTGGCCTGCCAACCCCCACACATTCCCCTGCAGTGCCGGGGGCGGCAGATCGGCCGTCCGCCCAAGCTTCCCAGCCGGTGCCGGTGGCGCGACCTGCCCAATCATTGCCCCGCGCATGCGCCCAACCTCAAAATGTTCCCGGTTATGCCAGTGGCGGCGGCCCGCCCGTGCAACACCCCCGCATGCGCACCCAGCCCCACAAGCTTCCCGGCGGTGCTGGTGGTGGTGGCCTGCACCCTCATCCACCCACCCAGCCCCAAAAACTTCTGCTCACTGGCCGGTCAGCCCGCCCAGCCCCTCAAGCTTCCCGGCGGTGTCAGTGTTGGCGGAATATATATATATATAAGGGGGTAAAGGAGGGGGAGGGGCGGCCCAGCCAGCCGCAGGCCACTCAGAATGGCCCGATGGGCCGGATTTGGCCCCCGGACCGGACTTTGGGCAGGCCTGGTATAAACCCTTGCTGAACTTTCCTGCCAACCCCCCTAAAAAGGCAAGGATCTCTGGAAAAGAAGGCAGTAGGGGGAAAAGGGAAGACCAAATATGAAATGGGCTGATTCGGTAAACAAGCAACAAGCTTGAGTTTGCAAGTACTAAGCAGAGAGGTTGGGGACCGGACATTCTGCAGACTGCTCATTGATGGGGCTGCCATAAATTGGACATGACTTGGTGGAACACAAGGTGGCCAAAATGATTTTAAAAATAATTTAAATGACACTGAAATCAAAAAGATCATTTTTAAAAACAAAATTAAATCATCAAATAGCCCCCTTTTTTAAAAAAAAGTGATTCATATCAAAGCTACACACGTAACAATCACGAGGATGCTGTATACCCACTCCAGTACCAAAAATAGTATGCTTTTGGACTGATCCCGCCTTTTAAATGTTTTTACACTTCCTATGTTCTCACAACGGTAAATACATCAAGTCTGTAAATTCCTTTAACAACATACCCTTTAACCCCAGTAACCTAGAGATGGCAGACACCTCTGGAAGCTGGAACATCTACTGCACTCTGGGGTATTTTGCTTGAATTAAGATCCATAATCCTTCTCTTGCACTAGGACAATTGTGCACAGGCAGTGGAACCCCAGCAAAATGAAAGGTGGGATACCATTTTGTCAAGATACCAATGGGATGGCGAAATTCAGATTAGAAGAGGTGATAACCTCATCCATTACCTGCTTGGGCTTGACTGATGTACCGGCTCTTGCCTAGGTCATTCTGGGAAATGCCTCCACTACTGCTCCCTCCCCACCACCACCACCTTGGCTCTCATCACAGAACTGTCGTTACTGTCATGTGGCTTCTGCTCCAAAAACCCAAGCCAAATAACCAGCATTTTTGCAGGCATAATGATCTTGAACCTGGAGTCAGTTTTGGTCTCATGGACTGCCCAAGTTCTATCACGCCCAGGAGGACATCAACTGTGGCAGAGACATTCTGCTTTTCTGTTTTCGTGGCAGGGGTCTGAACACCTCCTAACTTTCAACATTGGGCCATCCAAACATCCTGGACAATATGGTCAATAACCGCAGATGTTAGGTTTTGTGTTCCAAATACATCTGGGGGTCCAAGGTTGGGAAACCTTGATTTAAGCCTTGATCGGGCTGGGTTCACGTCATGCCACGCACAAAGATAGAGTTTGGCAAATTTCCTTTTTAAGATTACAGCCGGCACCTCTGCAGATCGAATCCCAGGTGCCACACAGCGGAGTGAGCTCCCGCTGTTAACCCCAGCTCCTGCCAACCTAGCAGTTCAAAAGCATGTAAATGCAAGTAGATAAATAGGTACCGCCATAAAAAATTGGGAAGATAAGCAGTATTCAGTGTGCAGAAATGCATTCAGCCATGCCGGCCACATGGCCACGGACTTGCACAACACTGGCTCTTTGGCTTGGAATCTGAGACGAGCACCGCCCCTAGAGTTGGACACGACTAGCACGCAAGTTTGTGGGGGGTGGGGGGTTTACCTTGTTTTACCCTAGAAAACCCCGCCATAAAGAGAGATCAGTAGAAACGCCACCTCCTGAGACTGGAAAAGTTACTTTTGCCAGGATGATGCCTGAAACTCCAGATGAGAGAGACCTGGGATTATTCCTGGAAGCTTCCCCCTCCTAACATAAGAGGTGAAAAACTATCATAGGCACCAATTACAGAAATGTTGATGAAAGAGGGGGAAAGAATCACACAATACATCCTCATAATCCAGTTGAGGTTTTGTGTCGTGGGGGTGCGGACTCCAAAATAGGAAGACTTGAGTTCAAATCTCCACAGATCAACAAGCAAAATAAATTGGATAATTAACCCACTCAAAAGGGCAACAAGTGGGGGAAATTAAATCACTCCTCTACCCTGACATCATTCACTGAGCCTAAGGCTACCTCACAGGGTTATTATGAAGAAAACCTACCCAATCAATGAGTGCCACAAACTGAGGCACTGAAAATCTATATTTTGCTGACACAAACAGATCTCTGTATCCTTCCTTATTTCCAAACACGTTCCCGAGACTTACCAAAGTATTACTATTATTTCCAACAGTAGTAGTAGTAGTAGTAGTAGTAGTAGTAGTAGTAGTAGTAGTAGTAGTAGGAGGAGGAGGAGGAGGAGGAGGAGGAGGAGGAGGAGGAGGAGGAGGAGGAGGAGGAGGAGGAGGAGGAGGAGGAGTCCTAAATGTTTGGAATGCATTTGACTAGTGATTTGTAATACAAAATCCAGCATAGTTATCTTGTTTACTGTGTGAAAATTTGATGATGATGATGATGATGATGATGATGATGATGATGATGATGATAATAATAATAATAATAATAATAATAATAATAATAATAATAATAATAATAATAATAATAATAATAATAATAATAATAATAATAATACAGTGGTACCTTGTATAAGGAATTAATTCATTCCAAATGAAATAATGTTAAGCAAATTCTCCTTTACACAAATTTCCGATAGGAATGCATTGAAAACAGAGTGATCCCATTTTTATGTTGTACAGATTCGCCCCATAGGCGATTATGTTAAGCAAATTTCCCCTCTCTCCAGAATATTTTATGTTGTACAAATTTTATGTTATACAAACTGTTTGTTATACAAGGGCCCACTGTAGTAGTAGTAGTAGTAGTAGTAGTAGTAGTAGTAGTAGTAGTAGTAGTAATAATAATAATAATAATAATAATAATAATAATAATAATAATAATAATAATAATAATAAATAATAAATTCCTGCACAAGATTCTCTCAGATATTTGGGGGTTCAGGGCAACTAGCCTCCTGGCGCAGTGGTTAAATGCCTGTACTGCAGGTAAAACTGTGCTCACAACCTGGGTTCAATCCCCGGTAGCAGGCTCAAGGTTCACTCAGCCTTCCATCCTTCCGAGGTCGGTAAAATGAGTACCCAGCTCGCTGGGGGGTGCAATGTGTAGCCTGCATAATTAAATTGTACACCACCCAGAGAGTGCTTGAAGTGGTATGGGGCGGTATAAAAGCAGAACACTTTGCTTTGCTTTGCTTTTAGTTATTCAAATTTGTGGGTAGATGAAACTGGATCAGTCCTCTTCAGCAAAGATGTTGCACAAACACCACAGTCTTGGCACCTACCTTCCTTAGAAATGAAACATCTATTATCCCATCACTCGGATCACTCCTCCTTCTCCCGGGTATGTCTTCTATATAGCACAGCCTTTCTTCCTTCCCCTGCTGGGCATATAGAAAGAGTCAACGCATCCCCTTCTTGGGTCTCCTCCGCAGGTCCTCCACCGGGCTCGATCTGTCCGGACGACAGGCAACCAGCTCAGCCGGACCCAGCGCGGGTCCGGGTCGCTAAATAGCGGTGGGCGTGGCTAAGAAAGCGGTGGGCGGGGCTCTGAGGAAGCCTGAATCGCTTTGCTCCTTCGGCCGCTCAAAAGATGAATGAGCGCTCCTCGGGGGAGGGAGGCAGGGAGGGAGGCAGGGAGAGCCCCGGCATGTTTCCTCGGAAGTAACTTCCACACGAACTCCAGCAGCCTTCCTCTCCCAGGTAAGGATGATGCGCGAAAAAGATGACATTCGCCCGGAGACGCGCCTGCACGTGCATCACCTCTGGCTGGGGAAGAGGCATCGCTTTGAATAGCAGCGGGAGCGAGTCGCGTCTACTTGCGAGTAAAAAGCGCTCCGGATCGGGTGGCGGCCCGATGGCGTGAAGGTGCCAAGGACTTCGCACTAATAAGCCATTCCGGGAAAGAGGAAACAGACGCTTCATCATTGTGATAGAACGGCTTGGAAGTGAGATTAATAATAATAATAATAATAATAATAATAATAATAATAATAATAATAATAATAATAATAATAATAATAATAATAATAATAATAATACAGTGGTACCTTGTATAAGGAATTAATTCATTCCAAATGAAATAATGTTAAGCAAATTCTCCTTTACACAAATTTCCGATAGGAATGCATTGCTTTTGCAAATTGGGCATTTATTGCGTGGTCAATGTTTTGCACTGTTTAATAATAATAATAATAATAATAATAATAATAATAATAATAATAATAATAATAATAATAATATTATTATTATTATTATTATTATTATTATTATTATTATTATTATTATTATTATTCTGGCACATTTATGAATCTCTTGGCTTTTCGAGCTATTTTCTGCATGGTTTGGGGTGCCGCTCGTTTTATCTGGACTTCCCTCGCATCCTAATGATGCATTTTTTTGCTTTTTTTGGATTGCTATGTCGGATCGTAATTTGTCACATATTTTATTACTCCAGTCCTGTTAAACACCGCTGTGTCCAGAGAGAACTGTATCTGCACGCTAACAGTGCACGGATAATAAACAAACGAGAAAAAGCAGGTTTGTTTTGCTGTGCATTTTGTCAGTCAGGAAGACATCGGAAACTCCGGGTGTTTTGTTTTTGTTTTTGTTTTTGTTGTCTTTGTTGTTGTCACAACAGGCGAATTCTTTGCGCGTGTTGGAAAGCCAGAGACGACAGAAAGCACACGGGGGGTGCATTCTGTAAGAATGGCATGGTCACCATGGGGCATACAGAACCTGTTGAACATCTGCCCTCCTGCTGTTGACGTAATTGTTAATGTTAAATCTTTGCAGCGGTGGGACAGATGTTGAAACCTCTTTCTGAGTTAATGCATTGGACAGGACCACGCAGCGTGCAGGTGCCATTCTGAGTAAAGATTGCCCCTTCTCCCCCTCCCAAATGGGCTGTGTTTGTGCCATGCAATTGTTGTGTGTGCTGTGTGCTGTTGTTTTTTGTTTGCTTTTGTTTGCTTGTTTGCTTTCCTGCAAAAAAGAGCAGGAAAGCTCCCACATGAAGCAGAGGTGGGTGTCACATTTACAAGTCAACGGAAGCTGGTAGAAATACCAGTCTCCTACCACTAGCTTCAATTAGAGTAGACCAGTTGATTCAACGTCATTTACATACACGCTGAGCTGTCTTTCAGCAACTGAATGAATATGTCTCTTCATTGGCTAAGCTAGCAATAGCAGAGTAACCAATACCACCTAAAAGGGTGGAGGGCAATAAAACAACCATTAAATCCGAAATCTGAACACACAAGTAAGAGAGCCAGACTCCTTGTGAGTACTCACCAACTTTGACATAAACATATATCTGGAGAGTGAGATTCTTGCAGCAAGGAAGACATACTGGATTGCTGAACAAATAAATAGATGTACAGTGGACCCTCATATAACAAACATTTTGTGTAACATAAAATCTGTACAACATAAAAAATTCCGGAGATAGGGGAAATTTGCTTAACAGAATCGTCCTGTGGGGCGAATCCATACAACACAAAAATGGTCACAATTAGGGATTACTCTGTTTTCAATGCATTCCTATGGGGAATTTGTATAAAGGAAAATTTGCTGAACATAATTTCATTTGGAATGAATTAATTCCTTTATACAAGGTACCACTGTATATGTATTATTACTCACTTTTTACTTTAATACTGAAGTAATAAATAATTGTTTGAATTATATTATATTATTATTCAGCACCACAGAAACTAAATACAAAGAGATTTATTTGGAAGCTGAGTCATGGCAATCTGAGCTGGAAGACTGAGAATCTTCAAAGACATTTGAATGTACAGTATGCGAGGTATAGATAAGATATGGCTAAGACTTATGGATTGAAGGCGGACCTTATCTAAGTTGGGGCAGTTCCTACTTTGATAGACCCACCTCTGTGTCCCCAGACTCACTTTACATATTAATCAGGGGCTCTTTGTTTCTTCTTCCATCAGGGTCAGGTCAAGCTGGAATTTATTCTGAACAAAGTTCACTTCCAGTGGTGTTTTAATCGGACACTGGCCTTATTCAATTTATGGAATTTTATGAGGCAGCATTGGCACATAGTTTCCCCCTCTTCTTGTTCAGATGTTTATTTATATTTATATTTATATTTATACTTATAGACCACCCGACTAGCATAGAACATAAAACAAATAGAATACATCCATAGTACGAACAAAGGAAAAAAATAGAGCCAAACCATTAAAAGCTTTAGCAACAGTAAAATATCATAAATATATAAGATGGTGGCAAAAGCAGTCGGATGAGTGAGCAAACAAAACAAAACAAAACAAAAAACCAAAGAATGTGCCATCTCCTAGTCACCGAAGGCAGCCTCGGAGAGCCACTTTTTAACAATTTTCTAAATGTTGGTGTGTACTCATACAATCTCATGTGTTCTCGGTGTTCCACAGCATGGGTAGATCAGTTTGGACTTGGGGCTTCATGGTTAGAGCTGCCCTTCCCTTTTAAGGTCTGAAATGTCAAACCACGTCCTTTTCCACTCCTAGTTTACCTGTATTTTCCTCCCTTTAATTCTTCCCTCTCATCCCACTGTTTGTATACACACACACTCACAAACGCATACACACACACACACCAGTTCCAGCAGAGCCCAAGAGAAGCTCTCCCCAAACCTGTCCAATCAAGAGGTTTCTTGCTCTCTCTCTGCTCTTTGCCAGGCCATCAGATTTAAATAGGTATACTCCGGATCAGTACAACGGTACTGTAGTCTGGCAACCATAAATAACGTTGAGCATTTAAAGATGTAGGCATCATCTCCAGGAGAAAGAACCTAGCAACCTGTGGCTCACACGAAGGATGGCCCTCTTTTGACCAAAAAAGCTCTTGACTGGTAGACCACAGGATGATCTGGGGATGTTACTTCAGTCTTCTTGCAACTCAGCCATTTTTCTCCCTGTTTCACCAAACCGCATTGACACTTCTGCCCTACAGCTGCTCTCCTACTAACATTGGTGATTCATTTCCTTTTCTATCCTTCCTGTTATGTTAAATTGCTTCCCTGATAAAGAATATTAAAAAGAAATATCCTTCCACTGCAGCAGCTACCTGGTGACGAACAGAGTCCATCACCGCATGTCCATTCTCTCCTTTTTTTTACAGCGCCTTCCTTGTTTTAGTGAATACAGCTGTCTCCTCCAGAAAAGAAACAAGCAAACAAAAAAACAGAAAGCAGGGTAAAAAAAAAGGAGTTACAAAAGAAGCTAGCAGTTCCAAAATATATTTAACATGGTTTAAGGACCCACTAAGCATCAGATACCAGTTAGTTAGTTAGCTAGCTTGCTTGGTTTGTTTGTTTGTTATTGCATTTATATCCCGCCCATCTGCCCTAAAAGGTCACTCTGGATGGCTTACAACACATCAAGATAACAAAATAACAATTAATGTCACTTTGAGGGAGTGGTTGTTTGAGAGGAATAGGGTTGCCAGCTGTCTTTTCTGTTATTCCCAGAAAGGGACCTAAATTAAATTGAAGAGGGAACAGGTTTGTTTTCCATGGCTTCAAAGACTAGGACTCGGAGCAATGGTTTCAAACTACAGGAAAAGAGATTCCATTTGAACATTAGGAAGAACTTCATGATGGTTAGAGCTGTTCGGCTGTGGAATAAGCTGCCACAAGGGAGGGTGGTGGAGTCTCCTTCTTTAGAGGTATTTAAGCAGAGGCTGGATGCCCATCTGGCGGAAATGCTGTGATGGGGGCTCCTGCATGGCAGGGGGTTGGACTGAATGGCCCTTGAGGTCTCTTCCAACTCTATGATTCTATGATTCTGTGATCATGATCTAGGAAATCTCACCAGGTTGCCAATGCCTTTTCTGCTAGCTTCGTCAGCCTCCTCCAACGTGGTGGCTTTGGGGTGCACCCAGCAGTCTTATCACCCCAAATCTCCACCCCAACGTGCTGTTGAATGGTTGATAGAGTGATGCAAGTTGGAATGAAATACATATGGAGTATGACGAGACTAAGGCGACTGAAACAAGCAAATGGAGAAAGCCCTGACAATTTTTTTCTGCTTGAGACAAAGGATAAGGTGGTGTCCCCTCTGTTTATTTATTTTTTTAAAATTTATTTATGCGACTCATGTGCCACCTTTTGCCTCAAAATGGGATTCAGGAGAGCTGAACAAAGCATAGGCAAATCTCAGGCAAATGTAACTATTAACACACCGTGAGAAGCATAAACCATGAGCCTGTTATGTTATTTACATATGCAGAGGCTGCTTCCTCAATCTGTCACATTACCACCTGCACAAGATTCCATACATGGTCCAGATGTTTTGCTTTCTTCCCTAAGAGAGCTCAGTTACTGCTAGTGATGTAGCTACAGCTGTCAAGGAAATTTAGAACAGGGAATCGTTTAGTGCAGGCATGTCCAAACTTCAGCCCTCCAGATGTTTTGGACCACTACTCCCACAGTCCTTTGCCATTGGAAATACAGGCTTGGAATTCTGGGATTTGTGGTCCAAAACATCAGGAGGGCCAAAGTTTGGACATGCCTGGTTTAGTGGTTTAGGTCTCAGAGCTACAGAGTCAAAGGATAGGAGTTCACTTGCGTGCTGCGTATCCTCTGAGTAGAGCCAGGCTGTGTGGCCTTGGGCAGGCTGCACAGTCCTGTGATGCACGCAGAATAAAGGAATGGTAAACTACTTCTGGGTGCCTTCTACCTGGAAAACCTTGAAAAGGCTCACCCTAAGTCAGAATCAATATGTAGTGTTGGCACATAGAATCCTTAATCAGGGTGAGGAATGCTCACTAAATTCCTTCTATTTGTCCGTTTAGGCTAGCGTTGGCGAACCTATGGCATGGGTGCCAAAGGTGGCACTCGGAACCCTTTCTGTGGGCACCCAACATCGCCCCTTCATAGCCACCTGTATTCAGGTTAAATTGCTCTATTGGCACTTTGCAAAAAATTAATGAGTTTTGAATCGCAGTTTGGGCACTCGGTCTCTAAAAGGTTTGCCATCACTGGTTTAGGCTGTCCTGACACACTGTGACACATTAATAAGCAATTTTTAAAGCTGGTTTAAGTACCTTCACAACAAAGAGCTACCTTTTAATGGCCTTGAGATCTCCCCATTTGCCTAAAATGTCATTAGGCAACACTAGCACCTTTTCTCTTTGAGAAGCACTCAGACTGATAGTTCAAGAAGGTGTAAAGAGCCCATTCAGTTTTTACTTCTTAACGGTCCTTGGGAAAGCCAATGCCATTGTAGCATCATGCATTTTGTGTTGCTTGAGCAAATAAAAATGTTCTCACAAATCCAAAAGCCATGGAGACTGAAGAATTCAACTTGCCTAGTGTAAAGATTCTCCATTTCTAGGTCATGTGTTGTTGGCTGTTTCTAGACCTTCCCAGAGAATATATCACCTAAATATCAAGTAGAAGTCTGAAGGATGCCAAAACAGCCTCATGGGGGTAGGACATATGGCTCATACCACTGATTTAAGATGATCTACAGCACTGGCTCTCAACCTATGGGTCCACAGATGTTCCTGGACTGAAACTCCCAGAAGCTTCCGCCACTTGCTGTGCTGGAAGGGGTTTTGGGGAGTTGCATTCCAGGAACATCTGGGGACCCACAGGTTGAGAACCACTGATCTACAGGACCCCAAGTAGGTGCTATGTGGGGTTTTAGTGGTTTTTGGAGCAACATTTATCATAAGTTGTTAGCAGGCTTTGGGTGAGCACAACCAATGATGCTCTTCTGGGGAAGATGAGCAGGCCAGGATTTCTGGGAGTTGCAGTCCAGGAACATCTGGGGAACCCACAGGTTGAGAACCACTGCTGTAAACAATTAACCCTTCTGTCTCTTTCCACTGGACTATGTTACCTTTACTCCATAATGACCAATATGCATGCTTCTCAGATACACCTAGGGGCCAGATGCTTATGGAGCATGGGAAGGACATTGGAAGACTGGAAGACCGGCTAGCAAGATCCGGTGGTCTCCATTTCTACGTTTTATCCTCACCATTCCATGGCAGGCCTCTGAAACTTGAGATCCTTTAGATGTGCTGGACTGCAGCTTCCATCACCCTTACTCCATCCAAGCATGCTGTCTGTGGACCATAATCTATTAGTCCAGTCCCTTGGGAGGTTTTGTGATACTCTTTTATTTTCTCTTCTCTTTTGATTGAATGGTCTGTCTAGCATGAACCATTTTCACCCAATATTTTTGCACATCTTTCCTTTGTACCAGGTGGAAATCACTACTGACGTTTCCTGGGGTTTCACCTCCTAGAGCATAAAGAAGGAGTCAAATCAAGAATTTCACACATCAAAAAAGACTTTCTTTGCCCAGCTGTAAATACTCTGGTGCCCTCTTGTGTTTGTGACATCTGCTGCTGTCTCAGTGCTGGCAGAGTCCAGTGATGATGAGCTAGGACACTGGTGAGCATGGTATAAAATACAGCTAGAAACACTGGATTCGGTGGAACACCTCAACATAGGCAGCCCACCGATAGTGAATCTACAGGCATTGGTGGAGTTCAGCTTCCAAAAGTCCTAGTCAGCCAGGTCATTGGCTAGGTATTCTTGGGGTTCTAGTCCCTGAGCCAACCAAAGCTCAGGTGAACTTATCCCAGTAGAACCAAAGCAGATGAGGGTCGTGAATGGGATGAAGCACAACATGAGTATCTCTAGGCCTTAAGAATCCATGTCAGAGTCGGTGCATGTAAGAGCAACTTACCGACCTATCCTTTGTACGCATCCCTGCTTTGCTTCTTCAATGTTAATTAAACGTCTGACCCATTCTTTGGCCAGGTACACCCTCTCTGTCTTCTTTACATTGTAGAAGTGATGTGCAGAAGGAATGATGAGGAAGAGGGCAATGCATTCCATTATGAACTCATTGGAGAAAGGTGGAGAGTCAACATTGCCAATAAACAAATGCATCAAGTCCATTCCAACCCTGTGGTTGGACATTGCATCTCCAGTGATTACATTACTATGATTATACTACCAGTCCCAGAACTGTCCCCACACCACTGTCCAATGCTAGCCAAGGAATACTGGAAGTATTAAGATGCACGTATTTGGATAATCAGGGCAGGGACTGAATAAAGATCACATAACCTAGGTTCTTCACACTCTTTTAGTTTCCCAGTATGCTCTCTACAAAGGTCCTACAAAGAAGGCAGGTGTTGGGTTAATAAATAAGTTATTTTATATATAGTTAGACATGCTCTTCCATGCACTCTCCACCAGGCCAGTCATTTTATGACAGGAAATGAACATAACCATCTCTTCTGGTTGTTCAAGTCCTTTTACACATCTGTATGTGTGGTGGCTCAGTGGACTAAGGCTTCCGAAATTTTTTTGGCTGTAAAGTCGGCAGCTTGGCGGTTCAAATCCCAGGTGCCACGCAAAGGAGTGAGCTCCTGCTGATCACCCCAGCTCCTGCCAACCTAGCAGTTCGAAAGCATGTCAATGCGAGTAGATAAATAGATGCCACCATAAAAAGTGGGACGGGAAGACACTTGCAGCCATGCCAGCCACGCAGCCACAGCCTTGAACAACACGGCCTTTTCGGCTTGAATACGGAGATGAGCACCCGAGTCAAACCCGACTAGCACGCATGTGCGAGGGGAACCGTTACCTTTTTATGCAAAGGGCTGAAGGGTAGCAGAATGAATTTCAGGAACGTACACTCATCTGAGGCTTATTGTTTTTATTTTATTTTTTTATAAGATTAAATGTTGTGCAGTACTGCGAAAATAAGACATTCACTAACTCTGCCACTCAGAGCCTTCTAGCTATGTGTCAGCTAGAATTCCTAGATTACCTGTGGCTTCTTCACATAAATGCTGGAGATGTTCAGTCTATCTGCCTTAGGCCAGAGGTGAGAGACGAGGGCAGTTGTGGCAAACTTCGGCACTCCAGATGATTTGGACCACAACTCCCAGAATTCCAAGCCAAAATTGACAGTGGCAAAGGACTGTGGGAGTCGTGGTCCAAAACATCGGGAGTGCCAAAGGTTCGCCACCACTGGACTAGGGTTTGGGGGTCGAAACTTCAACAGAGCTATCCAAGGTGCTGAACTCTAATCACAACATAGTGCAGTGGTTCTCAACCTGTGGGTCCCCAGATGTTCCTGGATTGCAACTCCCAGAAATCCTGGCCAGCTCAGCTAGAGATGAAGACTTGTGGGAGTTGCAGTCCAGGAATATCTGGGGACGCACAGGTTGAGAACCACTGACAGTGTATTGACATCGAGGCCACCAGCCTCTTGTGCTTGCACCCATCCAGATGTGTTTGATCTAGGACTCTCATCTTCCATCATGAGTCGTAGTGCTGGCTAAGGCTGATAGAAGTAACATTTATTTATGTACAGCTATGGGTCACCTGCAAAGTGCTATTAGCAAACAGCAGCAGGCTTACCCAGACGGAGCACTGGTGGTTGCAGGTGATTTCAATCAAGCCTATTTAAAGACTGCCCTCCCTACGTTCTATCAGTATGTAGTACGTAGACTGACCCACCAGAGTGGAAAATACCTTGGACCAAGTATATAGTAACATCATGCATGGATACATGCAAGTGTGGCCAGTAGGTGCATCTGAGCACCTTCAGTCCTGCTTTAGGAGCACTGAATGGGCACTGTTTGAGGAGTACCATGTTGATACATATACAGTGAACCCTCATATAACAAGTGGTTTATTTAACAGAAAATCCACTTAAAGGGGAAAAAATTCAGAGATAGGGGGAAATCACTTAACAGAATCACCTATGGGGCAAATCCGTACAACTGAAAAACGGTCGCTATTAGGGATTAATCCATTTTCAATAAATTCCTATGGGAAATTTGTACAAAGGAAATTTTGCTTAACAGAATTTCATTTGGAATGAATTAATTCCTGTATACAAGGTACCACTGTACCTTGACAGTACTGTTCTATATCAAAAGCTGCATGGTTGTTGTCACTTGCACCAGACAAGTATGGGTGTTTTCTAACAACAAGCCCTGGCTAAATAGAGTTGTGTGCCTTTTGTTAAAGGCAAGGAATGCTGCATTCTGCTCCGGTGATGTGCTACAGTACAGAAAAGCCAGAGCTAAATTGAAAAGGGGCATCAGGGATGCCAAAGCTATGTACAGTTGGAGGATTGAGCATCATTTTGAGAGCTCTGATCCTCGCCGGGTTTGGCAAGATCTGTGACGAATCACGGGGCAGAATATGTGGTCCTCATGTGGAAGAGGACTATTGATAAACATTTTAAAGGGCATTTTTTTCAGAAAGCTTGAAAGGAAGCCACGCTAGCTGGGGGTTACAGGAGTTGTAGTGGCCAAAAATTAAATACCTCATGCAAGCTCTGTCGATAAAAATATTCTTCAACCCCACCCCAGACAAAAAGCTCAGAAAAGATGGCAATCCCATACCAGTGATTGAGTGCATTTGGTTATCAACCTCCCTCTTGCAGGTAGGCAATTAATCACACAATTGATTAAATGGCCTAATCAGGGGACTGGAGGGGTAGCACCTAGACTGAAGCAAATTGTAAATCAAGTCTGTTTATCAATCCAAGTCAGCCTTTGCAATTAAAAGGCAAAGGAAAAACTCCTTCTCTATTAGTGCCCCAAGCAAGTTTCTCTTCCTCGTTGGCTCAGGAACAATAGATTACATTTGCTTTGTTTTGTTTTTAAAATCCAGCATCATGAGGTCACCTCTTCCAGTTTAATGCTTACAGGAAATAAAAACACCACTGTAGATCATAGTAAATGGCAAAATCTGCCTTCAAGGAGGAAGTCTGAGTTCTCAGTTTCCCCAGGACACACCTCCGTTTCTCATTTTCTGTCGTCTTCTTTTCATCCTCCCCAAGGGAAGATCAGTCAGTTCATTTTGTTTTGCAAACTATTCACCCTTGTTTCTTTTTCCCCTGCATGGTATTATCTTTACTCCATAATTATGAATATGTGTGCTTCTCAACTTCACCTGAAGCTTATGTAGCCTGTAAAGGGCTTTGGAAAACTGGAAGACGTGCTCGCAAGATCCAGTGGTCTCCATTAGGAAGTACTTCCTGATGGTTAGAGCTGTCCAGCAGTGGAATATGCTGCCATGGAGGGTGGTGAGATCTCCTTTTTTTTAAAAAAAAAGTTTTTAAGCAGAGACTGGATAGCCATCTCTTGGGAGTACTTTGATGGAGGTTCTTGCATGTCAGGGGGTTGAACTGGATGGCTCTTGAGGTCTCTTCCAACTCTATGATTCTATGATTCTACGATTTCTTGTGATGTGTAGGTTTCACCCTTACCATTCCATAGCAGGCCTTCAAAAGTTGAGATCCTTTAGATGTGCTGGACTACACCTTCCCTTGCCCTTACTCCATCCAAGCATGCTGCCTTTGGAGGTTTTGTGAAGTTGTTTTATTTTTTTCCTTCTCTCTTGATTGAGAGGTCTCACACTTTTCATTCAATATTATTGCAGATCAATATTACTGCTTCAGGTGTAATGACGACTAGAGATGGGCACGACTCAAAAAAATGGTGTTTCGTTTGTCGTTTGGTCGTTTAGGGGTCCGTTTCGGTTCGTTTTCGTTTTCGTGATGTTTTTTGCAAAAAAATCCATTTTTTTCGTTTCGTTAGGTAATGAAACGAAAAGACGAAAACGAAAACGAAAATTGCTGTTTCGTTAGCATTCTTTTTAGTTCAATGCATCTGCTGCAACAAAAACGAAAAACACGGCAAATTTGGTCGTTTCGTTTTCATTTTCGTTTTGTTTTTTAAAAAATTCATTTCGTTTTCGTTGCGTAACGAAATGAAAAAACGAAAACAAAAACGAAAAATCGCTCGTTTTGTGCCCATCTCTAATAACGACTGACTTTTCCTTGGGCTTTGCCTTTTTCTAGAGGACAAAATTAGAAGACCTTCTTTGCCTAGCTGTAGTAAGCTGGTGCCCTCTTGTGTCTGTGGCATCCTCTGCAGTCTCAATTCTGTAGTTGACGTTATATATGATCAGCCAAATCAAATGCAATTCACGACAATCCAAGCAGGATTTGTGAAGTATCTGGTATATTTGTGTGTGTGTGTGTGTGTGTGTGTGTGTGTGTGTGTGTGTGTGTGTGTGTGTGTGTGTGTGTTTTCAGCCTACTCACCCACAACTTTCCATGACTCAGCAGGTTCTCCCTCCTGAAAACCCTACCCACAACAATACATGGACTGTCTCTATAACAGAACTGAACCACCAAGAGCAGACCCTTGTAAATCTCTGAGGGGTTGGTAGTCAGTCCAAAACAATTCCTGACTCTCAATACTTTAACAGTAATGACTCAACTCTGCTCTAAACAGTATTACTGTAATAAAGAAAAGTTGGCCTGGCTTGTGAATGGAATCGGTCTGATTCAGATCAATCTATATGAGTCCAGGTAAAAGCTAGATAGGGTGAAGCAGTGTGGATTTCAGTCTTCTTTTGAGCTTTACCCAAATTGCTTGGGTGTTGTTGATATTTTGGTTTGAAAGCAAGCAAGGTTTAAAGGTGTCACATATGAAATGTGTCAAACTGTCTGAAATGCTGCTGTCAATCCACCTTTCCAAAGCAACTTGATTTAAGGGCACAGATCCAACATGATGCTGCATTGCTCTGTCTCTGGATCAAGTTGGGATATATTCTGAAGCCCCAGATTGGTTGACAAGCTGAAGGCAGAGGGCGGATCCAGTGAATGGCTAGATACCTTCCCAAGGAATGGCACAGAAACAGTCTTTGGAAATTTTGCTTTTTCTAAAGTTCGTAACCATCATGAACATAGTCAAGGTGGCGGGGAATGTACTTACTTCCATTAGAGGCCTTTGGCCACATTGAATGGGAGTATTAATTTACTTTAATTAAATTTATATTTAATTTAATTTATTGCAGAAGATGAGGATGGGAGAAAAATTAACTGAGGTGTTAAGAAATCTATATGAAGTCTGCAAGAAAGTCTGTGCAATGAACCCTTGCAAAGCACAGCTGCCAATACTGGGCTAGGTGGAACATCTCAATACAGGCTTCCCAGCAGCTGACAACCTTGAGATATTAGTGGACCTCAGATGTTAGATATGAAAAGATGGCGCACTCTGCTCAAGCATCTACGGACCTCTCCCTATCAACCTGGAGGGAATGATGGAATCATTGTCTTCTTGAATCCAGCGTCTCCAAGGGCAACCTGCACAACCTGGCTTCTGTTATCCATTAACCCTCTGTTAATTATGTTTTCCCTGTGAATGTGTGCCGGTGCCTGTGCATGTAAGAGCTACCTGAGCTTCCTATCTTTCATAATCATCCCTGGCTTGTTTCTCCAAAGTTAATTAAACTGCTGACCCGGTTTGCTAGAAATGGGAGCTTTGATCCATGTCCAGTTTAGAAACAGGAAGTGCAGAATCAGGAAGAGCACCATGATTCCCTCTAACCCTGAAAAAGCTTTTCCCTGATGGAAGACTTCAAGGATAGACAGGCGTCTACTAGGGATGCTTCAGCTCTGGATGCCCTGTTTCAGGTGTCAGGAGTGTGTAGCTACACCTGCGTAGTGGGGTAGGGCTTAATGTGTTGGAAGAGGAATCAGAAGACTGGAGTTTAAAACCCTACGTGGCCATGAAGCTACCTAAGTGATGTTTGGTGAGGTATACCCTTTCTGTCTCCTCTCCATCCTAGGGTTGTTGTGTAGGAGGAATGAAGCTGAAAGGGCCATGTATTCCATTTTGAACTCATTGGGGGAAAGGCGGAGGGTCAGCATAGCAACCAACAAATGCATCGACTCCATTGGACATTGCATCGTGGTTGGACATTGCATATCTAGTGATTAGATTATGATTATACTACCAGTCCCAGAACTGTCCCTGCCATCCAATGCTAGCCAAGGAATACTGGAAGTTATTATCCAAGGCATTAACTCTTCACTGTCTGGTAGATGCACATACTGTATTTGGACAATCAGGGCAGGGTGTGAATAAAGATCACGTAACCCAGGTTCTTCCCACTCTTTTAGTTTCCCAGTATGTTCTCTGGAAAGGAACCACTCACAAGGTCATACAAAGAAGACAGGTGTTGGATTAATAAATAAGTTATTTTATTCATTAGACATGCTCTTCCATGCACTCCACACCAGGCCAGTCATTTTATGACAGGAAATGGACATAACCATCTCTCTTCTGGAGGTCCAAGTCCTTCTTAAGGTAACCAACATGCAACAACAAAACAATAAATAGGTGCACACTTAATCCTGAAGCCCCATCTGTGTTTTTCAGGAATTACTTATGCATTTGTATGCAAAGGGCTGAAGGCTAGCAGAATGAATTTGAGGAACTTACACCCATCTCTGTGCAATCCTGAGTCTTATTGTTTTTACATTTCTTACAGGATTAAATATTGTATTGAGAAAACAGGACATTCATAACCTATTTGCGTTACAGGCTTGCAACTGTGGGTTAGGCGGAATTCTTAAATTATCTGTGACTTCTTCACACAAAATGCTGGAGATGGTCCCTCTCTCTGCCTACCAAGATCGTTAGGCCAAGGGTGGGAGACCATTAGCAAGAAGCAAAGTGTTCTGCTTATATACCGCCCCATACTACTACAAGTAGTCTCTGGGCGGTTTACAATTTTAATTACAGAGTGCAGGCTACACATTGCACCCCCCCCCCAGCAAGCTGGGTACTCATTTTACCGACCTCGGAAGGATGGAAGGCTGAGTGAACCTTGAGCCTGCTACCGGGGATTGAACCCCAGGTCGTGAGCACAGTTTTACTTGCAGTACAGGCATTTAACCACTGCGCCACGAGGCTGGTGTCCCCAGGTTTGGAATCTACTTGGGCTTGGACCAAAACATTATATGTTTAGAGGTTTAAAAATCAAAGTGGAGTCACTGTTCCTTTGACGTCAGAGCCACCAGCCTCTTGTGCTTGTACTCATCCAGCTGTGGTTGGTTTAGGACTCTCATCTTCTATCATCGGTGAGAGTGCTGGCTAAGGCTGATGGAAGCAACATTCTCATAACATCTATTAGAACCTCAAATTCACACACGTTTCAAGCCAATATAGCATACATGGAAACCCATGACTGAGGAAATTCCCCAAATGGTATTGATGTAGCAGAAGATTATTGACGCAAGAAGTACCACTTCTCCCATCACCACACCTCTGTAATAAACAAAACACGGGGAAATACCTTTGTTGAACTACAATTGTCAGAATTCCCAGCCAGCATGAAAAGCGGCCATGTTAGCTGCGGATTCTGGGAGAAATAGTGTTCAATAATCAAATAACATTGAAGTGATGTTAATAAATAAGAACATAAGAACAGCTTTGCTAGAACAGGCCACAGCCCATCCAGTCCAGCATTTTGTATCACACAGTGGCTCACCACTTGTTTCAGGGTATTCCCAAGCAGGTGTCTTCACCTGCTTACGATTCCCTGCAAATGGCATTGAGAGATATCCTGCCTATCTCTCCAATCCAGAGGTTGTCCTTAGGTATATCCAGAATGATATCCATTGATACCCTTGTTCTCCATGAACTTGTCTAATCCTTTCTTAAAGCTGTCAAGGCTGACAGCTGTCACCACTTCTTCTGGCAGGGAGTTCCATAGACCAATCTGTTATTTAACCTTACCCCACCCCACGCAGTTAAAGAGCTCAGGGAAGATGACAAAACCCAGAAAAGAAATAGGGAATATATTATTATCAACCTCCTTCTTGCAGGCAGGCATTCCTCGTACAATTGGTCAAATGGTGAAAACATAAGAATGAAGATGAAACAAATTGTAATGCAAGTCTGTCGGTCAATCTAAGTCAGGCTTTGCAATTAAAAGGCAAAAGAAAAACTACTTTTCTATTAGTGCCCCAGGCAAGATTCCCTTCCTGGCTGGCTCACCAACAATGGATTGCATTTGCTTTGTTTTGCTTTTAAGATCCAGCATCCTGAGGCTACCTCTCAGTGTAATTCATATAAAAAACAAAAACCCTGCTGTGGCTCATAGTAAATGACAAAGTTTGGCTTCAAGGAAGAAGTCTGAGTTCCCAGTTTTCCCCTGGACACACCAAAAGGAGGGTGCTTGCTAGCTAAATGCAAGCAGTAGCCCCTGGTGGTAAAAATCCAGGGTTCAAATCTGAGGAGCAAAGGTGCTTGAAGTGTCACTAAGCCAATCAAGGGGCACAGAGGCTAAATGTGAGTTGTCAGCTATAAAGCATGGAGCTGCATGGTCCAAGCAGGGAAGATTCTTTTCATAGCCTTGATGTATTCTCCAAGCGAGGCCAACGTTGTCTTGAATACTTTGTTGGTGTTCCCACACTTTGGCCAAGCATCAGAAGAGCCTGTCAGCCTTGGCAGAGTCTCTACACAGACCTTCTTCCATGAGGTAGTCTGAAAAGGTTTGAAGAATCTCACCGCATTGACCATGTCGAAGAAATGCCCGTGCTCCACCTGGAAAGTCTTGTTCCACCTCACAGTCTGGCGTAAGGTCAGAAGAGGCTTCCAAGGAGCTACCTACTCCCTTCAAGGTAATTGGGAGGCAGCTCTTCCCTGTTAGAGAAGGAGGACTTGTTGTTGACCCCACTGCCATTTCTTTCAGCCTCCCTGCAGGACAAGCAAAGCTGGTAACAGGACGGCATCAACACCTGCAGCTTGGAGCCGACAATGGAAAAACAGTCTGCAAAGGTCCGCTGGATGGCAGTGGAGGAGAAATAGAAGATAGCCGGGTCTAAGGAAGCGTTGAGTGTGCTGAAGAGCAAGGGGTATACTCTCCAGGAGGGGCTCTGGTTCTGAACGAAGCCAACGATGTGGGAGATGTTGTAGGGTGCAAAGCAGATGGCAAAATTGAGCAAAGTGGCCACCGCTAGTCCCACGGCCCGTTGCTTCCTGCGGGCTTGGATGTTGGGCAGTGAGGTCAGGATACGGATCAAATTGACATAGCAGAAGAGGGAGACAAAGAACGGGACCAAGAAGAGGGTAATGCAGAGTTGCAACCTGACGGGGAGGAGAATCTGGAGCTGACTGGGGGAGAACTTCTCGTAGCATTTGGAGATATTAGGTGGGTTGGGGTCCGTCTCGTTGAGATCCGGCATCTGGTACTGGACAATGTAGACAATGCTGCAGTGGGAGCAGGCCAGGAGCCAGAAACTAAAGCTGGCCACGACGGCGTAGACGGGCCGGCGACTCAACTTGTACTTGATAGGGTAGGCCACACCCAAGTAGCGCTCCACGCTGATGCCCGTGAGGAAAAGGGTGCTGATGTAGATGGTGCTGTAGTAGCAAAAGCCCGTGAGTGGGCAGAGGAAGGCCGGGAGGGGCCACGTCATGCCCGAGGCAGCCTCCACCATCTTGAACGGAAGGAAGAGTAGGAGGATAACATCGGACACGGTCAAGTTGAACAAAAGGATGTCTATGGGGGCCGGCTTCTTGCGCACTTTGCCCAGGAAGGTGTAGAAGGCCAGCAGGTTTGCCGGGAGGCCGGCCAGGAACGCAAAGAGGTACACCGCGAAGACGAAGGCGTCATGCGGCGTCATGGCCAATCCCTCTGTTTCTGTAAGATAAATGAAGAGGGTTTATTATTTATTTATTTTTGTATTTGTTAACCGGCCAATTTTCCTGAAGAAACTCAGGGCGGTGTACAACACGTGGCAAGAACAACTTGCTCAAACATACAACACCATGCACGGAGTCAAATACAATAATAAAAGATAATAATTAATATAGGGCGCTTTTACACGACCTCTAAAATCCGCTGGCAACTTAAATTCGGACCGGAGATCCTGAGGTTCGTTCCTCTTCCTGTGTTCCCACCCTTCCGCACTCCATTGCTCCTGTCGGCGGTGAGGGGAGTTTTTAGGGGCTGCATGTGGGCTAAACACTGCCCAATCCTGAACCAATCAATTGCCTATATTTTTTAAGATTTAATAGAATAGATACGGTCAATCTGAATTTTAAAATAAAACTGCTCAGAACTCAGCAGGACATTTAAAAAAGAGGCAGGAACCTTTCTCCCTGGCACATAGAACCTGCTCCCCTTTGTCACAAGGTGTGTTTCCAACGTATAAGACCCCCACAGCATATTTAACCTCACTTTGTTCACCACAGGCTTGTAGAGCTTTCATGTTGGCCAGGATGAATGTATTGCCATCAGCACTCCTTCAGGGTAGGTTTACGGGGATTCCACGCCAAGAAAGATTCTGCCCATGTGGAAACCAGTCCCAGGAATTTATCCAACACATGCTTTTATTTTGCCCTTTTTATGATCATATTAGAAACAACTTAATTGCTCCATTGCTGAAGAAGTTCCAAGGCCACCCTTCTAGATGGTTAGTCCAATACTGTTTAATAGATAAGAATTCTTATGTTACAGCCCAGGTAGCAAAGTTTTTTCTGGCCGCTGTATGCAAGAGAGCAGAGATTACCTCGAGCATTCATCCATCTTCCTGATGTTTTTACCCATTTGTAGTTTTACTCTTTCTTGTTGTTTTTATGATTCACTGTATATTTGTTTATACGGGTCATATGACTGCAATAAACTTGAAACTTGAAAAAGAGGCTGTTTTATTATTATTTTCGTATCAGTGGGAGAGCACTGTAGCAGGAATTAATGAAAAACGATGAGAAAGCACATCTGGGAAGAGTCTTGGTCATCCAGGTAAGGTTATCCGGATGTCCAGTTGCCATGACTCAACTTCCAGATAATGAGAATGCACATGAAATGATATTTAGAAATTTGTGCTTCACAAGATCTATACTCAAATCACAACCGCCATGCTTTCTTCTCTAAGGGCCTAATGTGGGAAGGCAAGCATGGATGTAATTGTTCATCCTATTCTTGGGAGGAAAGCAATGGCAAACCTAGATAGCATCCTAAACAGCAGAGACATCACTTTGCCAACTAAGGTCAGGATAGTCCAAGCTATGGTTTTTCCAGTAGTGATGTATGGAAGTGAGAGCTGGACTATAAAGAAGGCTGATTGCCGCAGAATTGATGCTTTTGAGCTGTGGTGCTGCAGGAGAGTCTTGAGAGTCCCCTGGACTGCAAGGAGATCAAACCTATCACCATTATCACCAGCAGTACCTCCACCACCACCTTTGTGCTTATACACCAAAGAAGGCAACAATGGACCTCCTGAAGTTTCTGACCTACAACCTTCATCATTCCTGCCCAGAATAAGTATTAGAGAGACATTATAGGGGCCCCAATCCAAAAACATGAGAAGGCCTACAGTTACCCATCATTGTCTGGACATTGAGCCATGGCAACTGGACTTCTTTTTTCTTGAGAGATTGAAATGTTTCAGTGCTCATCCAAACCGTTTGGATGGGCAGCGAAACGTTTTAATCTCTCAAGAAAAAGAAGTCCAGTTGCCATGGCTCAACTTCCAGATAAACTCACTTGAATGACTGAGAATCTTCACAGACTTCCCCATCATTGCTTTATGCAGATAATTTACATAGCAGGAGGCAAGGGCCCTTGTCCCCTCCATGCTGGTTTTCTACATGGAAGAGTTTTATAGAATATCTGTATATGACGTGTGGAGCAGGACTGAGTCATTTGAAAGGAGTTTTTCACCATCTGAAGAGATCAAGTTCATCTTTTCTTTCTGGGACCATCACAGGGACTGCTGGGCCTGTGAATACCTGTCCTGCGTGGCCCCAGTGTCACAGCATCTAAATATCACCAGAGCTGTCCAAGGTGCTGAAATCTATTTCAGTGACAGGCCATAGCAAGTCAGAGAGCCCCTGCCAAGTTTGGACTAAAAGTTAAAACAGATTTGCCATCATATTAGTGCCATGACCCTTCAGTGCATGAAACAGCATGTCACTGAAACACTCCGTAGAAGGATAGTGTCAACAACCACTATCATGTTAGATAATTTAGCTAGAGTGCCCGGTAGTACGTTCCAACTTGTTCTTGAAACGTCATGACTAGGCCAACGCCACACCCTTTACAGAGCTGCTAATACATATCCTTGTTCTGCTTCTTTGTTGCAAGCTTGGAATCATAACATTTATGGGGTTCATGTAACAGGAGGAGAGCCATTCTTGTGCTCTTCAGATGCCACTTGTTCTTTGCCCAAAAGCTTTCAGAAAATAAGTAATGGACTCCTGAACACTTTTATTTTTGCTTGAGTAAGAAGGGTCCCATGCCCCTAAATCAAGAACCTGAAACCAGTCCCCCACTTTCTTGTTAAGAAATGTGAGAGTCATCCTACTATTATAGATGGAATCAGTGTGTCATTTTATTCCTCCTTCTAAGAACTCACTTTCCTAAGTCTGCTGTCTCAGGATCCTCCCAAATTCGGATTTAACCAGAAAAAAAAGCAATATAACAATTAAACGGAGCAGAAAGCATCAATATATTAGAAATCAGACCCAATTCAACGTGAAAGGCCTGCCTTCGTCAAAAGCACACTTGTCTACTAGTAGAACACCACCAGATCCAGTCTCACCTCTCCCAGCCTTATCTAAATAAAGCCAGTAGTATGTTCTTGCTGCTAAACATCACTGCATCTGAAATGTGTCCATCATAAAGTGGCTGTGTTAGGATGATAACAGCCAGCCGTGAACTTAATTTTGCTTTAATGAGCCTTGTGCAAGGCACTGCCCGAGTCTACAGAAAGGACCCGAACCACCTTCTTTACTTGCCGTTTCACCATTTTAAAAGGAGGTTTTATATTAGAACAGAAAATGACCAAGCCCAGTCCATGTGCCAGATACGATCCATAGAACTTTTTCTAACACACACACACACACACACACACACACACACACACAACATCAGCAGGCTTTTACTGAGCCATGCTTCAAGAGGAATGAATGTTTGTTTGAAAAGGATTTGAAGATTCCTATAGCCAAAGTCTAGAGGGAAAACACCTTCCAGGTTTTGGAGAACTACAGCTCCCATCAGTCCTCTCCAGCGTAATCAGATGGCAAGGGATAATGGGATTTGCCAGTTGTCTGAAGAGCCACACAAACTGCTCACCCTGGGGGAGATCGCTGCCGGGTGCCACTCTCCCGGGCAACCCCGTGTCCCATCCTTCCTTCTAAGGACATCCTCCTCAGAGCAAGATATTCCGCCTGTGTGTTTGTGTGTGTGTTTACTCTTGGCCTCCAAAATGTGGCCACTTTTCCCAACACCCCGCCTCCTCAAGACACTGGTCTCATGACTTTAACAGCACCTTGACAGGTAAGAATTAAAAAAAATAGCAGCTGGTTGCAAAAGTTATCCCGCCACAGAAAACCTCCGTCTGTTTTTGCTTCATTTGTTTGTTTTGTTTTGTGCTTTTTTTGAAGATTGAGAGCAAGTTGAGGGAGGTGCTTCAGGTTAGTTCAGCCAGCTGTCAGATCAGCCTTACAAAGACCCATAGAAGTTTTATTTGGTACTTGGAAAAGTCTCTCTCTCTCTCTCTCTCTCTCTCTCTCTCTCTCTCTCTCTCTCTCTCTCTCTCTCTCTCTCTCTCTCTCTCTCTCTCTCAATTTTCTGGGTGTTTGGCAACTAGCCAGCCAAATGTCCATTCAGCTCTGCACTCCAAAGTTTGCAAAGTTACCTTTTAAAAACACTACCTCCCAGAAACATATGAAAAAAGTAACTTGCCCCTTCTGGTTCTATGTTTCCAGTGTCCCATTTGCCCATCCCCCATCTGTTCTTTAAGAGTCTCCCAATGAATGCCTCTGGCAAAAAAAAAAAAAAAAACTTGCTTGTCTCCAGTCTAAACAGTGTGTGGGCGAAAGGGGCGGGACTGCCACCCAAGTAGGCGGATTATTTATCCATTAGTGTCTCAGAGAGATAAATTGTGGGCCAGGAACTCAATACATGTCTTGGGGGAAGGTGAAAAACCAGGAGCCCAGAGATAAACAGAGCAGTAATAGAGCACTCTTCGGCCATCTCCAGCTGGAATCCATCCTTGTAAAAATTGTTCGCTGGTACATAGCCTTTTGCTGTTTTTAGATCCTTGGCGTAACTCCATCGTTTTAACTGCCTGCCTCCATTTTCACCTGCTGTGGTGGATACTCAGCTCAGAGACTTCTGTTCTGCTGCTTCAGAGTAGCAGGAATGAGGGGGGAAATCTGTGCATTTTTTTCCTTTCTATCATAAATTCCATCCAGAATGGAAAGAATTTTGTAGTGTCAGGAAGATGCTTCACACGCAAACCAAAACGAGCTCCTCTCCAATTTACGCCAGGCATACTTCAGAACTACAATTTCCAACATGATTGGTACTAGGTTGTCTATTATGCTTGTCAGACATAAAGATAAGAAAAGCAAAAGTAGGCACCCTAATTCGGCCGAGAACACAAAGACCTGAAATTGCGAGGCAAATAAATTGAAACCCCAAATGGGCAAATCTGTCCAGTTCAGATTCCCCCAAGTTGGAAACCTGTCGATTTCAGATTGACCCCAATTTGAATTTTTTAAACATCTCTCCTAAACACTGGAACATGTGCAATTTTGAGTGTGACAATTGATCAAAAATAAGCAAAACCAATTTTGTCATGCTTTTCTATTACAGAAATTCCTGGTCATGGCAGTTTTTTGGTTTTGTTTTTTGTTGTTTGCTTGCTTCCTTTAATTACTGCTCTTGATTATCACCTTTTGCATATGTATTGTCAAAAAGATCTTACTCTGAATTGTTGAAGTTCTTTCTCTCTCCAAGTGAACAGGTGATAAATTCCACCTCAAACCTAAGGCAAGCTTTCCCTTGATGACAGTGTGGTTTTTAAATGGACGGTTGTTCCTTGCTGCTTTGAATATGTTTTGGTGCCGTTAATGCTTTCTTTTCATATTGTATCTTTTTTATATCCCTTTGGATTTGTATATTCGCCTCTGTTAGTGTTAAATATTATCCTTAAACATGTACAGGGATTCCAAACTTGCTATCTAGTCCAACTTGAGAAACACTGGTGACTCTACTCAGCTTCAACTTGGTTATTTATTTACTTACTTACTTACTTACTTACTTACTTACTTACTTACTTACTTACTTACTTACTTACTTACTTACTTACGTATTTGCTTTAAATAAACTCAGGCTTGACTCACCACTTGGAACCATTTTTCTGAGTCACATATTTGAGTGCTTAGCACTTTAATGGTGATTGGCCGGTCTCCATTAAGCTGTAGTTATTAATTTTATCTATTTTGAATATTTTTTTACCTCACCTTTTTTCTTGGAAAAGGACTCAAGGTGGCTTACGATAATGAGGGACAATATACAGCCCAGAACATTTAAGACATAATATATTGCACCAAATATTCTACTTCAATGCATGTCACTGAGCCAACGTCAGTACTGGAGCACTTATTCAAAAGGATGTTTGCTTCCATTGAAATCTGCATACACCAAAATACAGGATACTTTTTTTAAAAGGAGAGATTCAAAAGAGGAAGAGCTAGTGACAGGGAGGGAGCCTTCACTTGCCTTTAAAGAAGCAGCCATGATAGATTCCTTTCACGAGGGTGAAGGACCCTCCTTCGTCTTCTTTCTTGGCATCTCAGGATAAGGAGGAGAAGACCAATGAGCCCTTGCTGAGGATGCAGGGGTCCCAGCACTTGTAAGAGGGCATATCAAGGAGACAGAGCATAAGCAATCGGTTGGGGGCAGGTGGTTTAGTTGGTGGGCAATGCACCCCCTCTTACTGGAACAGTGGCAGCAACGATTCTCAGAGACAGTAGGCTGGGCTTCCCATCCCAGAGCTCTACTCACTGCACCAGCCTCCCTCAGAGGCAGCAGCCAGCTTCTGGAACGGAAGCCCAGCCTTCTGCCTCTGGGGATAGTGGCTGTTTGCAGGAGCAGGTAGGTAGGCCCAGCGGGGATAGGGGTGGGGAAGCAAGAGCAGCAGGGGGCGGGGCAAAAGGACTTGGGACTTGCGAGCTCCAAGACTCTGACTTGGACTTGGGTCTCTGACAGAAAGACTTGTTGTCAACTTCCCTGCCATTTAATGATATAAGACACCACTATAAGGAGAAAGGTGGGATTGAAATGTTTTAAATAAATAAAACTACAAAGGCATGTTGGCTGTTTGTGAATGAACCAGATGTATTATCAGGGGCTTACTTCTGTCCAAACGTGCGTAGGAGTCCAGCGTAAATGAAGGAATAGAAGCATTTACTGCCTGCTGTTACAGCTCAGTTGTCACATAACTTGAAGTGTTTGATCACAACACACACTGCCCTCTTAAATCCTGGCTGCTACTGATAAATAATTGGACAGGAGAGGATTCTGTTAAAGATCAGACATTTGCAGACTGTACATGCATCCAGAATATATTTGCCATCAGAACTGATAGAGAGGGATCACTGCAGTGTACGAACAGCTTGACGGCCACCTGGTATGCTGATATATGGGTACAAAATAGCCCTAGGACTCACCAGCCTCCTTGAGGGATAGAAACTTGGTAGTACCCTGAAGGTGGTCACAGGATCTACTTTGTGAGGCACATAATCCATTGCCTAACAGATGGAACAATGACCATCTGGGCCCTCAAACATCTTTCTTCTCCTTATGGATATTTCTGGTTTGCCCTTCTACTTCAAGAACTCAGAACTCGGTTTTTTGTAATGGAGTTTTTCCCCAAGAAAAAACAAAGAAATAAAGCAACAGAAGGCTGTTCTTCAGCTTAAGGCGCTTTTACACGACATCTAAAATCCGGTGGCAACTTAAATTCGGACCAGACATCGTGGGGGATTGTCGCTCTTCCTGTGTTCCAACCCCTCCGCACTCTATTGTTCCTGTCTGCGAGAGGGGAGGGAGAAAAAAAGGGAATGGAAAATGCAGGCTCACCTCCGTCTGCCGGTTGAAGCAGCCCCGTAGTGATTCCTGTCTCTTCAAGGGGTGGCGGGGACAAAAAAACAAACAGAAGGCGAGGGAGCCCGGCATTCACAGCTTTACAATCTGCATCGAAAGATTTTTTACCTCCTGGAGGCCAGGTACTTGAAAAGTGCGCTGGGACACACTTAGGTGGGCGTGGTCGTACTTAATTTTTCTTAAAGTCTGGAGCTGGTGGGAAAACATTTTTAAGCTCTGGATCTGGGAGCCCTTTGCCTTGGATTTTAGGGGTCGTGTAAAAGCACCCTTAGTGGATACCCCAGTCGGCAATGCAGAGAGGAAAGAGGTGCTTCGGAGAAGAAAAGGAGAGAGGAGGTGGAGAGAAGATCTAAGAAGGAATGTCTGGAGCATAAACCTGCCCATTTCTTCTTTTCCAGAAATGGCAACAGGAATGGATCTAAAAGTGTCAGCAAAGAGAGATAAACCAGCACCTAGCAACCAAAAGCATCCCACATGCTTGGATGCAACTAAATACAACTTTTCAGAGACGTGTGTGTGTGTGTTGCGTCATTACAGTTGTGACTGACTCTTCATGACCCCATGTCCATGGAGTTTTCTTGGCAGAAATACTGGAGTGGTTTGCCAGTTCCTACTCCAGGCGCCTACAGCACCTGGTATTCCCTGGTGGTCTCCCATCCAAGTACTAACCAGGGCCAACCCTGCTTAACTTCCAAAATCAGGCAAGATCGTACATAGGGACAATTGTTGTAATAATGACGGCAACCCCACTCCAAGAAAATGGCAAAAAAACCACAGATCTCCAAAGTAAGATCCAAGAAATCTGGGGGGATATTAAGGCTGGATTAGATGAAACATCAAGAGAGGACTCTTACTTGCTCAGGATAAAATAAAACTAAGGTGGAAACATTATACTGAAGATCCATATAGAACAGATGTAGGTCCCTTTTAAGAAGAATTCTGTGAGGAAGATTTTCACTTTTAGAAAGCGAAATGAATGCTGCTCTCAAACCACTTGGAAATATTAAATGACCAAGAATAGATGGGATACCAAAGAGCTATTTAAGGCCACCAAGACAGAATCTGTCACAGTCTAGATATGGAAAGCAGAACAATGGCACAGAGATTGCAAATGTTCAATATATAGCTCAATACCAAAGAAAAGAGATGTCGAAGGCTGCAGTAAATTCAGGAACATCTCATGAATTTCTCATGCTCAAGGTTTTAGAAATGTTTTCTGCATGTGGAATGATAAGTCCTAGAAGTCTCAGCCTGAAGTAGAAATAGAAGAGGTGGGAAGATCATATTGCAAATATACATGAACTATGCGGGGCTTGACAAAGTACATGAGCATATCAAAAAGTTTCAGAAGAACATTAGTTTGTGCTTTGTAGATTACAGCCAAGTCTATGACCCTCTCTTTCATTTTTATGCAGAACATTGTTATGGAACATTAGTTTAAGTGTACAGTAAATGAAGGAAGAATGAAAAGTCAGTGCAAGCAATAGCAAGGAATTTAAAGTAGTGGAGGACCATTCATTTTATTGGCAGAAAATGGCAATGACTTGAAACAATTTCTGAGAAAACTTAAGAAATCCAAAAGCAAGATTACGGCTGAACACTGAGATGATTAAAAAAAACGGCTTCCAAAAATTCTGTATAACTTCAATGTAGATGGTAAAGAAAGGATACTTCTTAAAGATTTTCTGTATTTTTGGTTCAGTCATCAGTCCAAATCAACTGCATAGATAAGAAGTCAGAAGAAGATGGAGAACTGGAGGAAAAGCAAATAAGGAACGAAAAAGATCATGGAGAAGATGTGTCATAGAATCATAGAATCATAGAGTTGGAAGAGACCTCAACGGCCATCTAGTCCAACCACCAGCCATGCAGGAACCCCCATCACAGGATGCCCGACAGATGGCCATCCAAGACCAAGACCAAGACCACCCATGCTGTGGCATTCCAGACAACCATGTACATACTGCATATGTGTGTGGTATGCCAGTTGCACGGTGGCTCAGAGGAAATCACTCCAGCGGGTTATCAATATGGCACAGAAGATCATCGGATGCCCACTCCTCACATTGGAGGAATTACACAGCTCCTGCTGTCTTAAGAAAGCTCAGAATATTGTAGGAGATATTTCTCATCCTGGTCACTCTCTATTTGTACCACTACCATCAGGCAGAAGGTATAGATCTATTAGAACAAGGACGGAAAGATTCAAAAATAGTTTTTACCCAATAGCATTATCCATGCTAAATTCTGTTAAAAATTAAGTTGACGGGTAATATTGGTGTTGAATGTGTTACATATATATCGTAGGGGTGTATGGCTGTTGTTGTTTTTTAAATTGTAGTTTTTATGGATTGTGTAGGAATGTTGCTAGGTGAAAGAGTGTAGGGATGTGGGTGTGTTTGGTTTTTATGTCAGTTTTAAATGAGTGTAAGTGATGTTTTGGCATGTGAATGTTGGAGTATGTGTATGGATGGTTTGTTTTTAAATTGTAGATATTACGTCTTGGATTTTTATGCTGGGTTGTGTGAATGACTGACTGGATGGCACTTTTAATCTCGTTGTATTTATACAATGACAATAAATTGCATTCCTATTCCTATTCCTATTCCTATTCCTAGATGTGAAAGCAGGACAATAAAGTTGACTGGGTGGTGGGTGGGTTAGGGGATGTTCATTTTAAATAAATGAAATGTGGTGTTGGAGGAGAGAGCTTTAAGCATTCCATGGAAGAAAGAGAAAGACATGAGTTTTGGATCAAATTGACCCTGATTGTCCACTATAAGCTAAAACTGCTAAATTAAAGTTAGTGTATGCTGGACACATCAACATGAGAAGACAAGTTTTGCTGGGAGGGGGGAACAACAATGGTAGGAAAAATGACAGCAGTCATAAATGAGGAAAACTGAATATGGGATGGACTGATTCATTAAAGGAAGCCATGTTAAAGGACAGCGGTAGGACATTCAGAGAGTCATTAGTTCATAAGGTTGCCATCAAGTCAGAAATGACATGATAACCCACAGCAGTGACAGCTCACAGACTTCCACATCAGAATCCATAAACCTTCATATCTCCAGTTCTCGTCTCATATCATATAAAGAAACAGACTCTATCAATGGTCATTAACCTGCTTCCATACTTTTAACTGGGGAGGGGGATGACCATGGGAAATGTTCAGCTCTGGAAATTAGGAGTTAAAGCCACATCTCATTAGAGAAACAAACATTATCCCTCAGCAGGGTTTGATTGCACTTAGAGTTCCAGAGGGTTTCCTGCATTCCAGCTTTAAACGAAACCATAAACAGTGTCTAAATCAGCATCCCCCCCCCACTGCAAATCATCAAATGTAAACCGAAGCCAAATAGAATTAAGAGGGAAGTTTAAAGTCCTAGTAAGGAACTTTCCCATTAATATTTACTTGTGTGCAGAGCTCCAGGGGCGGTAGCTGCCAGGGTGGTTTAACAAGATGCCAGAAGGGTGCCTTGCTGTGCGAGACTGCTATCTTTGTGGTACATTCGGCAGATTGTGTGTCCCATGGGTATGACGACCAAAAGAACACACTAAAGCCATTCCTAAGTGGAGTGGATCTTCAAACAGGGTCCTGTCCAAAAGTGACACCCACTGACAATCTCCACAAAGAATTTCCTTTTTTCAACTATAATTAATTCCCCATCACTCTCCCACAGCCAACATGGTCACGGACTGGTTTGGCTGGCTAGAGGCTTCTGTAAGTTATAGTCTGTTTAATATCTATATGAGGCCACTGGCTGAGGTCATCAGGAGATTTGGAGTCTGCTGTCATCAGTACGCTGATGACACACAACTCTATCTCTCCTTTTCTACCTCTGCAGATGAGGCTGTACAGACCCCCAACTTGTGCCTGGATGCGGCCATGGAATGGACCAGGACCACCAGACTCAAACGCAACCTGGAGAAGACCGAGGTCATGTTCTTTGGGGCTCCTTTTTCTGGACGTGGAGGCCCTCTCCCCAGTTTGGAGAGGGAGAGGGTGTGGTCCTGGACTCGGCTCTATCCATGGATGCCCAGGTGGCCGCCATTTCAAGGACCTCCTTCTTCCACCTTCCTGCAGGTGAGGCTGTGGTTAAAGGTATCAGAGTAGGAGCAGGCAAAACAGACAACAAGCAGCATTGTGCTCGAGGTAATTAAACAAACAACACACAATAAAGTAGCATACCTAGTTTGGATATTTAGATGTTGGATCAGGATAAGAAGGAAGCATTGGTAGCGTAATTTAGAGATGACCTTGGATAAAGGATAAATCCCCATTTTCTAGTGCCACAAACAACTCATTCTACCCAGGAAACAACACACCTATTGATAACCGTGGCAGTGAACATGCAAAAAGATCCTACCATCAATACACTCCACAAGCTTTCATCTAAGTGCTTGCTTGATCATAAGGACATGGTTGGAGGTGAAGAGAAATGAACCATGGTAGATTAATTTCTGAGAAAAAGACGGGCAGAACCGGACTTGGCTCTTTATGAACTGCATTTTGGGCATCTGGACATCACACCTTTGAGGAGAAGGGGACTAATATTTTTATTTTACTGCTGCTCCTGGGTCATGGAATGCTGTTCCTCAAAAGGTAAGGCTGCCTCACTCCCTTTCATCCTTCTGCCAACAGCTGAAGACCCACCTTCACCGGTAGGCTTTTGACAATCATGAGTGAATCCTTGAATGCCATTTTTAGTTAAGATATGAATGAATGAATGAATGGATGGATGGATGGATGGATGAATGAATGAATGAATGAATGAATGAATGAATGAATTATCGAAGGCTTTCACAGCTGGGATCTGATAGCTGTTGAGTTTTTCAGGCTGTTTGGCCATGTTCCAGAACACGGCCAAACAGCCTGAAAAACGCACAACAGCTAACAATAAATGAATGCTTTATTACAGTGAATGACCAGTATCCAAAATGCATGTTCACAAATAATGCTGCTTAAAACAAGGCAAGAAGGAACAGCGGAGGGAGGGTACCATAAAAATTGAGCCATAGTAAACTGTAACTGCTTGAACATTTGTTAAAGCACTTTGTGCACAAATTGCCACTGCACAAAATTTAGCTGCATAGGACAGCATATATAAAGTAACATGTTATATACTGTATATACTCGAATATAAGCCTAGTTTTTCAGCCCTAATTTTGGGCTGAAAAAAGGGGTCCTCGGCTTATATTCGGGTCAATACTTTTTGCCACTGAGGCAAGTTTGGGTCGGTGGCTAAAAGTCATTTTAAACATTGTGCGCCACTTCTCCTGACCCCCCAATGTTTAAAATGACTTTTTAAAAAGTCATTTTAAAACAATGTTTAAAATGACATTTAGCCACCAACTCAAGCACTTGCCTCGGTGGCTAAAAGTCATTTTAAACATCACACACACACCCAGCTCACAAAGGAGGAGTTGCCAGGCCCTGCTGCATTTCCCACCCTAGGCTTATACTTGAGTCAATAAATTTTCCCAGTTTTTTGGATTTAAATTAGGGGCCCCGACTTATACTCGGGTCAACTTATATTCGAGTATATACGGTATTTTGCCCTGACAGCAGAAGGCAGGTGTAAAATGCCTCTGGAAATCCAGGGAATTTTTTAAGTATAGAACAGTACATGTTCCCCTAATTCCGTGATATAAGGGGCAGTGCAGAAATACATTTGCCAACATTTTAATTCCATCCGAGCCACAGAGGCACTTATGTTGAGGGTAAGGGATCTTTTGAAGCGTTCCTTCTTGTATTGGTGATAGCAGAGCATTCATATGAGCAAGTGTGACTGTGTTGTTTCTTTGTTAAACAAGCAAAGAAATAGTTAGCAGGTTTAAAGGGGATCAATGCGGGATCGATTGATATACTATTAGAGGTAGCCCCCAGATCGTGGTGTCTCTCTACCTCCAGACTACGTTGTTTAAGGATTTGTTTAGCTGTCTCATAGCCCACCTGTGTAAGGCAATCCACTAAGAGACCATAAGTTTTAATTTTAAGAGGTAAGGCTGCCTTCCATACTGAGTGGTAATTGTCTAACAATAGCAAAGAAGTTGGACTTCTTGAGGTGGGGGTGGGGATTAATTTCTGCCAAAAGTTTAAAATGGTTCCTCTGACCTTAAACTCTCAGTGTCTGAGTCTGACTCTGGCAGGGACCTGACACCTGTCCAAGTCATTAATGAAAATGTTGAAGAGCACCAGACTCAGAACTAAGCCTTAGGGTACTCCACATGTTACCACCTCCCACTTAGAGAAGCTATTAATCATCACCCTCTGAGGACATTCTGTAGCCAGCTGTGTATTCACCTTACCCATGATTATTCAGCCCACACCTAGTGAGCTTTCTAATTAGGATTTCATAGGGACCTTTGTCAAAAGCGTTTCTGAAGTCAAGATATATTACATCTCCAGCATTCCCTCTGTCTACCACGGAGGTTTTAGCTGATGAAAAAAAATCAGATCATGTTAGCCTGGCTGGATTTGTTCTTGACAAATCCGTGTTAGCTTCTAGTTAGTACTGCTTTGTTTCCTAGGTCCTTGCATAGCGACTGCTTAATTGTGCCAAGATTTTTCCTGGAATTGATACCAGGCTGACTGGCTTATAGTTCCCAGGTTTGCCCTTTTTGAAAATAGGGACTACTGTATATTATCACTCCTTCAATCATCTGACACCTCTCGCATTTCCCATAATTTCAAGAAAATAATGGACAGCAATTATGAGAGTTCTCTCAGATGCAGTTCGTTCTGTCCGGGAGATTTGAACTCATTCAAGGTGGCAAGGCATTTCTTGGCTTGATTTGCTTATGATACGTCCACAAGGTGTAACAAGGCTGTGTGGCCGTTAGTAGGATTCATTGTGGTGGTGGTGGTGGGTATATGAGGGAGGCTTAGCTTATCTCATTGTACACATGTTGTACTTTGACAATAAATTATTATTATTATTATTATTATTATTATTATTATTATTATTATTATTATTATTATTATTATTATTATTATTATTATTATTATTATTATTATTATTATTATTATTATTATTAACCACACAGCTATCTATGCTGGATTTTGTATTACCAATCACTAGTCGAACGCTTCCCAAGCGTTTAAGACTCAGTGATGTATCGGCGAATTATGCGAGCAGATCCCAGTAAGGCGGCTTTCTGCATCTGACTGATGGTGACTTTGTCAACTCCAATTTCTTCTAAATACATGCTTAGCTCTTTAGGCATCACACCCAGCATGCCTATTACCACTGGGACCACCTGTACTGGTTTATGCAGTGGTTATTATCATCATCATCATCATCATCATCATCATCATCATCATCATCATCATCATCATCATCATCATCATCATCATCATCAGTTGTCAGCCCTTCCACTTGCACTTCACTTATGTCTGGAGCTTCATAGTCTGTCTTATGGGAAAAGGCTGAGCTACAGTTCAATAGGAATTGAGTACCTCTGTCTTTTCTTTGCCATCTGTTACCATTTTTCCATTGAGGATCAATGATACTATTTCTTTGTCTTTTGTTTCCACATAGCTGAATACTGTTTTTTAAATTGTTTTTAGTGCCTTTAGCTAATCTCAGCTCATTCTCTGCTTTTGCTGTCCCAATGCCACCCCTGTGTCTACCTTGCTATTTGTCTGTACCCTTCCTTGTTGGCCTGGCCTTCTTTTCATTTCCTGAACCTGTTTTTTGTTGTTGTTGATTTCTGGTCCTCCCTGAGCTTTTTTTTTTATGAAGCCATGTTGGCCTTTATTGTTGCTACGCACTGTTTTTTTCTTCTTATTGGAATTGATTGTACTTCTGCTTCTAGAATTTATTTTTAAAGACAATGCAGTCTTCCAGCCTGGCATTTCTTCAGGTGAGCACACCATATGCTACCTGTAGGTGTGGTTTTGGCAGGTGGAATTCCAAGAATGGAGATCTCTGGAATTTGGAGAACAAAAAAAAAATTCTAATGGCATATCCCATGAGAAAAACAGCCTCGCTCCAAGTCAAAATGTCAAATGTATTGTGCCATTGCTGCTTTAAAGTTAGGAAGAGCAGCCCATATTTAGAGATCTTATTGTTGTTGGACATTTGAATTCTCAGGGTGAGATGCTTGTTACCCATCCGGCGCCCATTAGAACAGGAATTGGGAGGAACTCTGAGGAAGCTTCTCAGTCAAATGAGAGTGAGAACTAAAATAATTTCACACTACTATCTAAAACAAGGCATGGGATATTAAGGGGCATAGCCAGGGCTAGAGATGGGCACAACTCAAAAAATGGTGTTTCATTTGTCGTTTGTCCTTTAGGGGGTCCGTTTCGGTTCGTTTTTGTTTTTCGTGAATTTTTTGCAAAAAATTTCATTTTCGTTTCGTTACGCAATGAAACGAAAAAACATAAACAAAAATGAAAAACTGCTGTTTCATTAGCATTCATCACAGTTCAATGTATTTGCCGCAACAAAAATGAAACGCACGACAAAATTTCTGTTGTTTCGGTTCGGTTCGTTTCATTTTGGAGACAAAAATTTGTTTTCCATTTCGTTACGTAACGAAACGAAAAAACAAAAACAAAAAATTGCTCGTTTCGTGCCCATCTCTAGCCAGGGCCATAAGAGTTTTAAAGGCTACAGTCTAAGATTTTCTGTCTCTAGAGTTTCTTAACCCCTGTCTCATTAAATAGAGTCACTCTGCCTCAAATGCCATGCATTTTTCTTCCTTATGTTTCTAGAAATATTAGTTCATCTGAACTGCTTTTTGTACTCTGAGTTGGGAGGGGACCTAATGAAGAATAAACAATGATATAGTACCATGTCCAAAAAATAGAAGCTGAGGATTCCATGGTTCAGAAATAGCCATAGTATTGAGTCATAAGTTCCGGGAAGACCTTTGTCTTCCCACCACCACCTCTCATCTGTAAGACGGGTGCAAGGATCCTGGCTGATTTTTGCACAGCTTTTGTGGAGAAAGAGGGCAGGTAAAATGGTCTCCAGAGGTGCAGCCTGGTTCACCTGCAGCTGTGCATGCAACAGAGTGGTGTGGCACTCCAAAAGGGCGAAGAGGTTTCATGTGGCAGAAGGTACCATAGATTTCATCAGATCCTCCTCAAAATATCTGTCAGCTGGCAGATGTAAATATATGACTGTGTGCATGCATGGTTTTGAAACACCGGGCAGACAAAGCCTTGACTTGACTACAGTTTTATCTAGCATTTCGGAGCCTGCTATTTATTTATTAGGCTTTTGTTTGATTTTTCCAAGAGATTTGTTTTCTTTCCAAAAACTTTGCGAGGAAGGGAGGTTGGAAAATGCAGGTTGAAATTGTCCTGTGAAGTTCATTACCATGTAAGAATTTCAGTCTGGCTTTCTCTCTGCCCGAATGAGGCATACCATTGCGTCACCCTACCTGTTTACATTTCCCCCTTCTCATTTATGTGGGAGGCTGTAAACATACTGTGCATGTGTGTGTGTGAGAGAGAGAGGGAGGGGAAAATCCCTCTTACACACATACCAACATACATGTAACAGCAGCAACTGGGAATAAGACTTTATAAATAGTTTGACGCAGGCGGTACAAGCAAAAGCTTTCACAGTGGGCAAATCTTTACTAGGACTGTCCCACACGGGAAAGCTTAATCTGATCCTCAAGCAGCATGCTCCAACTCTTGTTTCCCCAACACATTTTGTGTCCTCTTTAAAATCATCATATAATCATCATCTCACAATGCTGGAAGAGACCCTATGTTCATTAAACCCTGACAGGGAGGCAGAGGGGGGAATTGAACACCCAACAACTGACAGATACCTGAACCACTAAACTATCCAAACAACAACAGGTAAGTTAAATCGACAGCTGTGATGCTTATCAAATTGTCTCCTTTGCTCTGGATCACAGTCTATGAACTAAGTTTGTTCCACCAAACTTTCTGCCATCATAAATCTGCTAGCTGCAAGGTCCCTGGTGGTGGTGGGGGATCCCTTAGTTGTGTTTAAGGATCACACAGGGTCCAGGGAGTTTTTTGAAGCCCTCGAAAGTCCTTCCCGAAATTCCCAAACAGTCCAACCTTTCATCCTTACCTTTGTTCCGGAGGAAAACCTTGGCGTTGACCGTCTCTCCCTCAAAGGAAAAAGATTCCTTCTCTGGCTTCTCTTTGCAGACGTTCACATACAGAAGCTTCCCTCGGCTCCCACGCCCTGGAGGCTGTGATCTAGCACAGCAATCGGAGGCACAATCACTTGTCCGTGCCTTGAGAAGGGGAAAGAAACAGCTCTACAACAGGAAATGCTCTTCTCTCCTGATGTGGGTCAAGGGATTTTTTTTTAATAAAACAGAGAAACAAACTCTGGGATGAAGCAGAGATGGTGTCCAGTTTCAGTGTCATGCCAAGGGGGCCACCCACAAACTTTCTAAACCACGTCACGCCTGCCCCTGTTTTACTCCATTTTAATTCCATGGCTATCCAGTGCTTGACAATCAACACTGATACCCAAGATGTACCAGCCACTGTTTTTCCTACCTTTTTTTTAAGCAAATAAATTTATTGATTAGTCCTATGACCATATCAACCAATAAAAACACAGAATATAAAATACATTGAATTACATGCAACACCATCCAATAGGGTACCCTACAATACAGATTCAGAATATACTGAAGTCATATTTGTAGATCTCCTTTGCAGGATACTCCAATTTGTTTGACGTATTGCGTTCTTAAAGCTGCAGCTTTCATTACAAACTTGGCAACTTTGCGAACAATGTACACATTAGAGCCCGAAAGAAGATAAGACAATCTGTGAATTGGGTCCCTATGGACTGTTCTTTCTAAAAAGGGGCATAGATAGTCAAGCCTGATGGATACATATAATTGGCAATCAAAGAGAATATGAGAAATATTTTCAACAGAAGGGGATCCACAAATACAAGCTCTCTCCTGATAAGGGAGGTGGTGAAAACGCCCATATTTGACCATGGAATCCAGCACTTGCCCCCAGAAAATTTCTATCATGTTTGCATGTGCTCTGATAAATTCAATTCCTTAAAAAAAAAAAGAACCTATGGTTTATGAATGTAGGATACTGGGCTTCTGTAACACAATTCCAAAATCCAGGAAATAACCCAATATTGCTGCAGAATATTGTGCCCACACAGCAGGCAGGGGGGAAAGGATGTCATACTTTAGATAGCAAAGGCAGCCCGAATGTCAGCAACACCCATGGCAGCAGTCAAGATGGTCTCCAAGAACCACTCTTCTGCTCACTACCATCAACAAAAGTGATACCATGAAAGGGAAAATTGCAGCGGCTGACTCTTTTTGTTTATCAGTTGACCCCTTCTTACTCAAACACAAAGCCATCAGCAGGACTGTTTTTCAACAAGTGTGAAAATCAAAAGGGCTTAAATTAAAAGTAAAGGATACTATGTGTGGTGTAATGGATAGGGACACTGTCACACACACATACTAAATGGGCATGTTGATTAGATGCGTACTTTCTCCAAGACTGGTCACGTGACATTTGACGAGCACTTTCCGTCCCCACTGTAGCATTTTTAATGCTCTATTCACGCATCCCCATGGGCCGAAAGTGCATCAAATTGCTGTTTTGAAAAGCTGTTTTCTCTGTCACACACACACACACACACACACACACACACACACACACACACACACACACACACGCGTGTGTGTGTGTGTGTGTGTGCGTGTGTGCGTGTGTGCATGCATGTGCGCGCGCGTGTGTGCATGCCAATCAGAAGCCTGCTTTTCCTGATGTCTGAACGTCAGAGAAGAGAGAAACTTCAGTTCATGTCTTATCTTCAGAAAGTCAGCTTGGGTCTCATGAAAGGGGCAGAAATACTCACACCAAGGGCATTATTTGATTGCTCTGCCCCACTTTCTTATGTTTACTTTACCTAGATTCTGTATAAATGTACACAAACCTGATGTGTACACCCCAGATATGAATTGGTGTAAGCAGCAGCTCCCTTTCCTCAGAAAATCCTAGGCACTGAGAATGACCCAAGATCTTCACACACTGATTTGCACTTTCCTAACCCGCAGTTCCCATGATTCTTTGCAGGGAATGTGTGGCCAAATTTAATGAGCGAAAAGCTATTGAGCATTTCACCAAGATGTTTGTTTATTTATTTATTTATTTATTTATTTATTTATTTATTTATTTATCTTATACCCCACCCATCTTCCCAGTGGGAACTCTGGGCGGCTTACAATAAAAATAAAAATACAAAAAGAAAAAAAACAGATAACAAGCAAGCACAAATCACAAGGGAAAGGAGCAAGATGGCTGAAAGGAGCAAGATTAACTTGTTGGCTGGTCAGAGTAAAAATATACTGGAGTAGCTTTGGGACTTTGCATCATGTTTTGGTGCCTTAGTCCACTGAGTCACCATGCCAGGGAAGTAGCTGTCAAGAGAACATTTTAGCCTTGTTCTCGGACCATCATCAGCTACTTTCAAGTAGGGGTGTGTGTGTTAAAGCTTGAGATATTAAGCTGCATATGAAAATCACTTCAAAGTCATAGACCTGATGATGTTTCAAGATCTCAAACCTAAATGCCAAGATGAAACTTTTTATTAAAAAGCAAAGAGGGATGGAACCAAATGGTTTCATTTGAAAATTAGACATTCTCCTCCTGCCCATTGCATCCATGACGTCTGATTCCCCCATTCTTAAAAATGTGCCTGGTTCCACTACGTTGCCACAACAGCTGCACAGCCCACTCTCCAAGACTTCAGGATCAGAAGTTGAGATCAGTGGGTAGGCTCTTGTGGTGTCACAGAGCTGGGGAAGGAAGGATCTGGAAAGAGTCAAGCTGCACCTGTTTTCCAAAGGATGATACGGTCATCCTCCCTGTCCTTCAAACACCAGCGTGGTATAGTAGCCAGCGCCTTAGCTTTGGGAGATGATCATTGAAGATTGTGGCTCAAACTCAACTGAGAAGCTCACTGGGCGACCTTCTAATCCACATGAATTTGTGTGAATCCAAAATGCCGGTGTATTGTTTGAAGCTTAATTTCAGCTAGGGTTAATGGGAACAGTTTCCCACCCTGGAACTTCTACTGAACCTTGCTAAAGGAAATACTGTATTTTGGAGACCATGGCTCATCCATATAAGTAGACTTCAGCTTCTGCGTCAGCTGCACGCACAACCAAATTTCACAATCATGCATGCAAAAGTGTCTCTAGTTTTTACATGTTCTCAGGGACAGCTCTGAAACAGTAGGCAACTTTGCACCAGCTGCTCCAGATGAACCTTGAGGTCTTCAGGGAAAGGCATTAAAGACATCAAATTAGGCTGGGAAAGGCAGAATCCAAGAGGTTCCTTAAGGACACCAACTTAATTCCTGCTAGAGACCCAGATCTCCCTAAAAGCATCGACCATGATATATGCAGTTTTTAAAAAATAACTATTTACTTTCCAAGTTCTCAGAAATAGCCAAAATATTTTTAGTTGCTTCCTTTTTTTAAGATAAAAATCACAACCCCACACATTGCAATACTGTAAACAATGGGCCTGTGATGCAGATCTTTTTTCCTCTCATCCATCTCCTAATTATCTCAGCATCAGCCACTGAGCACAATAAAATGAAACAAGGCACGTAGGGGGCCAGCGTTTGAACCAGCTAGTCTGCAGAGGCCTCAACTTTTGAGTCCTAAAATTCTTGTTCTAATTTAAGACGTTATTTCACAAGACACAAACAGCCTTCCCAATCGGCCGCAATTCTAATGTAATGACAGCGTGTCGTTCTTACTGGGAAAAGGAAATTAAGTGCAAGGAACTAGTCACTTTTTAGCTGCTTCTGTGCTTGGGAAGGAGAGGTGTAAAAACCACGTGTTATATTGCCCTCAATCTAATGAAAAAGCCCAGATCCAGTTGAAAGTGCTGCCTGGCCTGATGTCACCCAGCAAGCTTCATCACCCAATGATGTTTTTGTTTGTTTGTTTGTTTTGAACCTGCGATGTGCAAATTAGGGATGGGCATGAAATGAAATAATTGCATTCCATTTCATTCCCTTTCTCCCCCCCCCCCACGGCATTTCCTTTCATTTTGTTTCATACAATTTTTTTTCAAAAAATAATAATACAAAATGAATTTTTTACAAAACCAAAGGGGGTCCTGGAAAGCCCCCTCCTGAGCAGCCTACCCCCTCCTCCTGCTCCGGGGCCCCTATTTACCCTCCTGGGGTACATTGTTTAATTTGTAGTTGATTATATTATATAAGGGTAAATGTTCCCATGCCAGAACTAGCCAGCTATCTGATACAAAATAATTGTTTTATACAGCTCCCTAGAAAACACAAACACCCATCCTTAGATACAATCAAATGTCTTCTCTAGCAACCTATCTCTTTTGCACATTGCCTTGCCAGCTCTTCTTTTTATAGGTAAAAGTTCACACACACACACACACACACACACCACATGCGTGCTAGTCATGTCTGACTCTAGGGGCGGCGCTCATCTCCGCATTCAAGCCAAAGAGCCAGTGTTGTGCAACTCCGTGGCCATGTGGACTTGCACGACATGGAGCACTGTTTTACCTTCCCGCTTTTTACGGTGGTACCTATTCATCTACTTGCATTTTACATGCTTTCGAACTGCTAGGTTGGCAGGAGCTGGGGTGATCAGCGGAAGCTCACTCCGCTGTGTGGCACCCAGGATTCGTACTGCCGAGCTGCTGTCTTTATAGCTGACCGTTTCAGTGCTGTAGTCCACCCAGCCACCACACCTTTTTTATAAGGCCTTCTGACAAATCTTGATTGGTTCCAGAGATGGGGATGAATTCAACAAATGGCAAATTATTGTGATTTGTGAATCATTGGGACTGATGGATTGATAACTCAAGGAATTCATGAATTACCAGTGACGAATTGACAAATTATTTCATCTCATTTGCTACCCTCCAACCATGGGGTATCTGGGTGCTCATCTCCATTTTCAAGGCAAAGAGCCAGTGTTGTGCAAGTCTGTGGCCATGTGACCAGCATGGCTGTATGGAGTACTGGTTACCTTCTATTTATCTACTTGCATTTACATGCTTTCAAACTGCTAGGTTGGCAGGAGCTGGGGTTATCAGAGGAAGCTCACTCCGCTGTATGGCACCCAGGATTCGAGCTGCCGAGCTGCCATCTTTGTTGCCAACCGTTTCAGTGCTATAGTCCACTGAGCCACCATGCCTTTTTTATAAGGCCTCCTGACAAATCTTGAGATGGGGTTCTAGAGATGGGGATGAATTCAACAAATGGCGAATTATTGTGATTTGTGATTCATTGGGACTGATGGATTGATAACTCGGGCAATTGATGAATTAGCAGTGACGTATTGACAAATCATTTCATCTCATTTGCTACCCTCCAAACATGGGATCTCTGGGTGCCTTGAGGGGCATTTAGGTCCTGGTGAATTAATGAATGAAAAATGAGATTCTGTTTGTGATGAATATGAATCCATTGTGACAAATCGGCCAAATTTGTCTTTAAAAAATTGATTGATTTTCAATTCACCCCCCCTGCCCCAATTGGTTCTCCTCCTGGTTTTTCTTTTCATCCAATCCACTGTTTATGTTGTCACCAGGTAAACGTAATGATCACAGTCAGAACTTACCCCAGGACAAAGCCAGTGTACGGGCAGTAGTTACAATGTTGAAAGGCTGGCTGGAGTCTTCCATGACAGCATCTTGAAAAGCAGGAGCCAGTACTGTTCTCCACACTTAGCTGTGTTCCCTTCCCTTGAGATCACTGAATTGAGAAGACGAGTCTCCATGTCAAGGGAGCTTTCATCTCTAGCCCAACACATAAATGATGTTTACATGGTTCACAGCCATCAACAGCAGAGTTGGCGTCTTCCGCAAGACAGGCAGTAAATTTTCCAAAGAAGAAACAGAAGGAAAGAGTGAAGGAAGCTCCGGCTTCCCAATACAAATGCACTGTCTGTTGAATTTCTGTCTGCCATACACTTCTTAAAGGGGAAATAGTCTGAGCTTGGAGGTACACAGAATGGGTTTTTAAAATAATACAGTTATTGCTTTATTCATTACTTTTCATCTGACAGGTTGTGATCACTGTTATTGCCTCCTGGCTCACACAAGCCATTTCGCGTCCTCCGGCTTATTAATGTGCCATATCGTCTTCCCAATATTTGCCATGGAAATATTGCAAAATGCTTCCTGCTGCCCATTTCTGATACTACACTCTGGAAATATTTATGAAAATGCAAAGCCAACAGACACCTAAAATGAATAGACATCTAATTTGATCACTGTAAGCAGGTTCAGCCCTCGTTAGTACTTGGATGGGAGACCACCAGGGAATACCAGGTGTTGTAGGCACCTGGAATAGGAACTGGCAAACCACTCCAGTATCCCTGCCAAGAAAACTCCATGGACATGGGGTCATGAAGAGTCAGTCATGACTGTAACCACACACACACACACACACACACACACACACACACAGAGCATCACATCAGCCAGAACCTGTAAATAATTCCTTCCTTCCTTCCTTCCTTCCTTCCTTCCTTCCTTCCTTCCTTCCTTCCTTCCTTCCTTCCTTCCTTCCTTCCTTCCTTTTGGATGGCAGTTTTAAAAAGGGAAGGAGAGAGAAAAGAAAGGGAAATTACACCTGATTATTATTATCCGGACTTGGCCAACATGAGGAATTAGATTGGAAAACTTATTTCTGTAATTAATTCCTGGAGAGTGTGGAGCATTGCTTGCTTTATATCATAGAATCATAGAATCACAGAAGAGTGAAATTGGAAGGGACCTATAAGACCATCAGGTTCAACCCCACACTCAATGCAGGAATACAAATCAAAGGATATCTGCCAGGTGGTTGACCAGATTTCTCTTGAAGGCTTCCAGTGTTGGAGCACTCACTACCTCTTGATGTAATTGGTTCTATTGTTGTACGGCTCTAGTTTTTCCTGATATTCAGCCGAAAACTGGGTTCTCTTAACTTGAGCCCATTGTTACGCATGTGTGCGCGCGCCCGTGTGTGTGTGTGCACGCGCGCACCCATGTGTGTGTGTGTGTGTGTGTGTGTGTGTGTGTGTGTGTGTGTGTTTGGCCCTTCAACTCAATGAGCCACGGTGGAGAGAAAGAGATCCTGCATCTTCAAGAGGCAGAAAGACAAGGACACCCCCCCTCTCTCTTCATGGCTGTCTAAAACCTGTGGGAATTTTCCCCCTTGAACAGAAAAGCACAGCAAGAGAACTAACTATAGTTTTTTTAAAAAAAAATAGAAATGCCACTGCAACAAAGCAACAAAGCATTTTTGCAAAATTCCATTATATTCCAATTTTGCTTAATTTGTGCAAAATATGGCCATATTATTTTCTCTTATCAAGACCTTCACAAAATAACTCCTCCTTTCATGGAGTGAGGAGAATAATTCTCTTGGTCCCCTCCTCACCTATGAGGAGAGAAATGAGAAGCTGCACCACTAATCCTAGTAATTTTTTTAACCTTAAATAAAAAGACAATGGCAGTCCCAAATGCAGCCCCCCCAATTTCCCTTCCAAATTTAGAACTTTGTTGATGAGGTAATAAATGTTTAATAAATAAAGGGGATTGGACAGGCTTAAAACCAGGGTACTTCAAGGACCAGATGCAGGGGAGTGGAATCAGGAGACAGATATCTAGTTTTGTGTGCTCCCAGAGGCATCTGGTGGGGCCACTGTGAGATACAAGAAGCTGGACTAGATGGGCCTTTGGCCTGATCCAGCAGGGCTCTTCTTATCTTCTTATGTTCTTATGTTCAAAAATTCCCCATATGCCCTCTAGGGGGCATTAGACTAACATTGTCAAGTTGTAATGGACCCACCAGCACCATGGAGTTCCACAAACTCTACTGTATTATATTGTATTGTATTGCTCTGTATTGTAATGTAGCCACTAGGACAGAAGATGGGTTTCCCCCCCCCCCCATATAAGTGTCCTCATTTTTATAAGAAAAAAGCGAGAGAGGCCAGTGCTGTGCTCCAAGTTCCAAGGAACCAGCGTCTGTCTCCCCATGACCTCTGGAGATTACCCACTTTAAGTTTGTTGTTTTCTCATGCAATCTGATACCATTCCTCATTTGCAGCTTCAATGTACGTGAACATCAGAGCAACCACTCTGACTTCTGTTCTGTGAAGAAGAAAGGATAGAACTCAAGTAGTGAAAAGAGAAGAGAAAAACAGCAAAATAAGAATAAAAAATAAATCAGTATATCACTAGATCAATGTATTTACAGAGTACATTTCCTTAGCCTCACGCATTGTATGGGGACGACAATGTTTAGCATTTGAAGGAGAGGAAAGGGTTAACAACAATATTCACATGTTGGTAAACTCCTAATTCTATTGATGCATATTTTAAAAAGCCCAGAATGTGCACTTTAAAATACCAACATGCCTTTAATATTGTGTGTACTTTGGGGAACTCGGTGTTCAAATGTTTTAGACAGAAATGAAAATAACTTGGGGAAATCCTGAAGGCATGAATCATTCTGGTGCAAAGGAGTGACATTTAATCAAGAAGAAGGAAAAGCGAAAGCCATATGAAACTCACAGGGAAACTTACTATGTTGCAATTTTAATGCATGTTGCTTGTCTCAGCTTTCAGGAGGAGTCCAGAAAATGACAACACAGAGATGTTATTATTATTATTATTATTATTATTATTATTATTATTATTATTATTATTATTATTATTATTATTATTATTATTATTTCAAGTCCTTTATTCCCGACTTCTGCCTATGTTATTTTGTTCTTTGTCTTTAAACATTTACAATGAAATAGTAGTTGTTAAGATACTGAAAGACTAATTCAATATGGATTTATAGCCTGGGTGGGTTGATTTATACACAGGTGTCAGAAATGTATGATCTGAACTGAATCCACAAAACTACTAACAATGAGTTTTAGGTTGATGTAATAGGCATGAAAAAATGCATGTGAAATTACTAGTACCTGATTGCTTAATGAAGGTAGAGATATGTCTGGTCAAGGATTTTTTTTCTTTCTTTTGTCACCTCTGTTTGAGAAGTTAGACACAGACAGAAAGAGAGGTATTCATTTTGTTGCCTAATGTCTATGCTGTATATAGTTTGGACTGCTGAGACTGCTGTAAATACAATGGTACATCTACTTATGAGCAGCTCTACTTACAAGCAATTCAACTTAAGAGTGGAAAACCATTGGCGTTTTAACTGCCGCCTTACACATTTTAGATGTGGTCTGCTCTACTTACATTTTTCTTTTAAAATTAAGTTTTTAATTTATTTATTCAATTTTTAAAGATACGGCCACTCTACTTACAAGTTGTTCGACTTATGAGCATGCATTCGGAATGGTTTAATCTCGTAAGTAGAGGTACTACTGTATATGGAAGTAGATTTAGAGTAAGAATCAAACAACTCTGAATCTGTCTATTATTCCTCACTGAGGACTAGTGCTGTGACAGACTGCAACCTAGCTCTGTGTTTCCCTGTATTTTCTACCTGAGCTCCGCTGTGCACACGCTGAATCTCTTACAGTAGTTAAGTCCTTAGATGAGCTTTCTTCCAAGCTAAAGATAAGCATTACCCAGCCAGCCCGGAATAAAGAAGTGAGATACTTTCTTGTTCAAAAGAACAGGGCAAAAACAAGCAAACATATCCAATAATATTTTTAAAAGAATGAGAAGAAAGAGAATGGGAGATTTAGCTTATTTTCTACATGCCAAAAAAAAAAGCCACAAGCCATCAGGTATGGGGAAGGCTCAACAAGAAGCCTCATCACAACGAAATTCAGAAAAATTGCAGAGGACGGGGTTTTTCTCTAGGGCTCTTCACAGCCTCCCCAGATGGTCACAGGAGACTGCATAGCTCCTGAGCATGATGTGCAGGAATAGGGGCAGCTATTGCAGCTGCCCGTTGCTTTCTGCTGCTCTCCTAACATCCAAAATAACATCTCTTTACCCCTCGGTCTTAGTTGAATTTTTGCCCAGTTGATCATTTCTGCTCTCAACCCTTGCCACTCCTGGCACCGTGACATTTCATGAACTCAATCCCATACCCTTCGCCCTACAATCAGATTTTGGCTGGGAAACCTCAGGGAATGAATGACAATTGACAAAGGTTCTGATCTGGCCACCCGAGCTGCATTTCAGTAGGAGTAAGAATACCAGCCTCTTTAGGGTAAAAGTTCCTGCGACAAGTATTTAAGCTTTAGGGCTTCCTCCGTCTTTTAGCACAAGGGGATGGTGGAATGTAAGGAGGAACAGCAGCAAAAAATACTCCAATGAAAAGAGAACAAAGAAAAGAGAACTCTCCCTGGGGCTCCCATCAGCTTCTCCAGGCTTGGTCGCGTTACCGCACTGGACGCCTCGTGGCACCCGTCTCTACCACTCCGGATTCGGGGATCTGAACCCAACTCCCTTTCAATCAGCCAAGAGCAAAGGGGGTTAGAGAGAAGGCCAAAGAGTTGGATTCTGTTCCGTCTCCCTGCCTCTTCTCTGGGTCAGAAATTACAAAGCAGTCAACGGCTTTGGCAGCAGGAGAGGTGAGAAAGTTCCCTTTTGTGAGCGACAGTGCATGCCCCCTTTCTCCGCTGGGACCAACTCGGCAGCTTTCTGAGTTTCGTTGTTCCTGTTCCTGCATGCAATCCCATTTTGCGTCCTTTTCCATTTATTTAAGCATTGTTTCGCCCACAGATGGTGGGTTTACATTCGAGATGAACTGTTGGATACCTCAGAGCCAGAATTTGGGTGTTCGATGACACTCTTGTCTCATTGACATGGCTTAAACTCAGTCAATGATCCATAGGGTGCCTTCTAGGTCTGCAGTTCTAAGTTTGCTGTTGTTGCTGTTGTTGGGGGGGGGTGGAGGTGGGGGGTGATCTGAGGAAGCCCTGGCACTGCTGTGTCCTGTGAGCACTCTAGGCTCTTTGTTGTACCCTGTGCTCTCTCAGAAGTGTACACATTCCTGTGCTTGCTCAGAAGTGTACACAATATTTGCACAATTTGCCTGAAGTTCATGTACATTCCTACTGAGTAGCAATTAGAGATGGGCACGAACCGAAAAAATGGCAATTCAATTTGATATGGTTCGTTTTAAGGTTCAGTTCATTTTGTTTCGTTTTCAATGAATTTTTAAAAAATATTTGTTTCATTGTTTTGTTTTGATTCATTATTCATTTTTTCTTCTCCAGTGCCAACTGTGTGGCCCCTGGGGCCGGGTCGGCACTTCTTTTAATTTTTTAAAATGTTTTCTTTATTTTAGAGCGTCGACCCGGCCACCACTGGGGCTGGGCCGGTGCTCCTTTTTATTTTGTTTTATTTTATTTGGGGGGGGTGGGGGTACAGTCCCCAGTGTTTCATTTTGTTTCGTTTCTCTTAGAGGGGGCAGTTTGTTATTCGTTTCATTATGTAACAAAATGAATAATAAATAACAAAACAAAACAAAAGTTCTTTTCGTGCCCATCTCTAGTAGCAATACATAGTGGCCCGTAGCCTGGTGTGAAATTCCTGCTGTATAACAGGAATGGTATTATCACTAACCCATATAGCTGATGACTAAAGAGTTCCATCTTGGTTTTGCATGTAACTCACATGCAATGAGATGAAATTGTGCACACCCTGAAATAAAAAAGGAAGTTTCTTTAATGATCTGCCATCTGTAACCAACGATGATGCTACTGTCGTTAAGTAGGCAGAGCTATGTGACAGGAAACTTGTCACTGCAAGGCACAATACAATCAAAAGTACTGTATGCGATCAAGATGGATCCCATTGAAAAATAAACTTTGGGCAGGTGGTTTTTGTTTGTGTGTTTGTTTTGAGATCACAAATTAATAAAGAAGCAGGGCAAAATAGACTTTTGAAGGACTGGATATGAAATGGACTCTAACTGGTCCATCCTGGGATCTTCTTTGGGGAGTTTGACCTAAAAGATATACGATTGGAATTCAACCGTTCTGAGAGCAAATGAATGGTTGAGCAAACAAGGACCCTGGTCTCATGAAGATTTTGCTGCTCTTTTTGCTGCAAAAGACTGCTAAGCAAAAGATTGTGCCTTCACTCCAAAGAGCAGTATCTTGGTACCCCAGCCGATCACGCCCCTGGAAGCACACTTTAACCGCAGCATTTTGAACCACCAGTAGGGGTTGTGTTAAAATACTTCTGTTATTGATGCACACTTTTTAACGCCTCAAATGAGGTGCAACCCCAGAAAATTCGCACCACTTAGATTCGTACCCCTTTTTCTACCACTTCCTGTAGTTCTGCCTTGGTAATCGTTTATGTTACTGAATTGGTGGCATACTGGCATGCTTTCCGCCTGCAATTACAATTGATTTTAAGAAGGAAAACTGCTACCTGGCTGCAATGCAGGTATTCGCCACAAGGGGAAAAGAGGGAAAAGATTGCGCAGTAAGCAAGTTGTGAGGGACACAGAGAAGTAAAATACTCCCCTGTCGTCGGGGCTCTAACTGCGCATCAAACATCACGTGACCGCCCCAAAAATAGTACGAATCAATTTAAGATACGCAGATAACGGTAGTGAGACCAGGGCCAAGGAGAGCAGGAAACTGTTTCAAGGAGCAGTGAGGCTTAAAAGAAGAGAATGTCTACAAAGGTGGTTTTGTTTTGTATTTTTATGATCAGACTTGATTAAAGTCCCCAGATTTCCTCAGGACGGGGATAGAAATAACTTGATATTAATTGCCCTTGATCTTAGAGAAAATGCCAAGAAGTGATAACTTCATACTAATAATAACTAATCCATTGTTACATCAGTTCTGCATTATGGCAATTCTTTCCAAAAGTTTTCCAAGTACAAAGTACCCTATTTTTGTGCCTATAATATGCCCCTATGTATAAGACAACTGTTTGCAGAGACAACGTATGGGCAGTTTCACAACCACACCATTCTCTCATCTTACTTCCATGCATAAGACAACCCTCAATGTTTAGTCTAATGATTTTAGACAAAAATATAGACATATATGGGAAAATGCAGTACTCGGGATTGGTTGACCATTCCCTTCTTCTGACGGCATCCTGGGACTCTGCAGTCCTTCTGAGTCCTAAGCAAATGGGTCATTCTTTTAAGTTGATTCGTTATCTGTACCCTACCATGACATCTTCTGTCACCGACCAGGATAGAAATGGTCATCAGCCCATCAGGACAGGGGGTGAGTCTCTCCCCTGAAGCACTAAATGCTGAAAGCTTTTAGGGGGAAAGGGAGGTGGTGCCACCCCTCTTAGCTACTCTGTGGTCAAGCCAAGGGTCCGCCACAGCGACTCCATGGCGGCTAAGTGCTAACTCTATAAAGATATGTGCTTCCCCACCCAGCCTCTTTTCTAACTATTTTTTAGGCAGGGGCACTGTAAACATCCTTTCTTCCTTTCATCTAATTGAAGCTGGCAAGGAAGGGCAGCCCATCCCTGGGAGGGGGAGCTAGAACATGCTGGATCAGAGCCTGCAGGCAAGTTTCTGTTTACAGATATTGGGGACAGCAGAGAGCTACAGAGGCAAAGCAATTTTTTAGCTGAGAGCAACAAATGAAGATTTGGACTTCAAGAACCTAGTTCCCATGGAAGGCCTCCTGACATCTTTGAGCACGTGCAGAGTAGGGCTCTGTGAATTTCCTATTCTTATGGAGTTTCTCCTAATCCCTAATCCCACATTCTCCCCACTTATGTTTTGCATCATTTTACAACATTTGGTGCTTTCTTCCCACATTGAAGTGCAAGCATCTGCTGGGCCTTTTTTTCCAAATTAGTGCATTTCCTTGCATAGTTATCACAAGTTATGCAAGGTTTTAGAGATGGGCATGAAACGAACAATTTTTCGTTTCCTTTTTTGTTTTTTCGTTTCATTACGTAACGAACCAACAAACGAATTTTGTCTCTAAAATCAAATGAAACGAACAGAAACACCGGAATTTTTGTCGTGCGTTTCGTTTCCGTTACTGCAATATGAGTGAATTGCTTAAAATCCTAAAAAAAAACCCACAAAAAATGAAATAAATGGTAACGAAATGGTAACGAAACAAACGAAAACAAAAATGATTTTTTTGCAAAAAAATTCACGAAAAACGGAAACGAACCGAAACGGACCCTCCAAACGACAAACAACAAACGAAATGCCATTTTTCTGATTCGTGCCCTTCTCTACAAGGTTTACCCAGGGGCCATCTCCAGCACTTCGCCAGCAGACCTCCTTTCCCCTCAAGCTTGGCAACGGCACCCCCTCTGCTGCCTCTGCCACTGCGTGCCAGGTGAGTGGCGAAGCAAACAGGCAGGCAGGAGCGCAGGGGCTATGGCACCCTCCTCTTCCTCGCCTTGGTGGGAGAGGTGTAGGGTGTGCATGCGCGCATGCATGCACACACACACACCTGCATGCGCACGCATGCAGGCACACACCCATGGCCCTGTTGCTGGGTAGGTGCGATGGGTGGGGGTGCAGCAGGAAGGGCGCAAAAAAAAACTTTATCCCTGGGGGTTCCAAATCCTGGCTACGGCTCTGGAGAAGAGACAGCATCTGTCACCCCGGTCAAACTGCAGAGTCTCAGAAGTGCCCCTAGAAGAATGGAATATTTCTGAGTATTCTGTGCCTACAAAATATTGGAAAGGGTCACCATGTCAGAAGTGACTTAAGAGGCACATGAAAGGAAACACTCCATCGCATTAGTTCCGGATGAATGGAAGACAGGTTTTTGGTTTTAAGGATACAGAACTAACCATTCTAAGTCTCTGAACCACCCCTGTTTCACCAGGCCTCAGAGATTTTCTTAGGAAAAAAAAGTTCACTAACTTCACATAACTTTCAGAAGCCAGGTTACACTTGTTTAAAATCTCTCTCCTGTGGTAATAACCTTGAAAAGCTAGTCCAAATGAGGCAATAATCTGGAACAGCTAGTGGTAGCTGAGTGCTGAAGTAATGGGAAAGTGCTTTGATATCACACACACACACACACACACACACACACACACACTGACACAGAAACGAAACTTCGGTCCAGCCGAACTTGCCTCCTCACCAAGAGGCTCTATTTTATAAAACGTTCTAACACAACTAATTAGCATAAATCATTACATGACTTTGTTGCACAATTAGAAAGTAACTAAATATGGTTATGAAAGGCATTACCTCAGAAAGCTGCATTAATATGCATTTTATGGTATAACTATTAATTGGTGAGACTTAGCACAATTGGTAATCCACAGGTGGTGCGATAAGAGATAGTAAATAATTGGCAAACAGCTTCGCCAATTGTCAGACCTTAGCTGGGAAAGTGATAGCAAACAATGAGTTCACCCTTTGGCTAACTTAAGAATCATGAGACAATGAGACAAGAGAGAAAGGGTGGGGGCCATTGGCTGGCACTTTCTGCTGTTGCAGTTTTACTCACAGAGTCTGTTGCCACTGGGAAGCCAGAATAAAAGATGGCTTTGATCATGTCAGCCCCATAAGCCTTCATCCCAATGTCTCCTATCCCAACACTCTCCCCCTCCTCTAAATTTTGAAAATGCAGTGAGTTGTCACTACCTATTATAGTTTTTTAGCATGCTGAATTTTTGAACATAGTAACCCTGTGTAATCACAGCCAATTGTTTTAAAATTATTTTTTAAAAATCGATGTTAACTGATGTGTTGCCTTATGTAATTTTCAATTGTGAATGGTTTGCAAAATTATGCAGTTATGCAGTTATACTAGCACACAGACAATACTGTGCTAGTGTGCTAGTAGAATGGAAGAAGAACCATTATCCAATTTTGTTGCAAGTTTAGTTGATACTGGAATGAATATTATTGGTGTTACGTGCCATCAAGTTGCCTCCAACTTATAGTGGTCTTATAAATGGGTGATCTCCAAGATGTCCAGTTCTCAACATCCCTGCTCAGCTCTCGTGAACTCAAGCCGTGGCTTCTTTTAGGAAGTCACTCTATCTTGTGTTTGGTCTTCCTCTTCTCCTACTGCCTTCCACCTTCCCCAGCATTCTTGACTTTTCCAAAGAATCCTCTCTTCTCATGATACTGGACAACTTGTTTCAGCATTTTTGCCTCCAGGGACAGGTCAAGATTAATTTGATCTTGTTTGCCTTTCTGCCAGTCCAGGGTATCCACCACGCATCACATTTCAAATGAATCATTTCCCTTCCTTCCAGCTTTTATACTCATACATGATGATCACTGATCAAATAAATGTGTGTGGATGACCCTTGGTCTTGGTCCCCAGTGACACATCGTTACTACACTTGATAATCTTTTCTAATTCCTTCATTCCTTCTTAGTCCCAGTTTTCTTCTTACATCAACAGTAAGAATGAATGTTACTAGTAGGTAAAATAATTTAGAACTGCAATTAAATCATGTGTCTGCGCTTGGTGTGGTTTGTTAAACACCAATTCCTTTTTCATTTGTATTTCATGCACAACAGCTTAAAAAAATTGGAGCAGTGGATGAGACTAAAATATATACCTTTGTGCTAAGAAATAGATCCCCTTGGTCCTTGAGTCCAGCCATAGACTGAAACCTGGTTTCATTGAAAACTTTCCAATGTTACTCAGATTTATTTTAGTGCACTGCAAGTGGTTCTAGATAAGCTGTTGACCACTTTGTATTTGGTGGGGTTTTTTTTTGTTTTTTTTTTGTTTTTGGGGGTTGCTGCTATTTTAAGGAGTCTATTGATTCACCCACGTCCTCCAAAGTGCCACATAAAGATGTGATCTTCCTTATAGCGAACAGATGCTTCTGTTTTCTTTGAGCCCTGGTAAACATGGCTTGGATGGCAGGGTTAAGACGTCTGTCCATTGAATCATCTCTGAAAAGCAACCTTGATCAACAGGAAATGTGGATCTTCGACTAGAGTGCAAGTAAGATTATTTTTTAATGTGACTAGAATTATAAAAGAAAAACTTTCCTATTTCCTTGGAGCATTCATAATTTTAAACAGCGGTAGACCAATATCAGTCAACAGACTGAAAATATCTATTTTAAAAAATTAACTTTTTCCTTGTTTCCGAGAGAGGGAATATTCAGTAGTGGTTTAACTAATGAGTTAAAAATTTAACGAGTTTAGCTTCCAAGTAAAACTTTTAAAAACCTTTCATATAGTTAAAAGATCAAGCTTCTGGCATGTATACGCGTTGTGCCATCTTCAGGATATTGGAAATGATAATTACTGACTAACATTCATGTTAGATATAGCTGAACATTCAGGTGGATTAGTTTGTTCAATTACCTTACTGCTGATCGTATGCAACTAATTACAGGCATCCATGAGTCTCTAAGTTTTTGCCCATCCTTCAGGTTCACTACATTTTCCCTCAAATGTATCTCTAAAGACTCCTTTATCAGCCTTAAGTTCCAGGAGTGAGATTGGAACAGCTTTTTGGTTTCATTAAAGCATATGCAGTGCTCAGTTTCCTAGCCATGTTTAGCTAATGAAGACTTTTCAATGCTTTAAATGAATGTTTCTGAATATATCCAAACATCTGATGTTTTTCTCTCTCAAGCAACCCAGTTCTTTTGCTATATGATCTTTATCTGCTATGGTTTTTGCTTGGTGTGTTAATGTGTGCACACCACTGAACGCTTTTGTGTTGGGTGATGATGACTAGCCCTGTTCAAATAAAGGTCTGTGTGAGTTGGTTTCCTATATAAACTTCTGCTTAGTGAGCCCTCTTGATTCCTGTATACAAGCAAACCCAGAAAAAGCAATTTTCTGACACCTTCTATTTCTACAGTGAACTGTATACTGTGTTTTTCTGGATCTTATTTAAATGTGCTACAAACTCTTATAAGAGTTCTGGGGTTTTGGAGATGCAATCACAATGGGACACAAGAGTCTGGCGGGGTCAGTCTAGGGGCAGGAGGAAGGTAGAGGAGGAATAGGCTTTCCTATGCTGTTGTTGTATTGTTACAGTCATGACCGACTCTTCATGACCCCATGTCCATGGAGTTTTCTTGGCAGGAATACTGGAGTGTCTTGCCAGTTCCTACTCCAGGCGCCTACAGCACCTGGCATTCCCTGGTGGTAGCCCATCCAAGTACTAGCCAGGGCCGACCCTTCTTAGCTTCAGAGATCAGGTACGATTGGAGGTGCTCTGTGTATGCCTGTCCTTTTCAGATTCGTTGCAGGGAATCCAACTTTAACACACATTGCCTGTAGTTAAACTACACATTGTCAGATTGTCTCCAGAGTTCTGGTGCTGTCTATAACCTGCTGATGACAGTTCACAGGTTGGAAGCAGCTGCATGTGGAGACTGAGGCTGGAGTTTGGGGGGCCTGTCTGCCTTGTAGGATAAAAGCCCACCTGATTAATAAGCTGCACAATCCCCAGAGCACCCCCAGGAGAAAAAGGAAAGCCCATTTCTGAGTACTGACTACCTCGATAACCCTGGAAAGGATCTCCTCATGTCAGAACCAATCTGACCTCATAGGATTCTTTTTGCTATTAATTTTCTTTTGGGGCAAAAATGTCATCTGACACAGGTCAATGCTACAGGTAAAACTGCTCACGACCTGGGTTCAATCCCTGGTAGCAGGCTCAAGGTTCACTCAGCCTTCCATCCTTCTGAGGTCGGTAAAATGAGTACCCAGCTTGCTGGGGGGGGCAATGTGTAGCCTGCACACTGTAATTAAAATTGTAAACCGCCCAGAAACTACTTGTAGTGGTATGGGGCGGTATATATAAGCAGAAGCAGAACACTAACCCTGATCTTTTATCATTCTTTGTCTTCCAGGAGGTAAAAAGATGGCCGCAAAAGCTCTTCTCCTTGTTGCCTACATTTTTACCTTCATGACCGGATTCCCTTCCAACCTCCTCGCTTGCTATGCTTTGTTGAGGAAAGTATTGCACACACCTTCCACCATGGACATCCTCTTACTCAACCTGACTGCTTCTGACCTTCTCTTCCTACTTTTCCTGCCTTTTAAGATGGCGGAGACGGCTTCGGACATGATTTGGCCTCTCCCTGTTTACCTCTGCCCGCTGTCAAACTTCTGCTTCTACAGCAGTATCTACCTCAGCACCCTTTTCCTCACGGCTGTGAGTGTGGAGCGCTACCTGTGTGTCGCTTATCCTGTCAAGTACAAGCTGAAGGGGAGGTTGACCTATGCCACGGCAGTCAGTTTCTTCTTCTGGGTTGTGGCCTATTCTCACTGCAGTGTTGTCTTCATTGTGGAATACCACAACAAGACTCAGCTCCATTTAGAGAACTCCACGTGTTATGAGGACTTCTCCCCCAACCAGCTAAATGTCCTTCTCCCTGTCCGACTGGAACTCTGCTTTGTCCTTTTTTTCCTCCCGTTTGCCATCACTCTTTTCTGCTACATCCATGTCATCTGTACCCTCACTTCCATGCCCAATATCCAGCCTCAGAAGAAGCAACGGGCTCTGGGATTAGCTGTGGTGACCTTGCTCAATTTTGCCATCTGCTTCGGCCCTTTGAACATATCACACATCGTGGGCTTTATTCAGAACCAGAATCCTTCCTGGAGAGCCTATGCTTTTATCCTCAGCTCCTTCAACACCATTCTGGATCCCCTTGTCTTCTACTTTTCCTCCTCCACTATCCGAAAAAACTTTGCTCACAGCTGGTTCAGGAGTTGCCTTAGACTTCCAGCCTTTGTCTCACAATGCAGTTCCTGGTGCTTCCGAGGAGCTGGATAAAAGGGTGAAAGAGCAAACTGAGAACCAATAGGAGAAATCCCTAACACTGCTGGTATGGAATCATCTTTGACTGAAATGGTCCTGGAAGTCACAGCCATTAACCATCTGCAGCTAGTCCATTTTGGAGAGCAGCAAGAGATTGTGGCACACAGGCCCTGAAACATTCCTTAAACAGATGTCATTAAGTATCCAAATTATGTCAAAGAAGACCTGCATGAACACTTTTAGTTGTGAACTGCAGATTGTGTCAATGAACTGCAGATTTTTTTTAAAACTGTGAAACGACCCAAATCAAGCAGATGCATTGAACTAAAAAGAATGCTAACGAAACAGCAATTTTTCGTTTTCATTTTCATTTTTCATTTCGTTACCTAATGAAACGAAAACGAAATTTTTTGCAAAAATGTCACGAAAATGAAAATGAGAAACGGACTTTTTTTTTTGAGTGTCCCATCTCTACTGATTCATGATAGATAGATAGATAGATAGATAGATAGATAGATAGATAGATAGATAGATAGATAGATAGATAGATAGATAGATAGATAGATAGATCAGCCATGTCTGTGAAGATTCTCATTCATCCATGGGAGTTTATCCAGAAGTTGAATCATGGCAACTGAACTTCTTTTCTTGTGAGATCAAGACAATTCACTACTCATCCAAGACTGAGGAAGCTACTTGGATGAGTAACTAAATGATTCAATCCCACATGAAAAGAAGACCAGTTGCCACGACTCATCTCCCAGAAAGCATTTACATTGCTTTAAATGACTTTTAAGAAGCAGCCTTAATCTATCACCTCCATTTTATCATGTTTTGCAACAGCTTTTTTTTTTAATATTTACATTTCAAAATGCTTTGTAAAGTTTTTTTTAAGTCCCTTTGTTGGAAGACCAGTTTTTGATTAATTGATTAATACCAGAGGACCATGACACAGTAGCACACACCTTTCATTTTATTAATTTCCATTTCATTTAAAAAAGCCATTAAAACCTGGCTGTGTAGGGATGCCTTTGGCAATCACTAGGGTTTGTATCACTTTTTTTCATTTATTATTAGTTTAATGCCTCTTGCCAATAACCTTTTTGCTTGTCCTATTGTTGTCATGTTTTAGTCCTTTTACAATTTTATGGATTTTTTGTGCTCCTGTGTGAACCGCCCAGAGTTCCCTTTGGGAAATTGGTACGGTATATACGTGTAAAAATAAATAAATAAATAAATAAAATATGTCTGTATTTACACAGGATTTGGTGGAGCTTGTATAGAGTTTCACTTTCTCACACCTGATTGTATGTGACCTGTCCAGGGTCCTGAAATATTTTCATAAGCAGGCCAATCCCACTGGTGGCTCTCAACAGCTTTGAAAGTTATGTGGATTTTCTTTGGCACACAACAGGTATTCAGATCATGGGCCCACATAGTAGTGTGATGTGGGAGATAGCTATTATCTCTGTGACCTTCCCTCTCACTACGCCAAGTTCCTGTTGGCTTTAGGAAGGAAACTGTCGTTGATGTCAACAGGCCAGGGAAAATTCTGGGTGCTTTTACATGACCTCTAAAATCCGCTGGCAACTTAAATTCAGACCAGAGATCATGGGGGCCTGTTCTGCTTCCTGTGTTCCCACCCTTTCCACACTCCATTGCTCCTGTCTGCGTGAGGCGAGGGAGGAAAAAGGAAGAAAAGAATGCAGGCTCGCCTCCGCTCACCTCCGTCTGCTGTCCGGAGCAGCCCCGTAGGGATTACAGGCTGTTAAAGGGGCAGTGGGGGAAAAAACAAACAAACAGAAGGCGAGGAGAGCCAGCATCCACAGCTTTATAATCCACATCGGAAATTTTTTTACCTCCGGAGACCAGGTACTTGTAAAATGTGCTGGGGCGCGCTTAGGTGGGCATGGTCGTACTTAATATTTTTTAAAGTCCAGAGCTGGTGGGAAAACAATTTTAAGCTCCGCATCTGGGAGCCCTTTGCCTCGGATTTTAGGGCAGCCTAAGAAGATGAAGGATTAATGTCAAGATGGTATACAAGTGGTACTTTGTATAAAGGAATTAATTTGTTCCCAATGAAATTATGTTAAGCAAATTTTCCTTTTGTTCAAACTAAGAGAATGGAGGAGGGGCGGTTGACAGAAAACTAACTCATCAGAGTAGACTAGAGTGGACTAGACAGTATTTAGGTACGATTTACAATGTTCTTATGTTCTGCATTAGGCTATGGAGACCAATTGGTGGGAAGGATATGAAATGTAGCAGCTAAACTCCATTAGGGGGCAATGGCACCCAAGACAGAAGGACACCAGCCAATCTGGCTGCCTTGAGAGATGTGGAAGAGGAAGCTTGTAACCCCTGCTCCCATTTGCGGTTAGGCGGAACACACCTAGTAAGAGTGACTTAAGTGCTTCACTTTCCTCTGATCAAGCTGGGTCCCTTCTTAGTCATTTCCCCTGAACGTGTTCAGAACGTTCCCCTTAACGTGTTCAGAAGGCCAGCCCTGTCCCCTGTATAAACATCCTCCCATTTTCTGCTTAACTGAAGAAGGCGACAAAGTACAGCTGTTTCAAGGGCAGCCTGAGAAAAATATATCAAAGCTGATATTGAGATAGGAAACCAAGGCAGAAGAAACTTGAGCAAAGACTATGGCTAGGGACTGGATGACAGGATTCCTTGGGCTGGCACAGGCTGATCTGTTCAGTGCATTTCCTTGGAAATTTGTCTTTTTCCAACCCATGCCAATTCAATTCCATCTATTCTTTTAAAGATAAAATCTGCATGCATGTTTGGTGAGCATATTCCCGATAGATTTCCTTGCATTTTTTTTTTGTTTTGCAAGTATTAATTTCCTCTTTAAATGTTAAGTGGCAGCTTCTCATCATCATGTCAGAATGGCAGGAGCTTAAAAGTACCCTATAGGTCATCGTCCAGCTCCTGTCCAAGAGGCACCATGATGAACTGAACTCTCAACCTCTCACCCCACAGCCAGATGCCTAAACCTCAGAGCTATCCAGCAGTTCCCATTGTCCCTTTAGGACTGGAGAGAAAGAAGAACAGAGAGGAGAATTTTTTCACAGCTGAGAAGTGGGTTGGGCCTGGTTTTCATTATACGTTTGCACAACATTGGACTTCCTCAGTGTTACTGACACCCTGTCAGTCCATCGAGTGGCTTCCCAGGAAAACATGGCTGTGGTTGGAAACGAGTTCCTGTTTCTGCTGATGACCTCACTTCCTGCAAAATATGAAATGAGTACACCGTACTTTGTCTCGTGGAGCCAGAGCCACGCTTGAGTTACCTTGTGGTACCCAACTACCTGTCTGTCACACGCAGCAATCCAAGGCAGGTGACAGAAATCAAGTCAGTTGCTGGACCGTCTCTGGAAGACTTGGGTTTCCTGTTTCTTTGAAGAGGGAATATTCTACTGGAAAGCAAGTAAGGTTAGCAAATGCTCCATGAATTGATGTGATCTTCAAAAAGAAAGCTGGCTGGATAGTTCAGTGGTTCAGATGTGGAGAGCTGAAATGGATCATCAAGTCCATCTCCTGTCAAGGGGCACATGGTTATTGGTTTTTACTGTGGTGGCGAGTATTGGGAAAGGCACTTCTAGTAAAATAGTCACGGTTAACTTTGTTCATACAGTTATTTATTTTTCCTCTTAGTATAAGATGTGGGTAGTAGTATGAAAAAAAAAGATACAGTGGTACCTTGTATAAAGGAATTAATTAGTTCCAAATGAAATTCTGTTAAGCAGATTTTCCCTTGTACAAATTTCCCATAGGAATGCACTGAAAAGGATTAATCCCTAATCACGACCAATTTTTTCTGTTGCACAGATTCGCCACATAGGCGATTCTGTTAAGTGATTTTCCCCCTATCTCTGGAATTTTTTTTTTCCTTTAAGCGGATTTTCTGTTAAACTAACCACTTGTTAAACGAGGGTCCACTGTATATGTTCAGAATTTGTTGAGAAGAATGTATTGTTTTCTCAGTGATGCTAGCCAGGGAATTGCTTTTTGAACTGTCATTGTGCAGAGGTGAATTCAAATGGAAGGCTGCATACAACTAAAATTCCATAATGTTTCAAGAAACCACACTCAAAATCCGCATGATATGAAAACTTTGCTCTCCACCCAACTTTAATACCTGGGATGCTGCTATAAGTAGGACTTTGGAACATCAGCTTCCCAGGAATTGTTTGTTTGTTTGTTTGTTTGTTTGTTTGTTTGTTTGTTTGTTTGTTTGTTTGTTTGTTTGTTTGTTTGTTTGTTTGTTTGTTTGTTTGTTTGTTTGTTCAACTTGCCCAAAGGTCTCTGGGCAGCTTACAATCAAAAGAACTAAAACAGTTTAAAATAGTTAAAAACATAATATCCATAAATAATCAACCTTACACTAAAATCATTACACTAAAATTGTCATCAGAGGACCCACAGTCTATATTGTATTAATTAAAAAACTTCTGGAACAGAAAAGTTATTAGTTAAATACTTAATACTAAACTGGTTTTATTTCTCGTAATATTTTATGCAGTCTCTGGTGAAAGGCTATGTGCTGCACATAAATCCAAAAACTGTGTTTTTAAGATGGCATAAGAATGTTTCGGCTAATTAAAACAAACAAAGAGGTAGCTGCTGTGGTGATTGATACTCATTGGCAATTTGTATTATTAATTGGGACAGTGAACTGACTTCCAGCTGCAGCTGCAGGGCAAGTTTTGAAGTTTGAATGAATTTATGAATGGTGCTTAGAATATATTTTAAATATGGTAGGATACACACACACACACACACACACACACACACACACACACACACACACACACACACACATTTTTTCTCTTTCTTTCTTTTTGCTCTACATCTCACAAAATTTTCCTTTCAGCACAGTAACTGTGAATTGTAAATGTGGAGTGGTTCATTCCCCCAAAATCTGGAGCTGAAAAACACCCAGTAGCAAAACAAAAAGCAAACCAAAGTGCTCTGCTTCCATACCGCCCCATACCACTTCATGTAGTCTCTGGGTGGTTTGTAGTTTAATTATGGAGGCTACACATTGCCCCCCCCCCCACAAGCTGGGTACTCAATTTACCGACCTTGAAAGGATGGAAGGCTGAGTCAACCATGAGCCTGCTACCTGGGATTGAACCCCAGGTCATGAGCACGGTTTTAGCTGCAGTACAGGCATTTAACCACTGTGCCACGGGGCTCTTACAAGCTTTCCAATATAAATCCATCTAATATAGCAGTTCCCAACCTTGGGTCCCTAGATGTTCTTGGTTTAGAATTTGCAGATGCCTTCGCCACCAGCTGTGCTGGTCAGGATTGCTGGAAGTTGTAGTCCAAGAACATCTGGAGACCCAAGGTAATAGGAAACACTGATTCTAATATAAAACCTCACCACGTTTCATTGGATTCTGAGTCATGGTCAGGACACTCTTGCTTTCTCTACACATCTCCCAGTATGGCCTCTAGTTCTTGGGATCTAATGCCTACAATTCCCAAACTCCATGGCCAAGGTTCAAGAATGGTAGTCCATGCAGTTAAACCACTGTGATCATCTGCAAACCATTGGCCAAGCTGAATAGGGATGGTGGCTGTTGATAGACCGACAATATATGGAGAGAGTCAATCTGATGAAAGCTGAGAGCTTTAGAGAAGGGGGAACCATGTAAATAGGGATGGACATGAAACAGAAAAATTATGTTTCATTTCATTTCCTTTTCGTCCGTCCCCCCAACTTTTTTTGTTTCGTTTGATAAGATTTTGTTTCAAAAAAAAATGTACCAAATGAACCACTAACAAAATGGTTCATGGGGGGCGTGGAAAGTGGCCAGCGAAGATCAGCTGGTAGGTGGGGCTTGTGGGAGGGAAAAATGTTTTTTAAAAAATCCCCTCTCCCAAGCCCCGTCTGCAAGCTGATCGGCGCTGGGGTGGGGGGGGGACTTTTTTCCCCCCACCCTAGTGCCAATCAGCTGCCATATGGGGCTTGGGGGAGGGGGGAAGGGTTTTTTTTAGAAAAGCCCAGAGCTTTTTTAAAAATAACCTTTTTCCCTCCCCCAAGCCCGCAGACAGAACGAAATGGTTCATTTCCAAAAAAAAAAAAAAAAAAAAAAAACACACACCATTTCGTTTCATCTGTAATGAAATGCTGCTTACTTGTGTCGTTTCGTTTTGTTTCATTTTGGTACGTAACGACTGCACAAAACAGCATTTCGTTTTTCGTTTTGCGCCCGTCCCTACATGCAAGTATATTACCATCCAATAAACGTCTCCTTTCCATTGCAGGTCCCGAGAGGATGGCACCTAAAGCTGCGGTCTTAGCCGTCTACATTTTCGCCTTTGTAACAGGTCTTCCTTCCAACCTCCTGGCATGCTACTCCTTCCTGAGGAAAGTGCGCCAGAAGCCAGTTCCCATAGACATCCTCTTGCTCAACTTGACCTTGTCCGACCTTTTCTTTCTACTCTTCTTGCCCTTCAAGATGGTGGAAGCTGCCCTAGATCACAACTGGCGTCTCCCGTACTTCCTTTGCCCGCTGGTCAACTTCTTGTTTTACAGCAGCATCTACCTCAGCACCCTCTTCCTCATGGGGGTGAGCGTGGAACGCTACCTCTGTGTGGCCCACCCGGTCAAGCACAAGTTAAACCGCCGGCCGACCTATGCCAGAGTGGCCAGCATCATCATCTGGTTCCTGGCCTGCTCCCACTGCCTCAGCATCGTCTATGTCGTGGAGTACCTTGGGGCTGGGGAAAAACCCAAAGGTCCTTCTTCTGAGGCGAAATCAGAATTCGTCTGTTACGGGAACTTCTCCGCTGAGCAGCTTCGGATCGCCCTCCCTTTCCGCCTGGAATTATGCATCGTTCTCTTCCTCATCCCCTTCGTTGTCACCTCCTTCTGCTACATCAGCGTCATCCGCATCCTGACCACCATGCCTAACATCAAACCCAACAAGAAGCAACGGGCCGTGGGCCTGGCTTTGGCCACTTTGGTCAATTACGCCATTGTTTTTGCTCCCTACAATATCTCCCACATTGTCGGCTTTGTTCAAAACAAGGACCCTGAATGGAGAGAGGAAACTTTCTTCCTCACCTCCCTCAACACCACCATGGACCCTGTGATCTTCTTCTTCTCCTCTGCCACCATTCGCCAAACCTTCATTGGCTGCTGGCGCCGGCTGCGCTCCTTCATGGGATTCGCTGTGCTTTTCATGTTGCTTCAGGGCTCCCAAAGACAACGCCGATGCATCGGGAGCTGGCCAGTTATCTGTTTTGAATACATTGGATCTGGCGGGATCTAGTACACCCATTCCTTACTCCAAATCTACAATCTCAGAGCTTTGAGCATTCTGCAAGCAGTGCATGATAAGAACCTCGCGTCTGGATGCTAGAACCCGGGGGCAGTTCCAGGTTGCAGGATTGGCTTCACTTTTTATTTGCCCCAATCCTGAGATGTCCTGTCTCGGATGTGGTGGGAAAAGCCATGCGCTTGGAAGGAAAGAATCTGGAGCCAAGGACCTTGTTTTGTATATTGGAGTTCCCCTGAAGAATCCAATCCCGTGTTAGGGTTGCCGACTCCCAGATTTGTCCTTGAGTCTCCAGAAAGTAAATTCTTTCTCTGCCAGTCGCCTGTTGTGGAGATCTAACGAGACACTGCTCTTGTTTCACATCCACACCAGTAACTGCTAGGTCAGCGTACGTTACAAAACGCTCGTATCACCCTATTATTAGTCGGTTGAGCCATTAGAATCAGGTGAGAGCTACAACGGTTGATGGCCTCAATGGTAGACCAAGGCACTGGAGATGAATGGCTGAGTAACGCATGGAGTCAGGAGGTCTGAGTAATATGATGCAAATATACCAGGGGTATGAACAGCATGGAAGCCAGTCCTGGGCAGTGGGAAAACATTTGAAGAATAGAATTGGGAGATTAGGAAGAGGTCCTAAGAGCACACCAACGTCTAGGAATCAGAAAGCAAGAATTGGGTATTTATTCAAATCAAGCTTTATTTTAAACTTTTGGCACCAGAATAATATGAATATGTGCTTTCCTCTTTGGACAGAAAGCTCCTCTCAACCGCCCCATCAATGAAAAAAGAGAAAAGAATTTGACATGGGTTTGAATCCGTTTTCAGAAATCCCCTCCACCAGAGTTGCCACGTGATCCAGGGAAGGCGTCAGCAGCTCAGCTGGATTTCACGTTGTGCTTGATATTTTCCAAAAGCGAGACTCAGAGATCATGGTCGTCACCGGAATGGTCGTCACCGTGAAATCTGTCAGGAAAGTTAGACTGCTGACTGGGGCCAGTTATAAGGAGCATATAATGGGGCTGTTTCAACAACTGCCCTGGCTACCAGTTTATTTCTGGGTCCAATTCAAGGGCTTTTTATTACCTCTAAGGCCCTTTCCAGCTTGGGTCCAGACTGCTGGAGGGACCACATCTCCCCATATGAGCCTTCTCAGCATTTAAGTTTGTCAGAGGAGGACCGTGGTCACTGCAAGCACAGCTGATGGGGACACGAGAGACGGTCTTCCCTGTAGCAGCTCCCAGGGGATGGAATATGTTCCCTCTGGAGATCAGGTCCCCCCGCCCCCTGACTTCCCTTGTAACTTTCCAAGGACAGCTGAAGATCTATCTTTTTAGGAAGGCTTTTAATAAATACAACTGAGTCCCTGAATGCCTTTTTAGAGTTAGGATGGTTTGTAATGCATACTTGCTTTTAATTAGTCAACTGTATATTTACTCAGTATATAATTTGATTGTTGTTTTCATGTTAACATATGTTTTATTCTTTTTAATATTATGAACTGCTTTGGGTCCTTTGATCAGGAGAAAGGCAGCTGATCACGCACGCACGCACGCACGCACGCACGCGCGTGCGTGCACACACACACACACACACACACACACACACACACTTTAATTCCTATGCCATAGTAGACTAATCCTAAATTCTCAGGGCTAGTGGGAGTTACATGTGATAAGGGTATTCCACTCTTCACAGGGAAGAGTGTTGTTGTGCAACAAATGGGCATCTCTACCTAAGAGCCCTTAAGGAGGGAAATGGTGGCTTAGTGGAGTAAGGCTTCCAAAAACTGTCAGGCTGCAAAGTCGGCAACTCGGCGGTTCGAATCCCAGGTGCCACACAGCGGAGTGAGCTCCCGCTGATAACCCCAGCTCCTGCCAACCTAGGAGTTTGAAAGCATGTAAATGCAAGTAGATAAATAGTACCATAGTAAAAAGTGGGATGGACAAGTGATGTGAACCTAAATTTAAAAGTGGCAGTGTTTGCCCTGGTTTTAGGATCTAAAACAACGTGTTCTGGATGTGGGTGGGTAGATACAAACAGCTTCTGAATCTTCTAGATCAGAAACCTCTTTATTCCCTAGGAAAGCCTCTGGGTTGAGTGGGGACCTTAGTTACATTGGTTCCCACCCACTATGAAGTCAGGTTTACCTACCAGACCAGAATTGCCATATATGATGCAGTAATTGAATTTCTTAAATTGCTTTTAGTTGTTTGAATGGTGTTTTAGAGCAGTGTTTTTCAACCTTTTTTGGGCAAAGGCACACTTGTTTCATGAAAAAAAATCACGAGGCACACCACCATTAGAAAATGTTAAAAATTTAACTCTGTGCCTATATCAGTCTCTAAAAGGTTCGCCATTGCTGATGTAGGGAGAAACAGGACAGAGGGGCCACAGATTGAGGCAGCCCGCTCTCTAGCACCCAGTTCCCACTTACCTGTGTTGTTGTTTTTAAAGACATTTTGCCCTGCATGGACTGCTGTGTCCAGTGGAGATCTGAGAAGGGGCACTGACTCTCCAGGAACACAAATAAGACCCAAAAGCCCATCTTGCTCTCCACACTGTGGCCAAGGCAGATGCCTTCAGCAAGTCCAGTGACAGGAGGGGAGGAGGATGAAGGAAGGCAGGAAGTAAAGAAGGCAGAAAGTTTCTTATACTGTTTTTCTGGGCGGTTTACAGTTTTCAAACAGTAGGCAGGCTGCCTCCTAATGATTGTTTCTTGAAGAGTTCCTTTTTGGAGAAAAAAAAGGAGAAAGGCAAGGTTCGCAAAATGTTTCAAATAAAGGGCCCAGGCCCGGCGGATCATTGTTTCTGCTCGTGGGGCAATACCAGATGCTGTGGGCGCCTGTATTAGAAAAAGGGGGGTGGTGGTCAAAAAAAGGAGGGGGGGGGAGAGGGAAGCCGAGTCTGGCGGCGGCAGTATTCCTGCCAAGAAAAAGCTCCATTGGACATGGGCCTCCCAGTCATGAAGAATTTTTCAATTTTTCCCACGTCTCGCGGCACACTAGTGTGCCGCGGAACAGTGGTTGAAAAACACTGTTTTAGAGTAACTTGAGTTCCTCTGTTACGTGTAATATTGTTTTTATAAGCTCTTAGATAATATTTGTTTGTTTTTTTTAAAAATGTATTCTTACAAGTATTGCCTCCTTACACTTGGTTCCTTTTTACAAAGTTAAAATGTTTCACATTGTTTCTTACACTGTAGGCACAAACACTCCACACACACACACGGTCACGACCGTAATGACACAACACACACATGCACACAACTGTACAATTAATGAGTTGTGGGAGGGAGGATCCTGATGAAAGAACGCAGACTCGAGTCCAGTTGTCCGACCAGCAGAGCGAATCGATGTCGCCCCTTGCCATTCAGCACTTTTTTTACATATCATTTACATTCCACAGTATGCACAGAATCAGTGATTGGTTACATGTTACATATGCTTGTTGGCTGGCTGCTGTATAGAGAATTGCTTCATGAACAGAGCATGCCCTGCCCAGTTATTGATTACCATAACCCATGCCCTTGCTGTTTGCAGATGGAAGGCGAGTTAATGAGAAAGGTGAGTTAATGAGAAGGAGACAAGGAGACAAGAATAGCTGGAGGAAAGATAAGAATAGGTAAAAGGAAAACAAGAGTAGGTAACTGGAAATGGAAGGCAAACAGAATTTAGCTGAGAGATGAGAAGGGCAGGATACACAAGCTGAATAATGAAAAGTAACTAACGCTTCAGCTAAATAGTAAGTAATAGATGAATGAAGTTTATCCAAGCTGGCTTGGGGGAATTACAAGGTCTGCAGACATGTGGATTCAGCAGAGAGTCCCATCAAGAGTGCTTTCACTCTCATGGAATGCAGACTCTGGACTTCCTCCCATGGATCAGACTAGTACAATGAGTTATTAGTTGGAAGGGCTGTAGTAGGTCAAGCAGAGTTCACCCTGTGGAAACAGACAAGTTCAGGAGTGGTTTTCCCCATCCGTCTCTTCATCTGATTTCAGTAGTTTGTTGCAAACTGTTAGTTCAGCTTCTCTACCAGGTAAAATCAGTTTTGTGGTGGGAGAGGCCTCCCAACCTTGTTGTGCCCACTAGAGGTTTTACAAGCCACGGAAGATAGTCTGAGTGTGGGATTATTCTGGAGTTCTACTCCACCAAAGTAACCTCTCAAGCTTTTTAGACATATTTCCCCAGGTGTCAGTTAGATGTGGAAAGAAAAAGAAAGTAAAGAGAATGGTGGAAAGAAAGATTGTGAAGGGGGTGGGGAGGAGGAGAAAATGTTGGAGTTTTTTGCAAACTCGCATGCTGCGTTTAGTAGGCGTAGCTGCGAGGGTCCTTTCTGGGCTGGGGTGTCAATCACTTCCAGCACTAACCAATCATTTTTGCCTTGTCTTTTGAATCTCCTGAGTCTGTTGAAGACAGTGGGTCTGTTGAAGCCTGTTGCTGCAAGCAGTCATACTTGGTCTTAGTTTGCTATTTGGTGTGTTCGCTGTAAGTAAATGAAATGTTTCCATTTTTTCTTTTTACAAATAACTCCAAGTGAGTTATTGAGACAGTAAGTGCCAGTTAATGAGAAAAAGGGGTGGTGTAACCTGCAGAACCCAAAGCTATTCAACTTTGTACATCCCTGCACTTCTGCCTGGAGGATTTTACCAAAATTCAAAACTCTGGGACAGAAAAGGGGCGGGCTTCCCTAGTTTTGACTCTGGTCCTACCCATCACCATCATTAACTCCACATAACTCCAGGCCAGCAGCACCCCCTATCATATTGCAGTCACAGACGTGTGGCCCTGACCAGAAAAATGGTTGCCTACACCTGGAATATACAGTGCTGAACTACAGAGTCTCAGTGGCCCATCTCTTTCTACATCCTTTTCTGCTATTCCAAAATTAAATTCTATTTCTGAATAATTTAATCTCCTACCTGCTTTTATGGCAATGATATTCTCCTGGCAATGGGGAAAAACAGCTTGCAACCCATAAGCCATGCAACCGCAGCCACAGTGTGGTCTACTGACTCATTTCACATTATGTGAGGTTGAGCTCAAATGAGGAAGGTGACTGAAAGAACCCAAACGGTCACGTCTGTGTAGAAAAAAAGCAGGGGAGGGAGTGGTGTTGATCCTGTACAGACGGTTGGTTATCCCTCTTCATGCCACTTGAACCTAACAGAGTGGCCGTCCAGGAGATCCAGGGGCCATCCAATTGAAGCCGGCATTTAACCACTGTGCCATGAGGCTTTGCCAAGAAGGTTCTTGTGTGTGTGGGGGGGGTGCATATTATTAAAATTATAATCTTAGAACTACAAAACTGGAAGGGAGCGTATAGATCAGTGGTGGTTAACCTTTGGCACTCCAGATGTTTTGGACCACAACTCCCAGAATTCCAAGCCAGTATTGTCAATGACAAAGGACTGTGGGAGTTGTGGTCCAAAACATCTGGAGTGCTGAAGGTTCACCACCACTGGTATAGATCATTGAGGTCATCCTCTGCTAAGGAGGCACAGTGGGGAGTTGAAAACCCAACCTCTGATTAAACCACTGAGCTATGCAGCCGTTCAATGGCAGTATGGATATATACTGAATATTTCCAAATACCAGAACTAGGGGACATCCACTCATATTGAGGGTTAGGAGAATGAGAACAGACAAAAAAAATTTTTTTACCCAGTGTGCTGTTAGCCTGTGGAACACCCTGCCACAGGATGTGGGGATGGCATCTGGCCTGGATGCCTTCAAAGGTGGACTGGACAGATTCCCGGAGGAAAAGTCCATCCCAGGTTACAAGCCATGATGGAGATGTGTCATCTCCAGGCTTAAAACTGGTGTACTTCAAGGACCAGATGCAGGGAAGTGGTATCAGGAGACAGATATCTAGTCTCGTGTGCTCCAAGATGCATTTGGTGGGGCCACTGTGAGATACAGGAAGCAGGGCTCTTCTTATGGTCTTATGTTCTTATGAATGGCCCAACTCTTAAGTCAATGGATGGTACATGTGTGAATGGTGTGTATTGGGTATGCACAAAATGTATTTGTAAATGGCAGGGAGAAATGTTTCCCCAGTGGCAATCCATTCTATTGGTCAAATGGTTTTCCACCTAATGATTTAAAATAAAAGGGTAAGCCAAGCAATCAGTAGGAAAACCTTGTCTATTCCCACTTGCTTAGGTGGCAACTGTATTGAACATACAGAACAATCACACACAAGTCAGCTTGTCAATAATCATTCATCTAGTCACCTGAAGTGAGCAGAGATCTCATCTAGGCCACCAGGCACAGAAATATTTATAAAATAGGAAATGTTTCATCAAGTTCAGGCAGCCAATATGCTGCAAATACCTACCAGAGATTTGACTGGTGGTGTTTTGTCATACATTTACTTCCTTCACTGCATCAAATTTAGTTTCAGGTCAAAGTCATTCAGAGCACTGCTTTTTATTTAAACAAACAAAATATATTATCTAGTTCTCCAGTCTTCTTCCTTGGATGACACGGGCAATGAAGGTGTGAAGGAATGGATCTGTGTGTGTCTGACTTGTACGCACCATTCTTTTATGAACACATGCATTTTGCAATTCGCAGATTAAGACACTGTCTGTTTCTCTAAGAAGGAGCGGGGTGCATTTCTCATCATAACCTTGTCACCAGACTTGATGTTTGATACTAAATGCCAGCGCTGGCTTCTTAACTTGTGACTCTTCACAAATGACAGCAAAGGAGTTCTGCCAGCATAATTTTGCAGTGGGATCCCAGTGCTTGATTATTCCCCTTGGAATTTCTTCACTACCCCCTAGGACAGGGATCCCCAGATATTCTTGGACTGCAACTCCCAACAGTTTTCACCACTAGCTGTGGTGGCCAGGAGTTCTGGGGAGTTGTTGTCCAAGAATGTCTGGGAAATCCAACCCTGGGAACCACAGCCCAAGAAGGAGATAGATCTCTGGTCCGGGAATCAACGTTGTAGTCCATCTCATGGTTCTGACCTCAGCACTAACACATCTACTTTCACTTCTCTAATTGTAATAGCCATCTATGGGAATTTACAACTTTGCATTGCCAGTGATCTATTTTTAACTTCTCTAGCAATGGCTAAGGAAGAAGCAGCTCAAGGTGACATCATCTTATGACACATTTCTTCCTAATTAGAAGCTACTGTAAAAGGAGTGGAAATTAGACGGATGGCTGCCTTCTGTGACAGGAAACACAGAGATGGAAGTATTTTAGCCAACTGGATGTTTCTGAACTGTATTTCCCAGGATTCTTCATCTTTGGCTATTTTAGTTGGGAATGATGGGAATGGTAGTTTAGTAATACGCAGAGGGCCTCACAGATTGCTCTTCGTCCTTTGAGATAAAGCCTGGCTCAGTTCTTACATTGTTGACTTTGTTGGGTTCCAAATATTCCTTTTGCCCACAGAAATCCAAGTATTACAAGAAACACAAGACTAATGAGTAGAGATGGGCACGACTTGAAAAAAATTTTTTTCGAGTTGTCGTTAGTCGGGCCGGTTCCGTTTCGGCTCGTTTCCGTTTTTCGCGAATATTTGCAAAAATTAGTTGGTTCGTTTTTTTGTTTTTTCGTTGTCGTTAGTACTGGTTTGGGGAGGCGGTAGCGGGCTCCTGGAGGGAGCTGCAGGAGTCAGCCAGAGCCACAAGTGACGGACTGGCAGACTCTTTGCACCCGCTGTGTCTCACGTACTTGCATGTAGTGCAATGCAAGTAGATCTGGCTTAGGGTTAAGACGGAACGGCTAGGGTTAGGCTAGTTACGGGTGAGGTTAGGGTGAGTATTGGGGTGCACCTCTGGGTGCCTCTCTGACCCACTTAGAAGGACAGTGTACTGGCGTATGGGTTAGGCTTAGGGTTCGGGTTTGGGCTACGATTAGTGGGCTGTTTATGCCCGATTGGCACATCCCAGAAGTCTCTGTGGTCAACCTGGCCAAGTGGCCATGCGATTGGTGGAAAATTTGCATGGTCTACTCCCATGGGCGAGCCCATCATTGCAAATGTGCAGGTGTAAAAAAATAAAATAAAATAAAATCAATGGAGACTTTTTTTGCAAGAAAAACCCACTGCTGCTACTGTAAAAATTCAAGCATTTAAAATAGCCAATTTTCGCATGTTTCTGTGGTGCTTTGGTGGGGTTTTGGGCAACGATTTCAAAAAAAATATTGCGGTCGCCATTTTGGATCCCCCCCCCACCGCATGGCAAATGGATGCGCCCTCCCAGCCTGGTACAGTCAGCAAAACCTGGCCATGCGATTGGTGGAATGGCTCCAAAACTTTGCATGGTCCACTCCCATGGGCGAGCCCATCATTGCGAATGCGCAGGTGTAAAAAAAATAAAATAAAATAAAATAAAATAAAATCAACGGAGACTTTTTTTGCAAGAAAAAAACCCACTGCTGCTACTGTAAAAAATTCAAGCATTTAAAATAGCTAATTTTCGCATGTTTCTGTGGTGCTTTGGTGGGGTTTTGGGCAACGATTTCAAAAAAAATATTGCGGTCGCCATTTTGGATCCCCCGCACTGCATGGCAAATGGATGCGCCCTCCCAGCCTGGTACCAGCAGCGCAGCAGTAGCAATAGCCAAGAAGAGGGGGGCGGGGAAACCCCCCCCCCAAATAAAACACCCTTCTGGCCTGGTAGGTGCCCTCAGACAGTTTTCGCCTACTTTTAGGGCCGGGAATCGGGTTTTTTTTTTACTTTTAAAAACTTTTTTTCTGTGCCGCTTGGCATTGCGCGATGCAAGTAACGAGCACGACAAATCAGACCAAATTGTTCGTTCGTCGGTTCGAGCTCGAATTCTGGTGGAGTAATTCCCGTTTCCGTTTCCGTAGAGTAACGGATACGAGTAACGGAAACGGAAACGGGAATACCGCTAAGTCGTGCCCATCTCTACTAATGAGTGCCATGGGACCAGGGTATGCTATCTATCCTATTTTAACTTTATTTATTTATTTATTTATTTATTTATTTATTTATTTATTTATAAAAATGCTTACATAGTTACACCACCGTGTAGCTCTTTTTTTAAATTCCACAATAGTGTACAATAAATGTACACCGTGCAAATCCTGTAATAAAACAACATATGATGTCCATAAAAGTTAACATACAACAGAATAAAAGGTCAAAGTCAACAAACAGTATGTGAGGTGACATTCTAATTGTTGTTAAATTGGTACCAAGCGAACACCACTCAGGGCGTTGTTCTATATCCAAGGCGCCAACTTAGGAAGAGCCGTGTTTCTCATTACTGAATATTATGCTATCGATAAAAGGGGCAATTGAAGAATGTCTCCGAGGAGATGTCTCAACATTTTGAATCAGGGCATGGTGAGAAACCTTTAGTCTGAACATCATAGCATCAATAAATTCCAGAAACAACCAATCAGTATGGCCAGTGATAAGAATTTATGAGTAGTGTCATCTAAAATATCTGGAAAGCCAATGTTTCTTCATGCCACCATTAACATCTCCTACTGTGTTCTTGTAAGTTGCCTAGATGCCCTAAGCACTTCTGATCTCGACAGATTTGGTAGCTAAGCAGGGTCAGGGCTGGTTAGTACTTGGATGGGAGACCACCAGGAAATACCAGGCACCTGTCAAACCACTCCAGTATTCCTGCCAAGAAAACTCCATGGACATGGAGTCACAAAGGGTCAGTCATGACTGTAACAACACAACACAACAACACACACACACACACACAATGTTCTTATAATTTCAAAGGAAGGTAAAAGTGACCCTTTTTACCTTCAAAATGACAATAAGAGATTTATTTTCCTCTGTCTCACAACTCCATAAATCAGCATAAATTATGTCGGGTTTGAATTTACCGAGTTGTGAGCCTTCTGCTCAAATTTGACAAGCGGGTTCTAAGGAAAATGTATGTGGACAAATGAATGTATATGCAAAACAGTTTTGTGGAGGGTTAAAATCTGAACGATAGAAAAAGACATGGCACTCCGATGATTAGCGTTTGCCAGCTTCTTGTTATTGCCAGCTAACATGATTTGTATTAGGTGGCTGGTAAAGAAGAGGCCATTCCTCCCACCTCAGAACTCAGTGATGTCATGACATTCCAGAACATTCCTGCCAAACAATGACCTTAGCAACAGCCAAGAGTGCTGGTGGATCTCCCTGTGTTCCCACTGGAAAATATATCTCACCCAACAGAGTCAAAAGAGACAACTGCCCACACAATTTCAGATCCACTGAAGGCCCTGTACCATTTTATCTTTAATTAAATGAATAAAATGGTTTACTGAGGGCGTCACCACACAGTCTTTGGAATGTAGGAGAATGGCTAGATTCCAGTGAGTCTGACAGGTTCTGTCCTAACGCACGTAAAAATGTTAGAAACAATGCCCAAGAGACCTACATTTCCTCTAACGGAAGAGGAACCTTATGGCCAATGTGCAAACTCATTTTAATTCTCTCCTCCCCCACCCACACACACCTCTCTCTCTCTTTACAAATATGTAAGTGCACAGAACTGTATCGTATAGATCATTTACAAGAGATGTGGAAAATCATCACCTCCAGTGCTTCCAAGAACAGAGCAACACAACTGACAAATCGATGTGGTATTATTTATTTATTTATTTATTTATTTATTTATTTATTTATTTATTTATTTATTTATTTTTGCAAGGCTATCTCACTTTCGTATTCCAATCCTTCCACTCAGTGAAGGCAAAGAAAGTGCAACATGTCTTCCAGACATGCTGACTTTCTATTTCTCAGGAGCTTTTGAAAAAGTATTCGACATGCCAGGCAAAATTCAAAGAAACAAAACTCTTCCAAAAGTATGTGTTCCTCTTGTGCTCGAAATTCAAAGTGCTGCTGTCAAGCCACAGCTGGAATCTCCTCCAAGTAGTGCCATTTCCAGTTGGAGATTTGTTTTCTGAGTGCCTTGATAAGTACGGGTGTAAATCGTAGAGTAGGAGCTGGCCACACGAGTCTTCTGCTGTACCATTTGATACTCTGAACAGTCCAAACACATAGCACAGAAATGGGAGTTCTCCAGCCCTTTCAGCTCCCAAGCCCAACTTCTGGAATGTTCTGAAACCCACTTGGATTTGGCTTGTTGCTATTTGCCATTAAGTCACAGCTGACTTATGGGGTACGGTGGCTCAGTGGGCTAGAGTGCTGAAATGTCGGCTGCAAAGTCAGCACCTCAGCAGTTCGAATCCCGGGTGTCGCGCAGCGGAGTAAGCTCCCGCTGTTAACCCCAACTCCTGCCAACCTAGCAGTTCGAAAGCATGTAAATGCAAATCGATAAATAGGCACCACCATAAAAACCTGGAATGTAAACAGTGTTCCGTACACCGAAATGCACTCAGCCATGCCAGCCACATGGCCATGGAGTGGCACAACACTGGCTCTTCAGCATGGAAATGAAGACAAGCACTGCCCCTAGAGTTGGACATGACTAGCATGCATGTGCGGGGGGGGGACTTTTACCTTTACCTTTATTTGCCATTAAGCCACAGTTGACTTATCTATCCTAAGTGGGTGCTCAAAGTATTCAAGATAGGTAAGGTGTGGTGTTGCCACTGCCAACTTCCTCCCTGTGAAAATTTATAATTATGGGCCATCCAGTCAATTCTGACTCATGACAACACTTTCCAGGGTTCCCTGGATATAGAAAACTCTGACACACTGTAATTCAGATTGTGCCGCTTGTCCAAGGCCATCCAGGTTGGGTCTTCTGCTACAGGAAGGATGAAATCAAACTCCTGACTTCTGGTTTGTATTCCATTCAACTGAGGTATCCAGCAAGCTACTTAGGACTTTGGTTTTCATTTGAATCCATCTAAGATGGTCAACCCTATTTCCAAAATCACCCAGGGTTCCATGTTTTGGATAACTCTCACTAAATGCAGACTAAAATCTGGAATGGACACACAGGTCTTCCTGAAACTGGAATCACCCCATTTCTTTTGTTCTCCAGACAGCAGATGTTTGGACAAGCCTATAAGGCAGAGCACTGTACCAAATCAGGAAGTGTGGATGGTCTAATGTTCTTTGCTCCCGGAGAATATTGGGAACTGTAGTTCTTTGAGGGGAAACATCCACCCTTCTTTTTGCCCTTTCCTCTCATAGTAATCTTTCTTACAGAGCTCAAAACAACCTCAACCACAGAGGACATCGGTGGGCAAATGCCAGTGACAGTTCAGAGGTTGTTGGATTATATCGTTCATCAGCCCCAGTGGTCCTAATCAATGGTGAAGGATGCTGGGAGTTGTAGTCTGACAATATATAGAACGTGGTGCATTGCCCAGTCCTGCATGATCTACAACACCTAGATTAGAACAACCCCAAGGTTTGCATAAATACCAGAAAGAGCTATTTGCAACTTCTAAGGAAGAGTTGAAAAAGAGTTCAACCAGGGCAGGACCTGTTGGGTCCTACACCACCTCCCTTGCACTGATCACAAAAAAAAAAAAAATTGGTGTGGGTGTGTAGTAGAGCAACAAACAGGAACGCATGGGTGACTGAGGGTATAGTGCGTGCAATGACGCAACTCCACAACATTTTATTCCACATCCTTTGGTGGCTCTCCAGCAACATTCTCATCCCCAAACTCCAACTCCCAAGATTCTCCAGAGAGACGCCATGACAATCTAGCTGTGTTGCACATGAGCAGCATCCACACTCAGAGAATCGAGATGCAGTACATCCTTTCTGAGTGCAACCCTTCCCCCGACCCATCAGGGAGAGCATGATTCTTTGAAAGGATGTAGTTGGTGCTGTTGAGGTCCTGTGTCAAGAGAGAGAGAAAGAGATGTCAGAAATAGAGATGGGCACAAAACGAGCAATTTTTCATTTTCGTTTTCATTTTTTCATTTCGTTACGTAACGAAACGAAAAACGAATTTTGTCTCCAAAATGAAACGAAACAAAATGAAACAACAGAAATTTTGTCGTGCGTTTCGTTTTCGTTGCGGCAAATACATTGAACTGTAATGAATGCTAACAAAACAGCAATTTTTTGTTTTTGTTTTCGTTTTTTCATTTTGTTACGTAACAAAACAAAAACGAATTTTTTTGCAAAAAATTCACGAAAAATGAAAACGAACCAAAACGGACCCCCTAAACGACAAACGACAAACAAAACACCATTTTTTTGAGTCGTGCCCATCTCTAGTCAAAAATATTGAGGAGAAGGGAAAAGCCTGCCAGAAAGAGAGGTGCTGACCCTGCCTTCCACCATCTATGACTCTCTGGCTGCTCGCAACCACCTCTGGTCTTATTCAGCCCTACCTGTCTGTGTGTGTGTTGTGTTGTTATAGTCATGACTGACTCTTTGTGACCCCATGTCCATGGAGTTTTCTTGGCAGGAATACTGGAGTGGTTTACCAGCTCCTACTCCAGGCGCCTACAGCACCTGGTATTCCCTGGTGGTCTCCCATCCAAGTACTAACCAGGGTTGACCCTGCTTAGCTTCCAAAATCAGGCGGGATCGGATGTGCTTAGGGCATCTAGGCACTGCCAACCCCCCAAATGATTACCCCTGACATATCCCTCAATTCCCTGTTCTCAAACTTGAATATGTCTTAATTGTACTGGACTGTATATTGTCCGTCATTACTGTAAGCCGCCTTGGGTCCTTTTCAAAGGAGAAAGGCGGGGTAAAAAAATACTCTGAATAAATAATAAATAAATTCTGAGATCCTCCATCGAAAAACATATCCTCCCACTTCTGTTGTTCCCAATAGAAAGAGAATCCCCTATGGCACTGGCTCCCAAACTTGAGTAACCCAGACGTTCTCTTACTACAACTCCCAGAAACCTCAACCAAGTCAGCTGGTGTTGACGTCTTCTTGGAAATGCAGTCTAAGAACGCCTGGGTTCCCCAAGGTTGGGAGTGGCTGACCTATGAGAAAGGCTTTTTGTACCCCTAAAGTTACTGCTAAAGATTTTTTTTAAAATCTTCCATAATATGCTCCCCCCAATGCACACAAATAATTATGATGATCGTTATCTTAGCCCTTTGTGATAAACCCTACCTGCTGAAATAGCAAGAGCCTGGATAAGTAGATCCCATTATATAGTGGTACCCCGACTTAAGAGCAGCTCGACTTAAGAGCAATTCGACTTAAGACTGGAAAACTATTGGCATTTTAACTGCTACCTTACAAATTTCAGATATAGGTACCCCAACTTAAGAGTGGTTTCAACTTTTTTCATTTTTATTTGGAATCAATTTTTAAGGTCGTAAGTTAAGAGTGGTTCAACTGTACTTTATTGCAAGATGATGAATTAAGTTCCTATCTTGAGTAGTCCTGTCCTTTATTGCCGTCCTTCTTTCCTTCCTATCTAGTAGTCCTTCCTTCCTTCCGTCCTTCCTTCCTTCCTTCCTTCCTTCCTTCCTTGCTGTTCTGCATAATAGGATATTTGGCCTTCGTTACTCCCTAATTCACATATGGCTCAAAATGAGTGTCACTTCACAAATCCATGACCGACAGATATGACATCTCTAGAAATGAGTGATCAATCTTTTTTCATGTTGCCTCACCTGAATTTCAGTTTAATCTCTCAGTTCAAAGGACAATTCATCATGGCCAAAAATAAAAATATAAAAGAAATCCGAAGGTCTGAAATTATTTATATAGATAGATAGATAGATAGATAGATATATATAGATATAGTATATCCCAGATCCTCACCTCATTCATGCTACATCCATGTCCATCACACTTCATCGTTGTTGTTCTTGTTTCTACTGAATAACCTTACTCTCCTAGTTTTTTTAATTGTTCAAAATTGGTAATGATAGCTTCATCTGAGTTTTTCCATTTACATGTCTCCTAAGAGTTTGGGCACCACAAACGTGTAGCACAGCAGGAAATGAGAATCCCCATCCACTCACGTCAGGCTGAAAGCCCTCTTGGCGATGCCTTCATTTTCTATGGGTGGAAGCAATTTTCAGCTGTATGGAGCTACACTTTACTTTTAGAGAGCCCCACACTTTTGCAAGTCCATCATCCATGGCTGTGGAAAGGAAGTAGAAGACCAGAGGGTCCAGGAAAGCGTTGCATGCACTTAGGAGCAAAGTTATGCTACGCCACCAGACGTCCTCCATTTTGATGAACCCCACAACATGAGATATATTATAAGGACCAAAACAGAGGACAAAGACAGAGAGAGTGGCCGCTGCCACCCGGACCGCACGATGCTTCTTCCGCACCTGGAGATGGGACCCAACCAAGACACGGATGCAGGCAACATAGCAGAACAAGGTGATGGTTAAAGGGAGAAAGAACAGCACCATGGACAGTTCTAACCGCACAGGAGCCAACAAGGCCAGTTGGGCTTGAGTCAAGTTGCTGTAGCAAGAGGAACCGTTGCTCGCAAAGAGTCTCAAACTGATGCCACCGGTGTTCTCCAGGACAAAGATGAGTATTCCGTGGAATCCAACCAGGCACCATATCGCCAAGGAGACCAGGCATGAGTAGCAAGGCTTCTTATAAACTTGGTACTGGATAGGATAGACTGCTCCCAAAAAACGGCCCACACTGACAACCGTCAGGAAACAAATGCTAGCATAGATGGTGCCAAAGTGGATGAGGTTGTAGAGGGCACAAAGGAACTCCGGCATGGTCCAGCCCACTTTCCCCAAATCTAGCATCTTGAGGGGTAGGAAGAGAATGAAGACCAAGTCAGAGAAGCAAAGATTGATCATGTAGATGAGGTTGGGTGTCAGGTGGGCCTTGGCACGGTAGTAGAAGACATAGAGGGCCAAGGCATTGGAAGGCAGTCCCAGAAGGATGATTGCCCCATAGACAATCAGAGAGATGACCGTCCAGAATTCCATGGCATCGGGAAGGGAGGGCAAGCTGAGTCAAGGCATTTGTTCTCCTTGTGGCTTGCCTACCTGCTCCTCTTCTCCATTTTGCAACTGCTTTCCAACCGAGCTGAGGATGTCTCAAGGTGAACGTTGAGCGGCTGCATTTGAGAGCAGAAGAGACCAGCATGGAGCAAGCCGCTCGGGAGGTGAAATGGGCCATGATAGATTGTTTGACGGGGGTGTACCTAGGCAATAAAGCCATAATCTCCAGGAAAGCTTAGCAAAAAGCAGAAGTTGTTAATGGCCCGTGTCTGAATTGATCACAGGAAGAAGAAGTAAGTGACTAGGAAACAGGAACAGCCTTCTGTGAAGTTTTGTACTTGATAGTTGAGTCATCTTTAGGAAAAAGGCTGGGACACCGATAGAGCATTTATTATATTGTGTTCCATGAGTTTCTTTGGTTTTGTTGTTTCCTGCAGAACATAAGTTGTTTAGTTTCCAGGACTTTGAAGAAAAATATCAGAAAAATCTCTTTATTTATTCGTATCAGAGCATTGCACAGCTCAAAAGGATGGACACACATGAAATATAGGAAAAATCAAAGTTCAATTGAAATCACATGGCAACCAGACTGTTTTTGACCAGAAGTGGTCAGAGCATGAGATGTGTGCAGAAACTTTCCCTCGGCGTCCTCGGCGTCATATGGTGTCCAAAACCACAACATGTTTATTTAAATTGTGTACTGAGAGGTATTGTTTCCACAGGCATAAGAAAATAGACTGAGTGACTCAGAGAGGGTGGAAGTGTATTCTGATGAATAGTAAAAAGTTCATTTTCAGGTTTTTTTAAAAAAAAATATATGCCAACTTGAAAGGAGCAATTAACTGTAAAGTCTCCATCCTGGAGGTGACAGGCCTGGGAAGGCCTTTCCTCCTTACCCCGGGGGGGGGGGGGCTTTTTCATATACTGCGGATCCGTGATATACCGGGACAGCAGTATATGAACCGCAAAAGGGCAGGGGACAACTTATTTATTTTATTTTATTTATTTATTTAGCTTGTATGCCGCCCACTACCCAAAGGTCTCTGGGCGGCTCACAATCAGAATAAACAGTTAAAACATCAAAATACAATAAAATTAGAACAATAAAACATGTAGATGCAATAAATATGATACATTAAAAACACACCACTAAAATTGCCATCAGACTGTACAGTATATCTGTTTGTAGCAGAGGGTTTATCATTTCTTTGTGGTACAAACACCCACAAAGGAAGTTACGCCTTAGAATGAAGCTGCCACCCTATTGATTGCCTCAAAAAAAACATTGTGGGGTCCTTTCCAAGCTGCCCCTCCAAACACTTCCAAAATCTCAAGGCCTTTTCCAAGACTGTAGAAATAATGTTCTCTAGAGTCTTGAATAACCTCTTTCTCTCCAAGCAAACTTCAATTTCCGTGACATTGTCAGATTACGTTGTTGTTTTCTGTCACTCCAGTTTCCTCAACTTCTATATCAGGACTGATTAAAAACAAATCGACTCAGACCTTGAGTCCATGTTGATGCTCCCTCAGTTCTCTACTACAGACATTTTTGACAACAGCCCAGCAAATTCTATTTTTGTATTCTCGATCTGATAGTTGTTGTGAGTTTTTCAGGCTATTTGGCCATGTTCTGAAAGTTCATTTACCAGGCTGTGTGGCAAGCATCTTCAGAGGGCAGGAGCTAGGGGAAGTAGGAGTTCTCTCTGTGCTCTGAAGAAAACTCCTACTTCCCTGAGCAACTTGCCCTCTGAAGATGCCAGCCACAGAGTCTGGCGAAACGTCAGGAAGAAAAACTTCCAGAACATGGCCAAACAGCCCAAAAAACTCATAACAACTATCAAATTCTATTTTTATTTATTTATTGGGTGAGTTAGTAAGTGAGTGAGTGAGTGAGTGCAATTTTATTGTTATAGCAGGAAAGTCATTATTGCCATGATAGTGGCCATCTAGTTGATTCTAACTTACAGTGACCCTTTTCTATGATGTTCTAGATATATTGAGAAGTATGTCGACAATTCCTTTCTTCTGGGTGCATGTTGGGAATACCTAGCTTGCCAAAAACATAAAATCTGTCTCTTTTCCTGGGTGGCACAATGGAGAATTTAAGTCCACCTGACCTCTCATTTTGCAGACAGGTCCTCAGCTCACACAACCAGCCCTTCTCTAAATGTCTGTGTCCTTAAAATCACCAGTAAGAACCATGCAAAAATGGTGGGGACCCAAAGAGAGTAGAAGAAAAAGCAGGGGAGACTACACTGGAGTTTCTGGAAGCTTCCAGGTGTTCTGCGCGGTGTGTGCACTCCACAAACATCAGACCACTTTGCTACACTACATTTAACTGTGTCCACTCTTTTTCCACCAAGAAAACACCTTCTTAATCTGGTCACACATTTACAGGAGCAAATGAGATGGGCCTGCTGATACAATTGCCTGGTATCAATGCAAACACGTTTGCATTTTCTGATAAAGCAGCAGAAAGGTCAGGATTGGTCCAAAGTGATGGGGGGGGTGTCTCTTAAAGATGCCTCAGACCTGTGCACAAGCAGAGCAACCAGCACATATTGATTAGAATGCCTCTCTCGCTTACAGCTGTTGTTTATGTTCCCTTAGAGGAGCTGAGGCATCCATTTCCTGCCCCGCCCCTTGTCATTTGTTTTTATTTTGGTTACTGTTGCTATTGTTGATTGTATCCTATACCACTCCTTGGATGGATGGTGCCTCGTGCTCTCCCATGCAGGACAACTGCCTGAACAGCTCGCATTTACCCTGATTGTGTGTGTTGTGTCATTATAGTCGTGGCTGACTCTTTGTGACTCCATGTCCATGGAGTTTTCTTGGCAGGAAATACTGGAGTGGCTTGCCAGTTCCTTCTCCAGGCGCCTACAGCATCTGGTATTCCCTGGTGGTCTCCCATCCAAGGACCAACCAGGGCTGACCCTGCTTAGCTTCTGAAATCAAGCGAGATCAGATGTGCTTAGGGCATCTAGGCAGCATGCCTTAAATGTGATAAGTGGGATCAATTAAGCAAATAAGCTGTACTGAACTCTCTCTCTCTCTCTCTCTCTCTCTCTCTCTCTCTCTCTCTCTCTCTCTCTCTCTGTGTGTGTGTGTGTGTGTGTGTGTGTGTGTGTGTGTGTGTGTGTGTGTGTGTGTGCATAAGCACAAGGTTCAGTTATTCAGATGTCCTACATAATATGTCAGTGGATGGGTAGGTGCATTTTTTTTACCAGTAATGTAAAACACCAAATTCAGTGCTGCAAAACTACAAACGTAGAATGAGACACTGGTTTTGCCGTTGCAAAAAAAAAAAACGCTGCCTTTCCAGTGACCCATCCCTCCATAGACAGAACTGAGCGATGATGTTTGCAAATGAAGTCCAGATTTACCTTGAGGGATGAGCACGAAATGGAAAAATACAGTTTCATTTCGTTTCTCTTTCTGTTTTGTTTCATTTTGTAAATAATGATTTATTTTAAAAAATCGTTACGAAACAAAATGAGAAACAAAATATGAATCCCCCCATAGCAACAGCGAGAGCACTGGTGCTGCAGGGGATTCAAAAGCCTCCAGAGCTAGGCTCTGAAGCTCAAGGGAGGGGTGATGGGCTGGAGGGTTTTTAAAATGTCCTGCCACCAGCGCCCTTGCCCCAACGAAAGTGCTGGTAGCGGGATATTTTTAAAAGGCTCTAGTCCATTGATTACAGCCTTTTTAAAATGTCCTGTCACCAGCGCTCTCACTGAGGCTGAGGTGAAAGTGCTGGTGTGGGGACATTTTTAAAAGGCCCTAGTCCTCCACCCGGGCGGTGGCCTGGAGACTTCTTTGAATCCCCCACAGCAACAGAGAGAGTGTTGTTGTGGTGGGAGATTTTAAAAAGCCTCCAGCCCATCCCTCCTCTCTTGATCTTCAGAGCTAGGGGTGGTGGGCTGGAGGCTTTTGAATCTCCCACAGCTCCAGCCCTCTTGGTGTTGCTGAGGGGGGTTCATATTTTGTTTCATAACCAATTTTTTTTAAATAATTTCATCATTTACAAAATGAAATACAATGGAATGAGAAAGGAAACGGAACAGCATGTTTCCATTTCGTGGCCATCCCTAGTCAGGATTGATTTGATGGCCTGTGAGGATTAAGGGGGAAAGAGTACAGAGACACATAGAGGGTTACTTCACGTCCACTCTTGTCCTGGGAGGAAGTTCGTTGCGTGTTGATGTTGGTCGCGGTCATGTGGTCTTCTTGCAGTTCTGTCCCTGTTCCCGTGTACACACAGGTGTGATTGATGATACCGGCATGACTGTTTCCGCACGTCCTCATTCCGTGATGCGATGTGAAATTCCATGCCTTTATTCTCTTTTTTTCGGCCCGACCTTCTGTTTTTTGATGTTTCAATTCTCCGAAGCCTTGACTTCAATGCGTTACGGAGCTAAGTTTGAAGCATTTGTCTTTTAATCTCTCTGCACTGCGTTGCTGACTCCATAGGGAATGTACTGGCGAATGGCACTTCACACTCCTGCCACTAGATGGAGAATGGCACATTGCGTGATGAGCCTTACCTCACGGGCACTCGTATCGGAACGAGAAGCGAGATTAAATTCCTGAGGCCAGGGAGGGGAATCTCTCACCCCGCTTAGATCGCAGTTAAAGGGACGTGGTCAGGATGAACTCCTCTCGTCCCTCAATGGACGTGCAGTTGGATTTCTTCGTACCGGTCCCCAGCGGGACCGTGAACAGCAATGAGATGGATGTGAAGTATCAGCCATAGTCAACATCCATCAGTCAATCCAGCAGCTGCCAGGGTCTCCTTTTTTGGCTGATGACCACAGCTCTCATACCTCTTCCAGGCCCACTATGCCAGGTAGTAAAGCCTGAGAGCTCCCCTTTCCATTTCCCAGAATGCTCCTCAACAATATTACATCAAGAACATGGTAGCAAATTATTGTATGGACTCACGTCCCTCAGTAGGAGGATCAGGGGCCAAAGCCAGAGGAGGCTTCACAAGCAAGGACGATGAGATCCATCAAATTGTAGAAGATGCCATCTCTGCTTTTTGATCGACAGAAGTTTCCAATCTTGGGTCTCCATATGTTATTGGACTACAGCCATCCTGGCCAGATAGCTGCAGAACATGTACACATCGTTTTCCTTGTCCTGTGCTACAGCTGCCGGGTAAATGGAATTATACCAGCAACAGACCTAATCATACCTCTGTCATATTCATGTGAAGCATTTGATTTCTTGAAACAAACATTACAGTATACTTGGTGTGTCTAGCATTTAAACAGATCTGTTTCACAAATTCTTCTTCTGTGTTCATTTCCAGAAATCTGTTTTTCTCCAACAACACTTACTGGGGTGACACAAGAGCACTTGTCTGCCTTACTTGGGTAATGTATGTCTTTCACAACCTGGCTAGCCAGTGCTCTTCTGAAGACCTAAACACAGCTCTCTGTCTGGAAAGTGAAAGGTTGTGCAACGATAAAAGATGTAGAAATCTGTGACGTCCCAAACCAGCAAGCATTTGGGGAGGGGGTGTCTAGGAAATGTTCTAAATTGGGAAAGGATCTGACAATTGTAGATAAGCAGCTTTCTCTTCTTCATTTAGGGTTGCCACTTTCTGACATTTGAGATTCAAGGCAAAGGGCTTGCATGCAATCTCCTGCACATTTAGTAAACCCATATTTGGGGAGAAGCCTTAGCATTGCCCTTCCTTCTGAACTTTCTCCTGTAGTCTGAGGGCTTCCACAGGCTTACCTCGAGAGACTGGCTTCAAAGAGTCTTCCTACTGTTCCTCTACAGTCAATCTAGTAAATAAAGGTGGAGGAATCCAGAGTTTTAGGCTTAACACCCTTGAAGTCTTTACTACTAGCTGTATATCCCAAAACTTGTGGGAATTGAAGTGCAATGGATCTGGAGGCTCAAAGATCCATCATCACCCGTACAACTAAGCATGTCTTCAAACAAAGAACTATTCCTCCATAGCTCTTCAAATAGAGTACTATTGTCTATCACAGTGGTGTCCAACCTTGGTCTCCAGATGTTCTCTTAGAGGCCTTCACCATCAGCTGTGCTGGCCAGAATTTATGGTAGGTGCGTTCCAAAAATATCTGAGGAACCAAGGTAAGGAACCATTGGTATAGAAAAATATGCTGTCTGGAGCAGAGATGGGGTTGGACTGCCTAGATGCTGATGGACTGAATCTTCCATAATATCTCATCAGTGTTAATGTTGCCTAAGGCTGAACCCTGATTTTAGTGGACCCATTGATTTGGTTTGGTAAAAGGTAGATGTCTATAGCCCTTCATATGGACAGAAGCAGAGACAGTGCCACACTACATGAGATATCCCTGAATCAGAAAGCATAAACTAACAGAGGTGCTCAGGATTGTGGCTCAGTGACTCAAGACACCCGACACAGTTTGGGAGTGGCCGATCCAGACACAGAAATACACATGGGTCCCCAGATGTTCTTGGACTGAAACTCCCAGAAGCCTTTGTCACTAACTGTGCTGGCAAGGGCTTCTGGGAGCTATAGTCCAAGAACATCTGGCAACCCAAGATTGGAGACCATTGACCTAAGGGAAGCATACATACTTTCTATGTAGAAGGTCCCAGGGTCAATCTGTCCCATGTCCATTTCCAAGGAATGGAACCAAAACCAGGAACAGATCTCTGGGTTCAAGACCAGAGGTCTGTTCCTGTTTTTGCTTCCATCCCTTTGAAATGCTGGTCATCACAGAGTGTGCCAAACTAGAAGCCCAGTGGGATTTTATGGTTGTACATAGGTAACCAAGGAGGTGCTGGACGTATACGCCCATTTGTGCCTGACATGTACCTGGCATCTCATCAATTAGCCGCCATTATCTATGGCAACTTAATTGACTCCTCCTCTGCCCTCATAAATCTCAACAGGATTTTAGGCAGTAGCTTCTCCTGTTGTAACACACATATTAATGTGTTGACAAAGATAAACACAACAGCAGATATTCCTCATGTGATGAGAAAAGAGAGGTGAGAGCTGAAGAAACCATTGCAACCCTGCATTATTTGGAGAAGTGACCACTGCCACTGAAAGAGCGAATCATGTTTGTAAAAGAAAGATGGCCTGTTGAGTTGAGTCCTTTTCCAAGGAGAAAAGCGAGGTAGAAATACTCTAAAATAATAAATAAATATTCTTGTAGCCCCTACAGCTTCCCGATGTAAGCTGTGATACACACCAATCCCAGCCCAGCTTGTTCCCTTTTTAAGGATACAAACCAATACTTTCTAAGTTTCTTGTCATCAATTAAAAATGTCTAGACACATCAACTCACATTGTTAAAGAAAATAAAAGATAATTTTCATTCCTATGCAACAGGGAGGAGACCAGCATTGGATGAATAATACGAAAAACTCTATTTTGCATTTTAAAATATTTTGTGCAAATTCATGGTTTCCGAAGCAAAATAGATTTCTTGTGGAGAAAAAAATTACAAGATTTTGTACATAGAATACATCTTTTTGGGGGCACAATATATACCTTTTTGTGCCATAAAACTCCATATGCATGCGTGCACACACACATACATGTGCGTGCGCGCACACGCATGCACGCACGCACACACACACACACAGGTGTATAAAAAGGAGTTATGACAAAAAAGGTGCAAAAAGTGATATAATGACAAAAATGCATAAACCCTTTGAAAGCTCACGCAGCAGGAAGGAAACGTTTTCACCTTTTCCATTATTTCTTGCAAGAACAAAATTTCAGTGCATGTTGACATTCGTACTCCCAGTTCAGTCAGATTCTATCGCCCTTATCTTCAAGCGTGGCAATGCCTGGCTTCCAAGAATAAGTGGAAACAATGGTCCAAAATTCCCCCATGGATATGGTGCCTTTGAATGGAAAGCACCTGAGAGAAATTCCTGATTTCACCAAAAGTCTCCTGAGAATCAGTGCTTCAAGTACGCATAGTGGATGCTGTACTCTGAGTCGGAATCAGTTTCTGAGTCGACATGGGCAGGCTGGGGCCGCAGGGCAAGATTCACCAGGGAAGAGTAGTGCAGCTCCTCTTCATTCGGGCTCACTATGTTCTCGTAGTCAGGCTTGGAGTCTTCCTAAAGCAGGGGAAGAGACAGCATTTGAGAGGAGCCGCAGCAATGGGGAAAGGACAGGAAGTGCCAGCCAATTTTGCAATCCCATGCGCAACATTAAATAATGTTGTCCTCTTCAGAAATGGATCACCGAAACAAAAGTCTCCATTGTGTAAACCAGTGAAATTCCATAGAATCATAGAATCATAGAGTTGGAAGAGACCTCAAGGGCCATCCAGTCCAACCCCCTGCCAAGCAGGAACCCCCATCACAGGACTCCCAAGAGATGGCCATCCAGCCTCTGCTTAAAAACCTCTGAAGAAGGAGACTCCACCACCCTCCTCCTTTGTGGCAGCAAATTCCACTGCCAAACAGCTCTAATGGTCGTGAAGTTCTTCCTAATGTTCAAATGGAATCTCTTTTCCTATAATTCAAACCCATTGCCCCAAGTCCTAGTCTCTGAAGCCATGGAAAACAAACCTGTTTCCTCTTCAATATGACATCCTTTCAAATATTTAAACATAGCTATCATGTCCCCCCTCAGCCTTCTTTTTGAAAGGCTAAACATTCCCAGCTCCCTAAGCCGTTCCTCATATGACATTTCTTCCAGACCTTCAGCCATCCTGGTCGCCCTCCTCTGTACCCGCTCGAGGTTGTCAACATCCTTTTTAAATTGTGGCACACAGAACTGGTCACAGGACTCCAGGTGGGGTCTGACCAGAGCAGAATAGAGAGGTATTATCACTTCCCTTGATCTAGACACTATGGTTCTGTTGATGCAACCAAGAATCGCATTGTGTTATGCTTTTTTTTTGGGGGGGGGGGTAGCTAATGCCTTGGAAGACAGCAACAAATTTTAAAAAGATCTTGGTAGGCTTGACCACTGGGCTGAAAGCAACAGAATGGAATTTAACAGGGACAAGTGCAAAGTTGTACACTGGGGGAGACGGGGGGGCACTTAAGTACATAGTTACAAGACGGGGAATACTTTACTCAGCAGCTTTATGGGTGAGAAGGATCTTGGAATTGTAGATCAAAAGCAGATATGTGTTTGAATTTATTTATTTTATTTATTTTAGAATATTTTTACCCCACCCTTCTCCTTGGAAAAGGATCCAAGGTGGCTACAGTCCAGTACCATTAAGACATATTCGAGTATTGAGAACAGGGAAATGAGGGACATCTTACAGCATTAAAAGACAAGATTACATTAAAGCTACAAGAGAACACGAGCAGTTAAAAGGAGAATAAAATTCCATGTAAAGTTATGAGTGATGGATACACTTCTTTTTTTACAGATCTTGTCTTTGCTTTGGTTTGCTGGCTGGAAGGAAGAAGGATGCACATAAAAAATGTGCTATATTTTATTGAAAGGGAACTATCAAAAAGCCCCAAAAGTTGCATATTACCTGTCTCATACAATTTAAATACAGTGGAACCTTGTATGACAAAAACAGTTTGTATAACATAAAATCTGTACAACATAAAAAATTCCGGAGATAGGGGAAATTTGTTTAACATAATTGCCTATGGGGAGAATCCGTACAACATAAAAATGGGATTACTCCATTTTGAATGCATTCCTATGGGAATTTGTATAAAGGAAAATTTGTTTAACATAATTTCATTTGGAACGAATTAATTCTTTTTACAAGGTACCACTGTACTCACTACTACTGCTGCTGCATAAGACCTGCCGCAGGAGAGTAAGGCTGTCTCCTACTGCCGCCTGCTGATGATGAAGTGTCATTGACTATGTAGTGTTGGCTGTAGCTAGCTCATGAAGGTTCAGCCTTTCACAGGATGCTGGACTCCAGCTCCCATAATGCCCCACTGGAGGCAACACTGACCAGGATTGCTGGGAAATGCAGTCTAAGGACATCCACGCTGCCATGCTAGAAGGCGAGTATCAAATCATACTGAGATGTTGCCCAATGGAATGATAATGTCATGCCTGCTCCAGAACTTGGAAAATGTTAATACCCAGGCAGCACTGCTTGATCTCCTGTTAAGTACTGCCATCAATCACTGCGACATTCAGATGATGCCCAAGCACCGATTGCTAGAGCAGGCCTGCACAACAGGTAGCCTGCGGGCTACTGGTAGCCCGCAAAGGGTTCAAAAGTAGCCTGCCAGCCATCAATAAAAATGAGCATGCGCCCAGACCGGATTAAATTTGTAAGTAGAATTATTAGTGTAGTAGCCCTTAGGCACTTGGGGCTGGAAAAAGAGTAGACCTTGGCCTGTTCAAAGCTGCACAGCCCTATGCTAGAGAAAAAGCAAGTAATTATAATAATAATTGTATGCCGTCAAGTTGATTTCGATTTATGGAGACCCTTTACAGGGTTTTCCAGGTAGAGAATATTCAGAAGTGGTTGACCATTCCCTTCTCCTGGGGTGTGTCCTGGAACTGTGCAACTTGCCCAAGGCCACCCAGGCGGGATCTTCTCCCAGGAAACACAGTGGAAACTAATACTTACCCATACTTAATGGGTATCGGGAAGGTTATAGGTGGGAATTTCACCCACTTTAGGCCATTGTCCACCAAATGAGCCTATTGTCCACCTAACGAGACTATTCAGTCCATTGTCCACCTTATGAGCCTATTTCAGACCAGGGTGACATCAGGTCAAAGGGAACTATAAAATGGAGGACTCACAACTAGCATTCCTTAGACTGATGAAGCTGTTTGGATGAGCAGTGAAACGTTTCAATCTCTCATGAAAAAGAAGTCCAGTTGCCATGACTCAGCTTCCAGATAAACTCACCTGGATGACTGAAAATCTTCACAAACATAGTGGAAACTAATCTGACTCTTCAGCTAGATTCCTAAGCTACTGTGCCAGCACAGAAAAATATCAAAATATACAATTTTAAAAAAAAACAGATGAAGGGACAATGGTACTTTCATTTTACATGAGACCAGAAAGCAAGTTTTTCACCTCAGACAAACTTGAGGACTAGCAGCTTATGGGGTTATTGTTTTTTTTTAAAGTATTCTGCTTATGTACCTCCCCATAGCACTTCAAGTAGTCTCTGGGTGGTTTGCAGTTTTAATTACAGTATGCAGGCTACACATTCCCCCCCCCCGCAAGCTGGGTACTCATTTTACTGACCTCGGAGGGAAGAAGGCTGAGTGAACCATGAGCCTGCTACCAAGGATTGAACCCCAAATCATGAGCACAATTTTGCCTGCAGTACAGGCATTTAACCACTGCGCCACGAGGCTCTTAGAGATGCCATTTCTCATGTTTTGCAGCTATATTTCTTTGTTCCCTTTGCATCAGATAGATAGCTGTTCCAATGAGAGATCTTGTTAAAAAAAATCCTTGTTAAGTGTAGGAAGACTATTTCAAACAGGAATTTGCTCTCTTTCTCCCTTGGCTAGACCTTCCACGGACTTCAACCTATTTCTTGGTTGGAGCAAGTTTCTTCTCATCCCAGTCACTTCATGAAAACTTTTACCAATTATATTTCCGAGTTGCATGCAGCATATAAAATCCAGAAAGCACTACAAGAAGGAAAAAGAAAAAGAAGAAAAACCCCACAACCTAACAAACGCTGACATGGCCCATAGAAACGAAGCAAGATTCATTACCCGAATCCCTCTCAAAACTTTTATATTACAAGGACCACGTTACGCTCTTTTTTAAAATCATTAAAAGATCAAATTGAGCGAATAATAAACATTATATGACAATCGGCGTTATCATTACACTAATGATTTGCTATTCCCAATTCTTTAGTTTTCACAATATTCATTAATAGAAGCAAGATTCATTACCCTAATTCCCTCGGAAAAGGTACCACATTTCCAGTTACGGATTCTTCTGCATTCTGACTGGAGTCATATTCTAAAACTGGAAGTAATTTTCTTTTATTCTGTGATAAGTAAAATCAAATTCAAATGTTTTCCATTCATCTTTTTATATCTCTTACCTGTTCCCTAAAATGAATCTTGAATTATTTTATATAGTTTACCAACTGTTCGTATTTCATAATCAGAAATTGCTCAAATTTTGTATATCCTCTAAGTTGTATATTTTTCCTAGTCCATTCTTTCGTCCAGCTGTCTAACTGGGCGTAATTCAACCAGGACTCCTGAGTTTGCAGAACTGAATCGTTCAGGAGCATTAGCGTTAGGTGTGTCTTACGAGAAAAAGTAAACCCAATGGCAATGGCTTGATAGCATTTATTTGCGAGTGCAAAATCTAAGAAAGGGCCATGGATGAATAGCATTTTGAGCATCTCTTCCTTTATTTTTGTATAATTTCGTTCTTTCGTTTTGCTAATGTCTTTAGAAGTCATTCCCCTAGGTATTTTATACATTCATCATTCATTCAGGGACATGACACTACACTATGGTTGCCATTCCCTTACCGAAAAGGCCAACACCAATGACATATCACAGGCATTCTAAGCATCTGCCCTAGAGATGGGCATGAATCGGAGAATCAACGAATCAGTGTGGTTCCTGGTTTGTGGCTACCCAGAAGCCACAAACCCAAGAAGAACAAACCAGTTCACAATTTGTTTTTCTGGTTCATACCTCGTAGGGTGTTAATCCAATGCCCCTGCCCGCTTCCTGCTGCCCTACTGCCTCTCTACCTGGTCCTTTTAGTTTTTCTTTCATCCTCCTCTTCCTCCATCGCCACCATCTTGGAGTTTTTATTGCTATATTCGAAAAAATTTCCATCGCCACTTCTTCCTCTATTGGTGCTTCATTTTGTTTAATCAAAACAGGACTCATGAACCCAACCACAAACTGAACCACAAAGAAGCCTAGTTCATTGTTGTTGTTGTTGTTGTTGTTGTTGTTGTTGTTGTTGTTGTTGTTGTTGTTGTTGTTGTTGTTGTTGTTGTTGTTGTTGTTGTTGTTGTTGTTGTTGTTGTCTTGTAGCTTGATTCGTGCCCATCTCTAATCTGCCCAGAACTACTAATTCATGCTGTCTCTTGCCAATGTTGACAGTACCTACCTACCTAAATATAAGGGCAGGATGCCCTGTGTAGGGGCTTGCCATGGGTTCTTTCTCCTCCCCATATACTGGCTGAGCTACAGGAATTATTGAAGGGTTTTTTAAAGCAGTGGTGGCGAACCTTTGGCACTCCAGATGTTTTGGACCACAACTCCCAGAATTCTAAGCCTGTATTGCCAATGACAAAAGACTGTTTTCAGGGGGCTCCTGCTGAGCTGGACCCCTTTAAACCTTGTGTGTCGACTGGGCCAGGTTTAAAGGGGTCCAGCCATTGTTATGAGCCACCTGCCTATTGCATAATCGAGTAGATACCTAGTAGTACAACAGCCACTCATTAGTTAACAGCAATTCAGCATGGTGAGCTATGCAGTTTAATTTATGCAACCCAACTTCTTTGTTTCTTGTGTACAAACAATACAGGATTATTGAGAGGACCACAGGCAATCAGGTGCAACGTCATCCAATCCAGAATTTTCTGGCTGAAAAGGAATATGTATGTACCTTTCTGGGGAGCTCTGGTTTTTTCACCACACTGTAGACTGCATTTTCATCAGGCGGGTCTGCTGTCTGTTTCTGGTACTTGATCCTGTTGGAAATATTCTGATCAGATAGGCATTTTGAGGTATGGAGAGAAAGTACAAAAGACGTACAAAATAATGCAGGCCATGAGTAAAGTTAATAGAGGGACACTCTTCTCCCTCGCACAAAATACCAGAACTAGGGGACATCTACTCAAATTGAGGGTTGAGAGAGTGAGAACAGACAAAAGAAAATAAAATTACCCAGCGCATTGTTAGTCTGTGGAACTCCCTGCCACAGGATGTGGTGATGGCATCTGGCCTGGATGCCTTCAAAAAGGGATTGGACAGATTCCTGGAGGAAAAGTCCATCACAGGTTACAAACCATGAGGGAGATGTGGAATCTCCAGGCTAAAAACCAGGGTACTTCAATGGCCAGAGGTAGGTGAGTGGTGTCAGGGGACAGATATCTAGTCTTGTGCGCTCCCAGACACATTTGGTGGGGCCACTGTGAGATACAGGAAGTTGGACTAGATGGGCCTTTGGCCTGATCCAGCAGGGCTCTTCTAATGTTCTTATGTTCGAAAGGGATTTTCTTTCTTTTTTTGATGGGACAACCTGGAGGTAGTAAAACATTTCTGTGAATCTTTAAGTAGCTCTTGTATGCTGCGTTTGTGATACCTCCCTTTCATTGTCCTGCAAATAATCATTAGAAAAACGACAATGCAAAGAAAAGTTCCTGTGCCTTTAATGATAGACCCAGGATTATATAGTTTGAAGGCTGCAATAATAATTCTCTCCCAGCTCCTACGTATGGGGATTGCAGCTAAACTCAGAGGAATCAGGAGCCCTGGGAGGGATCGTTGCTGATGATGCTATGATGCCTGTTACTCAGAAAGCCTCAGGGCATCAGCTTTCTGATCTGGCTCTTCTACACCCAGGTAAGGAAAGAAGCACAATGAAAAAGATCTAGCCAAGGTATCCCTAAAACTAGGAGGTGTGCATTTACTCCAACCCGCTGGCCACCCAGCCTACCATACCTGGAATAAATGACCTGCTCGTTGGACAAACTGGGAGGTAGCCGGATTGCTGCATAAGTAATTGTGTCTTCAGCACCTTGGTTTAGGAACCCAAGAGATCCCTCTCTTCTTTCATCATTCGGTCTGCTGTTGCCATCGCACAGTTGTCCCCCCTTGGCCTAAGGAATAAAGCAACATTTATTTTTCCTGCCCAGCAGATCTCTTTTTATCCACACTGAGATGACACGTCCTGTCCCACAAGGAAGTGTCCCCTCCTTTTTTCATTCTGGTTGCACTGCAGGAATCAATTCAGGTTCTCCTTTGCGGAAAGGTTTAACGGGAGTTCTGTAGGCAGGCCAAAGGTCCACCTCTTTGGTATACAGTGATCCCCTGCCTATTGCGGGGGTTAGGGACCTGACCTGACCCGCGATAATTGAAAATCCACAATATGTGGATGCAGGTCGAGTCAGGCCTGGGGGGCCTAGCTGGGGACTCTTGTACTTACCTCCAACCCGGCCCTACCCCGGAACGGGCCTGTGAGAGCCTTCCTGGGCCTTCTAGATGCCCCCAAAGCGCCTTCCTTCGAACCGCAAGTGACTTCCGGTAAACTGGAAATCATTTCTGGGGCCTCCAACAGGCCTAGAAAGGCTCTCGGGGGGCCTCAGAAATGATTTTCAGCAATCCAGAAGTCACTTCTGGTTCACAGGGAGGCCCTCATAGGCCTGTTTGGGGCAGCTCCAGTCTACTAGTTTCTATTCCTCTTCCCCCCATAAAGCCCAAATATGCATAGAAAGGTTTGTGCCAGTTGTCTGACACTTCCCAGCCCCACCTCCTCTGGTTGGCCGCCAGGGGCTGGGAAGTGGCAAACACACCTGTTCCTCTGGAGGACGAACCAGCACGAACTACCAAACCAGCGGTTCGTGGCCCATCTCTAAATTGTGTGCCAGTTCTCACTTATGGTGATCCTTCTTAGGGTACATAGAAATGGTTTACCATTTGCCCCCCCCCCTTTCTAGCAGCATACTAGGTCTGTACAGCCCTTCCAAGACCAAACAGGCTGGCTCTTCTGGGAAGCACAGTGACAAATCCAACAACAACAACAACAACAACAACAACAACAAATTTTATTGATTAGCCCATCAGGCCATATCAAATACAAAAGAAGAAAAAAGAAAAAGAAAAAGAAACAAGGCTCTCACACAGTTAAAATAGATAGAGCAAAAGTTTCTCATTCAGCCGCATAGAGTATACGGCTCACATTTTATTTGATTGTGAGCTTTATACAGGTCTAAGACAATCACATCTATCAAAATTGATGGTCAAAATTGCCCACTGGAACACGAACTTTCAGCTTGATTTCCTGCTCAGTGACGAATCAAACTCCCAACCTCCAGCCCTGCAGTGAGATATATAACGCACTGAGCTATTAAGACCGCATTTTTCTGCTTTTCATCTTCCAGCTGATCTGGACTTCAACTCAAATAACCCATTGCCATTGGGCATGGTGCTGGAGATTTCCAGGAGCTGAAGTCCCAAACAAGCGGAAAATCTTTGGCCTCCCCAGATGTTCTTGGACGAAAACTCCCAGAAGCTTTTAACAACAGCTGTGCTGGCCAGGATTTCTGGGTGTTGCAGCTCAAGACCATCTGGGGGCCATTGCCGTTGGGAGCCACTGTTTTAGATGCATTTCGTTCAGGATCTGCCCTCCCAACTCAGGAAAACCGAAACAAAGTAGTACTTCACCTTTTTCACAAAAAATGAACCCGATCTCCCTGTCCTGCTTGTGTCCGGATCGATCGTTTTCTTCCTGCAGCAATAGGAAAAGACAAAATCAGGACACATTTCTCCAACCCTAACCATCTCCTTGGCAGCAGCTGTATACTGAATTGCTTTAAGTTTTCTCTTTTCCAAAGTTCAAATCACTAACCATGTTTTAACCCTATGGATACTGCATAGGTGCAAAGGATCTATTATGATGGTCCTCCATCCTGACCTATGACTAGCACAGCCCTCTGGTCACCTCCAAGATTTCACAAATGTTCCTGACTCAGTCCCCTATTTCTTGTTCTTGGCTTTTAATAGAGAATGGGATAACTGCTTATGATAAGTTAGGATTTATGAAAAGCCATGCATAGTCATATTTGTTCTAGGAATACGGCTGATAATGATACTAACAGAATGATGATGAGTGCTGCTTGGTTTGTAGATAAAGTGTAACAGTGTTGTGGTGTCCGTATATATTTTATGTTCTTTCTTTCTTTCTTTCTTTCTTTCTTTCTTTCTTTCTTTCTTTCTTTCTTTCTTTCTTTCTTTCTTTCTTTCTTTCTTTCTTTCTTTCTTTCTTGCCATGTGCTGAGAAAGGAGAGCTCTCCCCACCATCTCTTACCTTCTCCGCAGGACACAGACCAGCAAACCCACCAGGACAACCATGGCAAGAAAGGAGCCCAGGCTAATCAAGGTATGCTTTATCACCGTGGCTCTGCTATCTACACAAGACAAAAACGAGCATCAGAAGGCAGGCTGAACATCAGTAAGCTTCTCAGGTACCTCAAGCAAGTCCTCACTTGTTCACATCCTCTGTTGCTCTCTGACCCTCTGGCACAGGTGACTGATGGCCAGGGCAGGAATGATCCTGGAATATGGGGAGGAGGCACCACCACCGCTTGGGTCATCACCACTAGTATGCCCCTCAATCCAGATGGCAGATGCTTAAGCTAACAGTGGAAAATCCCAAGTTATACATCCAGAGTCCCTGAGCCTTTCCATTCTCTTGGTAGCCAGAGCTCTGTCTTGCACCCCCTAAACGATCTTTCCCCAATCAGGCATAGTGGAGTCCCGGGACCCAATGTCACTGTTGGAGTTTTTACAACCTCGTACGCTTCCTGTGGTTTGGGTGACCAGGAAGGACTTTTCTGGACTTAGGTGGTTGTCAATCGATCCAGCAATAACCAATCATTCCCTCCCACCTCTGCATTCAAAGAGAAGGCCGCCTCTCTACTAAGTGTTCCTTTCCCTTTTTTCAGCCTGTTGAAGTCTTTATTCATTTGCTGTTGATTTGTTTGCAACTGGAAGAAATGAAATGGTTTTATTCTATTCCTGCAAATGTCTCAGAATGAGTAATTGAGACATTAAGGGCCAGGTAATGAGAAAGGGGTGGACCATCTGGAGAACTTGTGGCCTCATGGCACAGTGGTTAAACTGCTGTACTGCAGTTGTAACTGTGTTCACGACCTGGGGTTCAGTTCCAGGTAGCTGGCTCATGGTTGACGCAGCCTCCTATCCTTCTGAGGTCAGTAAAATGAGTACCCAGCTCACCAGGGAAACAATGTGTAGCCTGCATAAATAAAGTGTAAATAACCCGGAGAGTGCTTTAAGCGCTATGGGAGGTATATATCCAGAACACTTTTCCCTTCTCCTCTCTCAATTTGAGCTGTGGTGCTGGAGGAGAGTCTTGAAAGTCCCCTGGACTGCAAGGAGATCAAACCTATCCATCCTGAAAGAAATCAACCCCGAATGTTCACTGAAAGGACAGATTTTGAAGCTGAGGCTCCAGTACTTTGGCCACCTCATGAGGAGAGAGGAGTCCTTGGAAAAGTCCCTGATGTTGGGAAAGATTGAAGGCAAAAGGAAAAGAGGACGGCAGAGAATGAGATGGTTGGATGGTGTCATCGATGCAACCAAAATTGATTTGACCAAAATCCAGGAGGCAGTGGAAGATAGGAAGGCTTGGTGAGCTCGGGTCCATGGGGTCACGAAGAATCGGACACAACTGAACGACTGAACAACAACAACTGTGTAGGAGAGGAATTTTTAACCAGAAATTTAAAACTCTGCAACAGATATGACTGCCATCTATCCAACGTTGTTATGAAGAATGGAGGGAGACCCCCATCTATTTCTCTGCCCCAGGCAGCGAAATTTACTTCATCATAAGGAACCTCAAATGATGTTTCCTTGGCAATTATAACAACATTTGTGAAAGCAGAATCCTGGACCTATCACTGTGATTTACTCACAGGAAACAATGAGGACCATAGGTTGTGATTCGTTCTCAGAGATTTCATTGGACACGGTGCAAAGATACTCTCCCGACTGCCAGACTTGGACTTTTAGAAATTCAAGGTTCGGAGAGTTCTTCTGAAAAAGCTGTTCCCCGTTCCAATACCACTTATAAGAACGTGACAATGGATATGCATCATTTTCACACTGCAGCCGGACATCCTTGCCCTCCGTGATGGCCTCTTTAGTCTTCAGGGATACAGTGACATTGCGTGGGCCATCTGGTGGAAAGAAAAAAAAGATCATATTTGCCTTTGAGGTCTCAGTACCCTTTCCTGGCAGTGCATCTCCAGTCCATCAGCTTAGCACATCGCAGAAACCTGGAAGCCCGTTCTCATGCCTGGGCAATCATGATTGCAAGTAAATAATGACCCGTCATGAAACATGCCAAGTGATGGTGCAAGGTACAGGAGGTATGAAAAGGGGGGGGGCAAGCAGATGGCTTTCAGAACCTAGGCTTTGGACAAGCGTGCTTTCTGTACCATAATATTTGACTCTCCGCTGAAGCTCCAGTTCAAGCAACCTCATATTTCCTCCCGACACTAGCCCATGTTTTCAAAGAATCCCAATCAATTGAAAAGCTCACCTATGGAATGCTCCGGAGAAAGACAAAAGATACAATTGGTTTTTTTTTTCTCAAGCTCAGTTTGGAGGCAGGGGTTTTGTACTCAGGATGAGATGAATTCTGCACAAAGAGCACATTCAGGCTTTGGTCCAGAATTGTCCACCCTAGTGGCTAGAAAGCAAAGCCACTGGAGGCCAATCTCCCCAAATTCACAAGGGTGATAAATCCATGCCAAATTTTACTCAGAACTTTAGAGGAGGAATCTAAAGCACTGGACTCTATCCACACCTAGGCTTAGGACCTTGAACAGATTCTCTAAACTTAGGACTAAAACTCAGAGGGCACTCAGGGCCCCCACAAAAGAGTCATCTGCTTTAGCAGAGGCCAAGCATGGAATTCAAATCTACACAAACACCTCTCATACTCTTAGGCCGCAGTCATACCTGCGTTTCCTCCGTAGTTTCCCATTGGCTAACTGTGCATAAAAAGATCGCATCCTAACCGCAAAGAGAAGTAAATTCCAGTCCTGGACGACCACGCCCCTTGAACAGCAGTTTCAGTGAAGTTACAATAACCACCACCAGGGGCTGGATTTAGAGACTTCGCTTGAAAATGCTTACTTATTTGCTTCTGTAACCATGACAGGACACAGAAAATACGCAGTAAAATCAGTTGTTCCCCTTTTTTTGACAGCTTCCCATGAAAGAATGTGAAATAGACAGGTAGAGATGGAACCAGTATAGGTAAATACAACGCAGAAGAGAGGACACTAACTGCATATTAAAAACCACGTGACCGCCCAGAAAAAAAATACGCATGAAATTTGTATACTGCAGAGAACGCTAGAGTGACTGCGGCCTCACTTACATCGGACTTTCAGGCTAAGACGCTCGGAGTCTGTGGTGCCCACACTGTTTGTGGCATGACAGGAGTAGTACCCAGAATCCTCCGGAGTCACCTTGTGGATGGTCAGTACAGCACCTTGACCAACCAGGCGTTGCTGATCTTTGTGCCACCGATAGGTGATTTCCTCGGGGTTTGCTTTATCCATTTGACAACTTAGTTTAAGAAAGCTGCCTTCCTTGATCTGCCCGGTTGGATTTTGCACAACTTGAACATTTTGGGGGACAACTGTGGAAAGACAAAAAAAAAGAGGAGGCAGCATATAACCACCACTTTTCCCCTTGATGACCCATGTGGCAGAGAGACCTGCTCTGTAATAAATATACTTCAGTACATTCATTGGCTCAGAAGGTCACTAACTTTTTTTAATCCCAGCACTCATCTTACTACAGAAGATGAGTGACATCAACCTTTACTTCTAAGGCGTACCAAGACCATTCCTTAAAATCTACTGCCTCAGCAGGTCTCCTGAGATGCAACGGAAGTGCAAAAGTCCCTGGGCAGGATTCCAAGTCTTTGGCAAACCCCAGCACCATCACAAGCATTCGACATACACAGATTAAATTTCTCCCACCAATAATCTGGTTAAAATCTCTGCCTGCACAAATTAAACCTCATCATCATCCTCATCATCTTGGAACTCCAAAGCTGGATGGAATCCAAGGGATCATTGCTGTCAGAGAGGGACAGTACGGGACTGAACTCCCAGCCTCTGGCTCCATAGCCAGGTACCTAAACCACTGAGCTTTTGGCAGTTGCCTTTCAGCAGGATGTCATGACAGAGTGAGGAAGTTCGATCATCATCACTGCAGTCAGCTACACCAGTTGTAGTCATGCTGTGAACCCCATCACTGACAAATCAAGAGGCCGAGAACCTGATGCCCTGGTGCACTTAAATCGGGCATGTCCAAACTTCAGCCCTCCTGATGTTTTGAACCACAACTCCCAGAATTCCAAGCCTGTATTTCCAATGGCAAAGGACTGTGGGAGCTGTCCTAAAAAAAGGCAACCCAGAAACACCCAGCAACTATCGACCCATAAGCCTACTCTCAGTAATTGGGAAGTTATACTCTAAACACCTTCTGCGACATCTATCTGTCTGGATGTCCAAATTCAACTTTCCAGGCAAAGAACAGGTGGGCTTCCGCGCTGGGTATTCTACACTTGACCACTCTCTCATTTTATCCTTTTTGGCGGAGAAATACTCCCAGCATTTCAAAGGCAAACTTTTTGCAGCATTCATTGACCTTCGAGGAGCTTTCGACTCTATCAATAGATCTCTTTTGTGGTCCAAACTTACCAATATGGGAATTGATCCCCGTCTGCTATTCTTGATCCGCCAGCTCCACTCTGCGAACAGCTGTCAAGTTCGCCTAAATCGTGAAGGCCTCCTTACCCCTAGGATTCCAGTCACCAAAGGGGTAAAGCAGGGCTGCCTTCTTGCTCCTGCCCTTTTCAATCTCTTCTTGTTGGATCTACCAGGTCATCTAGCCAAATTTGATAGTCATGCTCCACGACTGAATCAACTTCCGGTTCCCATACTACTCTACGCGGACGACACTGTGCTCCTCTCAATTTCAAAACAGGGCCTCCTTCGCCTCTTGTCAGCTTTCTCAGAATTCTGCTCTAAGAATGATCTGACTATTAACACAGAGAAATCTAAAATCTTGATATTCTCCAAATCATGGAAACTTCTTTCCTGGAAAGTCGACGGAAAACCTGTTGAGCAAGTGAGATCCTTCAGATACTTGGGCCTCCTGTTCCACCATCAACTCTCCTGGTCTCATCATCGGAGGGCTGCTTTATCAGCTGTAAATAACCATCTATCTGCTATCTCTCGGTTCCATTTCCACACCGGAAACCAATATGTTCCTGCTGCCCTCCAGATCTTTCAGGCAAAAATTATAAACCAGCTTTTATATGGGATCCCAATCTGGATTTCAGCTGTCGACTCCGAAATCGACCGGACTGCTTCCACCTTCTTTCGTCGCATCTTAGGTGTTCCAAATATGATCAATCTTTATACCATTGCTAATGAACTGGGACTCCATTTGCCATCAACTTTTGCTTGGACAGTCACTATTAAGTTTTGGCTACGTATTCATTTTCATCCTGACTCCAACTCCCTTGTATATGAACTATTAAGAGACCCTTATGTCTCAAAATGGTATCAATTTATCCAGTCCAAAATTCATCGCATTGGTATCGACCTAGACTCCCTAATCAACTGCCAAGAATCCCAAATCCTCAAAAACCATCCATCAAAGAATCTGGGATATAGAGTATCAAACCATTTCATCAGGGCTCAATCCAACGTGTTCTCCTCACTTTTATGGTTTGATGCCAACCCCAGGACTACGAGCAAATTATATGAAACATCTCATTAATCCTTGCCTGCGTCGTGCTTTTATGCTCGCTAGATTGAACATCCTTCCCTCAGCAGTTCTTTCAGGAAGATACTACAACGTTCCATTTGAGAAGAGACTCTGTAAACTATGTTTACTGGAACCTGACTCAACCTCTCATATCCTTCTCTCCTGCCCCTCCCACCACAAGCTTCGCCTCCGCCTTCTGACCCCTTATATTTCTAATTTCTCTGGTTCCCCGGAGAATATAACAAAGCGTCTTCTTGAGGACAAACGTCCGGAATTAACAGCCTCAGTGGCAGAATACTTGGCCACTGTTTTACATATTAGTAAATAGTCTGGGGCCTAGGCCAGCTATTAACCCAATCTTTTAATCATTTTTAACCTATTTATTTATTTCCTACCTCTTATCTTACATTTTGTTGCATCTGTTTTATATTAATATATGCCAATAAAGGTTCTTGTGATTGTGATTGTGTGTGTGAGGAAGTTCGATCATCATCACTGCAGTCAGCTACACCAGTTGTAGTCATGCTGTGAACCCCATCACTGACAAATCAAGAGGCCGAGAACCTGATGCCCTGGTGCACTTAAATCGGGCATGTCCAAACTTCAGCCCTCCTGATGTTTTGAACCACAACTCCCAGAATTCCAAGCCTGTATTTCCAATGGCAAAGGACTGTGGGAGCTGTGGTCCAAAACATCTGGAGGGCCAAAGTTTGGACAATGTCTGACTTAAATTCTTTCTTACTTTATGATGGTCACAGACAAGCAAAATCAATAGACTGACACAGGGAATCACTATATACAATATACCTTATACAGCATGGCATGCTTACATTCAACTAGCATCTGTAGATAAGGTCTCCTGTAGCACCAACTCTCCCCAATCACCCCTTCCTTTTCCAACAATTACCCACTGTTGGCTTTCAGAATGTCCAGGGTTTAAATGACACAGAATTACTCACAGTGTACATTTACAGAGCTCGCTGGAGATACAGTGCAACCAATAATGTTGCACACTTCACAACGGTAAGTAGTTGATCTTTGAGGTTTTGCAGTGACAGTGATACGGTTTGGCTCAGTCACCCAATGCACAGCCACATCATTCTCCAGCAATTTGTGCTGGTTGGTCCTGGGGTTACTGCTGCCCACTGAGCAGTTGAATATGATATTTTGTCCTTCCGTGATGGGCAGGGGGTTTAAAACAGCCAGCTGGACATCCTTGGGTTTGTCTGGAAAAAAAAACACACATCAATTGTCTGTTGGTAGAGGACACCAATTATTGTCATATTACTGTGAATATATAGGGAGTTGTGATCCGGGGACGGTGTCCCATGTTAGCTTCAAGAGATATGGATCATTCTAATCGTTGTAACTCTTTACTTAAAGATAACTATGTAAATGTTATAAAAACAATCAAAGCTGACCTCGAAACTTGGTCAAGACTCCAATTATCCTTAATGGGCAGAATTGCTGCAGTTAAAATGAATGTTTTACCTAAACTGCTTTTCCTATTTCAATCCTTGCCTATATTACCTAATTTTAAGATCATTACAGATCTGGAAAAAAGTATACGTATATTCATATGGCAAAAGAAAAAAGCAAGGATTAAAAATCTCTATCTACAGGATAGAACCAAAACTGGTGGCTTTGCCCTTCCTAATTTAGTATTATACTACAAGGCTGCTGCCATGACCTGGATTAAAGACTGGATTCTGATGACAAACAAAAGAATTTTGCAGCTTGAGAGTTATGGCCTAGACAAGGGCTGGCATTATTACATGTGGTACAAGGGCAACATACCTACTCTCTTCAAAAAACACTGGATAAGGAACGCCCTAGTTAGAATATGGTTATTGATTAAAAAACAATTTGACCCTAAAGCACCACTGTGGCTATCTCTGCTGGGAGCGACTTATAGCTCCCATATAAGTGAAACTCCAAAAGTTATAACTTATAGACACCTTCTGAATGTTGACCTCTCATTGAAACCATTAGGGAAATTAGTATCAGAAGGTTACAATTTAGACTGGGTGGAAGTATCAACAAATATATTCACACTTCAAAGACCTCACCAAAGAGGGGGGATTCACGACTACTGATACTCCACTTGATAAAATACTTTCTTCTGGCGATGCTAAGCTGCTTAGTAAATTTTACACACCATATTGTTAAATGAAAAAATGATTGATACACTGGTCAAAGACACTATGATAAGATGGGCAGAAAACTTTGGTTATCCTATTCATCTAAACAAATGGGACTCTCTGTGGAATACAGTTAAAATCTTTAAATCTATTTCTTTTAAGGAAAACTGTTATAAGATGTTCTATAGATGGCATCTTGCACACACACCGATTATCTAAGATGTATAATTGCTCACACAAATGTTGGAAATGTAAACATGACTGTGGTACTTTTTACCATATGTGGTGGACATGCAAAGAGGCAAAGGCATATTGGAAAATGGTAAAAACTATTTTTAGAAAGATGTCTGAAAATTAAGATAGAGCTTAGACCAGAACTTTTCTTATTAAATATAGTAAATATAAATATTTCATATGATCAGAGATATGTACTTCACCATGTAATTGTTGCTGCAAGGATATTGTATGCGAAATTCTGGAAACAACCAAACGTGCCAACAGAGAAGAATATCCACGAAAAGATAAGAGAATGTATCGAAATCGATAGACTCTCCGGCTATTTAAAGGGAGACTATGATGAGATCTCTCGGAAAAGATGGCAAGAAGTAACAAACTTATTAGTACTGTGATAATATTTGGCAATTTATCAATATGTTATATTACTTTTCTTTTACTTTGCTTGACATATTCAATGTAAATTTTAAATTCTATCCCTCCCCTTTTTTCCTTTTCCCTTTTCCCCCCCTCAAAAACCCAATAAAATTATAAATTAAAAAAAAAACAAGAGATATGGATCATGAAAACTAAGTGTAAGCAAAACAGTGTAACTGGAGATGATCTGAGGTTCTCCACAGGTGCGATGAATTGGAAGATTGATTTAAATCACAGCAAAAATCAGATCCATGCAAAGAAAAGCAGGCACAGTACAAGATAAAACACTGGGACACCAATGGGTTCTGATGAGCAGACCCTTGATCCCACAAAGCTCTAGCCACTGTGGTCATTGACTGGGGATTATTGGCAACCCTGCACCAAAGAATGAGAGCGGTGTGAGAGGCAGTCCAAGAACAGAAGTTTTGCATTTCACCTAAAGAACCCCCCTTTCCAATTTCTGGAATCCGAGACTACTTACAAAAGACATCTAGGGTGGAGAGAGAAGAGCTTGACCATCCAATGGGATTCCAGGCCTTGCAATAGTAAGTACCAGAATCGCTGGGCTGGATGGCCTGAAAATGGAGCTGTATTCGGGAGCTGATGACGTTCGATGCAGGCTGTTTGTACCATTCATACTTCGTGATCGGGGGATTGGCTATGAAAGAACACTCCAAAGTAATGGTATCATTTTCCTTGATGGTCCTGCTTCGGAAAGGTGGATTTCATCTCTTTCGGTGGATCTAGGAGAGAGAACCAATTATGACAATGGAACCACTTCCCTCAGTTGATGGTGCAGCTTCCAATGCTACAGGCATTTAAGAGAAACTTAGACAACCATCTGCCTGATCTGATTCAACTTGGTTTCCTGCAGTGAGCTGGGGATTGGACTCAATGGCCATCTAGGTCGCTTTCCTCTCTATGATTCTATCATACTATAAGACAAGGAAACTGAAACAGAAAGGAAAAAAAGGACACCCGATTCATCTATTTTTGCTCATCTATTCATCTATTCATCTATGTTTGCGGACACTGTGCATCGCTTTCCCCCTGCTTTTCACCCTCTTTCTGCCTTAGAAACAGAAACTTTCCTCACCTCATATAAATTGCAAATGAGCTTGCTTTGTTTTGTGATTGGAATTCAGGAAATGACTAGGCAACTCCTTTGAAGTTTTTTTTTCTAAACACGAAAGTCTGCCTGAATTGTGTCTTTTCACCACCAATGTGCCATCATGGGCAGTTACTTCACGTCCTTCTTTGTTTCGTGACTAGTTTTGTACTGTGACAGCGTTGGTTGCGATCACGTGGTTTTGTCCCTGTTTCAGTGTTCCCATAGTAGTGATAACTTGTCTTGTGACAAGTGTTACCTCACAGTCTTGTACCATGACAAACACTGAATTTGTCTAGCTTCCTTTTTCCTTTTTTTTTGGGGGGGGGGGACTTAAAAAATTCTTTTTCAATATTTCGCTTCTGAAAAGTTAAAAACAAAAAACCCGGACACAGTTTTCTGAGAGAAATGAATGTTTTGTTGCGTGACAGTCGTTACTACATGGTGTCTTGTCTCAGAACAGAAAGCGGGAACAAAGAGTGACAAGGGAAAACCTTACCACAGCACCAGGTACAGGATTGTCCTGCTTAGCATCCATTCTGTGGGCATGGTCGAGACTAATTTCAGTAGTTGCACGACGGACGTGAAGTAACATTTTTTTGTACCGCTCTTAAGGGCAACACTAACACAGACAAAATGGACGTGAAGTAATCACCATAGTGTCTGTTTCTGCTCTAAGACTGACTTGTTTTGGCTTTCTACCGTCTACTCACAAGAGTCCCAAATCGAATGAATAAAAAGAAAGCTGCTGTTTGTTCTTGTATTCAAATGTTCTCTTAACAAATGGAAACTGATAAAGGCCTGCAATCATCAGCCCAATGAATCAACTCACACTGGACATCTATGGTCAGTTCTTCGGACTCAGTAGTTCCAACTTTATTTTTTGCTTTACATTTATAACGCCCAGATTGTGACTGTCCTACATGATCAATTTCCATTCGATTCCAAATTATCCCTCGATCTATCCTGCGATCATTCTTCCACCACTGGTAATCAAGGACAGTGGGGTTGCTGCTCTTGACCATACACGCAAGAGAAAGTTTCTCCCCTTCTCGTAGAGTGGTTCCATGATCAGCGATCAGTTCCACTTTTGGAGCATCTGCAGGAAGCCAACAGATGAGAGATTGAGAGAAAGGGGAGGGGGGAGAAGGAGAGAGAAGGAGAGGGGGGAGAGAGGGAGGGGGAGAGAGAGAGAGACAGAGTCAGACAGACTGGACCAAAAAAAAAATTAAAATCAATAAATAGGCATGAGCTCATGGAACTTAAACAGGATCTACAAAATAATCTCAGTTAAAGATGGAAATCTATTTCATCTCTCAACAGAGCTGCAGTATATGCAGGTCACGGTCTCACCAGCGTTTTCTGTGAATTTTTGCTGCGGCAAATTGCGCAGTAAAATATTGCGTCCTAACCGCGAAGGGAAGTAATTTGGTGCCCTGACTGACCATGCCCCTGGAAGCGCACTTTCACTGAAATTTTTTAAACCACCGCTAGGGGTTGGTTTAAAAAACTTCCCTTAGAGATGCACAGTTCTTTGCTACTCTAATGAGGCGCGACCCCAGAAAATACGCAACAATTAGCTTCGTATCACTTTTCCTGCCACTTCCTGCAATGGAGACTTAGAAAACTGAACCAGAAAAAAGGGAAAAGATGTGCAGTAAGCAAGTAGAGATGGGCACAGAGCAGTAAAATAATACCCTGTTGACAGGACACTAACTGTGCATCAAACACCACGTGACAACCCCCCAAAAACTGCACATCAAATTAAGATGCGCAGAAAACTTTTGTGAGACTGCAGCCTTAGATCCATTGCTGCAATGGAGAAAAATGCCCTTTCTGGAAAAGAAAGGACACATGCATACTTCTCTAAAAAAAAAAAAAAAACCATAGGATTTTATTTCCTTCTATGGCAGCTGCATAAAAATGTCTCTAGCCTGAACCATAAGACTACTGCCCTGTGCACACTTATCACAAGAGAAAGTCCCCTTGAAAACAGAGAAGACAGTTCAGATTTATTCCTCCTTTGAGGAGAACCACTGCAAACAAAAAATATTGGCTTTTACACCTGTAGGAGATTTTTTGTTTGTTTATCTGTTCAAAGAATGACTTATGATCATAACTAGTAAAAGATCTACTCTAAGCCTGTCATCATAAAAAGAAATATACAGGATTGCACGGCAAAATCCTAGCCATTCTGTTTATCAAAACACTCTTGATGCAGAATTCACAATCCAGATAACAGATTTTCAATCACATTATTTGGGAGGGACCCTATAGATCACTGGATCCAGATACTACTAAGGAAGCATAGTGGGGGGATTGAACTCCCAACCAAACCACTCAGCTACTCAGCAGTTCTGAGTTATCTTAGATTTCATCAGAGAGAAGCCGTTGATGAAATAACCATGTGAGGCCTATTTGTGCTGCTTCCAACCATCCCTTACGTTTCACATCCAGTTTCCTGGAACTCTGGGATAGCTCTCTCACTTGATCCATGACTGAGCATGTGAGCAATCTGCCATCATCCTCCCAGGTTGGGAAAAAAGTTAGCTGTTTGTAGACTTCTCTGTTGTTCGTAGACACAGTCTTCACTTCCAAGTCTGACCCATGATCCATACGAATAGTCATACTAATTGGCTTCTCTGGGCAATGGTATTGGTAAGAAGTCATTGAGCAGGACACCGTGGTTCTTTGTCCTTCCTTCATCTCCTTGGGGTAGATTACCAGTCTAGGTACTGGTGGTGACTCTGCATCCAGAAGACAAAAGGGGAAATGGGGAGTCACTCTTCAGATTGAATATTTTAATATATTAAATATATTAAATGTTTATATTTGTTCTCTGGTGTAATGAGGAACCAGAACAACAAAAACTATTGGAGTCGCAGCTTGTTCCAGATGTAAGAAGGACCCATGGATACGTCTGTGTAGATTCTCAGTCATCCGGGTGAGTTTTTCTGGAAGTTGAATCATGGCAATGGGACTTCTTTTCTGGAGAAACTGAAACATTTTGCTGCTCATCCAAACAGCTTCATCAGTCTGAGGGAAGCTCGTTGTGAGACCTCCATTTTTACAGTTCACTTTGACCTCATGCCACCCTGGTCGGAAAGAGGCTCATAAGATGAACAATGGCCTGAACAGGCTCCTTAGATAGACAATAGTCTCCATAGGCTCATTAGGTGGGCAATGGCCTAAGGTGCGTGAAAGTCCCACCTTTACAACCTTCCCAACACCCACACGGTATGAGCTGTTAGCCATAACCTTGTTGATGGAGGTGTGAAATAGTCTTGCTTTGTCTGTTTGGATGAAATGTTTCAATCTCTCAAGAAAAGAAGTCCAGTTGCCATGACTCAACTTCCATACCCTTGGATATTTTTTCTTCCCATTCCTATTTTACTCAATCTCCATACACCGTCTTCCTGGCAGAAAGCGGCAATAACTTGAAACAACTGCTAGTGAAAGTGAAAGAAGGAAAAGAAGAAAAAGCCAAAGCAGGATTGTAGCTGAATATTGAGAAGACAACAGCTACACAACTTTAATTTTGACAACACTGAAGAAATTGAAATAGTTAAGAGATCTTGCAGGCCTTTATTCAACCATCAATCAAAATGGAGACTGCATCCAAGAAACGTTATCAGCACAAGCACACTAGTCGCTTAATGTTCCAATTCAATGGGAAGGGAAGGGGGAAATGGAAGAGATTGGATGATATTCTGGAACAAGGATCAAGTAGCAATGGGGTGTTTCTAAACTTGTCACTCTCTGGAGATGCACTGTGATTGCTCTTGGCAAGAAAGATCTAGTTCCGGTTTGTATTCTATTGGTAGTCCAGAGGACGACTCATGGCAACTGGACTGCTTTTGTGAAACTGAAATGTTTCCACTACTACTCATCCAAGTGGCTTCTTCAGTCTAAGGAAAGTTGGTGTGAGGCCTCAAATTGATATTTAATCTCCCCCCCCCCCCAGTCTGGATAGGCTCGTTACGTGGACAGTGACCTGAATAAGCCTGTTGGGTAGATGAAATATAGTGAAACATTTTAAGCTCACTAGAAAATAAGTCCAGTTGCCTTGACTCAAATTCCGGATAACCTCACTTAGATGACTGACAATCTTCACAGACTTGGTTCAACCATCAGTAGCCCAAAAGCTAAAGGGGTGAACAGAAAGGTTTTACATGGGACACCATTTCTGCACTAGTTGCACTGAAGATCAGTTCTCTCCTTGGCCCAGTTCAAATTGTTGATGTAAAATCCACCAAGTCTTCAGTAACTGGGGATCTGCTGACTGGGGGAAAAAACCCTCTTTCACTCATACCCTTCCCCTCAATGCCTCGGGAGGTGGGGAAGAGAGAAAGGGGCAACAGATATATTTCAGAAAAATTCTTACCAAGATAATAAACACGAATTATTTTGATCCATTTATGTTCAGTAGCTTTGCCTCCAAGGGTACCATAAAGCCTTGCTCCATACCAATAACCGTCACTTTTCTGAAGCTGGGAAATTGTCAAGTCACATTTCCTTTCATTTAAATTACCAGTAAATGTTGCCCGTTGTTGTAAGCTGGATATTGTTGGGTTCATGTGGCTTTTGAGAGGTCACAGAGCCATTGTACAACAAGGTGCCCGTATAATCTTTTAGACTGTTATTATAAATAGGCTGAAAATACCAGATGAGGGAGATGTTATTGAGACTCTGAGCATTAAATGTTTTCTTGATCTGACATGGAATCAATATACAAGATCCCTCCCAGCCAAAGAAGGAATCTGGCTCTATGGTCAGTGGGTTTTCCATGCAAAGAAAACCTGCAATGAAGAAACACAAAAAAATATTTTAAGTCAGCTCCCAAAGTCCCCACCATCTTAATACAATGATTACGGTAATGATTTTCCTCTCCAGTTTCTCATCGAAGAGAGACAGAAGAGAGAGAGAGAGAGAGAGAGAGAGAGAGAGAGATCTTTGCTTCAGTTGCATTTCTGAATTGTCCAAATTTACAAAGGTCCCAGTTGAACAGAAAGATGTTGATTATTATTTTTAATGAATGTGTGAATGTGGAGGCAAGTGAAACACAGGATATCTCCTTCATTCCCTGGGATTAACAACTGGGAGGATCGTGGCCTCTTATCAAACCTGACATTTGTTTTGAATTGATTGGGTTCCTGGCTACCTCTTCTACTCAGCAAAGCTTGGACTTCTCAACCAGAAAACCCCATCCCTTCTGAGATCTCTGGTGAAAATTGTATTGTATACGTTACCTTCAAGGAAGAGCAGCAGAAAGAAATGCCTCATGGTGGAGTCGGGCAAGGGCCAAACCTGAGAAGGGTGAAAAAAGAGCCAATAATCCTTTAGGTCATTTTTCACTGTTTGTGAGGTAGTCACCAAAAACTGGGGATGTGAATGGATACATACTCAGGGAAGCAAGTCTCAACTCAAAGTGGGTGAGCTGACGGAGACATATGGGTGGGTAGAGGGGTAAGGAAGATATCTCTCAGAGTATGGAACTCCCTCCCATGGGAGACCAGGCTGGGCCCCATCACTGCCATTCTTCCTCAAGAAGGGAAAGACTTTTTAGGCAAGCTTTCCCTCAAGGACTGGTTTCCTGAGTGAGGTTTCTAAATGTATGGTTCCGCTTCAAAGCTTTGAATGGGCTCCTGGTATTGCTTTTGTTTACTGTCTTTTAGTGTTGCGTGTGTTTGGTCCTTTCTTGTGCTCACGTACTTACATGTGGTATTTGCTTGGTCCTTTTAGGTATTTGTATACCTTGTATAAAGGAATTAATTTGTTCCAAATGAAATTATGTTAAGCAATTTTCCTTTATGCAAATTTCCCATAGAAATGCATTGAAAACGGAGTAATCCCTAATCACGGCCATTTTATGTTGTACAGATTTGCCCCATAGGTGATTCTGTTAAGCAAATTTCCCCTATCTCCAGAATTTTTTATGTTGTACAGATTTTATGTTATACAAACCGTTTGTTATATGAGGGTCCACTGTACTTATTATTTTTAGTTTTTAAATATTGCCTTTTAATGATGGAAGCCACCGTGGTTCCTTCTTAAAGGACAAAGGTGGGCTAAAAATATTTTCAGTCAAATAAAGATATCTGTTGAATGACAGCTCCTGTTCTTCATTTGAAGAGATGCCCAAGGATGCCCCCCCCCACCACAACGTCTGTCCAGTCCCATTCCAGATGAAAGGCTGAGATCAGCAAAGTGGAAGTGTGGCAGATGCCTTAGGGTCGCCTGTTGAATTGTTGCCCACCACCACCACCACCCCTAGCACATAGCAACCTGAGCTCCGGTGAGCATGCTGTGCACCAGTTCACAATCTGTCCTGCAAACATGTACTGTGTTTTAAAATTAAATTTAGCAATTATTTCTGATTGTTGATCTAAATAGGCACCCACATGTCTACACACAAAACACACATTTTGAGAGTCAATGCAAGAACTTAAGATCAAGTACATTATTTTAAAAGACCTGGTTCTTATTCCGTCAGACTAGGTCCTTCCTTTTGTAAGCTTAGAGCACAGAAACAGAGCAGGTGATTTTTTTAGCCTAGCCTATGTGTCCACCACCACCAGAAAAAAAGAAGAAGAACTCGGATGGCATTGAGGGATACTGAGTGCTGCTCTGTCTCAGGCAGCAAAATATCTTGGAGCTCTCCTGTACAGGAGTCAGTGAGTCTGGATGTGGAAGCAAAAGAGCCAAGCACAGGAGGCATGTTTAACCTTCTCCTTCTTGGTGGCTTCCACCCTGTGCCTTTTCATTCCACAGAGGAATGAGTGAAAAGCAACAGATGGAGGAGACTCCCTGGAAGTAACAGTTGTAAAAATACTATTTAGGTTTATATCCCATGTTTACCCTAAGGAGCGCATGTCGGTCCACATGGGTGTTATCTGGACTACTTCTTTTGCACTAATTCCGCCTCTGCCGTGACCTCTGCAATTTTTGTTATGTGCTCTTTGTCTATTTTCGTTTAGTTGTGATTTCTTATTGTGTGTATTATTTAATTGTTATTGGACTCTAGTGGTGCTATTTATCTTGTTTTGTACACCACCTAGAGTAGCTATTCACCCGATAGGTGATATAAAAGTTTAATAAATGAATAATAAAGAAAGAAATGTTTCGATCTCCTGCCCTACTTTACCCTTCCTATGAGATTGCCAGGAGGGTAAGATGGAGACAGAATTTATGCACCCAAGTCACCCATAGTTTAATGAGGATCTGAACCCTGCCTGGTCCTCCTTGTTCTGTGTTGCCTAACCCTCTAAACTAGTAGTTCCCAACCAGGGTTCCCCAGATATTTAACTAAAACTACCAGAAGCCTTCACCACTAGTTGTGCTGGCTAGGATTTCTGGGATATGTAGTCCAAGAATCCCTGGGGACCCAAGCTGGGAACCCCGTACTCTAAAACATTGCTGCTCCAAACATGGCAGTAACTCTCCAGAGAAACCGTGAAACTGAGGAGGGCTCAGTGTTCTTAAGATCAGATCCTGTTTCTATCTATTATTAATTGCATGAATATCTCTGCATAATATTTAAAGGTCACCTATCCAGAAATGGCTCAAAAGCAACCAAACAACCGCAGAGTTGTGTTTTGGGACTGCAGCACCCAAACAGTATAGCACACCTCTCATTCAAATCAAAACTATAATATGCCCAATAATAACAGAAGATAGAAAGGAAGGAAGGAAGGAAGGAAGGAAGGAAGGAAGGAAGGAAGAAAGAAGGAAGAAAGAAGAAAGAAAGAAAGAAAGAAAGAAGAAAGAAAAAAAAAGAAAGAAAGAAAGAAAGAAAGAAAGAAAGAAAGAAAGAAAGCTTACTACATTGTTATATTTTCACTTAAAACCATGTTACATTAATGGGCAGCAGAAATGTCATTCAGATGGCTAGTTGAACTGCAAGTAAAGGATCTCATTTCCCTACCCAACACTTAGGGAATCTCCTGAAAGAGCCACAGCATCTCCTGAACAAAGACAGATCAAGGATGGCTACGTAGGAATATTATGGACCATTCCCCTCCTTACCTGTGCTTTGCGATCTGATGCTCAAAATGAACTCACAGTTATCTGTGGACAGAGTACAGTACCTTGTCAGGACTGAGCACGGGCCCTACCCGGCATTTCTCTGAAAGTTCTTGAGCTGGTCTTCTGCGACTCAAAGATCAGTAACCAAAGACTTCCGTGCTTCTAGAGGACTCAAATCTGAGACAGGGACTTCCTTCTTTCCACCCTAAGCAGGAAGGGTGGTTGCTGAATGAGTACAATTTGGCTGCTTCAAGGCTGAATGAGTCTCGGTGGTTGAGGTATTTTTGGGCAGAAGCAATGCCCACCCAAAGAGATGTTGGTGGGTGAGCAAAGGGCTTGTGGTGCATGGCAGGCCAGCCAGAACGCTTGCACCAAGACAGCTACGGTGTTGTTTGGTGCCTGGTGAAAAGTTTGTTGTTTTTCCCAACCTCAGGTTGTGAGGTAAAATTTCGGTAATGGCCTTTACTGGGTCTGCAAGCTGCTATCCCACAGCCAGAAAATCCAGATCAAAGTAAAATGTGGATTTTCCCCAAGAACGGTCACTTGGTTGGAAATGCAGCTCCTGTGTCCCTGTGGGCGCAGTTTAAAGAACTGCATCTTTTGTGTTCCCACGAGTGGGAACCACAATACAGCAGAATGAAAAGGTTTTGATGGAACCTTTGTACCACCTCGAGACCAGGTACTTGCAAAACTCACTGGGTCACACTTAAGTGGGCATGGTCACATCCCCCCCCCCTTTAAAGTCCACTGGTCATGGGGACACAATTTATTAAGTGCATTTTCAAGCAGTTTGAAGTGGTTTTTACAAGAAGATAGATCTCAGCCATGCTGGATAAGGAGAAAGATTGTGTTTGAGGCAGCAAGATGAGTGAGCTCCCGCTGTCAACCCCAGCTCCTGCCAACCTAGCAGTTTGAAAGCACGTAAATGGAAGTAGATAAATAGGTACCACCATAAAATTGGGAAGGTAAAACAGTGTTTCCTTGCAGCCATGCCAGCCACAAGGCCACTAACTTGCACAACACTGGCTCTTTGGCATGAATACGGAGATGAGCACCGCCCCTAGAGTCAGACGTGACTAGCATGCATTGCGGGGAAACCTTTACCTTTTTATGAATAACGTACATAGTCATTCTTTAAGATAATACACACACTATTTTGGAACACAAATGTCCTAATCTCTCATAGCGTCAAAAATAATATGCATGCCTGTTTCTCTTGTCCTTTACTGTTTCCCTTTTGATCCATATTAGTACAGGGAAAGAAGACTTCCTGTGTGACTGCAGTTCAGTAAATTCTGCATATTCTCCAACCACTAGGTATTATTATTGATTCGGCTGTAATTATTTTTTAGCTTCACGGGGGTCACTTGACCTCCTCTTTTAGTGACAGAAAAACAGCTCCCTTATTCCACATTTTTTTCTGCCTTGCAAAGGTGTCTGTTCACTTTGCCCAATGCAAACAAGTTGATCTATATAGGACACCAAGCCAGCATTTCCAGAGAGAATAATAATAATAATAATAATAATAATAATAATAATAATAATAATAATAATAATAATAATAATAATAATAATAATAACAAAAACAAAAACAAAAACAAAAACAAAAACAAAAACAACAATACACCCTGCTATTCCAATGAAACTTAGAACATTCAGATTGTTTTGTTAGCAGTCTAGCTTCTAGAGCAGTCTAGCTTCTATCTGGGCCAATTGTCAGAGGCTTTGTTTTAACTCTCAAGTTAATATTCACTTTACTTGGTGAAGAATTCTAGATAACTTGAAAACTTGCCTTATTGACCTATTTATCATTTATATCCATTTGTATGCCACCTTCCTGATAAGAAGCAGACCCAAGGCAGTTGACAAGTTATTGGAAAACAAAGCAAAAAAAAAACTACAATAAACTGTGTCTTGTAAAAATGAATTAAATGCATGGCAAACATTAAAACAATGGTTTGGTATGTTGTTTTGACAGTTGCGGGCATTGGGTAGTGAACACAGCAAAAAACATGGGCTGTCCCCTGAGTCCACTGGATGACATTGCCAGGGACCGCAGTCTTAGGAGAGCGAGGAAAGCCTTAGGGATGATTCACACCCCAGTCAGGACTTCTTTACTCTCCTACCCTCAGGACGTTTTTTATCTGTGGGCTGTTATACTGTTGAATGAGAAGTGATAATGCATGATAGACTCGTGGGGCTGACGGGTTGTGTAGCAAGCACACAGAGTAAAATGAGACTGAGTGGCTTTTAGTGGGGTGGTGTTAGTGGGGAGAGAGGCTCAGTCAATTTCATTATACACGGGTTGTACATTGATAATAAAGGTGTTTCGTTTGTCGTTTGTCGTTTAGGGGGTCCGTTTCGGTTCGTTTCCGTTTTTCGTGAATTTTTGCAAAAAAATTATTTTCGTTTTCGTTCATTTTGTTACCGTTTTGTTACCATTTATTTCAATTTTTTGTGATTTTTTTTTAGCTTTTAAAGCAGTTCAATGTATTGCCGTAACGAAAACGAAACGGACGACAAAATTTCTGGTGTTTCTGTTCATTTTGTTTCAATTTAGAGATAAAATTCGTTTTTCATTTCATTGCATAATGAAACGAAAAAATGAAAATGGAAACGAAAAATTGTTTGTTTCATGCCCATCTCTATTATTATTATTATTATTATTATTATTATTATTATTATTATTATTATTATTATTATTATTATTATTATTATTATTATTATTATTATTATTATTATTATTAACCACACAGCAGACTACCCTGGATTTTGTATTACAAATCACTAGTCGAATGCATCCCTAGCGTTTAGGACTACGTGATGTATCGGCAAATTATGTGAGCAGATCCCAGTAAGGTGGCTTCCTGCAGCTGACCGATGGTGACTTTGTCAACTCCAATTTCTTCTAAATACTTGCTTAGCTCTTTAGGCATTGTACCCACCCAGCGTGCCAATTACCACTGGGACCACCTGTACCGGTTTATGCCAGAGTATCTGAAATTCAGTTTTCAGCTCCTGATATCAGGTAATTTTTTCAAGTTGTTTCTCGGTGACTCTATTGTCACCTGGTATAGCAACATCAACGATTCACACTTTATTCCTCTCCACAATCACAATATCCGGGGTATTATGCTCCAAAGCTCTGTCTGTCTGTACTTGGAAGTCCCAAAGTTGTTGTTGTTGTTGTTGTTGTTGTTGTTGTTGTTGTTGTTGTTGTTGTTTGTTGTTGTTGTTGTTAAAGCATTTAAAGCACATTAAAAAGAGATAATAAACATTGATAGTATTGAGATGGTATATATCTGTATTATAAACAAAAATGAATGCTTCCTTAGTGAAATGTTTTCTTTAAAAAGTGGTTATCCTTGCAGCTTTCTAGCAAGATTATAAAGATAAGACTCAATCTAGATTTGTTTTTCCTGCAACAGTCAGAAACTTACCTTTGCCGGTGAAAGTGGAGAACGTTTCCTCATGAAGGTTATGTTGGCATCCATCAGCAATAGGACAATCAGAAAAGGAAAGCATTTGAGTCGCTATTGTTTTATTTCCAAGAATATGAAACAGAATTCACAGCAGATCAGACAACCCGGCCCAAATGGAGCCATGAAACAACGTGTTTCCTTTAACTGCTGAGACTCAGAAAATAGTTCTGCTCACAAACTGGGTGTCAGGAAACTGGCAAGGAGAAGTACCATCTCCAGAGGTGGAAAGAGAAAGCATTCAAATTACTTTATTTTGTTTTTCTTTTCACTTCTAATAGCAGGAAAGCGGAAACAGAGACTGGGGGGATTTTACCAACATTCAGATCATTTGCATGGCTTCCAAACTCCCTCCTCAATGGAGGATTACAAATCAAAGGATATCTGCCAGTTAGTTGTCAAATTTCTCTCGATTGTCTCCCGAGTTATTTATTTCGTTCCATTGTTGTACTGCTCTAACAGTTAGAAGAGTTTTGCCTGATGTTCAGCCGAAAGCTGTGTCCCCTAACCTGGGCCCTTTTTACGGGTCCAGTGCTCTGGAATGATCCAGAACAGATCATGCCCTGCCTCTGTAGGACAGCCCTTCAAATATTTGAAAAATGCTATCATATCATCATCCAGTCTTCTTTTTCTATAGGCTAAACAGGCCCAGTTCTTTCAATCTTTCTTCATAGGGCTTGGTTTCCAGCCCCTTGATCATCCTTGTTGCCCTCATCAGAGCTTGTTCCAATTTATCTGCATCTTTCTTGAAGTGTGCTCTCCAGAACTGGACACAAGACTCAAGTGGAGGCCTAACCAGTGCTGCTGCTGAATAAAGGGGGATGAGCACCCAATGGGATTTCACCAGTACACTTCTGTTAATGCAACCTAAAATAGCATTTCCCTTTTTTTGTGGCCACAGCACACTGTTGGCTCCTATTCAGCTTATGACAATTCCAACATCTTTCTCACTTGTAGCATTACTGAGCCAGGTATTGCCTATCTTGTAACTGCATTTGGTTTCTTTTTCCTAGGTGAGTGCTTTGCCCTTATCCTTGTTAATGTTTTCAATCTTAGTTTCCGTCACTCATAACTTTACATGGAACTTTACTTCCACTTAACTGCTCATGTTCTCTTGTAGCTTTAATGTAATATTGTCTATTAATTGTCTATTGAGATATCCCTCAATTTCTGTTCTCGTTACTTGAACATGTCTTACTTGTACTGGACTGCATATTATCCCTCATTCTGTAAGCCGCCTTGGGTCCTTTTCCAAGGAGAAAGGTGGGGTAAGAATACTCTAAAATATAAATAAATAAATAATAAGTTTCATTCTGTTGGTTTCAGCCCTGTGCTCCAGACTGTCAATATCCTTTTGAAGTTTGTTTCTGTCTTCTAGGATATTACCTATTCCACCCAATTTTGTGTCAACTGTGAAATTGACAAGCCTTCCTTGCACTCCCTTGTCCAAGTCATTAATAAAAATAGTGAAGAGCACCTGACCCAGGATTGACCCTTGCAGTACTCCACTAGTTACATCCTACCACTTAGGGAAGGAGCCATTAATGATCATGGTCTGATGATGATTCTGTAGCCAACTATGTATCCACCTTATAGGTGATCTATCCATTTCACCCTTAATAAGCTTGCTAATCAGGATATTGTGGGTACCTTTGTTAACAGCTTTGCAGAAGTCAAGATATACTACAACAGCATTCCCCCTGTCTACCAGGGAGGTTACCTGATCAAAAAATGAATCCAGGGTAGTCTGGCAGGATTTGTTCTTGACAAGTCCATGTTAAGCTTCTAGTTACTATTGCATTGTTTTCTAGGTGATTGGGTATAGACTCCTTTTGTTTTCCAACCCAACAACATTGATCCAGAGGCTCTCAATGGGACAGCTAGTCCCCTCTTCCTCTCTTCCTATGCGTGAATTTACATTTTTCACATATACTGCAACTCCTACTCCCTTTCATCTTCTGGCCCTGAGATTTCTCTTTCCAACTGGAATCCCAAGGAAGACTAGACAATAACTGAGATCCTGAGACCTGGGAAACCGCCATGTCTCTGCCAAGATGCAGGGGCCCAAGTCATCCATGGAAATGATATTTCAGCAGAGGATGATGGGATGAAGGAGTTCCAGTTGTTTTCTTCAAAGAAAGTACATCATCTAACCTGAGCTCTGTTTCTTCTCATGTTTGTCCCATCCGAATTTTTAACGTTCCCAACTTTGGACGCCCCAGGTGTTCTTGGACGAAAACTCCCAGAAGCTTTCACCGCTAACTGTGCTGGACAGGGTTTCTGGGAGTTTTAGACCAAGAACATCTGGGGACACAGGGAGGAGAACCACTGGTAAGGCAAAAGAAGAAGAGGGAAAAGTGAACATCCAAGTCACATTGGAATCAGTTTTTAAAACAAGGAGCTTTTTAATGAAATCTTAGCAAACAACAATTATTTTTCCTAATGAACATATTAGAACGATTCAATGGTGAACATGTGGATGAAAAGAGAGAAGAATTAAAATGGAAAGGAAAGGAGTTCGAGTCCCACTTTCTGCACTTCCTCCATTGCTTCGTCTTTCTTCACCCATCAGACATACTCAGTGGCTGCATTACGGCTCGGATCCTTGGCTTTACCCGTAGAATTGGACTGCAGACTTGCTAATTGCAGACATCAGCTCCTTGAAGGCATTAAGAAAGGGAGAGTTTGAGGAAAGAGGAGAGATATAGGCATCGTTGAGTACTGTCAACATTCCAAACACCCTCTAACTCTTGAGACTGTTCCATGTGGAAAGCCAAGTTATTCCTCTTGCTCCCATTGCCATCAGAAGGAACATATGTTGGGATATTGGAGGGCTGAGGGCTTCTTGCTGGCTTCTCCTAGGCCAGGCATGTCCAAACTTTGGCCCTCCAGATGTTTTGGACCACAATTCCCACAGTCCTTTGCATTGGAAATACAGGCTTGGAATTCTAGGAGTTGTGGTCCAAAACATCAGGAGGGCCAAAGTTTGGACATGCCTGTCCTATGCTGTGGTCCTCCCTGCCACAGGAAGCGGTAGTCCTACTGACTTTTATTCTGAGGAGCTAATAGGTTCCTCTTAAGCTTTAGTTTTCAGACCACACCTTTTATAACAGAGCTGGAATTCCTCTGAGTTTGCTCCCTAAACAATACTGGTGCCTTTAAACTGTTAATCTAGATGTTATTTTCTGTATCCATTAACTTCATTAGCCATGTCATTTGTACTCATGCTGTGAAACCATCACTTTGAAGAATAAGCAAGTGGAGTAACTGATCCCCTGGAGCGCTTAAATTCACCTAGTATGTGTACATGAGGGATCCTGAAGGCACCGGCCCTCCCATCACCTAATCCTTTCCCTACCAAGATCTTCTCTTACTTACCATGGATGTTCAGTGTGAGAACTGAAGAGTTTGACTGGCCAATGGGATTGTAGGCTTTGCAGTAATAACCTCCAGAATCGTTGGGCTGGATTGCCTGAAAATGCAGTTCCTGTTGGGAGCTGAGGATGTCCTCTGCAGGACATTTGTACCATTCGTAATGGGTAATGGGAGGACGGGCTGTGGACCAACAGTGCAAAGAGACAGCATCCTTTCCCTGGACGGTACTTCTGGAGAAGGAAATCTGGGGCTCTTCTGGTGGATCTAGGAGAGGAAAAACTGAAACTGAAACTAAGGCTGCTTTTACATGACCCCTAAAATCCACTGGCAACTTAAATGCAGATCCCCCCCAACGTGGTTTTTGTTCTGCTTCCTGTGTTCCCACCTCCCGCACTCTGATTCTATTGCTTCTGTCTGCGGTGAGGGGAGAGAGAAAAAAAAAATGCAGGCTCACCTCCGCCTGACATTGGCAGCAGCTAATTGTTCCAGCCCGTTAGGATTCCTGTCTGTTAAGGGGGGGCAAGAAAAACAAACAAAAAGAGGAGGAGGGCCAGGCATGCAATGCTTTAAAACAGCAACAAGGATTTTACCTCCTCCAGACCAGGTACTTATAAAATGTGCTGGGGTGCGCTTAGGTGGGCGTGGTCATACTTTTTTTTTAAGTCCGCTGCTGGTGAGAAAACAATGTTATGCTCTGCATCTGCGAGCATTTTGCAGCGGATTTTAGGGGTTGTGTAAAAGCAGCCTAAAAGACTCCAACTTCTCTTTTAGCTCATTTCCAGCAAGGCAAAACATATGTGTAATTCAAACGGTGAGAAATGTGTTGCAGAGCTGTGAATTTCTGTTACAATTCTTTTTTGCTACATGGAAGGAGTACAAAGCGTCACAAAGAACAGTAGGTAGTCTACTTTATGAAATGGAAATTAGAATCTCAAATCAATCTGAGTCCTTTGTAGGAGAAAGAGTATTTAAAAATCTGTTCTTCCAATTGCTTGAATTTATAAACATGTGTATACTATTTTCTTTACCACACTCACACTCACACTTCCCAACCAACTGAACTGATCAACGTCAGGCAAGCAACTACCACCAAACCATGAAAGAAAGGGAAAGAGCATTAAGCAAAAAGATGGGGCTCTCATTGAATTCAAGGTTGAAATAAACAATTGGTTAATGTTTGACAGATAATCCTCAAGAAAATGACTTCCTAATCAAATAAACTACAGTCAGCTGATGAAGAGGCAGATCAAACCGCAAGAAAATGGAAATACAGTGGACCCTCGTATAACAGACGGTTTGTATAACATAAAATCTGTACAACATTTAAAAAATCCAGAGATAGGGAAAATTTGCTTAACAGAATCGCCTATGGGGCGAATCCGTACAACATAAAAATGGTCGCGATTAGGGGATTACTCCATTTTCAATGCATTCCTATGGGAAATTTGTATAAAGGAAAATTCGCTTAACTGAATTTCATTTGAAGGTAGCACTGAAACTTGTATAAAACCATGGCATTTGAAAGTGGGGACAGGCGCTCTGCTTGGCATGATGGTAACTTAGTACAAAAAGCTTTATGTAAATCCTAGACCAGCATCGCCCTCTAGATGTATTTTAATGGCAGTACAGGGGATGTTCACCTAGTTACAAAATAAGAAAAATGCAGTACAGTATCTGGAAGCTGAATCATGGCAGCTGGACTTCTTTTCTTGAGAGACTGAAACATTTCGCTGCTCATCCAAACAGCTTCGTCAGTCTGAGGAAAGCTAGTGAGTCCTCCATTTTATAGTTCACTTTGACCTTCATTTGAACTATAAAATGTAGGCCTCGCAACTAGCTGTCCTCAGACTGATGAAGCTGCTTGGATGAGCAGCGAAACTTTCCAATCTCTCAAGAAAAGAAGTCCAGTTGCCATGACTCAACTTCCAGATAAACTCACCTAGATGACTGAGAATCTTCACAAACAGTAGTACCACATTTGACGTGGTTATTCAGAAAGCTGGGCTGTGACAGAGACAAGATACTTTTATTCCTCCATCTATTTCTGTCTCAAGACTGCCCCTATAGCTCCTCTTTCCATAACCAAGATATGCTTCTTAAAACAGGAACCTTAAAAAAGGCACACGTACAAGAGGACAGTATGGCTTTGCATTTTTAGATGTGTTTCCCTCATGAAAAGGGAAATGAATGTAGCTCTCCTGCCATTACAGTGCTTTTTCAGGCGTGTAATCTCTTGATCATGTGGCTTCTGAAAAGTCGTTTCTCTTGAAATAGCAATAATGAAGTTTGTTTCTTCTCAGGGAGTGGAACTGATGCAAATTCCCTTACTGCTTGTTACAAGTGGACACATTTTGATGTTTTTGGATGTGGGGTTCAAATCCTCTGGGTTTTTTTTCTCAGTCATTTGCTCTCTTTTAGCTCTTCGGATACAATTTTGGAATTTAAATCACAACGTTTTAAATTGATTTTTTCCCCTTCTGCTTTTTGTATGGTTCGGTTCAACATTGTAAAATGCCTTGGGGTCACCTAAGGAGAAAAGTGGGGTAAATATGGTTCAATTAATCCATTTTGCTGTATAAGACACACCCAACCATGAGACGCGCCTAGTTTTTAGAGGAGGGAAACAAGGGGAAAAAAGTTTAGCCTTAGGTTTCATGGCAGGGGAATCCTGGCTGCAAAATGGGAGGGCAGAGGCTCCATGTGAATAATATGGGGGGGGCTCTGTTTGTGTGTGTGTGTGTGTGTGTGTGGGTTAATAAGAATGCACCATCTTTGTGGTAATGATCTGGAAAAGAAAAAGATACATATGTGGTGGACTTGTGAAACAGGAAAGAAGTAATGTTTCGTGATTTTTGAGGAGATTGCAGAAATAATGGATATTAAAGGTTGCTTTGTGGAATAATACTGAGAATAGTTAATTAAAGAAAGAAGAAAATAAATTAATTAACCTTGATGGTCACTGCAGCAAGGCAGATATTTGCAAAGAATTGGAAGCATAAGACTCAATTTAAAATGGAAGAATGGTATCAGAAATGTTGACTATTCCCAAGAGTAGGGTGGGGCACACAGGGGTGACAATTGTTGTTGTGTTTATTTTTAAGTTGATATGTCATTTATTGAATTCAGTTATTAATGTTTTGTTAACAAAATATTTTTAAAAAGAGAGAGAAAGGTGTTCTGTGTTACTTTGTTCAAATGTTCTTATAACAAATGGGAAAAGCTATCTGTTTGCAATCTTGGATCCCAACAAACATATTGTTGGGCTGCAGAGTCATCTTTCATCAACCCAATAGATCAACTCACATTGGACATCTATGGTCAGTTCTCCGGACTCAGTAGTTCCAAGTCTATTTCTTGCTCCACATCCATAACAAGCAGAATGTTGTGGTCCTACAGGATCAATTTCCATTCTGCTCCCATTTATCCCTTCATTTATCATGTGGCCATTCTTCCACCATTGGAACCCAAGGATAGCGAGAAAGTTTCCCCCCTTCTCACAGAGTGTCCGGGATGGTATGAGGTCTCCTGCCTTGGGCAGGGGGTTGGACTAGAAGACCTCCAAAATCTCTTCCAACCCTACGATGATTCTATCATTCTATGAGATCTTTTAATTTAGATAGGATCCACATAATCTCAGCTGAAGATGGGAATCCTTCTCTTCTAAACAGACCTATGTGCAAATTCTTATTAAATCCAGCCTCCCTCCTTCTATTTGAAAAGGAGAAAATATCCTTGCTGAAGAAGGAAGAATATAGGTAGTGACTGGAGATAATGGGTATCACAGTACAAAATGCACAGAGAGGTGTAAGTAGTAGTCCAAGAACATCTGGGGGAAACAGAACTTTCATCCAACCCAAACCCTCATCCCGTTTTTAGAATGTGTGACTACTTACAATGGACATCCAGCATGACGAGAGAAGAGTTTGACCCGCCAATGGGATTGTAGACTTGGCAATAATAAGTACCAGAATCACTTGGCCGAATTGCCTGAAAATGCAGCTGTTTTTGGGAGCTGATGGCACTTGTTGAAGGCTTTTTGTACCATTCGTACTTGGTGATCGGGGGTTTGGCTATGAAAGAACACTCCAAAGTAACGGTATCATTTTCCTTAATGGTCCTGCTTCGGAAAGGGGATTTGGTCTCTTTTGGTGGATCTAGGAGAGAGAACCAATTATGACAATGGAAAAAGCATTTCAAATCTAAAGTGTGGTTGCGGTCATAGTGTCTGTTGTTTTTGCTCTAAAACACAGTTGTCACATAAGGAATGAATAAGAAGAAAGGTGTGCTTTGTTGCCATATTCAAATGTTCTTATAAGAAATGGAAAAAAGTAACTCTCTGCAATCTTGTGTGTGTGTGTGTTGTTAATCATGACCAACCCTTCATGACTCCATGTCCATGGAGTTTTCTTGGCAGGAATACTGGAGTGGCTTGCCAGTTCCTACTCTAGGTGCCTACAGCACCTGGTAAGAACATACATAAGAACATAAGAAGAGCCATGCTGGATCAGGCCAAAGGCCCATCTAGTCCAGCTTCCTGTATCTCACAGCGGCCCCACCAGATGTGTTTGGTATTCCCTAGTGGTCTCCCATTCAAGTACTAATCAAGGCCAACCCTGCTTAGCTTCTGAAATCAGACGAGATTGGATATGCTTAGGGCATCTAGGCAGCTGCCTGCAATCTTAAATCCTAACAAACAAAGCATATGGGTGAAGAGCCACCTTTCATCCACCCAATGAATCAACTCACACTGGACATCAATGGTCAATTCTTTAGACTCAGTAGTTCCAAATTTGTTTCTTGCTTTACACCTATAGCGACCAGAATGTTGACGTCCTAGGGGACCAATTTCCATCCTGTTCCCATATATCCTTCCAGATGTCCTATGATTATTCTTCCACCATTGCAACTCGAGGACAGCAGGGTTGCTGCTCTTGACCAGACACTCAAGAGAAAGTTTCTCCCCTTCTCGCAGAGTGATTCCAGGATCAGCGATCAGTTCCACTCCTTTGGGAGCATCTGCAGGAAGCCAACAGGTGAGAGACTGAGAGAGAGAGATTCTGCTGCTACATGTCTGAAGAAGTGGATGTGTCCACAAAATGTTACATTAAAATATGAAAGTTAGTCTTTATGGTGCCACATGTTTTATGTCTTTTGTTTTGTTTTGTTTTTTTCTTTGATTTTTTGCCTGCAAAGCTAAGAGGGTGAACAGAAAGTCTTTACACGGGACACCATTTCTGCACCAGTCACACTGAAGATCACCAAGATCATCAGTAATTAGGGACCAGCTAACTGAAAAAGCTCTTTTGCCCAACCTCTGCCTGTACGGCCAGAGACCTCCACTATGCAGCTATTCAGCAGTTCAACTTCTGAGCTATCTTAGCTTTTGTCAGAGAGAATCCATTGATCAAACAACCATGGAAACCCTATTTGTGCTGCTTTCACCCATCATATGTGTTTGACATCTAGTTCCCTGGCACTCTGGGATCACTCTCTCCCTTGATCCATGACTGAGCATCTCAGCCACCTGCCATGGTTCCCCCCCCCAGGTGTTTGAGGACCTCCCAGCTATTTGAGGTCAGCTGTTTGTGGACCTCTCTGTCGTTGTGAGTACAGGGCATTTTGTTTTACTTGATTTGGATTTAGATTTATCTTCCCCACACTGCTTTGGAGGAATTTATTTATTAGATTTTTCATAACTTTGGGGGGGGTTTATGAAATATGACTATTAATGATAAATTGACATGTGAAATTAAAATTAGGAAAGGACTAGGGGAAAATTAATGATTTTAATGTAATATGGGATAAATTGTTGGCATATGTATTTCAAAAAGGTAAAGAGTACACACAGGGCCGGTGCTAGGTTTTTTTTGCGCCCTAGGCGAGGGGCAGGGGCGGGGCAGGGGGCGGCAGGGCGGGCGGGCGGGCTGAGGCAATGGGGGAGGGGCGGCAGCGGGGGAAGGGGGCAGCAGGGGGCAGCAGATGGTGGGGGACGGCGACGGGCATGGGGGTGGGCATCGATGGGTGCGGGGGCTGCGGGCGGGTGGCGACGGGCAGCGGGGGGATGGACGGTGGTGGCCAGTGGCGGACGGGGAGCGGCGGGGGGGCAGCAGGCTGGCCAGCACCCTCTCTCCATTTTGGCGCCCTAGGCAACTGCCTAGTTTGCCTTAATGGACGCGCCGGCCCTGGGTACACACTAGGACAGTGGTGGCGAACCTTCGGCACTCCAGATGTTTTGGACAACAACTCCCACAGTCCTTTATCATTGCAATCTAGGCTTGAATTCTGGGAGTTGCGGTCCAAAGCATCTGGAGTGCCAAAGGTTCAACACCACTGCACTAGGAGAAGACTCAATGTTTTTCTGGTGAGAAATCTCATACGTCCTGAGTGGGAGGTGGGTTGCACGGGCCATGTCAAGTAGATTACTTTGTTTGGTTATGGTTTGTTGTGGTTAATTTATTTTCTTTTTGTATAAATGTCACCTTTTTTGTTTTTGTTTTGTATCATAGTTTTTTAAAAATAAATGAATGAATCACACACACACACACACACACACAAGCACACAAAATAAAAAATAAAATAAAAATTACCAGTAAATGCTGTCTCTTCTTGTAAACTGGATATTGTTGTGTGGATGTGGTTTTGAGAGATTATAGAGTCACTGTACAACATGGTGCCAAAATGATCTTCATTATATGAAGACTCAAAATATGGAATCACGGAGGTGTTATTAAGACTGTGAGTACTATATGTTTCCTTGATCCAACATAGAATCAATATGCAAGATCCCTGCCAGCTAAACAAGGAATTCATCTCCAGGATCAATGAATTTTCAGCATGGCAAAGAAAACCTGCAATGAGGAAACACACACAATATTTCCGTCAGCTCCCGCATTCTCCATCTTCTGAAGAAATGAGTAATCAATTTTCCCTCCGGTTTCTCAGTTTTAACATAGCATTATCTGCTCACATGATACTCTACATGCTGGGAACCTTTATATCAGAAATTTATAGCGCAAGGGATGGATCTTGGATGGATTTGTCCAAATTCACAGAAAGATGTTGATTTTTCTTAATGCATCTGGAGGCACGTGAAAGAGAGAGATTGGCCGCAGTCTCACTAAAGATTTCTACACATCTTAATTTGATGCGTAGTTTTTTTTGGGGGTGGGGCAATCACATCGTGTTTGATGCGCAGTTAGTGTCCTGTCGACACGGTAGTATTTTACTGCTCTGTGCCCATCTCTACTTGTTAACTGTGCATCTTTTCCCTTTTGTCTGGATCGATTTTCTAAGTCTCCATTGCAGGAAGTGGCAGAAAAGGGGATACGAAGCTAATTGTTGCATATTTTCTGGGGTTGCACCTCGCTAGAGTAGCAAAGGACTGCGCATCTTTAAGGGAAGATTTTTAAACCATCTCCTAGCGGTGGTTTTAAAAACTTCAGTGAAAGTGCGCTTCTGGGGGGGCGTGGTCGGTCAGGGCACCAAATTAGGACACAATCTTTTACTGCACAGTTCGCTGAAGCAAAAAATGCACATAAAACGCTGCTGAGACCGCGGCCAATTGTCTCCTTCCTGCCTGAGGATTAATGACCGGGAAGATAGTGTCCTCTTATCAAACATTTGTTCTGACTTGGGTTCCTTGCTACCTCTTCTGCCTCAGCAAAGCTTTGGCTTCTCAGCTGGATGGGTGCATTACCCTCAAGGAAGAGCAGCAGAAAGAAATGCCTCATGGTGGATTCATGCAAGAGCCAAACCTGAATGTGGAATGCAGGAGGCGATGGGGGTGGGGAGAGAGAGAGAGAGAGCGATCAGTTCTTTTCAATCATTTTTCATGGTGCATGAGATGAACAGTGGGGACGGGGTAGTTTTACTCCACAAAACAGGTTGCAGCTCACAATTGCTCAGCTGGTGAAAATAAAGCCCCTGCCACAGCATCCGTCCCAGTATCTCCTCCTTCTTCTACCATGGTTCATCAACACCATCTATGCAGGATGGCACTCACAGCCGGTCTAGAAATCCAGGGAATCTTGCCTTTAAAAACTCGTTATCTTTCTAACAAACTGGGCATGCACATTGAATTGAAAAGGTGTCATATTTCAGTGCTAGGACACCTGTCTTGTATGTGAATTCTGCTGGAATTGTACCTTCCTGGGCCATAGTGACTATAAATCACTAACAGCACTGACTCTATGTTTTTCCCTGTCTCTAATTCAAAGAGAGCTCCACCTCTCTGCTCTACCTTTTCCCCTCTGTATTGTCTGTCGGAAGTCAGTGAATCTGTTGGGGCCTGTGGCTAGAAGCATCCGTAGTTTTAGCTTTGCTGTAGTTCTTTTCAATTGTAAGAAAATGAAACCTTTTATTCTTTCTTCTATGCATGTCTAAGAGTGAGTTCTTGTCTAAATGCCAACTGATGTGAAAAGGGGGTGGACTAAACTGGGAAACTTAAAAACTAATTTTCCTCTATCAGTCTCTGCACTTCTGTTCTGCCATCAGAGGGATTTAATGAAGATTCAGTACTTTGCAACAAGGTCTACACTTGCCATCTCAAAATCAGTTTCTAAAAGACTCCCAGGTGGAGTTTGCCTTGCAAGGACAGACCATTCCCACAAATAGGATGGTCAGATCTTCCAATGTCCCATCACACAAGGGCTCCCAGATAACTAAATGCAGCTGGTCATAGAGATCACATCCCCCCCCCATTACAGCAGCCAGTCCATTCCTAGACAGCCTGGGGGTGACCTGTTGGCTTCTAGCCCCCAGAGAGCAGACTGAGCTCTGGTGAGCATGCCATGCACAAGTCCACAATCTCTCATGTAAAGATGTACTGTGTTTCTAAATTAAATCTGTATATATTCTGTATGGCCTTCATTGGTTACCAGTTGCTGCCCCAGCCCAATTCAAACTGCTTGTTTTGACGTATAAAGCCCTAAATGGCTTAGGACCTAGATACCTGAAGGACCACTTCCTTCCATATGAACCTACCCGACAATTAAGATCTAGCCAGAGGGCCCTCCTGAAAGAGCCATCCCTGAAGGATGTGAAAGGGATGGCTTGTAGGAACAGGGCCTTTTTGGCAGCTGCCCCCAGATTATGGAATTGACAAAATGCCAGATAATATTATTCTATTTAAACCTGAAATGTTTTTGTTAAATATTATGCCAGAAATCAACGATGTTAATGTGAAACACTTGTTAAAGCACATGACAAGTATAGCAAGTAGAGATGGGCACGACTTGAAAAAAAATTTTTTCGAGTTGTCGTTAGTCGGGCCGGTCCTGTTTCGGCTCGTTTCCGGTTTTCGCGAAAATTTGCAAAAATTAGTCGGTTCGTTTTTTCATTTTTTCGTTTTCGTTAGTACTGGTTTTGGGGGGGAGCGGGCTCCTGGAGGCACCTCTGTGGGGTGGGTGCCTCCTCTGGCCCACTATAAAGGGAAAGTGGGCTCCTGGAGGCACCCGTGGGTGCCTCCTATCCTCACCCACTAGGAAGGGGAAGTAGGCTCCAAGAGACCCCTCAACATGGGTCTCCCTTCCTCACCTGCTGCTGCTGCAAAATGCTATGCAATAGCCATATGGATATTGCATAACATAATGTGCAGACAGTGAGACCAGTGTGAGAGTGATAGCGTCATGCCTTCCCTGCACAAGGCTCCCGCACCACCATGTCTCACACAGAAGGGAATTGTACTTGCTGCGTGTAGTGCAATGCAAGCAAGTAGATCTGGCTTTAAGGTGGCTTAGTGCAAGGGCTAGGGTTAGGCTAGTGACGGGTAAGGTTACAGTGGGCTAGTGGGTTGCACCTCTGGGTGCCTCTCTGACCCACTAAGAAGACAGTCTGTGACGTATGGGTACGGAGTCAAGGGTTAGGGTTAGGGTTAGGGGGGCTAGGGCAGGTTTTAGGGGGCTTTTTGGCACATCCCAGAAGTCTCCATGGCCAAGTGGCCATGCGACTGGTGGGATGGCTCCAAAAATTTGCATGGTCGTCCACTCCCACATGGCTGGCCACTCGGCCAGCCCATCCAATGCGCAGGTGTAAAAAAAATAAAAAAAAATAAAATCAATGGAGGACAGAGGAGGAGAGGAGAGACATTTTGTTGCAAGAAAAAACCCACTGCTACTGTGAAAAATCTGGCAGTTTATAAATTTTCGCGTGTTTCTGTTGTGCTTGTGTGTTTTTGGACCACGATTTCAAAAACAATATTGCATTCGCCGCCCCATTTTGGATCCCCCGCCTGCACCGCATGGCATGGCGAAATGGCGACTCGAGTCCGGCTGCCCAGGGCGGAGGGAGGCGGGACCCCCCCTCCAGAAACCACCCCTCCGGTAGGTGCCCTGCGCCTGCTTTTTTGGCCCGGGAATGGGTGGGGGGAGAGTTTAAAAGTTTTTTCCTGTGCCGTCCGTGCCGCTTGCTTGCGCTTTAATTGCGGTGGCCGGCGGCGAGACTGGGCTTTTTGCTGGCTGCGAGCCTGCGGCGAGTCCCACCAGAGCAGCCCAGGACGGGGGATGGGGGGGGAGGCCGGGGACCTCCAGAAACAACCTCTCTGGTAGGTGCCCTGAGGCACAGCAGGCATTTTTCCGCCTGCTTTTCGGCCGGGAACCGGGTTTTTTTAACTTTTAAAAACTTTTTTTCTGTGCCGCGTGGCATCGCGCGATCGCACGATGCAAGGAACGAACATGACAAATCAGACCAAAATTGTTCGTTCGTCGGTTCGAGCTCGAAGTCTGGGGGAGTGATTCCCGTTACCGTTTCCGTAGAGTAACGGAACCGAGTAATGGAAACGGAAACGGGAATACCGCTAAGTCGTGCCCATCTCTAATAGCAAGACTTTTATTTGCCAAATACTGGAAATTAGCTGAAACATCAAATCGACAAAATCATTTGAAAAAACTTTGAAACAGCAGAGATGGCTATAACATTGGAAAGGCTGAAAGATAAAGCGTTACAAATGGCAAGAGACATTTGGAAGGCACTCTACATTTCTTATGAAAAAGAAATCTGTAACAAAATGACTCCAACTGCGTAATAGAGATTATAGCTGTTAGTGTTAAAATAAGGGAAATACTGCACACATGCCACTCGAGCTCTCCGTTTTTTATTTTCCCTCTAGATATCCCTTGATGTCTGAAATATAAAAAATATTTTAAAAGAGCTCTCCAAAATGCAAAAAAGAGAGATCTAAAGCAACAGTAGTATCTATTCTAGATTTTATATATAAAATATAAAATATATATAAATATATAATATATATATAAAATATAAAATCTAGCCACCTTTCTTAGATAAACTTTTAAAAACGAAACAGAGAACATTTAATATTGTGCTCTCTGTTTAATTTTTAAAAGTTTATCTAAGAAAGGTGGCCTTCCTTGCAGCTTTCTATCAAGATAATAAAGATAAGGCTCAGTCTAGATGTTTTTCCTGCAACAATAAGGATCAGACACTTACCTTCATCAATGAAAAGGGAGGATCAAAGAGAAAATGTCTGTATGAGCGTTTTGTCTTCACCCCTCCCCACAAGAGGACAATCTGAGAAAGGTGTGTTGAGTTGCCATTTTTTTTCCTCCAGGGATATGGAGCAGAATCCAGGCCAGTTGAGATAACCAGACTCAAATGGAGCCACAAAAGAGCATATTACCTGCAGTGGCTGCAGCTCAGAAAGCAGTTCTGCTCACATGATCCAGGGCCCCATCTTAATCGAAGAAAAGAGGAACCATTAGAAATGCTGTTGTTGCTCTACTAGCCAAAAAGAGGAAGCAGCTTGAAGCTTGGAAAGGAAGCAGGGCCTGCAGAGATGTTACCAACAAGGCACTCATTTGCGTGGCTTGCAACAAGAGCCAACCTTTTCCTGACAGTAGCCAAATGGACGGGGATGGGGGTGGTGGCCTCTCAGCTGCTTGTAAATAAAACTGTCTAACCGAATGCTAGCAAAACGCCAAAAGCATAATCTTCTATGGACCCACGGTCAGCAGAGGCCAGGTCATTATGTGTCAGAGGACCAGATTTGTTAAAAAAAACTCTCTCAAGATTAGATCTTGCTAATTCCCAGAAAAGGGAAGAGACCTTTTAAGCTCTCTGTAGGCATTTGACTATTAAACTGAAGGGAGCCTTGAACGGAGAACTTTTCTGTCGTATTTACAAGTGTGAAGAGTTTTAAGAGTTTCAAATGTTTGTCCCATCCAGAAGTTTATTGTTCCCAATTTTGCTCTCCCCAAGCTCAGTGGAGAAGTGAACCCTGCCTGATCCTTCTTGTTCTGTGTTACCCAAATTCTTCGTGGCCTAGAATTAGTTTTTAAATGCAGTCCAAGGTTCTTGGGATGTGTCCTTCTGTACTCAATACCAGTTTTGGCATTTGGGAAGTCCTGGAGTGTGAGGAACCACAAAGCATGCTAACTCTGACATTTTATTTCTCAACATCTCTGACATTTTATTTCTCAACAGAGGAAATCATAGTCCCTTGGCTGGCAGAATGTTACATTTTAAGGTTACGTTTTCTTATTGAAAGCTCATTTGAGCTTGAAGCAGACACCGGTGAAAGCCACCCACCTAGCTGCTCATCCCTGCCAAGCCGTGCCCTCAGCACCAGCAGGGCTGCCATGGCGATCCCATGGCATTATGACACGTCCTGCCTCAGAATGACCTCTGGTGACAGTTGGGCCAGAAGTCTTCATTTCGCTAGCTACTTCGTAGAAGCAGGAGCGAAAATGTGAGTCTGACATCTCAACGCCGTCTGGGTTCTGGTTTGATCTTGATTATGAGATCTTGATTTGGCCTGTATATTTCACTCATATTGTAGAAACAGCCGTGGCCATAAAAATGGAGGAGTTGCTATATTATTTTGTTTCCTTTGTTGTTTCAATGTTCAAAATGGTTTTATTGACAATCCATAAGAATGAGAAGAGAATCAAAATAGCAGTTTCCAAAATTTATATTCATCCCATTGTTTAATTCTGTGGTTAATCCGAAGCCAATGGGAGGTGCCAAATTTCAGTGAAATTACGGTATCTACCTGTAATTTTAATTCTCCTCTAAGAATTCTGGCCCATGTGGTCAGTTCTGTCCATTAATGCTATGTACATGATCTTGTCTGAATATTTTTGGAAGGGTAGTTCTTGTGCATGTTTCCAAATACGGGCTATTTCTGTTTTTGTGGCTCCTGTAATTCAGTCCCTGGGCTGATTGAATTCTTATTCTGATCTGTAAATAGGGAGAACAGTATTAAAGTTTCATTCCTTATTTTTTGATGTGTTATTATTTCTAGGCATTTTATTACCTCATGCCAGAAGTATTGCCTGCCTATAGTTTACAATAGTTGTGTATTGGTTTTAGTGGTTTTGTTGGATGTTGTTTACTGGATTTGTTTATTTTATTTTATTGCTTGTTTTTTGGTTTATTGATGTTATATTATTGTAAACTGTCCAGGGTGGCCTTGTTGCCAGAGGGCTGGTTTGTCAAAGATGACAAACCACAAACCAGAAATTCTGAGCCCCCCCCCCGTCCCCAGCCTACACCCCCCTGCCCCCACCTCTTCCCACTGACCTGTGCTGACCTTGTCCAATGTGGCCTCCCTCACCACTACCACAACCTCTGTTACCACAGCTGCTCCTGCCATCTTTCTAAAGAACAGGATTCAAATTCAAAACCTATTCACTAGGGGAAAATATGAATACAACATAAAAACATGAAAACACTTGGTGTCCTGTGCGGAACATAAGCCACCGTTGCCATAACATAAGCCACCATCACCAAAACCCGCAAATAACGAGGGTATGAATATTGATTTTTTTAATTCATCCCTTTCTCTAGTTCTTCCATCCCACAATTTCACTCGCACATGTTTAATATTTCTTTGTGTCTTGTATGATGTTTTGTAGGGCATAAATGCAATATAGGCCAATTGTTTCAACACCTTCTCCTTAGATTTAGCTAAAACGGATTGATACAGTTGGCTATCCCATATCTCTGATCACACTTTTTTGTGGTATCGTAATGTTTAATATTTGTTTCCCAAACTGTTTTTCTTCCAATGCAATGGGTATATTGGACACTTATAATCCATTTACAAACTGTTGAAATGAATCCTCATATTGCTTTCTACTACTCTTAGTGCTCTGGCTGGTCCAGAGGTAGAATACAATTTATTAGCAAAAATATATATATATCTGAATTAGTTGACATCAGTTACTTGTTATTTGGCCAGTTTTTTTCCTTCCTAACTTCTTCCTAACTACCTAATTGAGATTGGTTTCCCCTGGATAAATAGATCTCTAATTCAATACATTCCAATTTCCTTCCAACATTTGAAATGTGCATATTGTTCTTGCTATTTTAACTTAGGATGTTTCAAAAAGGGACTTAATGGAGATGGTAGGAGGTCAAGGGTTTTCATATTTTTATGCCCTGTTTGTATTGTTTCCCTAATCAGAGGGTTCTGAATTTCAGTCTACTTTGATGGCCTTAATGTAAACAAAAGTTAAGCACATGTGGTTTCCCTGCCCCCCCCACTGGAGCTCATTCAGAAGTCTTGTTCATCTGCATTCATTTAACAGTTTGAAAAGCCTCATAATAGTTTATTAAATCTTTTCTAATATTTGTCGACCACCACCACCCTGCACTTATAGCTGGTCCATATTTTATGCCATTTATAAATCTTGAATTTTTCTCTTCTACTCCAACCCTTTTTCCTACTGTGTTTTTTTCTTTTCCCTCCCTCAATTTTATCTTTTTCTTTTCTGTTTCTAAGGCAATATTTTGAAACATAAAATATGCTGCTTGAGTGGGATGATGAAATGCTGGGCCTTGCTGCTTTCAATGTACAGTCTGTGGGTCAGCTGTTGCTTCAGTTTACCAATTTTCAGTGTGGTATTTGTGTGATCCTTTTAGAATTTGCATACTTGCTGTTTTAAAGCTGTAAAGATAGTCTTTTAATGATGCATGATAGCTTGGATTGTTTTTAAAGAGGAAGGCAGGGTAAACCTACTTATATATAACAGAGAAAGTAACTGCAAGCTCCTTCAAACCTGGTTTGGTGGAGTGGGTGACTGACAACATATCTCTTCCATGATCACCCCACAATCTGAATACCCACAAAGGATCCTCAAAGCCTTCTTTCTCCTCCTCTTCTCTAGGCTTTCCAGAGTAAGAGCGTTATTTTCAAAGGAGAGAGGAGTGGGAGAGGAGAAGAGGGGCTGCTGCCCATTCTGGCGGAGGCTCCCCTGCTTTCGGCGGAAGATCCACCCTGCGCCTCCATGTGAGACCCTCCCCAAGAGTTCATCAGGAAGGAGGGGCCAAGGGTAGCTAGGGGTCCTCCGTGAGGCTTAACGTGTCCTCTCTGTCTCTCCCCAGCCTTTGCAGGGTCTTCCACCGAGACACAGGGACTGCTTGCAGTAACAGCAAACACCTCCTATTCTACCTGGGTGTCCGACGTGATGAGGTGTTCCTTGTCAACATCTATGGACTCCTCCCTAGGATCAGTCAATGTGCCCAGTGACCAGGGCTGGGTCATTGACTGGTTCATGACCAAGAGAAGGAGGAGACAGCAGGTATGGCCATTCTCGGAGTCCATCTCCTCACTTTCTGGGGAGGGGGCTCAGTCTCTCTCTCTCTCTCTCTCTCTCTCTCTCTCCCTGGACATGTCAGTGAAGGCAAAGAGAGCCCCCACCCCTGCTAACCTCCACGTTCTCTTCCTGCCTCCAGGTCAGGTCCGAGCAGGACATTCTCCGCTTCTTACGCGATATTGTGACCTGCTGTAAGGATGTGCGGTTCAGTGGAGAAGCCAACCTGGGTGTGCCATACTCCAAAACACAGTTGGTTGCTGCGGTTCTGGTGAGTGATGGGATGCGGCATCTTAACCCAAATGACCATCCGGGCCCTTATCCTGACAGTCCCTCAGGCAGCCTCTCCACCTGTGGGCCTGAGCCAGCGGGAGAGTGACCCTCAACCTCTCCCTTCCTTCTTGGTCTCTTTCAGGAGGTCATGGAGGAGCTGGGCCAACACCAGAACCCAGCAAAACTCCTGTCTTGGATTCTCGGGGCTCTTTACAATCTGAGGTAGGTTTTGGTTTGGTTTGTTGGCAAAAGAAGAGCCAGGAGTGAAGGGTCCTGGCTATGGGGGGTAGCAGTGTGAGCGGTAGTGTGGCCCATCATCCTGTCCCTTTTATCTCCACAGCCGTATAAAGCCAAGCACACCCGGGGAGATGGAGACCCGTTTATTAGACCTGGCCCTCCAAGCTGTCATCAATTTGGAGGAGCCAGAAGATGATCCAGATGGCCAGGTCAGTCCTTGCCTTCCTGGGCATGAACACAGGGCAGGCTCCTTCCTCCTCCTTCACTTGCCCCTTTGTCATGGGCTAGTGCCAAGGTCGGTGAGCAGTCATGAAGGTATGTGTTTTTTCTTACAGGCCCTCTGTCAGAGCATCAGGGCATCCCTGCAAGATCTGTTGCAGGGTCTTTGGGAGGAGGAGCCCAACATCATCCACCTCCTCTCCATTCTGGATGTAAGTACAAAGGAGAGGAAGAGGGTGGGCCAATTGGGAGAGGGAGCACAATGTAGTGACCAGAAGCCGCCCAGGCTGAGCTGTGGCAGCAGTGGCAGTGACCTCTGTGCTTGTGTTTCCTCCCCACTTCCATGTTAGCTTGCCCTGTTGTTGTACAATGTGTTTGCCCCGTGAAATGTTTCAGAGATGCCTCTTCTTTCTCCAGCATCTACGGGTCTGGCTTTGCTCCCCAAAGGACCAAGAGCGAGCCTGGGCAATGGAGATCGTGGCAGCATTCCTGAGAAGTGCCACCTCGCTGCCAGATTGCCACGTAAGTACTCAAGGGACTGGTTTCCTTCTTGCAGGGCCCTGGGCGGACGGGGCCTCCCAGAGACCAGGCCACCAGAGGGCTGCTGGAAGCCACAGACAACTCAGTAGCTGGGCCTTGGCTATGGGGCAGGTGCTTCAATAGACTCTCTTTCTTTCCACTAGCTCTCCAAAGAGCTGCTGCAGCTCAGGCGCCTCCTCGCTGCCATCGGTATCTGTGTCAGAGATGCCAACGAGGAGGTTAGCCGTAATGCCCGGGAGAGCCTCCGCCACTTATGCCCGCTGCTGCCATCACGAAAAGGTAAGGAGACCCTGGAAAGGCAGGGCACAACAAGTGTGAGCCTAAATGCCTTCTTCACATGAAATGCCTGCAAGGGTTGTGCCCTGAGGAGGAGACAGAGGTGTTGCTTTGCTGTAGTGAGTTGCAACTGGGATTCACCTGGTTTTGACAAGGTCTCCCTGCCCTTTTCCCCTACGCAGGAGACCTCATCATTGAAGATCTGGAGGAGGAAGAGGAGGAGATGGAGGAAGGCTAAGACATCTATTCTATAGATGAGACAACACCCACGAGGCATCTATTCTATAGAAGAGACAACACCCACGAGGAAGCCTCAGATTAACAACAGCAGGGGAATACATGATTTGGGTGTAATAGGGACAAATCAGAACAACATTTTAGACATCCAAAGAGACCTGTTTGGCGGTCCCCGCAGGAAAAGCCAGCCGGCTGCCAAAAAGCTAAAGCCAAGCTCAAGGCAGCAAAGCAGAGGGAGGAGCCTTCCCTTTCGGCTTGGCTGCCTTCCGCTTTCAGGCACCCGAAGCCCAGCTGCTGGTCAAGGCAGCGAAACGGAGGGAGACCACACCACCCCCCGACACACACTTTGCTGCCTTCAACATGGGCGCTCCCCGAAAGGAGGTGAGGGGCAGGAGTGCAACCCTCCTGCTTTTGGGGTGCCCCCAAGCCAAAGGCAGCAAAGCGAGGGAGCAGGAAGAGGAGACCAAGGGGGGAGGTGTGTGTGTGTGTGTGTGTGTGTGTGTGTGTGTGTGTGTGTGTGTGTGTGTGAGAGAGAGAGAGAGAGAGAGAGAGAGAGAGAGAGAGAGAGAGAGATGAATTTCCATTGACAGACGCAAGAGGTGGCTCCAGTGGCCTCAGCTGCCCCACAAGAGAGGAGAGAGGGGTGAGAAAGAGAGAGAGAGAGAAGGAGAGAAAGGAGGCGACTGACCAGCCCGGAGGCCTGCTGGTTGCACGAGGGGGGGGGAATCAAAATCTTTCAAAAATCCAAGGTCCCACCAGCCCACAGGCGAGCTGGTTGGCACGAGGGGGCAAAAATAAACATAAATAAAAATTAAAAAGCACCAACCAGCCCACAGAGGGAATAAAAATAAATAATAATAATAATAAAAGGGCAGCTGGTCGGTGCCCAGGTGGCAAAAAATAAAAATAAAATAAAATAAAGCGCTAACAGGGCAGCTGGTCGGTGCAAGGAGCAGGAATAAAAATTTAAATATGATAAACAAAAGCACAAACCAGCTTGCAGGCCAGGTGGTTGGGGCTAGGTGGCAAAAATAAAAATAAGTAAAATTTTTAAAGGACAAACCAGCCTGCAGGGCAGTTGGTTGACTCGGGGAGGGAAATAAAAATAAAAATAAAAATATTAAATTGCCGACTGGTCCAGGAGCCAGAGGGTTGCCGCTAGGGGGCAAAAATAAAAATAAAATAAAATAAAAAAGCACTGACAAGCTTGCATGCCAGTTGATCAGTGCTAGGGGAAAAGAAAATAAAAATTTAAAAAGCACTAACGAGCCCACATGGCAGCTGGTCCTCTCTGGGAGGGGGGAAAAAAAGTGTCGACCACCCCGGGAGTCAGCTGGTTGATGCTGTGGGGAAGAGAAATAAAGATAAAAATAAAAAGTGCAGGCCAGACTGTAGACCAGCTGGCAGGGCTAGGTGAGGCATTAAAATAAAATAAAAGTTAAAAAGGGTTGACTAGCACCAGGGCCAGTGCTAGGTCTTTTTGCGCCTTAGGCAGCGGGGGGGGAGCATGGGGGCGGGGGGCGGGCGGTGGCAGGGGGAGGTGCAGGGGGGCCGCGGGGGGGCAGTGGTAGTGGGCGGCAGGGGGGAGGTGCAGGGGGGCCACGGGAGGGGGCGGCGGTGGCGGCAGAGGGGAGGTGCAGGGGGGGCCGCGGGCAGGGGGCATGGGTGGGGGGGGGCGGCGGCGGCAGCAGGTGGGGGAGGTGGGGGGGGCAGGCAGGGGGGCGGGGGGGCGGAGGCAGCAGGGGGAGGCGCGGGGGGCAGGGGCGGGCAGGGGGGCGGTGGTGGTGGCGGTGGCAGGGGGGGGGGTGCAGGGGGCGGGGGCAAGGGGCGTGGGTGGGGGGCGGTGGCAGGGGGGAGGTGCAGGGGGGGGTGGGGTGGGGGGGGGGCAGGGGGGCAGGGGGGGGGTGGCGGCAGCAAGGGGAGGTGCAAGGGGGGCCGCGGGGGGCGCGGGGGGGGGCATGGGTGGGGGGGCAGCGGCGGGCAGCGACAGGGGGGAGGTGCAGGGGGGCTGCGGGCAGTGTGGGGGGGGGGGTGGTGGCAGTGGCAGGGGGGGGGGGGGGGGTGGCGGGGGGTGGCGGCGGTGGCAGGGGGGAGGTGCAGGGGGGGCGGGTGGGGGGCATGGGCGGGGGGGGGGCGGCGGTGGCAGGGGGGGGGTGCAGGGGGCGCGGGTGGGGGTATGGGCGGGGGGGTGGCGGGCGGCGGCAGGGGGGGAAGGTGCAGGGGGGCTGTGGGTGGGGGGCGTGGGTAGGCGGCGGCGGCAGGGGGAGGCACGGGGGGGCAGGGGCGGTGGGGGCGGCGGCGGCGGTGTCAGGGGGGAGGTGCAGGGGGGTGCGGGGCGGGGGGGGGGCATGGGTGGGGGGGGGGTGTCAGGGGGAGGTGCAGGGGGGTGCGGGGGTGGCGGCGGCAGAGGGGAGGTGCAGGGGGCGCGGGCGGGGGGGGGCAGGGGGGAGGTGCAGGGGGGCCGCGGGCGGGGGGCATGGGTAGGGGGGGCAGCGGCGGCAGCGACAGGGGGGAGGTGCAGGGGGGCTGTGGGTGGGGGGGCGTGGGTAGGCGGGGCGGCGGCAGGGGGAGGCGCGGGGGGCAGGGGGCGGCGGCGGTGGCAGGGGGGAGGGGGGCGCAGGGGGGGCGGGGCGGGGGGGGGGATGGGGGGGGGGGGGGGGGGGGGTGTCAGGGGGGGCACGGGCGGGGGGCATGGGCGGGGGGGTGGCGGCGGCGGCAGGGGGGGGGGTGCAGGGGGGCTGTGGGTGGGGGGCGGGAGGAGGGGAGGTGCAGGGGGGCCACGGGTGGGGGGCATGGGCGGGGGGGCAGCGGTGGTGGCAGGGGGAGGTGCAGGGGGTGCGGGCGGGGGGCATGGGCGGGGGGCGGTGGCGGCGGCAGGGGGAGGTGCAGGGGGCACGGGCAGGGGGCGGGGGGCGGCGGCAGGGGGCAGGGGCAGGGGCGGGAGGGGGGAGGTGCAGGGGGGGCAGTTGGGGGGCGGCGGCGGCACGGGGGAGGTGCAGGGGGGCCGCGGGCAGGGGGTATGGGCGGGGGGCGGCGGCAGCAGCGGCAGAGGGAGGTGCAGGGGGGCTGCGTGCAGGGGGGCACAGGTGGGCCCGCCATGGCGGCAGCGGCGGCAGGGGGGTGGAATAAAGATGAATAAGAATTTAAAAGCACCAACCAGCCCCCAAGGCAGCTGGTGCTCTCTGGGAGAGAAATAAGAATAAGAATAAAAAGAATAAAAGAAATAAGAATAAAAATAAAAATAAGAAAGTGCTGACCAGCCTGGGAGTCAGATGCTTGATGCTGTGGGGAAGAGAAATAAAGATAAAAATAAAAAGTGCAGGCCAGACTGTAGACCAGCTGGCCAGGGCTAGGGGAGGGACTTAAAATAAAATAAAATTTAAAAAGCGCTGACTAGCACACAGGCTAGCTGGCCAACACTAGGCGTGAATAAAAATAAAAATAATTTTTTAAAAAGCGCCGACCGGCCCGGGAGCCAGATGATCTACGCTGATTGGGGGGAATAAAAATTTAAAAAGATGGACAAAAGCACCAACCAGTTCGCAGGCCAGCTGGTTGGCACAAGGGAAGAAAGGACCAGCTGGCCAGTGCTAGGGGAGGGACTAAAAATAAAATAAAAGTAAAAAGTGTTGACTAGCATACAGGCCAGCTGGTTGACATTAGGGAGGGTGAATAAAAATAAAAATAAATTTTTAAATAGCGCTGACTGACCTGATGGCCAGATGCTTAGTGCTGGGGTTGGGGGGAATAAAAAGAAATAAAAATTAAAAAGCACCTACCAGCCCGCAGGGCAGCTGGCCAGTGCCCAGGTGGCAAAAATAAAATTAAAATAAAATAAAGTGCTGACAAGCCTGGAGGCCAGATGGTCAGCGCAAGGAGGGGAAATAATAATTTAAATATGATAAACAAAAGCACCAATCAGCTTGCAGGCCAGGTGGTTGGGGCTAGGTGGCAAAAATAAAAATAAGCAACAATTTTAAAGGACCAACCAGCCTGCAGAGCAGTTGGAGCCGGATGGTTGGCGCTAGGGGGCAAAAATAAAAATAAAATAAAATAAAAAAGGGCTGCCGAGCCTGCATGCCAGTTGATCAGTTCTAGGGAAAAAGAAAATAAAATTTTAAAAAGCGCTAACCAGCCCAGAGGCCAGCTGGCCAGTGCTGGGGGTGGAATAAAGATGAATAAACATAAAAAGCACAGGCCAGACTGTAGACCAGCTGGCCAGGGCTAGGGGAGGGCTAGGGGAGGGACTAAAAATAAATTTTTTATTCCCCATGGGGGAAATAGAAATAAAATAAAGCGCTGACAAGCCTGGAGGCAAGATGGTTGGTGCTAGGGGAAAAATAAAAATAAAAATACATTTTAAAAAAAGCGCTGGCCAGCCTGATGGCCAGCTGGTCAGTGCTGGTGGGGGGGGGAATAAAATGAATAAAAATTAAAAAGCACCAGCCAGTCCACAGGGCAGCTCGTCCATTCTAGGAGGGAAATAAAAATTAAAAAATTAAAAAGCACAGACCAGACCACGACCCAGATGGTTGGCGCTAGGGTGGAAATATAAAAATAAAAATAAAGCACTGACCAGCCCACAGGCCAGCTGTCGAGGGGAATAAAATAAACTGAAACCACCGACCAGCCCAAAGTCCAGCTGGTTGGCGCTAGGGGGCAAAAATAAAAATAAAATAAAATAAAATAAAGCGCTGACCAGTCCTCAGTCCACCTGGTCAGCACTGGGGGGGGGGAGATAAAAATAAAAATAAACAAAACCCCCAGCAGCCTGCAGGCTGGCTGTTTGACGCTAGGAAGCAAAAATAAAAATGAAATAAAATAAAATAATGTGCCGACCAGCCCGCAGGCCACTAGGTTGAAGCTGGGGGGGGGGGGGGGCAATAAAAAAAAAAATAAAATAAAATGAAGTGCCGTCCAGCCCGCTAGGGGGAAAAAATAAAACAGTAAGCTTGCCACTGTGTGAGATCTTAAGTCACAGAGGAGACCCAAAATTAGTTCTCCTTTTCCTTATCAATTAGAAACAGGGTGAAGCAAGGGAGTGTCTTTCTGTTCTTTCCCGAAAATTGAAACATACACATAGTTTAAAATTTCAACATGAATATAAGCTTAGAAGCTTTAATGATATAGATATACAGTGACGCCTCCCCCCCACCTATTGCAGGGGTTAGGGCCCCGAACCGACCCGCAATAATTGAAAATGTGCAATATGTGGATGCAGGTTGGGGGGGGCTGGGGGGGCCTAGCTGGGGACTCTTGTACTTACCCCCACCCTAGCGCTGCCCTGAACAGGCCTGCAAGGGCCTTCCCAGACCTCTCGGAGACCCCATTCGTAATCCAAGGCATCACTGTAATTCAGTCACTAAGGGACATCCTTGTTAAAGACCTCAAGAGTCTAGCAACATGCTAGGCCTTGGCCATTCTACCCAAGCAAAGGCCTGAAAGATATCCAATGAGATTCTCCCTGTTTTCATTTGTGGCTTTGTTGTTTAGTTAAAACTAAGTCAACCCTGTCATTGGACCAAACAGAAGGATGAGTGCCTGCCTGATCACACCATAAGACTCATGGGTTGTGTGAAGCAGGTGTGGTTCTTCTACATATTCCAGTGTTTCCCACTCCCAAGTGTTGCATTCTGCACTGGCTGATGGGAGGAATTACAGGGCAAATGAAAGAGTGCCCTTGAACAGGCTTTTTTGTTTCTAAAATATTGTTCTGATGTGTATCCCTCCTATCCCACCTGTTTGGGCATCCCTGTTCCATAAACAAAAGAGGAAGTGGTGCAGAACTGGGATGATGTAATTCCCCTGATTTTCTATCACCTGCATGGCAGGAGCAGAGCGACCTTGATGAGCTGCAATCAAGGCTTGTTTGTGGGTGCCAATTTCCTGCCCGCTCTCTGCTGACTCCTCCATGCTGACCTGAAGTGAATTAATGTGGGGAAACCCAAGTTTCTGAGCATGACTTCCCAGTGGAAACATGGTTTTCCTGTCAAATTTTGTGACACTGCCATCATCACTGCCTCTTTTTCCTCGTTGTCCTCCTCTGGCCACAGCTCCAGCTCCAGCTCTTCCTCATCCTCATCCTCCTCCTCCTACCAGACCTTCCCTTCCATCATACAGGAAGAGGTGTGCAGAGACTGATGGGTTGCTAGTGGGTTCCTCCTTGGCAGAAGAGTCCTCCACCTACGTTCGGTCTTGGAGAGGACCCATTGGCTACATTGTGTGGAAAGACGTGGAAAAAGCTGCTCAGACATATCAGCTCTGAAGACCACTGTCTTTTTTGTGAAATCATCATCATCACTGCCTATTCCTCGGGACCTGGCTCCAGCTCCAGTTCCATATCCATCTCTATCCCCAGCTCCAGCTCCAGCTCCAGCTCCAGCTCTAGCTCCAGTTCCACCTCCAGCTTCAGCTCCAGCTCCAGCACCAGCGCCAGCTCCTCCTCCTCCTCTTCCTCCTCCTCCTCCTCCTCACAGATCTGCCACTTTTTTATACAGCAAGAGGTGTGCAGAGACTGATGGGTTGCTAGTGGGTTCCTCCTCCATACACTACAGACTGCGGTTGGCAGAGGAGTCCTCTGCCTACGTTCAGACCTGGAGAGGACCCATTGGCTACTTCATTGTGTAGAAAGATGTGGAAAAACCTGCTCAGACGTATCAGCTCTGAAGACCACCGTCTTTTTTATGATATCATCCTCATCATCACTGCCTCTTTTTCCTTGTTGCCGTCCTCTGGACCTGGCTCCAGCTCCAGCTCCAGCTCCAGCTCCAGCTCCAGCTCCAGCTCTAGCTCCAGATCTAGCTCCAGTTCCACCTCCAGCTTCAGCTCCAGCTCCAGCACCAGCGCCAGCTCCTCCTCCTCCTCTTCCTCCTCCTCCTCCTCCTCACAGATCTGCCACTTTTTTATACAGCAAGAGGTGTGCAGAGACTGATGGGTTGCTAGTGGGTTCCTCCTCCATACACTACAGACTGCGGTTGGCAGAGGAGTCCTCTGCCTACGTTCAGACCTGGAGAGGACCCATTGGCTACTTCATTGTGTAGAAAGATGTGGAAAAACCTGCTCAGACGTATCAGCTCTGAAGACCACCGTCTTTTTTATGATATCATCCTCATCATCACTGCCTCTTTTTCCTTGTTGCCGTCCTCTGGACCTGGCTCCAGCTCCAGCTCCAGCTCCAGCTCCAGCTCCAGCTCTAGCTCCAGATCTAGCTCCAGTTCCACCTCCAGCTTCAGCTCCAGCTCCAGCACCAGCGCCAGCTCCTCCTCCTCCTCTTCCTCCTCCTCCTCCTCCTCACAGATCTGCCACTTTTTTATACAGCAAGAGGTGTGCAGAGACTGATGGGTTGCTAGTGGGTTCCTCCTCCATACACTACAGCCTGTAGTTGGCAGAGGAGTCCTCTGCCTACGTTCAGACCTGGAGAGGACCCATTGGCTACTTCATTGTGTGGAAAGATGTGGAAAAACGTGCTCAGACGTATCAGCTCTGAAGACCACTGTCTTTTTTGTGACATCATCATCATCACTGCCTCTTTTTCCTTGTCGCCGTCCTCTGGACCTGGCTCCAGCTCCAGCTCCAGTTCCATCCCCCATCCCCAGCTCCAGCTCCAGCTCCAGCTCCAGCTCTAGCTCCAGTTCCACCTCCAGCTCCAGCGCCAGCTCCTCCTCCTCCTCTTCCTCCTCCTCCTCCTCCTCACAGATCTGCCACTTTTTTATACAGCAAGAGGTGTGCAGAGACTGATGGGTTGCTAGTGGGTTCCTCCTCCATACACTACAGACTGCGGTTGGCAGAGGAGTCCTCTGCCTACGTTCAGACCTGGAGAGGACCCATTGGCTACTTCATTGTGTAGAAAGATGTGGAAAAACCTGCTCAGACGTATCAGCTCTGAAGACCACCGTCTTTTTTATGATATCATCCTCATCATCACTGCCTCTTTTTCCTTGTTGCCGTCCTCTGGACCTGGCTCCAGCTCCAGCTCCAGCTCCAGCTCCAGCTCTAGCTCCAGATCTAGCTCCAGTTCCACCTCCAGCTTCAGCTCCAGCTCCAGCACCAGCGCCAGCTCCTCCTCCTCCTCTTCCTCCTCCTCCTCCTCCTCACAGATCTGCCACTTTTTTATACAGCAAGAGGTGTGCAGAGACTGATGGGTTGCTAGTGGGTTCCTCCTCCATACACTACAGACTGCGGTTGGCAGAGGAGTCCTCTGCCTACGTTCAGACCTGGAGAGGACCCATTGGCTACTTCATTGTGTAGAAAGATGTGGAAAAACCTGCTCAGACGTATCAGCTCTGAAGACCACCGTCTTTTTTATGATATCATCCTCATCATCACTGCCTCTTTTTCCTTGTTGCCGTCCTCTGGACCTGGCTCCAGCTCCAGCTCCAGCTCCAGCTCCAGCTCCAGCTCTAGCTCCAGATCTAGCTCCAGTTCCACCTCCAGCTTCAGCTCCAGCTCCAGCACCAGCGCCAGCTCCTCCTCCTCCTCTTCCTCCTCCTCCTCCTCCTCACAGATCTGCCACTTTTTTATACAGCAAGAGGTGTGCAGAGACTGATGGGTTGCTAGTGGGTTCCTCCTCCATACACTACAGACTGCGGTTGGCAGAGGAGTCCTCTGCCTACGTTCAGACCTGGAGAGGACCCATTGGCTACTTCATTGTGTAGAAAGATGTGGAAAAACCTGCTCAGACGTATCAGCTCTGAAGACCACCGTCTTTTTTATGATATCATCCTCATCATCACTGCCTCTTTTTCCTTGTTGCCGTCCTCTGGACCTGGCTCCAGCTCCAGCTCCAGCTCCAGCTCCAGCTCCAGCTCTAGCTCCAGATCTAGCTCCAGTTCCACCTCCAGCTTCAGCTCCAGCTCCAGCACCAGCGCCAGCTCCTCCTCCTCCTCTTCCTCCTCCTCCTCCTCCTCACAGATCTGCCACTTTTTTATACAGCAAGAGGTGTGCAGAGACTGATGGGTTGCTAGTGGGTTCCTCCTCCATACACTACAGCCTGTAGTTGGCAGAGGAGTCCTCTGCCTACGTTCAGACCTGGAGAGGACCCATTGGCTACTTCATTGTGTGGAAAGATGTGGAAAAACGTGCTCAGACGTATCAGCTCTGAAGACCACTGTCTTTTTTGTGACATCATCATCATCACTGCCTCTTTTTCCTTGTCGCCGTCCTCTGGACCTGGCTCCAGCTCCAGCTCCAGTTCCATCCCCCATCCCCAGCTCCAGCTCCAGCTCCAGCTCCAGCTCTAGCTCCAGTTCCACCTCCAGCTCCAGCGCCAGCTCCTCCTCCTCCTCTTCCTCCTCCTCCTCCTCCTCACAGATCTGCCACTTTTTTATACAGCAAGAGGTGTGCAGAGACTGATGGGTTGCTAGTGGGTTCCTCCTCCATACACTACAGACTGCGGTTGGCAGAGGAGTCCTCTGCCTACGTTCAGACCTGGAGAGGACCCATTGGCTACTTCATTGTGTAGAAAGAGGTGGAAAAACCTGCTCAGTCATATCGGCTCTGATGACTACTGGCTTTTTTGCTACATTGTCATCATCACTCCCTCTTTTTCCTCATTGTCCTCTGGACCTGGCTCCAATCCAGCTCCTCGTCCTCCTCCTGCTTCTCCTCCTCCTCCCAGATTTGCCCTTCTATCATGCAGCAAGAGGTATGCAAAACCTCAGCCAAGCTCCCAAATTGCTATGGGATCATTTGCTGCTTGGTTCCTTCTCTAAGAGATGGAAAACACTGCCCCCTGTCTGGGAGCGGAGTCATTGGCTGCTTCCATCCTCCTGGAAGAAGTGAAAAAACCTACATTGGCTTTTTCGTTTTCATCATCACTTCCTCTTCCTCCCCATGGTCCTTCTCCTCCTCTCAGATTTGCTCCTTCTACCGTACATATAGCAAGAGTTGTGCAGAGACTGATGGGTTCCCTTGGATGCCTCTCCATGCCCAATGGATTGGTGTTGGCAGAGGAGTCCTCAACCTGCCTCCAGTCTGAGAGAGGAGTCATTGAGTGCTTGCTTCCTGCAGGAAGAGGAAGAAAATCCTGCATCAGAATTTTCCGCTCTGACTAACACAAGAATTTTCGTGACATCCTCATCATCACCACTGTCCCTTCCAGCTCCTCATCATCTTCATAATATCATCTCAATCCTACAGTACTATGGGAATAATGTCCCCCCCACCATTGTCACCACAAATTTCTCTGTGCTCTCAATTTTATCCCTTCCATCATACAGCAAGAGACATCCAGAGATACATGAGCTGCTGTTGGATTCTTCTTCATCCATAACGCACTACTATTGACAGAAGAGTCCTCAGCCAAGCTCCTGAATTGCTATGGGATCATCCGCTGCTTGATTCCTGCGAGAACTGATGGAAAAACCTGCCTCCTGTCTGGAAGGGGAGTCACTGGCCTCTTGGCTCTTGACGAAAGAGGCAGAAACACCATCACCAGGAGAAGCCTCTTTGTCTCACACAAGCTCGCCAGGATTTTCTCCAGGTAAGATTCTGTGATTGGCTTTCTTGGAGGTCATCCGTATGCTCTGTGGTCCCCATCCAGATCTTGATTGTTTCCAGCCATGCTTAGATTCCAAAAAGCTGATGGGGTTGTGTGCAGCTCAGTATAGAAATCAAAAGGCAGAGGGACTGAATTACTGGAAACATTGCCTATCCCCTCATCCACACTCTGCCTGGAGATGAGGATCTCCATATGGCCTCACCACTACCCTCTTTTCTCACTGTAAAAAACTATTTCCTCCCCGCAAAATGTATGCTACTTTTTACAAGCAAGCTGAATAGTTCAATTTGCTCCACAGCAAGAAAGGGTTAGTGTGCATACTAAAAATATTGTGTTAATTTTTTAATTGATTTCTTGGCAAAAGTGTAGAACCACCCCCTTGTTCAATTTTTCCATGCAATTCTGTAGATCCCCTGGGAACCATCATGTGGGAATGTCCTCACTTGCTTACATACCATCTTGGTTGTTCTCCAGAAGACTTGGACTTTGCCTGGGGGATCATTTTGGTGACCACCTTGTCTTCGTTCCTGGCAATGCTGGGTTCAACAGATAGTAGCCCCTCCTGATCTGCCTTGTGGAGTTTTTCCCCTTTGCTCCTGTATTTCCATGTGTGACAGGTAAGAATATCAACAGTCAGCCCTGTTTTTTCCCCAGTGGGGAAACCTGCATAACGATGGATAATTCTCAGCATAGTACACGATGGCATAAAAATGTTTCCGTCAAGTGCATTCATGCATGTGAAATATATATACATATTTTCAAGGAGGCTGTGTTCCTGTCCCCTTCCCCCTGCAGAAACAATCTCCTCCACCTACTAGGAACTCCTATTGTTTCTCCCCTCTCCCTTTTGTCAATTCCACCACTAAATGCGTCTCTTAAGAATTTTGCAGATCCCTACTTTGCTCCTGAGGAGAAGTAGCATCGAAAGAGCTATCCGTTGTCACGTTGAACTCAATTTTATTTTCTCTGCATCTCTGTTTCTCTCCCAGGAATATTGGACTTCCTGACTGAGAAGTTCCCTTCCTTCAGAAGAGGATTTCTGGGCAATAAAGTGTTCTAGTGTAAGTAGCTGGACACTCTTCACCCACCCTCTTGGAGGTGGGCTCCATAATTATGTGTTCCTTGGGACAATGACCATTCTCTAATCACAGAAAGAAGACCGCTCGCTTTCCATTGGAAAATTCAAGAAGGACCTGGAAACTCTCCAGATCTGGAGGTTAGCTTCTAGAATAGTCATTCCTGGGCTTTCAATGTTCTACCATCAATGTGCACCTGCTTTCTAGACCTCTCTGAATTACAGTGCTCAATTTCATAAAGCTGCTCTTTGGAATCTCCTATTTGTGGGGTAAGAAAAAACCTGGAATTGGCCAAGCAGAATGGCCACTGTTTTCCTCCACCTACTAGGAACTCCTGTTGTTTGTCTCCTCTCCCTTTTCTCAATTCCACCACAAAATGTGTCTCTTAAGAATTTTGCAGATCCCTGCCTTGCAGCTGAGGAGAGGAAGTAGCATCAAAATAGCTATCTGTTGTCATGTTGAACTCAATTTTATTTTCTCTGCATCTCTGTTTGCCTCCCAGGAATATTGGACTTCCTGACAGAGAAGTTCCCTTCCTTCAGAAGAGGATTTCTGGGCAATAAAGCATTCTAGTGTAAGTAGCTGGACACTCTTCACCCACCCTCTTGGAAGTGGGCTCCATAATTATGTGTTCCTTGGGACAATGACCATTCTCTAATCACAGAAAGAACACTGCTCGCTTTCCATTGGAAAATTCAAGAAGGACCTGGAAACTCTCCAGATCTGGAGGTTAGCTTCTAGAATAGTCATTCCTGGGCTTTCAATGTTCTACCATCAATGTGCACCTGCTTTCTAGACCTCTCTGAATTACAGTGCTCAATTTCATAAAGCTGCTCTTTGGAATCTCCTATTTGTGGGGTAAGAAAAAACCTGGAATTGGCCAAGCAGAATGGCCACTGTTTTCCTCCACCTACTAGGAACTCCTGTTGTTTGTCTCCTCTCCCTTTTCTCAATTCCACCACAAAATGTGTCTCTTAAGAATTTTGCAGATCCCTGCCTTGCACCTGAGGAGAGGAAGTAGCATCAAAATAGCTATCTGTTGTCACGTTGAACTCAATTTTATTTTCTCTGCATCTCTGTTTGCCTCCCAGGAATATTGGACTTCCTGACAGAGAAGTTCCCTTCCTTCAGAAGAGGATTTCTGGGCAATAAAGCGTTCTAGTGTAAGTAGCTGGACACTCTTCACCCACCCTCTTGGAGGTGGGCTCCATAATTATGTGTTCCTTGGGACAATGACCATTCTCTAATCACAGAAAGAAGACCGCTCACTTTCCATTGGAAAATTCAAGAAGGACCTGGAAACTCTCCAGATCTGGAGGTTAGCTTCTAGAATAGTCATTTCTGGGCTTTCAATGTTCTACCATCAAGGTGCACCTGCTTTCTAGACCTCTCTGAATTACAGTGCTCAATTTCATAAAGCTGCTCTTTGGAATCTCCTATTTGTGGGGTAAGAAAAAACCTGGAATTGGCCAAGCAGAATGGCCACTGTTTTCCTCCACCTACTAGGAACTCCTGTTGTTTGTCTCCTCTCCCTTTTCTCAATTCCACCACAAAATGTGTCTCTTAAGAATTTTGCAGATCCCTGCCTTGCACCTGAGGAGAGGAAGTAGCATCAAAATAGCTATCTGTTGTCACGTTGAACTCAATTTTATTTTCTCTGCATCTCTGTTTGCCTCCCAGGAATATTGGACTTCCTGACAGAGAAGTTCCCTTCCTTCAGAAGAGGATTTCTGGGCAATAAAGCATTCTAGTGTAAGTAGCTGGACACTCTTCACCCACCCTCTTGGAAGTGGGCTCCATAATTATGTGTTCTTTGGGACAATGACCATTCTCTAATCACAGAAAGAAGACTGCTCGCTTTCCATTGGAAAATTCAAGAAGGACCTGGAAACTCTCCAGATCTGGAGGTTAGCTTCTAAAATAGTCATTCCTGGGCTTTCAATGTTCTACCATCAAGGTGCACCTGCTTTCTAGACCTCTCTGAATTACAGTGCTCAATTTCATAAAGCTGCTCTTTGGAATCTCCTATTTGTGGGGTAAGAAAAAACCTGGAATTGGCCAAGCAGAATGGCCACTGTTTTCCTCCACCTACTAGGAACTCCTGTTGTTTGTCTCCTCTCCCTTTTCTCAATTCCACCACAAAATGTGTCTCTTAAGAATTTTGCAGATCCCTGCCTTGCACCAGAGGAGAGGAAGTAGCATCAAAATAGCTATCTGTTGTCACGTTGAACTCAATTTTATTTTCTCTGCATCTCTGTTTGCCTCCCAGGAATATTGGACTTCCTGACAGAGAAGTTCCCTTCCTTCAAAAGAGGATTTCTGGGCAATAAAGCGTTCTAGTGTAAGTAGCTGGACACTCTTCACCCACCCTCTTGGAAGTGGGCTCCATAATTATGTGTTCCTTGGGACAATGACCATTCTCTAATCACAGAAAGAAGACTGCTTGCTTTCCATTGGAAAATTCAAGAAGGACCTGGAAACTCTCCAGATCTGGAGGTTAGCTTCTAGAATAGTCATTCCTGGGCTTTCAATGTTCTACCATCAAGGTGCACCTGCTTTCTAGACCTCTCTGAATTACAGTGCTCAATTTCATAAAGCTGCTCTTTGGAATCTCCTATTTGTGGGGTAAGAAAAAACCTGGAATTGGCCAAGCAGAATGGCCACTGTTTTCCTCCACCTACTAGGAACTCCTGTTGTTTGTCTCCTCTCCCTTTTCTCAATTCCACCACAAAATGTGTCTCTTAAGAATTTTGCAGATCCCTGCCTTGCACCTGAGGAGAGGAAGTAGCATCAAAATAGCTATCTGTTGTCACGTTGAACTCAATTTTATTTTCTCTGCATCTCTGTTTGCCTCCCAGGAATATTGGACTTCCTGACAGAGAAGTTCCCTTCCTTCAGAAGAGGATTTCTGGGCAATAAAGCATTCTAGTGTAAGTAGCTGGACACTCTTCACCCACCCTCTTGGAAGTGGGCTCCATAATTATGTGTTCCTTGGGACAATGACCATTCTCTAATCACAGAAAGAAGACTGCTCGCTTTCCATTGGAAAATTCAAGAAGGACCTGGAAACTCTCCAGATCTGGAGGTTAGCTTCTAGAATAGTCATTCCTGGGCTTTCAATGTTCTACCATCAAGGTGCACCTGCTTTCTAGACCTCTCTGAATTACAGTGCTCAATTTCATAAAGCTGCTCTTTGGAATCTCCTATTTGTGGGGTAAGAAAAAACCTGGAATTGGCCAAGCAGAATGGCCACTGTTTTCCTCCACCTACTAGGAACTCCTGTTGTTTGTCTCCTCTCCCTTTTCTCAATTCCACCACAAAATGTGTCTCTTAAGAATTTTGCAGATCCCTGCCTTGCACCTGAGGAGAGGAAGTAGCATCAAAATAGCTATCTGTTGTCACGTTGAACTCAATTTTATTTTCTCTGCATCTCTGTTTGCCTCCCAGGAATATTGGACTTCCTGACAGAGAAGTTCCCTTCCTTCAGAAGAGGATTTCTGGGCAATAAAGCATTCTAGTGTAAGTAGCTGGACACTCTTCACCCACCCTCTTGGAAGTGGGCTCCATAATTATGTGTTCCTTGGGACAATGACCATTCTCTAATCACAGAAAGAAGACTGCTCGCTTTCCATTGGAAAATTCAAGAAGGACCTGGAAACTCTCCAGATCTGGAGGTTAGCTTCTAGAATAGTCATTCCTGGGCTTTCAATGTTCTACCATCAAGGTGCACCTGCTTTCTAGACCTCTCTGAATTACAGTGCTCAATTTCATAAAGCTGCTCTTTGGAATCTCCTATTTGTGGGGTAAGAAAAAACCTGGAATTGGCCAAGCAGAATGGCCACTGTTTTCCTCCACCTACTAGGAACTCCTGTTGTTTGTCTCCTCTCCCTTTTCTCAATTCCACCACAAAATGTGTCTCTTAAGAATTTTGCAGGTCCCTGCCTTGCACCTGAGGAGAGGAAGTAGCATCAAAATAGCTATCTGTTGTCACGTTGAACTCAATTTTATTTTCTCTGCATCTCTGTTTGCCTCCCAGGAATATTGGACTTCCTGACAGAGAAGTTCCCTTCCTTCAAAAGAGGATTTCTGGGCAATAAAGCGTTCTAGTGTAAGTAGCTGGACACTCTTCACCCACCCTCTTGGAAGTGGGCTCCATAATTATGTGTTCTTTGGGACAATGACCATTCTCTAATCACAGAAAGAAGACTGCTCGCTTTCCATTGCAAAATTCAAGAAGGACCTGGAAACTCTCCAGATCTGGAGGTTAGCTTCTAGAATAGTCATTCCTGGGCTTTCAATGTTCTACCATCAAGGTGCACCTGCTTTCTAGACCTCTCTGAATTACAGTGCTCAATTTCATAAAGCTGCTCTTTGGAATCTCCTATTTGTGGGGTAAGAAAAAACCTGGAATTGGCCAAGCAGAATGGCCACTGTTTTCCTCCACCTACTAGGAACTCCTGTTGTTTGTCTCCTCTTCCTTTTCTCAATTCCACCACAAAATGTGTCTCTTAAGAATTTTGCAGATCCCTGCCTTGCAGCTGAGGAGAGGAAGTAGCATCAAAATAGCTATCTGTTGTCATGTTGAACTCAATTTTATTTTCTCTGCATCTCTGTTTGCCTCCCAGGAATATTGGACTTCCTGACAGAGAAGTTCCCTTCCTTCAGAAGAGGATTTCTGGGCAATAAAGCATTCTAGTGTAAGTAGCTGGACACTCTTCACCCACCCTCTTGGAAGTGGGCTCCATAATTATGTGTTCCTTGGGACAATGACCATTCTCTAATCACAGAAAGAACACTGCTCGCTTTCCATTGGAAAATTCAAGAAGGACCTGGAAACTCTCCAGATCTGGAGGTTAGCTTCTAGAATAGTCATTCCTGGGCTTTCAATGTTCTACCATCAAGGTGCACCTGCTTTCTAGACCTCTCTGAATTACAGTGCTCAATTTCATAAAGCTGCTCTTTGGAATCTCCTATTTGTGGGGTAAGAAAAAACCTGGAATTGGCCAAGCAGAATGGCCACTGTTTTCCTCCACCTACTAGGAACTCCTGTTGTTTGTCTCCTCTCCCTTTTCTCAATTCCACCACAAAATGTGTCTCTTAAGAATTTTGCAGATCCCTGCCTTGCACCTGAGGAGAGGAAGTAGCATCAAAATAGCTATCTGTTGTCACGTTGAACTCAATTTTATTTTCTCTGCATCTCTGTTTGCCTCCCAGGAATATTGGACTTCCTGACAGAGAAGTTCCCTTCCTTCAGAAGAGGATTTCTGGGCAATAAAGCATTCTAGTGTAAGTAGCTGGACACTCTTCACCCACCCTCTTGGAGGTGGGCTCCATAATTATGTGTTCCTTGGGACAATGACCATTCTCTAATCACAGAAAGAAGACCGCTCACTTTCCATTGGAAAATTCAAGAAGGACCTGGAAACTCTACAGATCTGGAGGTTAGCTTCTAGAATCGTTATTTCTGGGCTTTCAATGTTCTACCATCAAGGTGCACCTGCTTTCTAGAACCTCTCTGAATTTCAGTGCTCAGTTTCATAAAGGTGCTCTTTGGAATCTCCTATTTGTGCGGTAAGAAAAACTGGAGTTGGCCAAGCAGAATGGCCACTGTTTTCCTCCACCTACTAGGAATTCCTATTGTTTCTCTCCTCTCCCTTTTGTCAATTCCACCACAAAATGTGTCTCTTAAGAATTTTGCAGATCCCTACCTTGCTCCTGAGGAGAAGACAAACACACACCTGACAACCCAAAGTTGGGAACCATTGCTGTAGAGCAGTGGTGTCGAACCTTCAGTGCTCACAACTTCAGAACACAACTCCCAGAGTCTTTTGTCATTGGCAATACAGGCTTGGAATTCTGGGAGTTGTGGTCCAAAGCATCAGCAGTGCTGAAGGTTTGCCAGCACTGCTGTAGAGTGTGTACCATGTGGGAATGCACCCAGGGCCGGCGCTAGGGTTTTTCGCACCCTAGGCAAGGGGCGGTGGGAGGGTGGGGCGGGGCGGGGGGCGGCGGCAGGGGGGCGGCGACGGGTGGTGGGGGGCAGGGGGGATCAGCAGGCTGGGCAGCGCCCCCTGTCCATTTTGGCACCCTGGACAACTGCCTAGTTCGCCTTAATGGACGTGCTGGCCCTGAATGCACCCATGCATGCACACATACAACCACATTCCCTTTCACTTTCTTCCAATCCTTAAATGTCCATGCACAACAGCTGCTATTCTCATTTTTTTTAAAGACATGCCCATAGGCCAGGGGAGGCGCCAACTTCTCTCTGTTCTGGGAGTGGAGTCATTGGCTGCTTCCTTTCCTCCCACTGGAAGAGATGGAAAAACCTGATCCAGGGTTCCTCACTCACAAAGGCTCTCCAGGGTTTTAGGTAGGGTCCTGCTGTAGTTTTTCTCAGAAGTACTTCAGATGCTTTCTGGTTCCTATCCAGATCTGACTGTTTCCAACCGTGCTTAGTTTCCAGAATGCTGAGATCCTGTGCCTTCACACCTGGTCCAGAAGATGTGGGATGCGGCAGCCCAGTGTGGAAATCAGAAGTGCCAAAGGACTGAACACCTGAAACATTGACCATGATAATCTCCTCGTTCACACTTTGCAGGGACATAGCAATAGAACAGCACCATCTGGCCTCACCACCTCTCTTTTGTCACCGTAAATTACTAAATATTTTATTTCTGTATTTATTCTACATTTTATACCCAAGATAAATAGTTAAAGTTGAACTGGCAGCACACCAAGACAGAGTTGCAGTTTACCAAAACTAATATGCTTAACTGTGTTGCCCTTTTAGATGTGTGTTTTTGAACAATAGCACAGTATCACACCGCTTGTTCAGTTGTTCCACGGAGTCCCATAGATTTCCCTGGGAAATGCACTGTGGGACTGTCTTTGCTTTGTTGCCTAAGCTCTCGTATCTCTTTCAGCACCCTTGGACTTCATCTGGACCTTCATGGTGGTGGCCACCTTCTCTTCTTTCTTGGCAATAACAGGTAGCAGCTCCTCTTTACTTATACTGAGGACTTTTCCCCAAAGGGCTCCCTCGCTGCTGTGCTCGGCTTTCTCATTGGTAAGCAGGGATGGGCAGGAAACGAAAAATGAAATGCTGTTTTGTCGTTTCATTACGTAACGAAATGAAACGAGGAAGCAGCCTTTTGTTATAGACGAAACGAAATGGTCCTTTTTGCATTGAAACAAACCATTTCGTTCCATCATTTTCTGAGGGCTCCTGCCAAGCTATCAATGGCTAGACCCCTTTAAACCTGGCCCACTTGGCTCTAGGGGGACCCTCTGGTACCAACTAGGCCAGGTTTAAAGGGGTCCAGCCATTGACAGCTCAGCAGGATCCCTCAGAAAATGGCCAGGTAGGCAGCGCAATTGCGTGGAACCACCTACCCGACCGTTTTCTGAGGGCTCCTGCTGAGCTATCAATGGCTGGAGCCCTTAAACCTGGCCCAGTGAGTACCAGGGTGTATGTTCATTATGAATTATTGGAATCAGGGAGTGACCTTCTTGGTCCTTTGGCCTGAGCTCTGCCATTTGTGGTCTAACTTTTGAAACAGATCAAGGTGTGGAGTAGCTGTCCTCGGACATCATTGCTTCCATTCTCTGTATCCATGCCATGGAAGCTGTTTCTTGCACACCAAGATGCTTACGTATTAAATATTCCGAGTTCTTGCATGCACTCTTGCCTGTGTGCATGAGTGCTCCCAACCTGGTTAAAGATCTGGCCTTTTACACTGAAATAGTTGTGCACGTACCAGAAAGAGCTGCTTCAATATGGATGCCCTTCTGTTCAGAGAGGGCAGAGTTGATGCTCAAAGTGTAATGCTGACATTTCTTGAAGAAGACTTTTTAGAAGACTGAGCTGGGATGATTTCCGTGGTCCCTCGCCTTGTTGTGAGTATGCGAGAGAATCTCATCGCTTCCCTTCCATCCAGTCTTGTTTTCCTGTGTGTTTCATGCCTTGCAGATGAAATGAGGGGTTGGTTACTTCCATGTTGTTAACAGGCTTGAGATGTGACATGTTATTTTGGTGCAGAGTTTATAAAACCATTTGCTGGGACATTGATTTGGAAGTTCTTTACTGGAATCACATAGCAGCAAGGTCTGTCATGGTTCCCCCGTCAACACATACCACTCATCCTTCGAGACCAGATGACATAAAATGTCCTTTCCGCCAACAGGTCTTCCCACTGATATTTCATGGTATTGGTTACCACACCAGCAGGATGGGAGGCATCACTTTCACACCTACAGCTTGATCAGCAAAAGGTAGCTTTTTCTGGCAGCTGTGGTCCAAGAATACTTGAACTGCACACCTTCGATAACCAGTTTACAAATTCTTACGGGAAAAGGACTTCTCAAGAGCAGGTTTTGCAAGGCCTTGGTTAATAGCCATCTCTGTCTTGCTCATCCCAAGAAGACACAATAGGCATTCAGAAAAGGTAAGCCGGAAAGAGTAAGTAGGGAGGCAGCTGTTTGCACAGGGAGGGGGAATGGTATTAAGAGGACTTAAGAGGACCTAAGTGTGGGACCACATAGCAAATGTTTATACAGTTATATAAGGTCCCAAAGCAAGGGGAAAGCAGATTTGATCCACAAAAGTTCACCTTAAAACATAGCAATTAGTCTATAATGTGCCAACATCATTTTTGTCTTCTTTTACATTTTTCATTCCTTTTTGCCAGATATGCTAGCACAGACTAAAACCACTTCTGAAACTACAGCTATCGAATGCCTCACTGAAGGAGATTTTAGAGAAAAAAATAATGTAGATACTTACGGGATGAACAGGTACCCAGCCTTGTCAGTGGATATACCTACAATGCAATCATCAAGCATCCAAGACAGCTGGATGGTCTAATGGAGCATGTTTCCAGGGTTTTGGAAACGTGAGATCTATGCCAAGAATGCAAAAGTGACCACCAGGAAAATGTCTCTGTGTTGCTAGAACTGTTTATGAGGCTAGCAGTTGGATCCAGCCAAGGATTTTGCATCTTTGAGAGCATTCCAAAAAATCCAGGTACTGTAAAAAAACATCCCTTATAGACAGGAAATAATCGGTGTTAGAAAAGGTTCAGGGAAAGAGGGAGGAGAAAGAGAGAGATAAAAGGAACAACAGAGGAGAATTTCCAATTTTCAGTTAGCAACGAGCATGTATGGGGGCTTGAATTGCAGAATTCAGACATAGCTCATCCCCACCCCATCCCCCAATGACTGAGACTCAACTCGCAACTGGAACACATCCATCCCTTCCTTTTTTTCTGGGGAAATAAGCTTGTTTCTAGTAGGTTTGGGGACTTGGTACCAAAGACTTGGACTTGGGTCATCTAATGGGCAGCCGTGTGATTTTGTAAACCCTCTTCTCTCCCTCCACTCCATACCCAATGTCAACCACAGGGGAATCTCTCAGATGTCGGTCTAGTCAGAACCTGGGAGCAAAGGGTATGAATGAAACCCCCCAGGACTGTCAGCCCCATCAAGACACCAGCATCTCTCCACTCTCAGAAGCCTTCAGGAGTCAATGGGCTGATGCCTCTGCTACAGCCAGGCATTTTTATCACCCACACAGTGCTGGCGACAGGCAGGTGGGCTAAAATGGTCTCTGGTCCTCTATTGCTTGAGTTAAAATCCCACCCCTTTCATATTAAGCTAGTTGGAGCCACTCCGGTGCAGTGGATCCAGTATCAGACATTAGGACTCAGGAAATGGGGTCCAAATCTCTGTTCATCCACAAAAACTCAGAGGGAGCAAGCAACCGCCAATCCTTCCCTGAACCTCACACATACCTCACAAACACAGGATTGTTATATGTTGGAGTGACCTGACAGCACTGGGCATTGTCTTATGTCATCAGCCCTGGAACTACTGTGATTTATCAGGTCAGTTTTTTTTAATTAGACCAATTTAGGAGGCATTAAAAAATCTGCAATTAGATTAGGTTTGCAGAGAACAGGTTTCCTCAACAGGGATGGTCTTACAAAAAGTAGGCAAAGAGAACTGAATCATAGAATCGTATCGTAGAGTCAAACAATCATAGAGTTGGAAGAGATCTCAAGAGCCATCCAGTCCAACCCCCTGCTATGTAGGAACCCCTGTCATAGTCCTCCCGACAGATGGCCATCCAGCCTCTGCTTAGAAACCTCCAAAGAAGGAGATTCTACTGCCCTCCATATATGGCAACATATTCCACTGTCAGACAGCTCTAACGTTGAGGTTAAAGCCATGCCTTGCTGTTTTAGTACTGGAATGATAAGGAAAGGATGAAGTGCAGCAAAAATGCTTTTAAGGTAATACTCTTGTGCCATCAAATCAATCCTAACATGGCAACCCTTTTCAGGATTTCCTAGGCAGAGAGTTGACCATTCTCTTCTTCATAGGGTGCCCTGGGGCTGTGCAGCTGGCCCAAGGCCACCCAGGCTGGTTGTACTCATAGGAGGCCCAGTGGCGAAACTAATTCCCAGCCACCACTGGGCCACACAGCCAGGTGTGCTTTACCATTCCATTTTTCTAAGGGCACCCTGGGACTGTGTAGCAGGCCTAAGGCCACAGTGGGGAATCGAACTCCCAATCTCTCTCTCCGCAGTCAAATGACTGAACCACCAAGCTAGCCAGCTAGCCAGCACTGTAAAACAAAACTAAGCAAATAAAAAGAGTGCCACTCATTTGTTTGCAAGCAAGCAGGGACAAAATGGGAGAAATCCCAGCCTTGTCCCTGAAAAGAAGCTTTTCCATTTCCCCAGGAGAGCAAGATTGGAGGAACCATCCCTTTGCCACTCTTTATTGCTTTCTAATTCTTTCCCTTTATATAGGTGTCTTATATGTCATGCCTCGAAGACCAGTTTTGCCAGGCAGCCTATTATACTGCTGGCATGGAAGAAGATGCTCATACGTGGACTCAGATCAGCAGCTGTCAGGAGGGGCAATGCAACAGTGGGTCTTACCCGGAGAAAGAAGCCCATGACTCAAATAAACTGGATCGCTTCAACTAGGAATCTCACAGCCCAAAGCTCAAGAAGGCTAGCAGCTTGAAAAATGATCTGCCATAACACTCAAGGAATGCTTGGTTCCTGCATTCAACATGTTTTCCTTCTCACCTTCTCTTCCCAAGAGAGAAGTTCTTCAGCCACAAGATATGGAAATTAGGTCCCTGCTGAACTGCCGATGACCAATCAGAAAACCAAGCTTGCTACGGGCATGGTACAGACATGTTGAAATATGAAAGTGTTGTTGCATCAGCCCCCTGCAACTGGAATGTGGCAGGAAGCCCAGTGTGGAGAAAAGCTCGTTCATTATGGTCATATGACCCAATTCAATAAAACAAGAGGACAAAGAACAGGAACAGTGATAGTACGAAACATAAACATCACCACAGAAACTACAACCTCCCAAAAGGTACATATAGGTCAGCCTTCTGCCATCAACACGGCCCTTCTATGGATTGCAGCTAAGAAAAATTTTGCAACCTGAGTTGTTATATGAGAGTTCTGGTCCGCTAGACAATACGCAACCAACCACTTATCTGAGTTCCCTTGAAGTCTATGGATCAAGGGATAAATCAGATCCCTCCTGATTTTCTTGTAAAAGTTGCAATGTAGGAGGATATGTGACAGGAACTCTGGGACCCCAGCTCCACACGCACAAAGTCGTTCGTGTCGGGGAATTCCCTGGATCCTACCCTGAAGTAAGGCAGAGGGGAGAACATTAAATCTTGTGAGATTGAATGCTCTGCAAGGTTGGGGAGTTCTAAGCATGGAGAAGTACGATGCAGGTGTTCTATACACTGGGATAATGCCATATGCCTGTAGTGAACAAGTTTCTATTCGCCATCGAGGACAGTTCTTGTCTTTCTAGGTCATGAAGTCACTGACTAAGCGTGTGCAAGGCCTGTTGTTGTCCTAGTAGTAAGATGGAATCAAGGGGCATTCCAATAGATCTGATTTTACCTTGGATTATACGCATCCACTTACTAGTATGTGAATCGGATAGCAAATAGTAAATATATCCCAGCTCTGCCTGAAAGTGGAATCTCAGCCAATATTTTAATGTTTGTATCCACGCCCTCATCTCAACACGCTCAAAACCTATTTGGAGAAAAGCTGTGTCTGAAGAAGCAGATTATAACCTATTTATTTATTTGTTTGTTTGTTTGTTTGTTTGTTTGTTTGTTTGTTTGTTCGTTCGTTCATTCATTCGTTTGTTTGTTCGTTCATTCGTTCGTTTGTTCATTTATTCATTCATTTATTTATTCATTCGTTGATTCAAGAGAAGATACCATAACTGCTAATTCTATATTCAAAATAACCTTTTGAATCATATCCCAAATGAATATGTACAGCAAATAGAATATGTAATATATCCATTAAAAAAATAATAAACCGTTTCTTGGGGAAAATGGTTCTTGCAGAGGGAAAGTGGAAGAATAGGAGGGATATATTTTCTTGGAGCGGGTCGCAAGATTCCCTGTCACACTTTTCTGTTCATTACTCCTTGCTAAGGTACAAATGCAGTTGGTTCTGCAGGAAAACAATTGGGGACTTGACATATATACTGTGAGAGGCTCATTAGCCCTAATGGCCACATAGAACCTCCCTCTTCAGGAGCGGTGTACCTCTGAGTTCCAGATGCTGGTGAGCAACATATGGAAGTCAGGACAGTGTCCTTGACACCTGGGCTGTGTGCTCCTTTGCTGCTCAGTAGGAGAAAAGAAAGTTTAAATTGACCCCCATCTGAGACAGCCATTTAGTCAGGGCGACATGCCACTAAACGTGAATTTGGGATTTCTGTTCTCTCCAGCCCTGCTGAGAGATTACCCTCTCTCTCTTATATATGAGTCAGACAAAAAAATCCACCCTGTAGTTTAGTGCATGCACGTTGATCTTCCTTGTTGTGCTCAGATGTCCTTGTGGACAGTCAAGCCACTGTTGTTCAAATAGCTGTTTGCTAGTTTAAAGTGTGCTGCTTATATACCGCCCCATACTACTCCAAGTAGTCTCTGGGCGGTTTACAGTTTAATTATGCAGGATACACATTGCCCCCCCCCAGCAAGCTGGGTACTCATTTCACTGACCTCGGAAAGATGGAAGGCTGAGTCAACCATGAGCCTGCTACCTGGGATTGAACCCCAGGTCATGAGCACAGTTTTACCTGCAGCACAGGCATTTAACCACTGTGCCACGGGGCTCCTTTGGTCAGCTTTCATGGTCCTTTCCATTCTCATGCATTCCTGACACCAACAGCGTAGAGTAAAGATGGGCACGAATAAAAAAAATGGCATTTTGTTTGTCGTTTGTCGTTTGGAGGGCCCGTTTTGGTTCGTTTCCGTTTTTTGTGATTTTTTGCAAAAAAAATCGTTTTTGTTTTCGTTCATTTCGTTACCATTTCGTTACCATTTATTTCAATTTTGTGATTTTTTTAGCATTTTAAGCAATTCACTCAAATTGCAGTAACGGAAACGAAACGCACGACAAAATTTCCAGTGTTTCTCTTCGTTTCGTTTCATTTTAGAGACAAAATTCGTTTGTCGTTTCATTGCGTAATGAAATGAAAAAACAAAAACGGAAACGAAAAATTGTTCGTTTCGTGCCCATCTCTAGTGTAGAGGTATACGGCTGAAATCCTGTTCTGCAGCTCAACCTGCACAACAGGAAGGGTGGCATCAGTGGAGGGGTTCCTATTCAAAGGTTCCTTTTTTGCAATTTCATGCTATGCAAAGGTTCACCCCCAAAAGTCCAAAGGGGAGCCTATCATTGGCAGCTATTTGCTGCTCTTGATGGCATGATTCCTGTTGCGGAGGCTTACCCAACTAATCACGATTTTTTCTGGTGTAGAAATAAAGATATTTCTACCAACTTTTCCACCTGATGAAGTGGGCAGTTTCCCATAACAGTGTATGCTGAATAAAATATGTTAGTTTTTAAGGGGGCATACAATTTTCCCTCTGATTTTCACCCCGGACGTACAGGAACCTCACCCACCTGCTCATGGGGCATAGAAGTAGAGGGGCATTCACCCCAGCAGCCGATGTGTGGTGCCGACAGAGCTTTGCATGAGCGCACACCTTAGAGCAGGGGTGTCCAAACTTTGGCCCTCCAGATGTTTTGGACCACAACTCCCAGAAATCCAAGCCTGTATTGCCCATGGCAAAGGACTGTGGGAATTGTGGCCAAAACATCTGGAGGGACGAAGTTTGGACACCACTGTCTTAGAGGGAACCTTGGTGCCACATGTGTTGGTTTCATTGGGCATTCTCTAAACAAGAGTCCTTGAGCAGCTCAGCATATGCACACATCTCTATAGAGAGATTCCCAGCGGTGCAGTAGAACAGCCTCTAGGCACAACGAACTGCTAGTGATTGCCACAATTCTATGAAGCAAACAAGCCCATGAATCAGGTTGTTTCATGGTTTGTTTGAGGTGGGGGGCTGCTCCAGGGAAATGTGAAACAAAACCCCCAACTGTAATCTACATTACTAATTCATAGTATATGAGCTTTAATTCAGGCATCCTAAGTCCAACCTTCGCCAAACTTGATCTGGCTGGCTCTCTTCCTCAAATCTGGTGATGATTGGACTTGAGATGTCCACATTATGGTTCTACTAGGAAAGTGTTCTATAGTCAGCTGCTAACTCAGACGTCTCAAATCTAATCCAAACCTGGAGAGGAAGGCGAGGAGAATTAGCGGAAGATTCGCCGTAGGTTTGCCATCTCCAACTCATGCGGGGGCCATTCTGCCACTCCCAGAAGTCCTAAATTGCACGAACCACACAACAGTTGATTTTGTTGGCAAGTTTGTGAAAAGTTTGTGGTTCACGGACGAACCACGGACCGCCATGAACCACCGTTTTCCTGATTCATGTCCCTCTGTACTGGTGATCATTTTCTTTCAACCTGTACAAAGCAAAGGGAGTGCTTATTCCCCCAAAGCAATAAAAAGTGACTTTCTGGGATCACATTTTTTTAAGAACGGTGGCCAGGGCTTTAGAACCATCCCAATTTCCACTCCCACTGACCTGTATTTTACAGAACTTGGGGAAACATCCTTAAGAAATTGGAGAGCAGAGGGGATGCTCATTTTCATTTACTGGTATTTCTGTTGGTCCTAATAAAGCTTTTGGATCAGGATTTTGCTTTTAAGGCTTGATAAGTGTCTTCCCTTCACTGCCAAGTTCCACTCACCTCCTTAAGCCATGGCTTCTGAAACAGGCCCTGGAGATTTCTCTTGTGCTACTGAGAAGCAGATTCAGCTCAGGAATTGGTGGGTAATTGTGGAAAAAAACAACCTTCTCACCTGAGGCTCAGGGGACAGTTCCTTGGCAGGAGCAAAAGAATCGGAGGATAAACTTTTGACCTAAGAACACCAGAAGCTGCCACAAACTGAATTAGAACATGCAGCTCCCTAGCGCAATATTGTCTGCGCCCATGGTTCTCAACCGGTGGGTCCCCAGATGTTCCTGGACTGCAACTCCCAGAAAACCCTTCCAGCACAGCGAGTGGTGGAGGCTTCTGGGAGTTGCAGTCCAGGAACATCTGTAAGCCACCCAGAGACCTTTGGGCAGTGGGTGGCATATAAACAAACAAATGGACAAACATCTGGGGACTCACAGGTTGAGAACCACTGGTCTACGCCAAAGCAGAACTGGGTTCCTCTTTTTCAGGTTTGGCTATTGAGTGGAATTGGCCCAAAGTATGGGCTGAATTCGACAAATGCTGGAGAAAGCAAAACGCCTGGTTTTGCCCATGCCGAGTGGGAATCGGAACTTGGTCGGCCATGGGAAAATGCAGCAGGAAAAAAGGAAAAGCAAATAGGAGATTGATTGACTCCATCATTTCCACAGGGTTCAGTTTTCAAGGGCAGAACTGGGTTGTGAAGGACAGGAGATATTGGAGATTGCTCATTCATAGGGTCACCATAAATCAGAGGTAATCAGATGGCATAGAGCAACAATTGAAATGAGGTCCTGATGCCAAGGCTACGAGAAGTCAAGGCTTCACTAAACAAAGTCAAAGGTCTGGAAAACATTGGGAGAGGCAGAGAGTATGTGAAGGTTGAGCTTGGAAGCTTTATTCGGTCGGATGACACCCCTTAGAATCTAACCAGCTCGTACATCCGAGCTCCTGTTATCCAAATAAAAGTAACTTTTTACAACTCCTGGAGTTACCTAAGTAAGCATCCCCCCCACTGCAACTTTCACAAAGTGTGCACGAACGAAATAGCCAAAATGTTCTTGCAGCTTCAATTTATAGCCTTTGACCATGCAGGTTGGGAAGGATGTGATTTGTAGTCCTATACACCCGTAGGGATCCCGACTAAAGGATGACGGTGGCAGCATTTCTGTGCTGTTGACTTTGAGGCTTAAACTCTCCTGGGCAGTTCTACCTCCTCCGCAGAACAAAACAACCAAGAACAAAGCATGCTGGATCTCTTCCACTTTATTGTAGATAATCCAGTAAAGTCCTCAGTGAAAGGTCCTCCCTGCCAAGTATATGATGAACGATGGCCATATGTGATCTTCCATGGGTAGGGACCACTCTTCGAAACATCAGTCGCATGCTTAGCTCCAAAAGCTTGGAAGGAGGATCCCTTAGACGAGAAGCAGAAGATTAAGAGAAGATAAGGAAGCACCGAGGGAGTCAAGGTCACAGGGTATATGCCTCGACCATTCCCAGCAAGAGCAGAACAAGAGGTTCAGGTTTTATACAAAAACTGTCAGTAGACGGTAGTGATTTACAGCCAGGTGGAGAGATTTATAAGGGTCCGAGCCAGATTTTTCTATACAGAGAAGGGAGAGGCTGTATAATTTTTATTAATATAAGAACTTCAGAACTGCAAAGGGTCCCTTTGGATCATCCAGTCCAACGTTTGTCAAGGAACCCCACTGAGGAATTGAACTCTTAGTTTCTAGATCCAGGGATACAAACCTGTATCTCAACTGCTGAGCTATCTAGCAGTTACTCCAGCCAATAAACGAATCTGTTTTGTCAGTTTCACCCTTCAATAATAATTCTCTTCCGTCTTGCTCTGCCAGCAATTTCCTTGATAAAACAATAGCTTTTACGCATGGCTGCATTGGTTTTAGAATTCTCTGAACATCTTGTCTCCACCCTGATCATTCCCCTCCTTGTTTTGCACCCACAATGCCAGCCAAAAGAAACCAAGAAAACCAAGTCCTGTTGATCAGGTTTTAGAGAGATGTGATGCAGGTTTATCTCAACCATGAGTTTTGCTTCTGCACGCAATCAGTTTGTTTGCATCGGTTTGTGAGAACAGAACAGAACAGAACAGAATAGAATAGAATAGAATAGAATAGAATAGAATAGAATAGAATAGAATAGAGTTTTATTGTCATTATGGATATGGAAGATATGCACAATGAAATTAGAGTGCTGTTCCACTAAACACTCAAAACAACAAGGCACCATGCAAAAGACATAAAACACATAAAAACAAATAATGATGGCCGAAAGAGCTATAGATTTCAGTGATATTAGACTTCAAAATGTTTTTTTTTAATTGCATGAGGGTGGAAGCCACCTAGAATTTATTTCAAGAACTTCATGAATAAGACATGTGTATTTGGGTTAGGGCTGATATAAACCCTTCACCATATCAGAATGTAAGCCGTAGAAAGCTGGGAAGCCATTCCATTTGGCTCATTCAATTCCCTTCTTATGTACCCATTTCACAGACAGAACTACAATGTCATGTTCTACACATCGTCCAATACGTAACACATATCTTGGCCTTGGTCTCGTCACCTTTCCCCCTTGGCAACTGTTTGGAAAAAGGGAAATGGGCAGAATCTGGTATTCTGATGATGTCAACGTTCACTTCTGAATGAATGAATGAATACTTTATTGCAGTCAATGACCAAATCCAAAGTACATATATATAAAAATAGCATTAGTTATAGCAAAACAAGGAAGAACAAGGGAGGGGAAATATCATACAAATTGAGCCAGCTTAAATTGTGAGTGCTTGAGCAATTGTTGAAACCTCCTGAGCACGAATTATAATTGCTGCCGCACAAAACCTAGCTACATTAGACAGCATGCTTGAATTAGGACATTCTGCAGTGTATATATTTTGCCCTGACAACAGGAGGCGGGTATAAAATGCCTCTGGCTGTCCAGGGAATTGCTTTAAATAAGGAACAATACGTTTTTCCCTAATTTCATCATATAAGGGGCAGTGCAGGAGTACATGTGCCAATGTTTCAATTCTATCTGTCCTGCAGAGGCACTTACGATGAGAATAGGGAATCTTTTGGAATTTTCCCTCTTGTATTGCTGATGGCAGAGCATTCATCCGAGCAAGTGTAAAAGCTCTGCGTTGATTCTTTGTTAAATGAGCAAAGAAATAGTTAGCTGGTTTGAAGGGGATCAATGCTGGATCAATTGATATGTTATTAGAGATAGCGCCCAAATCATGATGTCTCTCTACCTCCAAGATGTGTTGCTTGAGGATTTGCTTAGCCATCTCATAGCCTACTTGTATAAGGCACTCCATTGAGAGACCATAAGTTTTAAGTTTAAAAGCAAAGCAAAAGCAAAGTGTTCTGCTTATATACCGCCCCATACTACTACAAGTAGTCTCTGGGCGGTTTACAATTTTAATTACAGAGTGCAGGCTACACATTGCCCCCCCAGCAAGCTGGGTACTCATTTTACCGACCTCGGAAGGATGGAAGGCTGAGTGAACCTTGAGCCTGCTACCGGGGATTGAACCCAGGTCGTGAGCACAGTTTTACTTGCAGTACAGGTATTTAACCACTGCGCCACGAGGGATAGGGCTCTCTTCCATGTTGAGTGGTAATTGTCTACAAATAGTAAAGAGGTTAGGGTTCTTGGGGGGAAAACAGAAGGCCCCTTCTGTTTTTTCCTCTCTCCTTTCTTAAGAACACCACCTCTTTTATTCTTTCTTAGGCCCTAAATCATCATTGGAGGCACCCGCACTTGGCTACCTTCACGTACTCTCTGCCTCTCCCAGTAGGGTCAATGCTCTGTCTCCCACAGAGAGGCTTACGTTCCTAACCTAATATCTTAGGAGGTTTGAAAGGCAGCTGCAATGCCTAAAGTGAGACAAGAATAACATCAGATGGATGGTGTGGAAAATACCAGCAATATCCGCACAGGAAAAAAAGAGGATTAAAGGAGAAAAGCCCATAGTGTCTGCTACCGAACTTCTGATTTAAAACGAATTTTCCTTAAAAACAAGGTGCCTTAAAAACCACTGCCCGGTTTTCAAAACAATTTATCCGAAGAACCCCCTCGGCCACGCCCATTTTTGGCCACTGTGGCACTTTTTATTGCGACGGCCACTGGGGTTGGGGTTTTTTTACATTGTGATTTGGTTGAATTTGTTGATTTGGTTGAATTTGCGATTTGGTTGAATTTGTTATTTGGTTGAATTGATTTGGTTGATTTGGTTGAATTTGTGGACATACTAAAAACAGGTTTAGAGCCGTGCAACCATTAAAACAAGCAAAATCAAAACTAGACTATGGGTGAGGCCTTCATAGGCTGCTAGTAGAAAAATTAAAAATTTGCTGAGCCTGGCATCCATCTTGCCATGTGAACTTTTAAGAACTCTCTCCTGGCAAATTACATCTGTTGCCACGTTTGGACTTTTATACCTGCTTTGAAAAAGAGGGCTTGTGCTCTCGAAAGCTCAGCAACTTTCGGAAAACACAGAAAACAGAACTATACCGCCATGCCAGGACTTTTACCAACTTCATTATGCAAAAGTTTCAGCTCGTTGTCACTTAATTTCATTTCACGGGAGGAGAAAAGGCGATCTAAAATAAGAAGCGGCTGCTCGCGGAGGTGCGGTAACAGTCAGTGAAACCTGGCAGTCCTGTCTCTGATTGAAGCCGAAACTCAAAGATGTGAACAGTGGGATTTTCTAAGAAGGAAGGCAGAAGAGATACTAGTTGTGAGAACTCAAGAATAGGTCTGCGAGCAAGAAATGAGACGGAGGGCAAGCACCACAGCAAACGGAGAGCAAACAGGCAAGGGTGGGTGGGCTGCGATCAAGAACAAAAGGTAAAGGGGAGGAGCCCAGCCAGGAGAGGCAGGGTCAGGCTGCATTGGGTAATGATTCCGAGGGCACGACTGCATACGTTGGCCTTGACGTCAACATTGCGTCCAGCAGCAAACAGGGCCAGGGCTCCCATGTCGCACATGTTCTTGGTGGCGCATCCTGTGAAGGCGACTTGTTCGTGCTTGAATTCATCTGCAGGAATTGGGGGGGGTTGGGAGGGGTAGGAAAGAGTTAGCTTCACACATACACCCACCCACACCTTCACACAAGCAATGCCAGAGCCAGGAGCCTATCAGTGTTTTACGCATGCATAAGGGAAACCACATAATCTCCAGAGGCCAAGTGTCCCTCGTGCACAAGGTGCTGGTTGCATTTCTGGGCCCACATGTTCCATCCTGCAGTCAGGCACGGCCAGGAACATAACCAGCAGCTCCTTCCTAAGCAGCAACCAATCTCTCTTAGGTTTCAATCTCTGCTTATATGGTTTCAGTTATGTAGGCTTAAATCGACAATCAAGATACTTGCAAGCCAGGGCATCCAAGGGCCTTTGGGGGGTGGGGTGGGGGGTGGAAGGATACTTTTGCCCTGGGTGCAGCAATCTGGGGGCACCTGGAGGGGGAGCAGGAGGAGGAAGCCGTGCGCCCTCCTGCCAGCAGCCCTCCCCCCACCTAAGCTTGGGACACACTCCACCGCCACCAGGCGCCAGGCGAGCAGCAAAACAAACAGGGAGGCAGGCAGGGAGCATGGTGGCTTCGGCGCCCTCCTCCTCCTCCTCCTCTTCCTCACTTTGCTCACCGTGGGAGATTTAAGGCACACATGTGCGCACACAAACAAACACCCCTCTGCGTGCCCACCCCACACCCACGGTATCCCCCCTTGCTGGATGGATGCCATGGGGTTTGGGAGGGCTGGAGGGGCGCAAAAACAACTTTCCCCCCAGGCGCTCCAAAACCTTGCTATGCCGCTGAGGACATCTGATGGGTGGGTAGACTGGCCAGGTGACTGAGGGGGGGTGGACAGAGGCAGGGAAGGCAGACAAACCATAAAACTGCAAGCCGACATATGGCAAGGGGCCAGCTGGTAGGGAGGTGTGACAGGCTGAGCTGACGGGGAGAAGAGGCCGCGGGCTGCTCAAAATTTGAAAACCAGCCGCATTTGTCCCCCGGGCCTTACTTTGGACATGATTGACTTAAAATATGAAATAGAATCTCAGCCAGGGACTACAACTCCCACAAACCTCTGCTCTGTATGGTCATGGACCACAACAGTGAGAGGTTCCTGTTTTCACAAGTCTGAGGAACACGCTTCTCTGTCCCCTGTTGCAAATAATGTTGGGCTACATCTTTCTGGCTTCTCCATCCACTAGCCGTGCTGACAAGGGCTGAGGCAGGGCACCGCCAGGGAACCATGCCTAAAACATCCCAGGTCGCCTGGTGTGGATCCCACGCATTCCACAAGCCCGCCTACCTTTCTTTGCGATGGTGGCAAAGTGGATGCAGTGCGTCAGGAGGCCAGTGCATGCCATTGTAGTCTGGTTGAGACACAAATCCACACCACGGGCAAAGCACGAGTTGCAGCGAGCCCCATTCTGAACTGGAGATGCTCTTTGCACTGTGGGTGGAAAAGAGAGAGGAAAGCAACTGACTCTTGGCCAAAGAAAAAGGGGAAAAGCCAGTCAATGAATAGTGAAGTCGGAAGGGGCCTGTTTTATGGCCATCAAGTCCAACCCCTCCTTCATGTAGGAATACGATTCAAAAGATGTCTGCCAGGTGGCTGTCCACATTTCTCTTGAATACCTCTAGTGTTGGAGCACTCACTGATGCTCAACATAATTGGTTCCATTGTCGTACTGCTCTAACAGTTAAGACATTTTTCCTGATATTCATCTGAAAGCTGGCTTCCTGGAACTTGACCCGTTGTTGCATGTCCTGCACTCTGGGATGGTCCAGAGTTTCAACTGAGTCAAACCATGGTTCCTGACCTTAAGTCCAAGGGGGTTCTTGGACTACAGCTCCCAGAAATGTTGGCTAGCACAGCTAGTGATGACGGATTCTGGATGTGGCAGTCCAAGAAGGGGACCCAAGGCTGAGAATGACTGGTGTAGAAGGATCCTACTGATTTCATTGGTGACCTTAATGCCAATGATTGAGCAAACCATGGGACAAACTCGAAGGCAGCCGGTTGTATACAAAAGAGCTCAACTTTCATACCAGTGACTTCCTGGGTGCTGCAGCGATCTGCTCGGCAGCAGCTGGAGTTCCAGCGCATGCGGAAATTCCCTGCCGCCAGCCCATAAAACTGGTTGCAGAGGCGGTCATCCGAGTTGCATTTTTTCTCATATGTTGGGTGTATTATGTCCAGGTCACCTATAAACAAGCAGGGGGGGTATCCATGAGAAGAGGCACTCACCAGAGGTAGACATTTGTTTGCTTGTTTATTTATTTATTTGTTTGTTTGTTTTTACACTTATATACCGCAATCTGATTTTTCTCAAACAGGAACTGTGGGCAGTTAACAACAATAATTTCTCAAACAACCCCAAACATAATAATAATGATAATAATCTAAAGATAGAAAGAAAAAAAACCAATACAAAAACCACAATGGAACAACAAGACAACATGTACCTGGCAAGAGGGGATAGTAAAAATAGAAATAATACTAATAATCAAACAAACAAACACACACACACACACACACAAACACAAACACAAACACACACAAACATACACACACACAGGGATCACAACACTCCCAGCAATTGCCAAAGGCATCCTTGGTTGGTGTCCCTTGGAGGGTGTCCTTGGAGCGTGTCCCATCCCTCAGGTTTTTGGATTATGACTCTCCACACCCCCAGGCAGCATGGTTACAGGATTAGAGGAGCTGTAGCACAAAGCATAGACCCTGATAGTCCATGCACCATCTGCAGGACGATTAAAAGCTAGAGGGGAACAGAAACCTACTCTTCTCAAAAGATACTACTTGGCTGTGGGCACTGACCACAGCTCAGTGGTAAAGCATGTGCTTTACACAGCAGAAATCTCTGATTTAATTAATTAACTAAAAATGTTTTCCCACACCACCAAGTGGGACAAATGCTAAGAAAAAGAAGCAAAAATTCCCCACCACCTTTCTCCTAAGAAAGGGCCCAAGTCAGCTTCCATCATTAAAAGAAAGTATTTGAAGCTAACAATGGTGAGTAGGCAAAAATGCAAAAAAACATCAAACAAATAACACACAAAAAAACCCAAAACCCAAACCCAAACCCATATGCAACAATACACATTCAAAGCACCCAGGTGGAACAATCCATTTAGTCACGGACCCAAAGCTTGCCTCCTGGTGGTTTTAAAAAGATGGAAGTTGGTAGTGATTCCATTGCAGCTTCGGGAATCATGGCTGTGGCATAACACATTCCAGGGGGCATTGCTACTGGCTACTTCTCTTGTTTTGGAGGTTCAGGCAATGTATGCATGGGTTTGTCATGGGAGCTCTCCAGGGTCCTGAACTGAGTCCCTTCAATAGATTACATATCTTGGATGGCTCCAGTAAACCTACTGCAAAATTTGGAATACCTGTCCACTGAGTTGCGCCATCACCGGGAGTGAAACAAGAAGTCTACATACCCCTACCAAGCTAATTTCTTGTGCTAATTTCTTTATGTGCTGGCTGTGACTTATGGGAGCTGTAGTTCTTTTAAAAAGTCTTAAAAGCTCAGATTCCTTTTAGAGGATGAATCTAGCTACAAGCGAAGCTGCACTCTTCAATATCCACCAAGTAAGGGTGGGGTCAGTGCAAGAATATTCATCATTCCAGAGTAAAGCATTCTCTATATCAGTGGTTCTCTCAACCTGTGGATCCCCAGATGCTCCTGGACTGCAACTCCTAGAAACCCCTTCCAGCACAGCGAGTGGTGGAGGCTTCTGGGAGTTGCAGTCCAGGAACATCTGGGGACCCACCGGTTGAGAACCACTGCTCTATATGAACCTTAGTACAAAGCCACACTGTGATCAACTTTGTTGTTCCTCCTTATGCCCCAAGGTTGAAACGATATGTTTCTGCCATGTCTTAGCCTGACGACAATCAGTTCTTCTTCATCCTCTAAATTCATACTAAGCTTTGCATACTCGTTGACCCAATAATGAATCCATAAGAAAACAAAAGACAATAACATTATTTGAAGTCGTAAGTCAGCATAAATGCACTGTCAGCATTCTCTACACTGTTGGGCAGGCCGCTGCTGATGAAGCCAAAATGGATAGCAAAATGGTTGGGTTTGAACACACACCTACAGAGCAAAACATTTTTAGTTTAATTTCTCCACGGTGCCTTCTTGGAGGAAAGCTAACCTGTGTGGCTTTGGACAAGCGGTACAATTTTGAGTAGCCTGAGTATCTTTAAACCTTGAGAACAGACAACATCTGTTAATCTGGCCTGGCTCGCTGAGGCGGGAATTGATAGTCAGGCCTTGGCCTGGCTCCGTTCCTTCCTTGGCGGCCGGACTCAGCAGGTACAGCTGGGGGATGACTTGTCGGCTCCTTGGACTCTCCCTTGTGGGGTGCCCCAGGGGTCGGCAATCTCCCCCGTGCTGTTCAATGTTTATATGAGGCCGCTGGGGGAGGTCATCAGGAGATATGGAGTTCGCTGTCATCAGTACGCTGATGACACGCAGCTCTATATCTCCTTTTCTACATCTGCAGAGGAGGCGGTTCGCTCCCTCGATCTGTGCCTGGAGGCCGTACTGGAATGGACCAGAGATAACCGGCTCAAGCTTAATCCGGAGAAGACGGAGGTTCTGTTCTTCGGGGCACCCTCGTCTCGGTACAATGGCCCCCTCCCTAGTCTGGGGGGTATCTCCCTCCAGCCTACAGACAGGGCCAGGAATCTGGGTGTGGTCCTGGACTCGGCCCTCTCCCTGGAAGCCCAGGTGATGGCCGTCTCCAGGGCCGCTTTTTTCCATCTCCGCAGGATCGCCCAGATCCGCCAGTACCGATCAGGTTCAAGGTCCTGGTTTTGATTTTCAAAGCCCTCCACAGCTTGGGACCAGGGTACCTGGCGGAGCGTATCTCCCAAAGAGCATCCGGTTCCAGACCCACGAGATCGTCGCAGGCACGCTCACTGAGAGTGGCCACACCCAGAGAGGCGCGGAAAACGCTCACGCGAAACCGCGCCTTCTCTGTGGTGGGGCCTTCACTCTGGAATCACCTCCCTTCTGAGCTGCGCCTGCTGGAGTCCCTGCCTGCCTTCAAGAGGGCCTTGAAGACCTTCCTCTTTAAAGAAGCCTATGGTGACCTTATCAGTTAGGTTTTTTTTTCCTCCTTTCCCCTCCCTATTTATCGCCGCCATCTTGCCCTCCGCTGCTTCTCGCTCGGAGGCTCTTCCACTTATTTTATGTCTTTTTAACATTGTTAGCCGCCCAGAGTTCCTGTCAGGGAAGATGGGCGGGATATAAGTCTTTAAATAAATAAATAAATAAATAAAAATAAGCATGCGTCTAAACCAACTTGACATCTTATATTACTGTTATTACCATGTACAAGAGGTATATTGTTTGGGGCAATTTCTAAGGAAAACACCAAAACAGCTACAACACGGTTGGAGGTACATAAAAAATAAAACAGAGAAGGAATCAGATGGAGTGTCTGGAATACTGGACAGAGGCAGTACATGGTGAAGCACTGTGTTGCAGTTTTCTACTCATCAGCAGGATGAAAGCAACAGGGAGCTGTGGTCATACTTGTAATGTAGCTCTTCAAAGCTCAGAAGTAGAGATGGGCATGACTCAAAAAAATGGTGTTTCGTTTGTCGTTTGGTCGTTTAGGGGCCCGTTTCAGCTCGTTTTCGTTTTTGTGACATTTTTGCAAAAAAAAATCGTTTTTGTTTCGTTAGGTAACAAAACGAAAAAATGAAAATGAAAACGAAAAATTGCTGTTTCGTTAGCATTCTGTTTAGTTCAATGCATCTGCTGCAACGAAAATGAAAAACACGGCAAATTTGGTCATTTCGTTTTCGTTTTCATTTTGTTTTTTTAAAAAAATTCGTTTCATTTTCGTTGCATAACGAAATGAAAAAATGAAAACGAAAACGAAAAATCGCTCGTTTCGTGCCCATCTCTACTCAGAAGCAGTCAAGTTCGGTAATGACGTTACCTGTATTCACATCCCGAGCAATGGTGATACAGCTGTTGACGGAGGCAGTGCATTTTTGCTGGGTTGTACTACAGTTGTAACTGCCTGTGCTGGTACAGTTGAAGCAGAAGATAGCGCCACCTGCTAATCCAGATATGGAGCGTTAGATGAACAAGCATTCCATAGAGCCAATGTGGTATAATAGTGGTTACAGTGCTGGACTAAGACTTAGGAGCCCTGAGTTCAAATCCCAACTCGAACAAAGCCTTTTGTAACCCCATTTTGTAGACTGTTTTCCAACTGGCTTCCGAATGCCAGATTAACATTTTCCTCACTGAGTCGCCTCCCCTTAAAGCCAAGATATTGTCTTCAGGATTAACTCAAAGCTACTTGCTGGAGGCCATGAGCAAGGAGCTTTTATTGCAGACATGCTTTTGTTGCTTTTATTGCATACACGTCTTGCTTGCAGTTTTCCAGAGGCACCTGGTTGGCATTGTGGAACAAGTGGGCCAGGTTAGATAAGAATTTGGCCCAATCCAGTCATAGTCATCTGGTGCTCTACATTCCTGCTGATCAACCACCTTGAAAACATGGGAACTCAGTAGAGAAAGGTGACATCCAAGGGCTCCACCTTGCAGAGGCGTAGCTAGAGTTTGGAGTGCCCGGGGACAAAGTGAGTTTCTGCACAATCTCCTCCCCCCCCCCAATCGTGTCTCACCCACCCAGCAAGAGGAGGGGGCAGATCCTGGGTGACCAGCGGGGAAGGGGAAGAAGGCTCTCTCCTTCTCATGCCCTCTTTGTGGGTCTCCTTTCCAGTTAAGGCTCTCCTGTGCAAACCTCACAGCGTGTGGATAGCACCAAGCAGGCACTGTCCCCCCTCAAACATCACCTCCGTAGCATGTTTCTCCCTCCTCCTTTCCCCCGGCTAAGGCTTGACAATTGTTAGCCCAGGGAAAGGAGGAACACGCTTCCCTCTCCTCCTTTCCCTGGGCTAATGATAATACCAAGCCTTAGCAGGGGGGAGAGGAGGGGGAGCAATCAACGGAGGTGCTGCTTGGAAAAAAAAATGCCTGCTTCCCTCTCCTCCTTTCCCCTGATTAAGGATCTCCAAGACTTAGCAGGGCAAAAGGAGGGCTACTGGTGGGATGGTGCATGGTTTCCTCCTGCTGCTCCCCCTCCAGGCACCCCCAGATCACTGTGTGCCCTGGGACAAATGCACTCTTCCGCTCCTCCGTAGTTATGCCACTGCCACCCTGATGAGGGGTGGACTGAGAGAGGTGAAGTTGCAAGTGGTGAAATAATCTTTTACTCCAGCTCATTTTTCAGCCTTTTGTCTGTTAGGTTGGTTTTCTTTATCTTTTTCAAATCAGCGCTTTGTGTTTTAGTATCACTAACCAGGGGTACAAATTTACTAGAAAGACAACATTCCAGGCTGTACTTCTACCTCTAACCATCTAATGTACAGAAATGGGCTGCTGGATATTTTTAGAGAAGGCAAAGCCAACCTTGGTACCCATCAATAACCACAAACTGAGCTACCATCATCTGAGGAAGTGGATTTTGTCCACGAAAGCTCGCATGAAAGACATAAGAGTTAGTCTTTGGGGAAAATGTGCTCCTTTATTTGTTTGTTTATTTGTTTTTGTTTGTTTGTTTATTTCTCATCTTTCTTCTGTTTTTGCCTGTAATGCTCACACAGACTAACATGGAGACCTCTTCTAAAAAGTACAACATTAAAAGTTTTATTACACTGGCACTTTGGCAAGGGGTGGAAAATTTCAATTCAGTGGAAAAGTCCAGGAGACCGGAGGCTGAAACAGGACTGTCTAAAGCCTGTGTCTATGTAAATCTTATCATTTCGTCTTCTTGTTTCAGAACTGTTCCTGATGCAGAGAAGAAGAAAAGGGTTACCAAGGAGGAAGAGGTGAACTAGATGGCACTGACTAGCCAAAGCGAAAGCGAAAGTGAAAACTGTTTAGCTTATATACTGCCCAGAGTTTCCAAGGCAAAGGTGGGTGGTCAACAAGTACAACGTACAAATAAATAGAGCTTAAAGCACTCTCTGGGCAGTTTACAATTTATTTATGCAGGCTACACATTGTCCCCTCTCCAGAAAACTAGGTACTTATTTTACCAACCTCAGAAGGATGGAAGGCTGAGTGAACCTTAAGCTGGCTACCTGGGATTGAACCTCAGGTCACGAACACAGTTATAGCTGTAGCACATCAATTTAACCACTGCGCCACGAGGCTCTCGTGGCACAGAGGCCATGCAGATGGGTTTCTTTTTGTTTGATTTTCCTTCTTTGCTCGTTGCATTGCCTGCTTGTTGTTGTTTCTTAAAGCTTATTGTTAATCTTACGGGTTGTTGTGTCTTTTGTTGTGAACGACCCAGAATACTGCACTGCACTAAGGGGGAGGTATACCGATTTAAGAAATAAATAAATAAAAAATAAGATGATTAATGAAAATGTTTAGTTTTAATTAATTATGCATGGGCGCAAACCCACAACCTGCACTGCTGAGAGAGTTAAGAAATATAAATCAACCCCTCGTCTAGGGAATAATGCCAAAGCGTCTAAGACACCATTTCTTCCTAAGCTTAAATGCATTTGCTAAGCATACACATGTACACGTCGACAAATCTAAAACAGATAAGCAAAAATGAACAAACCAGCCCCTTGTGAATTTCTAAGAAAGTATGTGCAAAAAATATATCACACACAGAGGAGACAATTATGCTTACTGGTGATATAGTAACAGGCTTTAAGCCTGAAATGAAATGTTGTTGGTTGTTGTTTTCAATGTATATCCCACCCCATAATGCTAGATCACTCCCTGGGTGGTTTACAACCCAATTGTGCAAGAAACGCATTGCCCCCAGCAAATGCCTTGTCTCAGTAACTACCTTGTACAGAAGATTTTCCCTGGTGCTGCTCCCGTCCTAATGCTTTTAAGAACAGTCAGATATTGGGGAGGATAGACAGGCCGTGTTGCCTACTCTTTTAGCTCTGTGCCAAGAAAAATAAAATCCCTGTTCACTTTTCATATCAGGGTGACACCAAAGGCATGGAAGAGAGCCTAAATTAAACAACCACCTAGTACTCTCTCTCTCTCTCTCTCTCTCTCTCTCTCTCTCTCTCTCTCTCTCTCTCTCTCTCTCACACACACACACACACACACACACACACACACACACACACACACAGAGAGAGAGAGAGAGAGAGAGAGAGAGAGAGAGAGAGAGAGAGAGATCTGTAGTTCTTTATCATCATCATCATCATCATCATCATCATCATCATCATCAAATTAAACCTTTACTGTCCATGGAGTTGAGTCCCACCAAACTTTACATAGTACAGGGAACTTCTCTTTCAACACCCCATCTGCACCCTAAATCATGGAAGACGAAACAGACCGGAATCCTGAGTTCACCCCTAAGACAAAGAAAGAATCATGCCTTCTAGCATTGCCAACTAACCAGCAACAGTTAGCCGGATTTGCTCCTGTGACATCCAACCAACCTCGCATTAGAAGGCAGAGAGGGTCTGCTAAAGCTTTTCTGCACCAACAGCAGCGGGATACCAGCATATGCTATATGCCTCAGATCAAGCAATGGCCGTAAGGCATGCAGCGAGGACCTGATGCAAACGCTAGATGCCTTGTCAGAGACTTCAGTTCAGTGCATGGCTCCCTAAGGAATCTAAAATGCAAATCTTCAACCTGGGGCGATTCTGTGTGTTGTTTAACCTTCCCCCAAAGGTTGAGGCAGATCGTAAGAAACACAATATGTTGTTTTTAGGAGACACAAACAGCTCCGATGCAGAACGGCTGGGTCTATCTCTTGTTTCTGCACAAAAAGAAGACATCAGATACTGCTTGCCTCTGTTTTCCTAGGAGTTGTTGGGTTTGGCAGCCTCTCTGTCATTGCTGAGCTGCTACGAGCATTTTAAAAAGCTTGTGCCTTCTGCTGGGTCTGTGACTGTATGATAAAAGACTGAAAACCCAAATGCTGCACAGGCTGGGGTTCAAGATGGTTGGTGAGGCCGGGAGATATGCCCCAACCCCCAACTCCCCACCCCCAACCCCTCACACAAAGGAGTCCAGCCTATAAAAGCCAAGCCACTCAGGAACTTACCTGGAGTTAGGAGACAAAGAAGAGAGCCAAGAGCCAAGGGGTGCATGGTGCCAGCCAGGTGAGATCAGCGCTACTGCAAGGTGTTAGAAGCAGCTACCCATCCCTTAAGGAAGAATACAACCAGGCCTGGGAGGGACAGGGTTGGGTTACTTCAGGCTCAAAGCTGTTGCTTTTGTGATGCCTGCGGCAAATCGATATAGACCTTTTGAGCCAGCCCTCCTCTTCACTCCCTGAAAAGTATTTGGTCTGGCTGCCTTCACTTCTTCCTTTTCATCCAGCCATCCAGATACAGGGCACTGCCCATAAGCTATGCTCAAAGCTGCACCCCTCCCTTGCCTGAAGGCATCACCCTAAAGAGTCATGTGAATGCCAACTCCTGCCAAAAGTATTTTTAAGAACATAAGAATACCACTGCTGTGCCAGGCCAAAGGCCCATCTAGTCCAGCTTCCTGTATCCCACAGTGGCCCCACCAGATATGTCTGGGAGCACACAAGACTAGATCTCTGTCTCCTGCTGCCACTTCCCTGCACCTGGCTCTTGAAGTACCCTGGTTTTAAGCCTGGAGATGACAATCTCCCTCATAGTTTGTAACCTGGGGTGGACTTTTCCTCCAGGAATCTGTTCAATCCCCTTTTGAAGGCATCCGGTTGGTTGATTCATTTCGTGAGCTTGGAAGAAAAAGTAAAGGGAATGTCTGCATTAAACAACCAAAGCTTGATAACATGTTGCTTCTTTCTACTTGTTTTATTGCTTGATCATTAATGTGCATCCCCTTGAGATACTGAGTGATAATAGTTAAAAATAATAGTCCTACCTAGAGTGGCAGCTGCTGAGATCAATGGAACATGCATATGGGAGCAACAAGGGCTGGCATAGGTTGATCCTCTTACTGGAAAATGTCCTCTGTTTGAAGAGTCGTCCACGTTAATGGAAGAGAAGCTTCAAAAAGAGATCAGAGGGTGCGAAGGATGAGGTAGCTGCAGCCATTTTCCTGAAAGACATGTCCCTAAAATCCCTCCCTATGGCAAAATAAGGTCTGTGAGAAAGTTATGATTCCTCAAAGCCACTCGAGCTCTAACTTTTCTCCTTTGCGGTTTCAGTAGATACAAAAGAAAACCGTCGGGCTGCTTTTCTCACACCCATTCGCTTTCATAAGAAGGAAACCTTAAAAGACCTGTCACGATCTGCATGGGACCATGAGCTGAAACAAGGCCACCCGTCTTCTGCTCCTCTGATGATGCGGCAAACCTCTTTCCGTCAGCTGGAAAAGGAACGTGAGGCTGGGTGCCACCCCAAACAAATAGGGCAGGGTGTGAGCACCACACCTTTGTTCTCCAAGCATCACATGCTCGGGGAGGCTGCTTTAGACTGCTTTCACACGGCCCCTAAAATCCGCTGGCAACTTAAATTCGGATTCCCCCCCCCCAAAACCAGAGATTGTGTGGTTTTTGTTCTGCTGCCTGTGTTCCCACCCTCCCGCACTCCGATTCTATTGCTTCTGTCTGCTGTGAGGGGAGAGAGAGAAAAAATGCAGGCTCACCTCCGCCTGCCATCAGCAGCAGTTAGTTGCAGTAGGACAGGAAGCCTGTTAGTGATTCCTGTCTGTTAAAGGGGGGGACAACAAAAACAAACAGAAGACGGAGGAGAGCCAGGCATTCACAGCTTTAAAATCCGCATCGGGGGGAAATTTACCTCCCCCAGACCAGGTACTTGTAAAATGCGCTGGGGCATGCTTAAGTGGGCGTGGTCGTACTTTATTTTTTTTAAGTCCACTGCTGGTGAGAAAACAATTTTATGCTTCGCATCTGCGAGCATTTTGCAGCAGATTTTAGGGGTCATATGAAAGCAGCCTAAGACAGCTCAGAGCAAACAAATTGAGCTTATGTCCCTTGAAAACACAAAAAGGGGCCAGGACCTCCTGGGCCTGTGCCATGGATGTTATAATAATTGCAGACCATCAAATCCAGGGGCGTCCAAACTTTTTGCAAGGAGGGCCAGATTTAGTGAGGTGAAAATGTGTGGCGGCTGACAATTCAGCCACATTTGGCCCCCAGGCTGGACTTTGGAAATGTCTCTGTAAAGTGCAAGGAGGTGGGGAGGACGCTGCAGCAATGGAGCCGGGTGTGGGTAGGCTGTGCAGGTGGCTGGAGGGGGGGGAACGGAGGCAGGGAGGGCAGGCAAACCATAAAACTGCAAGCTGGTGTCTCCATGCAGTATGGGGATGGGCCAGGTGGCGGGGATGCATGACAGGCTGAGCCAATGGGCGAAGAAGTCACGGGCCGCTCGAAATTTGAAAATGGGCCGCATTTGGCCCCTGGGCCTAACTTTGGACATGCCTGATCAAGTCAGTTCTGACTTTTGATGAGCCTTTCCTGGGTTTCCTAACGAGTACCAGAAATTAGTATCTTGTGGGATTCGAAGACCATGCTTCTTACTGCATTTGGAGGGCCACTTGCTTCTCAGCAGGCATCAAAGTCTTCCGCTAGCCCATAAAGCAGTGAGTTACTCCATCCTTCTTTTCCGGAGATTAAAATACACACCTTTCATTCTTGACAGCCCTTGAGCTGCATACTGACCATCTGCTATGGTGCATCAGATACTAAGAATCTAGAGGAACAGGCCCAACCAGAAAGATTATTCTATGTCAGGCCAGGAGATTAAGGTCAGATCTGTAAGCAGAGAGCCAGAATCTGATTCGTTCTGTTCCCTTTGCTGTGAGATACTTTGCAGAAGGTGTGGGTGTGTGCAAGGGGATGCATTCCACTTTAATTTGCACAGATTCTCACAGGCTGGTGTGCACCACTGGGAGAAGTGGAAGAAGGCCCTTTAATAGTCTTCTTGCATTTAGAACAATGTAATTCAGGATTTGGGTATCAGTCATAACTAGGAGCCCCGTGGTGCAGTGGTTAAATACCTGTACTGCAGGTAAAACTGTACTCACGACCTGGGGTACAATCCCAGGTAGCCGGCTCATGGTTGACTCAGCCTTCCATCCTTCCAAGGTCGGTAAAATGAGTACCCAGATTGCTAGGAGGGGGGGCAATGTGTAGCCTGCATAGTGTAATTAAAAACTGTGAACTGCCCAGAGACTACTTGAAGTGGTATGGGGCGGTATAGAAGCAGAACACTTTGCTTTTGCTTTAGTTTTGCCTATCCGTCCGTCCATCCATCTGTACCGTCTGTCCATCTGGTGGCCAGAGTAGAAAATAACACATAGGATATAACAAACGAGTTTGGGCAAGGTCAAGGTGGAAGTAAATCAAGGGAGAATATCTTCTCATTTCTCGGTGTGCTCGGCTATGATGAAGGCAGTGATTAGAAACTTGTGTCTCTCCAGTTACTGTTGGACTCGAGTTCCCAGCAGCTGCAGAACATCACGAGGCTGGTCAACGGATGGTCAAGGCCCGTGGTGATCAGTGATGGTTGTATTTCCCACCAAACAATATCAGTGCACGAAATGTGGACCGAGCCCTCCCATTCTCCTCTTTAATTTTTGTCCTCCCTGAAGTTCTCTGTGTCTGTTTGGCTGTGTCTCAGAGCAGCCACTTGGCCTGAAGGGCGGCAGCAGAGGGCAGCAGCAAATACAGCAGCAGAGCGCCACCAGGGGGCACCGTCCCGCCGTTGCACAAGGAACCCGAGCAGCATTGGATGGTGGCGTTCCGACCCAGGCCCAGGGCCTCCGGCTTCTCCCCGCAGAGTTTCTCCAGGCTGCAGCTGCGCAACAGGGTTTGGCCTCCCTCTGGAAACAAACACATCCATCATGACATGAAGCCTCCAAACAGGGAGAGGACTGGCAGATCAGAATGTCTAATTTTAAGGAGAAAATAAGGCAGGAATGGGGATTCTTTATTCATGCCCTTGATTAGCTTTAAAATTACCCTGGTTTGAAGCACTCACTAGGAGGAGCAGGAGGGCCACTAGCAAAGCTTAGAAAATTGCATTTTTGACACGTGGAATTAAAATTAATATTAAAATTAAAATTAGGAAAGGCTTGAGCAAGTCTAACGACTTTAATGGAATATGGGATAAACTGTTGGTATATTTATTTCAGAAAGGTAAAGGGTATACACCCAGAGAAGACTCAATGTATTTCTGGAGGGAAATGGGCTGTTCAATACTATGAGAGTTGTAATTTTGGTAAAGTCCCGAGGGGTGGGTGGGTTGCACGGGGTTTATATTTGTTATATTTGTTATATTTTTGTCATATTGTTGTTTGTTTTGATTAATATTTTCTTTTCCTTTACAGTATTTTGTTGTTCTATGTTTCTGTATTGTAGTTTTATCATCGTTAATTAAAAAAAAATTGCTTTTTATAGCAGCATTTTAAGCAATTAGATACAACTAGAATAACTGTGTGCAATCGTCAACTCTGATTTAGGGTGACTGTTCTCATGTTTTCCAGGCAGAGGATACTCAGAAATGGTTTCCCAGTCCCCTTCTTCTGGGGTGCCCTGTGCAGCTTGCGCATGCGCAGGGCCCCACAGTCTGCATCTTCTCTAAGGGGCCACAGTGGGAGACTGAATTGCCAACCTATGGCTTCACACTCAGGCACTGAACCCACTGAGCTGTCCAGCTTAGGTACAAAAGGCCCTTCCATGGTGCCATTAAAACATTTTTGATAGAGCGTTGCATCGTCCATTACATGACCTGTCCCAGTTTTGTTCTGGATAAAGAAGGCGATAGGATAGCTAGAAAGATGGCATAACACTGGGAAGATTTCACTCAAAACATCTCTAAAATACCTGGGGGAGGGGGGCGGACATCTGTAGACGTCACTATAAAAGCAGGCAGGATCCATTCTTCATGACACCAAAAATCATTCCATTCCTTCAAAAGAAGTTAGTTCTGAAATGTACTGCAGGGAAAACTGTGCTCACAGCTGTTCAATCCCCGGTAGCCAGCTCATGGTTGACTCAGCCTTCCATCCTTCCGAGGTTGGTAAATTGAGTACCCAGCTTGCTGGGGGGGGGGGCAATGCATAGCCTGCATAATTAAAATGTAAACCGCCCAGAGACTACTTGAAGTGGTATGGGGTGGTATATAAGCAGAACACTTTGCTTTGCTTTGCTTTACCCATTTCTTTTTAAAAGAAAGCGAGTTATATGTAACTGTATCGCTAGTAAAGTTGCCACTTCCAGTTTCTGTTTGCCAGTTGGATCTGAAAGAATTAATGGTGGCTTCTCTGGTGCGAGAGTCAGTGCGGTTTTAAGAGTAAAGGGGCACTGAAGGTATATATAGCCTGAATCCCACCCGCTGACTGCCTATTGACATACATAGACACAGATTCCTCACCTGTGACATTCACACACATGTTCTGTTCTCCAACACACTTGACGTGAGTCCAGTTTCCTGGGTTGCATTCACCCTGCCCTGAATCACAGCAACTGGCACATTCCAAATTATTCTCCTCTTTCTGCTTGGTTCCTAGGAGAAAATTTAAAATCTAAAGCTGTGACTCAACAGTACTGTTTTCCAAACATCTGACCTGGGGGGGACATTTTATTTTCCCAAATCAATCCGAGCAATGTTGCTCTTCCATTGTATCCCAACTTTCTCCACCACCGTCCCTATTTCTTCCCTCTCAAAAACCCTTTGAAGTAGGCTAGGAGAAAGAAATGGTATCCAGACCAAAGCCTTCCAGGCTGACCTTTGTGAATTTACAAGAATTTGAACTCAAGGCTCAAATGTGACACACTAGACTAGGAAGAGTGAAGGAAGCCTTTTACCTATAACAAGATATTGACTCTTCAGGGAAATCTGAGGCAGACCGAATGACTATGTCAGAGCTATGGTTGGTAAGAACTTGCAGCATGACAGGTTGATGTGATGTCTCAGTCCTCTTTCAGACATCCACACTTCTCTCTCTCTCTCTCTTTCTCTCTCTCTCTCTCTCTCTCTCTCTCTCTCTGCTTTTTTCCTCCTCCATGCCCCCCCATCTCTTCCCCCAGACTCTTAAAATGTCCTTTGAAACTAGCTTTTGAAAGTTACTAGGTGTTATTCATTTCACCTAAAAACTCTATACCTGAAAAGTAACTGTAACTACTAGTTAAATTACATTTTACCCAAAAAGAACTAGTTACCACTACTTATGCTACTTGCAGCTAGTTATTTCATAGCTCTGGGTGTCAGAGACCCACTTTTCGAAGCCTGTCACAGCATGACAGGGTTTAGTGGTGCTGATGCATTTCACAGTCCTGTTCAGGCCGTACATTCTGCCTATGCCTTGCTATGGAAAAGCAGAAGGTTGAAGGGAATCTAAGTTACCTAGCTCTGAAAAGTGGCTGCAGAGGCTTTTGATCCCGGGCTGGCCATCATTGCACAAGGGAGTCGAGCAGCAACTGATTTCCAGTCTCCCCGACAGGTCCGGGAGCACATACTGCCGTCGGCAGAGCGTCTCCAGAGCACATGTGCGGTAGGTCATTTTCCAAGCACCATCGATCACTAGGAAGGAAAGGAAGTAGCAGAGAAAGCTGCATCACAGTCAGGAAAGGCGGGCATTCCCATAACCCAGGCAAGTCCAAACTTCGGCCCTCCTGATCTTTAGAAGCACAACTCCCAGAATTCCAAGCCTGTATTTCCAATGGCAAAGGACTGTGGGAGTTGTGGCCCAAAACATTTGGAGGGATGAAGTTTGGACATGCCTGCCATAACCTTTCTGGCAATTTTAGAGAGAGGTGACTGGTTGCTTTGCATTAGGGCTGGGAGCTTGGTGTGAGTTCAGATGGTGTTGAGCCATGGCCTCCTTGGTCTAACCAGCATGGACAATAGTCATGGATGCTGAACACTTGTTCAACAAGATCTGGAGGCTGCAAAGATGTGCAACACCGGGGCAGTCATCTAGTGACCACTGGAACTTGGTTCGCAGGAGGTGGGGGGGGGTTCTACCTTAAGTGCTATGCAGGAGCTATCCAAGCTGGTTCCTGCCATACAGTGGGGTGGACATTTGGCTGCAGAGCCAGAGGCTGGGAGTCCGGTCTTCTTTGTGCATCCCAGAAGAGCCAGCCTGTGTGACCTTGGGCGAGCTGCACAGCCCAGAGGTGCCCCCCCAGAAGAAGAGAAGGGAGAAACACTTCTCTGAGTTCAGCACCTTAGACAGCTCCTTGAAAACCTAGAGTAGATTCCATGGGACCATGACCACTCCCATAAAAATCAGGGCCATCAGTCGCCACTACGAGCAACCCAGCCCCAAGCATTGTCCAAGCGGGACTGAGGAGCACAACCGAAACAGGGTCTGTACCTCCACAGCTTGGGACCTGAATACCTGGCGGAGCGAATCTCCTGGAGGTTAACTGAGGCGTGACCCACCAGAATGTCACAGGCGCTCTCACTTCAGGTGGCCACGCCCAGGGAGGCTAGGAAATCAGTAACGCAAAACCGAGCCTTCTCTGTGCCTGGTCCCCCACTATGGAATCATCTGCCAAGTGAGATGTGTCTAGCACAGTCCCTGCCTGCCTTCGAAAAAGCACTTAAGGCATTGCTTTTTAGAGAGGTACTTGGCGACCTTTAGTTTTTTTAAAAAAAATGTTCTGCCATCTTGACAAGTACTTTTATTTTTATTTTTATCATTGTTGATATGTTCTGTTATGTGTTTGTTTCTGGTCCCCCCCATAGTTGTTAACTGCCTGGAGTTCCTTTGGGAAGACGGGTGATAGATAGATAGATAGATAGATAGATAGATAGATAGATAGATAGATAGATAGATAGATAGATAGATAGATAGATAGATAGATAGATAGATAGATAGATAGATAGATAGATAGATAGATGCCACAAAGGAAGCTCAGTATACTTCATCAGCTTCTTTCTACATTAAAGCACTTCCCATGTATTCTGCTGTCATCCTTTCTGTTTAAACAGACCCCACCCGCCCCAACCAAACAACCCCCTTTCCAGAGAGGTCCCAGCTTACCAGTAAAATCCATGCACTGGTTCATGTCTCCCAAACACTTGATCCGGGTGGCATTGCCCTGGCCACAATCCCCTGTGCCGCGATCAAAGCAGCTGTAACATTCCATCCCGTTGGGTTCCTGAGGGTTGCTGTTAGGAGCTAGGACATCAGAGAAGATATATGACATTTGGGAAATAACAACATTCCTCCGAGTCTCCCACCCAGCATCCTATACCCAGAGATGGCTGCACCAAAGAGATTGACCAGTGGTTCTCAACCTGTGGGTCCCCAGATGTTCCTGGACTGCAACTCCCAGAAATCCTGGCCAGCTCAGTTAGTGATGAACACTTCTGGGAGTTGCAGTCCAGGAGCATCTGGGGAACCACAGGTTGAGAACCACTGCACTTGACCTTCTCCTCTTCTTCTCCTACTTGAGACGAGTTAACAGAAATATTGTAGAGGAGCAGAACTACATGGGACGTAGCTCAAAAATGAGGCATGGGATTTTCAGATTTTTTTCTGGACTACAAACACCATCCTCCTCCATCCAGAGAGTTCCCCTTCCCTTACCAACACCTAAATGTGGTGCACCTGCAAGAATAGCCTAACCTGGAAGGCCTTGAGGCTTATCTAGGCCTCACTCCACCAAAACTAGAGAAAGCTCCCAGCTGGCACTAGGGCCAGAGCAGCGTGCGTTGGCACAGCGGACTTCACTAAGCTTGAGGCCTTTCTCCCAGTTGCATTGTATTTGGGTGTTGTCCAAAGTGTAGGTAAGGTAGATGGAACTCCCAGAATTGGCAGTTATGGCACGTGTAGCCCAGAAAACCCCCCAAAATCCCACCCACACCGAGAATCTTCCATTTCTGATTCACGGGAAGAATGAAAGAGGCAGAGAAGTTTCACCCTGGCATGAAGGCGTGTCTCCTGGGTGGCTCTCGGAGAAAAGTTATTTCTGTTACATTCAGGCACAGTAAATTAAGCCTTAATAAGTATCCAATGCCACCCTGCCTTTGGACAAGGAGAAATTGTTCCTAGCCTGAAGACATTTTTCCTGTTCCAAGCAGCTATATATAACAAAATACTTCATAAATATCCTTTTTTTTTACTGCCAGCTGGGTTGAACCTAATCAGGTTTCAGCCGGACTCCTGCCCTCTCAGGCAGAATCCACTAGGCAATCTCGTAGGGTGGCCTTGCATCCTCCTGTATAGAAAGCAGTCCTCTATTCTAGGAGCAAATCATTGTCTTCATCTTTGAGGGTGCATTTCCTTCCTTCCTTCCTTCCTTCCTTCCTTCCTTCCTTCCTTCCTTCCTTCCTTCCTTCCTTCCTTCTTGACTGACTGACTGACTGACTGACTGACTGACTGACTTTCTTTGCCTGACTGTATGCCACCAGCTGCCTTTATGTTTTGACTGCTGCTCAAGTTCTGCTTCTGGTTTTTCCCAGCAGATGGGAAGAAAGGTGCAATATATTATTTATTTATTTTGCAAAAGAGTAGCCCACCGCTGCTACCCCCAACTCCTTAAGCCACCCCACTTTAATTCTTATTGTGTCATGTTGGTTGTGCATTGGAAGGGCATCTCCGCATGTTCAGAAGAAGTCCCTTCTTTAATCACCAGGCACAGAGGATGCTAAAAATGCCACAAATGAAAGACAGCTTCTATGGCTATTTAGCTCTCTACTCTGTGTAAAAGTTTAAAATTCTAGGCCAATACCAGTTTTGTATCAAGAATGCAGCCACTTGGAAGAAGTAAACAAACTTAATTCAATTTGCACAGTTTTTGAGATGGCATAATTTTTTTGTAACATTTTATAGAATTTTTTAAAACGAAAAGTCTTTCAGCCAGTTGTCTGGTTGCTGAGGTTACCTTTCCTATATATACTTTCAAACCTCACAGGTGAGAATTGTTCAGTGAAACCATAAAGGCCTACATTTTGGGGGAGCTAAATTCTGTACACAGCACACAACTAGTAGATCTTTAAAAAGAAAAAAAATTATATGCCCACGTGGAATGAAGGCACAAACAAATCCTGTCTATAGATCAGACTATGACTAATGAGAATGGTGATGATGATCACCAAAGCCTGCACAGTTTTTAACACATGAATACTCACCCACCCACCACTCCTGCCACTCGTAATTATTTACAAAGATATAATCTAACTCCCAGCTTCTGGCTCCATAGCTAGATGCCTGAAGTTCTGAGCTATCTAGGAGAAACCTCCTGTTTTCCTGCTACCAAGAAGGCAGTGAGGGGTAATGGCTCCGGTTTCTCAGGGATGGTGAGCTCATTCTGGATTTTCATCTAAGCCAGGGGTGTCATGTCCAAACTTCAACCCTCCAGATGTTTTGGACCACAACTCCCAGAATTCCAAGCCTGTATTGCCAATGAGAAAGGGCTGTGGGAGTTGTAGTGAAGTTTGGACACCACTGATCTAAGCACAGGAGCCATCCCATTTTTCTGCACCCTAACCGCAATATAGGGCGCTTTTACACAACCCCTAAGATCCGCTGGTCCCTTAAATTCAGACCAGAGATCTTAGGGGTTTGTCGCTCTTCCTGCGTCCCCACCCCTCCGCACTTCCTGGCTGCTGGCTGCGTGAGGGGAGGGAGAAAAAAGGGGACAAAAGAATGCAGGCTTACCTCCGGTGCCAGTGGACGCGGCCCCGTCGTTGTGATTCCTTCTCTTAAAGGGGCGGGAGGCAAAAAACAACAACAAAAAGAAGCGAGGAGAGCCCGGCACATCCGCATCAAGATTTTTTACCCTCGGAGAGCAGGTACATGAAAAGTGTGCTGGGACGCGCTTAGGTGGGCGTGGTCGCACTTAATTTTCAGTAAACTCTGGAGCTGGTGGGTAAACAATTTTAAGCTCCAGAGCTGGGAGCCATTTGCGGCGGAGTTTAGGGGTCGTGTTAAAAGGCCCATAGTCTCAGCGCTTGGGTGCTTCCTTTAAATTTCTATCCAAAACCATGAGCAGATTCACTGGAATCGAGTCAAAACTCATCTGCCTTGTCTACCAAGAAGATCTCCAAGGATCTCCCTCAGCTCTGCCTTCTGATACCCATTTGTATCTTGCACATGCAAGTCCTTCCCTCCTGACTTACCCCCTGTGAATCGGATATTGCAGAGGTCTGAGTCACAATAATATGTACTGTGGACCTCCCGGTCGTCTTCTGAGTACACGTTGGATGTCCGGTTGGATGTTCGCTCCGCTGAGCAGCCCTTCATCACATACTCAGCAATTTCCAAATCTGAGGGGAAAGAAACAATTTGTTGGTTTGGGAATGGCAAAAGAAATAGCTAAGAACAGGAGGCAGCTAAATATTAGGAACAATGCCCCCAGAGGAGGACAGCTGTAAAATGACACAAGGCAAAGGTTCTAGGAAACCATGAGGCAAGATTTAGAGCAGTGGTTCTCAACCTGTGGGTCCCCAGATGTTCCTGGACGGCAACTCCCAGAAACCCCTTCCAACACAGTGAGTGGTGGAAGCTTCTGGGAGTTGCAGTCCAGGAACATCCGGGGACCCACAGGTCGAGAGAACCACTGATTTAGAACATTTTAAGCCCTCAGGAATGTCTCTCAGACCAAGAAAGGTATACCCAAGTAGCCTTTCTCCTTAAAAGGACTCAGGGCAACTTAACTTGCTAATAAGACAATACTCCAATAAAACAGTAAGTATAGAAAAAAGGAATTAAACAAGCATTATATGAAAAACAGTAAACAAAACCAATATTAAAAACACCTTGAAAGAAACAGAACAAAACATGTTGTCATACCACCTTGTCACCAGATGGGCAGCATAAAAGTGCAATATATAAATAAATAAATAAACAATCCATTTAAAAACCCTTCTCGTGCCACCAGTCACTCAGGTAAAGCCTATCTGTCCATGCTCAGAGGCACTGTTCCCCCAGAGAGAAAAGCTACCCCTGCAAATGACTGTTGGTCATCAGGGATTCATCCCAAGCCTTCTTTCTGTGCTTAGCTTCAGTTTTTGGACGCATAAGTAATAGGTAACAAAGGAAAATGTATTCTGAACATGCACAGAAGGCTCCTGTTTCAACACTGCGGGGGGGGGGGGGTGTCACAGTCAGTGCACATACCTCTGAGAATTTGGGGAGGGGGGGGACTCAGATCTGAACAAGTGAGATTTAGCACCAAATAATGGAACCTTATTGATTAAAAAAACAAACCTAGGCAACCTAAGCATGTTCACACTCACCTGGTAGCATAAATACTCCTGAGTATTTGTTTGAATCTGGAAAACGATAGGAGGCAGAAGGTCAGAAAATTTTCAAAGCTCATAAAATGCAGAGTCTGCCTTGGCCTAAAATTGTCTACCCGCACCATCCATTCCTCTCAGGCCAGGAAGAAAAGCCAGGAAGTCATCAACCAGAAATAGACCCAGAATGAATAGGATTTATTACTTTAACAAAAAAAAAACATATATCCTATCTTAATTTAGCAAGGGCCTAATTCCTGTAAAACTTCTGGATTGTTTTTCTTAAAGGGATTAATCTATCGTGGAGTCTGAGGATATGTTATCAATACTCCCCAAAGAATGAGGCAATGTTTTAAGCCTCTTTCAGAAATCATTTCCATCTCTCCTTTTTTCTTATGATAAACCAAGGCATCACAGAAGGGGGTGCCTTTTATTGACTCACGAAAAAGCTTCTTACAGAAAAGTTTGATGGTAGACGAGAAGCAGGAACGGTCCTTGGGTGCACAGAGTTGTTCTGACTGGACACACTCATGGAACATCCCAACACACTGATAGCATCGCAGGCCGTTGGCTGTGACAAACAAATAAACAGCAAGTTATACCTGTCATCTCGGGGGATGCCCATATTTCGGCAAGCAATCTGCAAGCAACAACGTGCTATTCTACCACCGAAGAGGTAGCTAAAACCAAGGCTCAGAAAAAACTTTTTCTATTATATTTTTCTTTCAAGACCCCAAGCCTGGCCAATCTCTGGCTAACATAAGGTGGGTCTATTCAGATGGGGAATGCAAAAGGGTTGCTAGGCAACGGTCCTTACATAAGGGCTATGGATGGACCACAGCTGAACCATTAGGTCCAGCTGAACTTCCCTACATTTGAGCCAAGAGCTGTGTGACATGCAGATTAGTTAAATCATTTAATTTAAAAAAAAAAACAGCTTTACGGTGCCTCTGTCTAGAAGATGCTCACAAGCCTGTAAAAAAAACAAAAGAAAAATAAACGAGACAAAAATGTTAAACCTTAAAGACTAACTGCTAAACTTTAAGTGAGCTTTCATGAAGAAGTCCACTTCTTCAAACATATGAATTCCAGGTGAAATCAAAGAAAAACAAAACAAAACAAAAGACACAAAACTTGTGGCACCTCAAAGACTAACTTTCATATGTAACGCTTCATGGATTACACGTCCACTTCTGCATGAGTGGGTCTACATAGCAAATCTATTTTATACATGCATCCAAAACAGAAACTGTACAGGTTGTTGACCTGGCCATGGAGACCAAGACCCGTGTTTATATTCAGTTCCCCTACCAAGAAGCACTGTTCTGTCAACAATGGCAATGATTGGTGGCTAAATTGATCCCAGGCTATAGCTAACAAGGAGGAACAACATGGTAATGAGTGTCTCTGATCAGCAAAGGGACTCATGAGGTGGCGCAGACTAGTTAAGAAGGGAATACATCTGGAAATGCAGTAGATATAACACACTAGTTTACATTTGATAATGGCCTAAGAAACCCTGGCTTACATTGAGTCCACTGAGATGGGCTTTTAACATATGTATATAATTTTATCTCAGCCGTCTCTCTCGGGTTTCTTGTTCCATAATTTTACTTCTTCAGATTGGCAGCTCTCAGATCTCATGCAGCATCCTAGTTAGGTTACTCCGACCCTCTACATCTCTTCATCTCAGATTCCCCCGACCCTACCTCACTCCCAGTTGCTACTTTCTCAAAACCATAAATTTTTAGGACACGGACACATAGCACAATTGGAAAGCAGTTTCCATTAGTATAATGCAGGATGGCAGAGGAAATACAGATAACACTTCTGAGGGTTTCTTTGCTTTCTTTTATTCTGCAGATGAAAGTCACTCCTCTAAGTCAACTCTTTCTTACCTGACGCCAACAGCAAGTAGATGAAAGCAGCTCTCTCCAGCAGAAACCTGTCTGCCTGCCAGCTCCTCTTCCACTCACTCATGTTCCTTTGCCGACTGGAAAGCTGTGCCTCCCGTGACAACAAAGGTGTGTTTTTGCAACAGCCACTCAGGCTGTCTGGTCAGAGAATGTACTCAGTGGTGTAGAGCACCTACTGTCCTGTACCCAAGGATGAAAGAGGCTGCATTGGGCTCATGACATGCTGGGAACCACAACCTTTCCCTCTTGGGAAATTCACCACCGTTGGTCTTTGGAGAGGTAAGAGCACGGCGATCGTCAGAGCTGAGTTTACACAACAGCTTTTTCACTGCTGAGCAAACAGAAGAGTTACTAATCCGTTGTCGTCTCTTTTCTGCAAATAGTGGACTTCAAGATGCATGAGATATTCTCAAAACGGTCTCCGTTCAACCTCTGGGATGAAAATCAGCAAGACCTAGTCAGAAAGAGAGTTTTATTGCAAAATGTACGCACAGTCCCATAATGATTTGTGCACCTGTTTCTCATGCCTCTTTGTTAAAAAAAAAAACATTTGTATCTCAGACATTTGTATTGATGAAGGCAGCCAAGTCACAAACATATGGAAAGGTTCAGGGTGTGACTGAGTGTGTATTTGTCCTGTTTGATCTGATCCAGAGACTAGCTGGTTTGCAACCTTTCTCAGCGACCACATAAGTGCCATTGTGAACCAGTCTGTATTTGGTGAATCCCCACCTGCCCCTTTTGGGCTTTCTGTCTGGGGCTACTGTTTGTTTGGGTTTTGTTTTGTTTTCCACTGTAGGCCAGATCGCTCTGTTTTGGTTCGGTTCCAGCCCATGTGATCGCTGAGATCAAACCAAAGAAGATGGCATAAGCAGATGGCTTGAGCAATTTCCCACTAGAGTTCAGTGGCTTATACTATCTGCTTAAGCCACTTAACGACATTGGGAAATTAAAAGCATGAGATATTATTTGTGGAAGGGAGAGAGAAGGAGCAAGAAAATGTAGTAGAAATGGTTCATTTGAGTAGACTCCATTATACATCCACCGAAGACATATCTGGCCCCTACAACATGAGCTAGCCAGAACTTCCCTTGTCCCACAGCTTCCAACATATAAAAAGCAACGACAAAGAGAATATACATCACCAAATGAAAAAGGCAAAAGAGGACACCAAAAAATAGGGGGAAATGCAACATGCTTCACCAAAACATAGAAGGAAGAATAATTCCCATAAAATTACAAATGCTTATACGCAGATGGTAAAATTAGAACTTTTTGGAGATAATGATTCCAAGAAAATTTCAATACATCTCATCGAAGCTGGTGACAGAGACATATTGACCTGTGGTGTCTGATGAGTTTGCTGTCCAGGTGACAAGAGTGGAAGGAGAACTTTTCGATCTCCTTCCTTATGCCAAGGCTTAGACTGGCCATAGAATCACAGAATCATAGAGTTGGAAGAGACCTCAAGGACCATCCAGTCCAACCCCCTGCCATGCAGGAACCCCATCACAATATTTCTGACAGATGGCCATCCAGCCTCTGCTTAAAAACCTCCAAAGAAGGAGACTCCACTACCCTTTGTGGCAGCATATTCCACTGCCGAACAGCTCTAACTGTCATGAAGTTCTTCCTAATGTTCAAATGGAATCGCTTTTCCTGTAGTATGAAACCATTTTCCCAAGACCTAGTCTCTGAAGCCATGGAAAGCAAACCTGTTCCCTCTTCTATATGACATCCTTTCAAATATTTAAACATAGCTATCATATCCCCCCTCAGCCTTCTTTTTGAAAGGCTAAACATTCCCAGTTCCCTAAGCTCTTCCTCGTAAGACGGTTCTCCGAGACCTTCAACCATCCTGGTCGCCCTCCTCTGCACCCACTCGAGGTTGTCAACATCCTTTTTAAATTGAGGCACACAGAACTGGACACAGTACTCCAGGTGGGGTCTAACCAGTCCTTCAAAGAGGGGTCAGCTTCAAAACAGAGAGCTGTCTCTTGGAAGCTTCTAAACAGAAAACTGCCCTCATTAAAAGTGAATATATGGGCACCTTGTTGACGTGGTAGCCTGGATCATCCCCTGATGATTCTTCTCTACACACAAACACACCCATCGTTTTGATGCATTAGGTCCACCAGAATGTGTAAACAAGTTCCATAACAATCCTTCTCTCTCAGGCGTCTTAGCTCTGATTCATGCCTCTCCTGTAGACATTAGATAACATGGATGCTCAGATAAGACAACCTGTCTGAGCCTCAGGGCAAAGCGACTAGCTTCAGAGAGCACCAGGACCTGGAGGAGACTAAGGAAGCTGCTGTTGATGGCTTGATGACACAGGTAGAGCTTTTAGAGTGCATGGAGTGGCCTTGCCTGGTTCCACTTGGGCCATCAGCTACGTGGATTCTCACGCATAGCATGCACCAATAAAAGCAAGCTGAACATTGCCCAAGCCCTATCAAATGGTTTACGAGCATTTGGAAATTCTTCTCCCAGAACACCCTCCAGTTTCCCCTGGACAAAGTGGAGTATGCCATGCAGAGGGGTTAAAAAAAAAAGGAACGGACCTCCAGTTATAGAGAGGGGATGGGAGGACAAGGTGTGACTTTTGATTTCACAGAAATACCGGCCAATTTATGAAGCGTAAAGAGCTGCCCCTTAACTAGCAGACCCCTCCCCTTCCTTTCCCCCAGGCTCCATTCAGTCACCTTGTAGAGGACAATTAAATTTTTCCACTCTCCAAATTGCTTTTCAGGAAAAAAAAATCAGCTTCCTGCATCCCCACCCCACCCCACAAATAAAGGCATTTGTTGTTGCTGTGGTTCTAGTGGGTTGGTTTCAAATGCAATGTTGTTATTTTACCTGTATATACCCCTGCCTATTTTACCTGTATATACCCCTGCCTAGGGGATTGTGATATTGGTTGGAACCAGCCTGTGTGGCCTTGGGAAAGCTGCACAGTCCCAGGGCACCACCTCCACCCCAGAGGAATGGAAAAGTAAACCGCATTTGCATCATGCCCACCCTTGCCCTCTTTTAAAAGGTTCTCTCCCCCCCTTTGCCATCTCTAAGTTGGCCTCTGTTGGCTTATCCAAAGGTAAACCCAAGAGGGCCTTGTTTCTGTACATTGATCATGCCTTGCCCTTCAACAAACAACGCGTAAAACACCAGAGGGGAAAAATAAAGCATAAAACACTACGCTGGGAAGCCTTTAACGGGTGGATAATGGCCTTCTCTCCCTGGAACAAAAATCTAACAAGCCAAGGACACACACAAGAAATCTCTTGGGGTGGGGAGCAATGAGATGGGTTTGAGATAAGAATATCCTTGGATCAACTCCAAACAAGCGCCTTCACAATTGTGACCTGCAAAGTCAAATGCAACTCATGTGTGATAAGCTGAGAAGACCAAAGTAAATTTGCTTTTGGGACCTTTAGGAGCTTTTTCATTTCTGTTTGATGTTTCAGCTGCGTAACAACAGCTATAACTTTTCTATAAGTCTGTAGCATCATTGCCTGTTCATCCCACCCCGACTGATAGATACTGCCTTGATCCTGGGTTCAATGTGGCCTTGCTGAATGTGACCATGGCATACTGCCTAGGGGATTCAGCAACCTTATCTCCTAAAGGATCTCTTTTTTCCTCCCATCATAAATCAGGATTTTAGTTGCTTGGAAGCCTAGTATGTACATCAGGACTAGTGAAGACTGATGACTCTTCTGCCACGGGGGTGGAGAAGCCACTTCAGGTTTTACTCTGAACCTTTGAAAGAGCTGTCTAAGGTAGGGATAGGGTGCTGTTGCTGTTGCTGTTGCTGTTGTGTGTTCGTGTCTTAGACTACAATCCCCATAATTCTCTATCCTAGGAGTTCTACCTGTTGGACAGATGTCCTACAGACAGTTAGAGGTGGCTCACCTTAGAGAAGAGACTAAACTGGAAAGCTCTGAAATGGAGCATGATAGAAAGAATATGTTCAGGGCAGGCACAAGTATACTTGTGCAAATCTTTTTGTGCGAGGCCTCTCTCCGAGGTGAACTATATTTCTGACTCTGTAAAGTGTCCTTCTGGTAGGAGGGGCTGGCAGAATGCAGAACTATGGGTTTTTCAGTCAGAGAGAGAGAGAGAGAGAGAGAGAGAGAGAGAGAGAGAGAGAGAGAGAGAGAGAGAGAGAGAGAGAGAGAGAGATCTAAAAATCCCATCCTTAGTCTTCAGTATTGGGGGAAGGGTTCAGCACCATGGGCAGCTCCAGTAAAACCAAGTCATCCACCTCTATTGACAAGGGAGTCTTTCATGCATTCATCTCAACATCAGTACCAGCACTTTCAGATTATATGCCCCAGAATCCTCCAAAAGACTGGAATAATTAACATTTCCCATGGACGGACAGGTTTTTTTTTTAAGTACCAGTGTTTTTAACTATGTTTATTGCATGGTTTCCGATGTGTTTCTCCTTGAGTCCCCGGTGGTGAGTAAAGGGCCATATAAATAACATCAACAACCTTTGGATGACAACTCCCATGTTTCCTTGAGCATCAAGACGGCCTAGGGGAGTATGGAAGTGGTAGTCCAGACACACAAAGCTGTATGCCTCTAACATTTCCATGCATTGTCCAGCATAGACTTTCCCAGCCTGGTTGCCCTCGGGTGGTTTAGGGTTACAGCTCTCACCATTCAGCATAGTCACCCATACTGGCATGGGATGATGGAATTTGTAATCCAATGCATCCAAAAGGTACCCGGCTGGAGATGTTTTATGTCGCAATCTAGCTATATTCCACATCCACAAAACCATTTATATTGAGTTAACCATTTAAGAGAACAATAGCCATACTAATTGAAGTGGATTGGATCAGGACTGTTCCAAGAAGTGCTTTATTAAGTTCAAAGCAATGCAACTGTCTGTTCCTAGTACATTTTGCAATAACTAAGTTATTTTATGTATGTGACAAGTAACGCCAAAGTCACATAGGTGTAACTATAACACCTAGTTACTTTTAAGGGCAGTTTGGGGCATTTTAGCAGCATTTTGATAACTCTTCAGGTTTTTCTGTCATTATTTTAGCATTACTAAACAGCAAAAGAAATAGTATCCTTTGAGTTCTGGCTTTTGTAAATGTTTCCAAAGTGCAATATCAAAATTGACCAGTAGAGGGAACCAGTATTTGATGGTGTTTTCCTGGCCAGCTGGCTTGGAAGGCACACACAGATCGTCGCACCCTTGGCCACGGAAAGATTAATTCCTAGCACATTTCTGCATATGTCACACCAGCAGCTGACCTAACTTTTGGCTCTACCTAATTACAGTTTGCAACCTTCAGGGGTGTGGAGGCAGAGGAGACAGATTTAAGCCTGCAAAAGACATGTCCTTACAATTTATATATATATATATATATATATATATATATATATATATATATATATATATATATATATATATATATATATATATATATATATATATATATATATATATATATATATATATATATATATATATATATATATATATATATATATATATATGCTGCCTGCTGTTTGGAATGTTGTAAGGAGATCTCTTTGGCAGGCGTAAATCAGTCTCCTCCGCCTCCAGACCCCTGAGGGTTGCAAACTGTAATATTATATATATTATATATATATGCTCAAGCTCCCAATGATATAGATATAGATATGGGGGTGGGGTTGGCTCCTTTGCGAGCTTGAGCGTATTTGCCTTCACTGGACAGGTTGCACAGAAAAACTCAAGCACAGTGTAACTGAAGATGAATCACCCCGAAGTGACCCAGCAGATCAGCAAAATCTGGAGAACTGAGATCAACAACATACTAGATCGATGACACCTGGAGAACCAAGGGCATCAATGCATTAGATACGTAGCACCTGGTGAACCAATATCAACAACATACTAAATCAGTGATGGTGAACCTTTGAGAGGCCGAGGGCCCAAACTGCGATGCAAAACCCACTTATTTTTCACAAAGTGCCAATGCAGCCATTTAACCTGAATATTTATTTATTTATTTATTTATTTATTTATTTATTTATTTATTTATTTAAGTTATATACTTCTCCATCTAGCTACATGGCTACTCTGGGTGGTTTACAAACTGAACAGAAATCAAACCATAAACAGTAAAATACAATATAATAGATAAGCACAAGTATATAAATAAAAACACTATAACTAGTAAACAATATATAACAGAAACATAGAACAGTAGCAAGATGGGCTACAGATAAAAGCAAATAAATACATAATACCAATTGGAATACAGCAGTACCCTGGCTTACAAATGCTGCCAGTGCTACCCTTTGGGAGAGTGAGGACTGAACAGCAGGCTTTTGAATTTCCCGTGGCCACAGCACCCTCGCTGTGGCCATAGGAGATTCAAAACCTGCTCTACGAACCTTGCTTTCCCAAAGAGTAGCATCCCAGCTGCCTCTCTGCCCGAGGCAGTGGTGGTGGCTTGTGGGCTGGTTCATAGCCCCAGTTTACTCTCCAGCCACGCTGCTCTGGGCCTGCCAAAAGTGGTGTGGTTGGAGAGTAAACCGGGGCTGTGAACCAGCCCATAAACCACTGCCTCCACTTTGCCTGGCTCTCTGCATGGAGCCCAGTGGCGTGTTCTCAGCGGAGAGAGATGTGTCACGGCTGTGAGGGGGCGAGATTGCATGCCCACAGAAAGGGCTCTGCATATCACCTTTGGCACCCATGCCATAGATTCGCCAACACTGTACTGGATTGATAACATCTGGAGAATGAAGAGCAACAACCTAACAGATGAACAACATCTGGGGAACCAAAAAGCAAGAATTGCTTTATTTATTTATTTATTTATTTATTTATTTATTTATTTATTTATTTATTTATTTATTTAGTGCTTCTGGCATTAATGGGAGTGGTATAAAATCCAAAATAAATAAATGCATCTGGAGAAGTAAGAGCAACAACATACTAGATCCACAACATTTGGAAACCACTGATCTAGATTAGTATGGCAGTATTGTTCAGCAGTTTCTTTCGTCTGGGGCGGAGGCATGGATTTGCCAGAAAGGAAACAGGCAGCTTCTTCGTTTCCTCCCCTTGGACAACACAGGCGCCTAATTATATTTTTGGAGGCTAATTTTTTAACCTATGCCTACAATTCACACTAGCTGTTTATTCTGGAAGTTTCACTCCCACACAGAGGCAACTGTGCACGTGCTTTTCTGGGTGTGTTTTTTTTTTAAAGGTACTTCAAGCAATCAGTTTCCAAAGAACCTGAAGCATAACTCCATACATCCTCTGAGATAGCAACAAAACCTATACAGCAGCTTGTTACTGGGGCTGCCCTTATAAACACCCATGATAAAGCAGGGGTGATCTGCTGAACGCCTCCTTACTCTCCTGAAGTTACAACACTCGAGCTTAGTGGGTGGTATTATAAAGAGTGGGGATGTGGCTTTTTAACACATGGCTATGGAGCAGGTGTTGCAAGGTCCAACCAAGAAAACAACATTGTAATAGAGACTTGAAGATGAAGCTGTATAATTTGCTTGTGTGAATTGTCCTGGGCGCCACGTAACTTTGGAAGGTGGCGCTGGGGGAGAGCTTTGCAAAGATCCGGGGTTGATTGGAAAACAAGCACATGGATCCTCCTCAACTATGAAGCCTGAACTCTTCCTGGAGGCAAACATGTTGAAACAGAGGCTACTGCATGGAGCACAACCTACTTTGGTTGCATCGTGAGAAGGCAATAACCTCTAGAAAAGACAGCCTTTGTGGGAAAGGGGGAAGGCAGCGGAGAATGAGGATGATCAAATACATGATGGATTGGCTTCCTAAAGGAAACCGTGGCCTTGAGGGTTGCAAGTGCTAAGCAGGGCTGTTGAAGTCACATGTGTTGCAGATTGCTCAGTTATGACCTTGCTACAAGCCAAGTGAGACTTTGCAGCACATAAGCACAATACCAGTCATGTAACTAAAGGAAGGAAGGAAGGAAGGAAGGAAGGAAGGAAGGAAGGAAGGAAGGATAAAATTGATGGAGATGGTTAAGGAAAAGTTTCCATCCTGAAAGCAAAGGGTTTTGCTTATATACTGCCCCATACCACTTCAAGTAGTCTCTGGGTGGTTTACAGTTTAATTATGCAGGCCACACATAGAAACCAACTTTGAATGTTCACTGGAAGGACAGATCTTGAAGCTGAGGTTCTAATGCTTTGGCTACCTCATGAGGAGAGAGGACTTCTTGGAAAAGTCCCTGATGTTGGGAAAGATTGAAGGCAAAAGAAAAAGAGGATGGCAGAGAATGAGATGGTTGGACGGTGTCATCAATGCAATCAACATGGATTTGATCATTCTCCAGGAGGCAGTGGAAGACAAGAAGGCCTGGCATGCTCTGGTCCATGGGGTCACGAAGAGTCAGACACGACTGAATGACTGAACCAAAGCAAAAAGGCAAATAAACTGATTCTCCAATATCTGAAGTGATTCACTTATTAAACCACTTCATGAAATTCCCACTGGAAGTAGACCGCTACAAGAAGATCGCTTAAGCTCCAATATGCCATTTGGATCATGCCAGGTGGAGTATCACACCTCTAACCAAGGGCCCCTGATTAACTCACACCACCCCTCTCCAAAAGAAGCCATATAGACGAGCCCTGGTCGGGGGGGGGGGTGCCATCCCGAAGAAACAGGTAACTTTGGACCACGTTGCAAGGGGGCAGTCATGTCCTGCCAACAGCCATGTTTGCACCTGTTGGGGCACCTCAGGCAAGACGTACCCTCAGCAGAGTCTCTTACCTTGGACCCAAGCTTAGAACACTCCTGTTTGAGGCTTAATCCTTAACTTCAGTTCCTGGCTTCCCACTTCATCAGGGCTGCCCTGTGTCCTTTCTCTGGTCTGGCATGCTCCATTCCAGCTCAAGTTGCTTCGTGTGAAAAAGACAAGAAAACGATGCCTGAGCCTGAATCAGAGGCTGCAGGAAAAAATGCAGCCCTAGCGATGAGCTCTTCGCAGGACACCCGCAGTCGCTTTACATCTCCTTGGGTTCACCGAGGGCCCTCCCATAATAAACTACCACGGCTGCCAAGCCGTGTCATTACCATAATTGCCTTGCCTCACAGGAGCATGTAACCCTTTCATGAGAAATGCCGTAGGGTGGCTGCTCACCTCTGCGAATATTAAACCAAGCACTGAGCCAATCTGGAAGTTGGTGTTGGAAGTCTCTAGCGAGAAAGAAAAAGCCACATAAACTCAGCAACCCAGGTGGAAATGACCTCTCCTATGCCCTTTTTAAAGCAGAGGGGTTCACTTGAGCACCATCTCCAGAAAGAAGTTTCAGAGAAGTCACATTAAAATATGAAAGTTAGTCTTTAAGGTGCCACGTGTTTGTGTCCTTTTGTTTTGTTTTGTTTTGTTTGTATCTTTTGTTTTGTTTTGTTTTGTTTTGTTTTGTTTTTCTTTGCTTTTTGCCTGAAAATCTCCAGTAAGGTGTCCTCTCTAATAAATAATTTGTTCTCATAATTAATTGATTCTCTGGTGACACCTTTCTTTTATGCAACAAGATCACGGGAAGTGACAGTAGCACTGTGTACTGTCCTAGTTAGGCCAGACTTGGAATACAGTGTCCAGTTCTGGTCACCACCATGGAAACAAGACACAGAGACCCTAGAAAAGGTGCGGAGATCAACCAAGATGATAAGGTAACTGGAGGCTAAATCGTATGAGGAACATCTAAAAGAATGGGGTATAGCCTGATGAAGAGAAGACTGTGGGGAAGACATGACAGCAGTCTTCCAACACCTGAAGGGTTGCCACGGGGAAAAGGGCATTGATTTATTCTCAGGTGCACCTGAGGGTATGACAAGAACCAATGGATGGCCCCTACCAGAACTAGGGGACATCCACTCAAATTGAGGGTTGGGAGATTGAGAACAGACAAGAGAAAATGTTTTTTTACCCAGCGTATTATTAGTCTGTGGAACTTGCTGCCACAGGATGTGGTGATGGCACCTGGCCTGGGCGCCTTCAAAAGGGGATTGGATGCATTCCTGGAGGAAAAGTCCATCACAGGTTACAAAACCATGATGGAGATGTGTCATCTCCAGGCTTAAAACCAGGGTGCTTCAAGGGCCAGATGCAGGGGAGTGGTATCAGGAGACAAATTAGTCTAATGCACTCCCAGATGCGTTTGGTGGGGCCACTGTGAGATATTAAGCATTTTTGGTAAAGCATTACTAAAACAGATTGAGAAGCAACAAAATCCTAGCCACCTCACTTGAAAAACCTCTCTGAGACAGCCAGTTGTTAAGAAAAAGCCTCCTTGAAGAGAAAGGCATTTGCTGATTTATAGAAAAACATCAAAGATGGGGCCAGCCAGGCCTCTTCTGGGAAGGAGTTCCAGAGTCTGGAAGCAGCCACAGAGAAGGCCCTCTTCCATATCCCCACCAAATATGTCTGTGTAGGTGGAAAGTTAATGCTCTAATTATCTTAACACCTGGCTCATAAAAGTTCCCCAACTATATTTAGGGTTCCAGATCACCTTGCTTTCTGTATGCAGAACTCCCAGGGCAGGCATGTCCAAACTTCGGCCCTCCAGATGTTTTGGACCACAACTCCCACAGTCCTTTGCCATTGGCAACACAGGCTTGGAATTCTGGGAGTTGAAATCCAAAACATCGGGAGGACCAAAGTTTGTGCATGCCTGTCCCAGGACATCCTGTGTTGCTGAGGGAAGGGAAGATCATCACCGGAAGCCTGGAGAAGAATTGCTGCAAATCAGAAATGGACAGGCTTTGGGTAAACCTACCAGGGCAGGTAGGAAAGATGTAGGCACAATGGTGGTGAACCTTCGGCACTCCAGATGTTTTGGACTACAACTCCCACAGTCCTTTGTCATTGGCAACAGAGGCTTGGAATTCTGGGAGTTGTGGTCCAAAACATCTGGAGTGCTGAAGGTTTGCCACCGTAGGGAATCTGTGGGCAGTTAGTATAGGGCTCACTGGCAGAGTCCCCTGCTCTGCAAACAGAGAGCCATGGGTTTGATAGATGGAAGACCCAGGTAGGGTCGTGAAATAAGATGGCGGGAGACTGTCGACCAGCTGCATTGCTCTTCTAGACGGAGTAAATAGCTGATGCCCCAAAAGGGAGTCGCCTACTTTCTTACACTTCCTGTGTCCTATAATTTGCAGTAGGTAGACAAGAGGGTGTGTTTGTGATGGTTTTGTTTGACTCCCGGTTGTTTGGCAACAGCACAAACGACGCCCTTACGGTCTGACCGGTGAAATAAAGATGTTGGTAAAAGCTTTGGGACTTGACGAGTTGATCTGTTCACCTGAGCTCAGAATTCTGGCTCTCTTTGGCCAATAACAGGGATCTGGGGGTGGACGAAAGCATATTCCACAAACCTTAAGTCTACTCAACTCTCTTCTGGGTAAAACGGGCTGATTTGCTCCGATTCCTTATGAAGCAGCTTCCGGGTGTTTTCTTTTCCTTTGCAATCATTTCTACTCAACTCCCACAGTCCTTTGTCATTGGCAATACAGGCTTGGAATTCTGGGAGTTGTGGTCCAAAACATCTGGAGGGCCAAAGGTTCACCACCACTGACCTAGAGCCTGCTACTCGGAATTGAACCCCAAGTCATGAGGCCACAAGTATTCATGCATGCGAATACGTTTTCTATTTCTGCTTACCATAGTTGGTGGCAGGGATGAGAAGCCAAGCGTTTATTAAGCCACAGCCACAATCTGAGACAGGTTTTGCTTCCTATAAAGTAAGCACATCATTATTCGGGCTCGGTGTGGCTCCTAGTGAAACAGGTTTCGCAGATTTATGGAAGGATACAAAATCTTGCCGAACCTGTTCGAACAGAGCCGAGAAGTAGTTAACTGCCTCCTGTTTCTTTCAGAAACAGCTGCTTTATTTGCTGTCTCCTTCTTGCATTGCTGCCATCAATTTCATTTCCATTACACCAGTGGTTTCCAAACTTCGGGGCTTGAGATGTTTTAGACCACAACTCCCACAGTCTACTGTCATTGGCAATACAGGCTTGGAATTCTGGGAGTTGTGGTCCAAAACATCTCGAGGGCCATGTTTGGACACCACTGCATTACACCTTTTCCCCAAAGGACCCCGGCCACGATTTCTGGGAGCAGTAAATAAAACGCTACTCTAACCTATTCTGACAACTGGCAGTGTTTGTCGGTAACCCCTCTTCTTCGCCTCTTCCTCTGAACCCAGGCAGGATTAGATTGTGAATGTTTTCCTCATGTTTTCCCCACCCCACCCCCACCCCAAGAAAAAGAGGAGAAAACTGGAGCTGTCGCAATTTGGACTCATCGTCCGGAGAAGACTCACTGGTAGAGACAAGGATGCTTGGAAAAATTCAAGGCCTCAGGAAAAGAGGAAGAGTAAGTGTAAGATGGAAGGGGTCTGTAAAAGTAGCCACAGCTTTGAACTGATAAGATCCAAGCATGGCTGTTAATGATGACCTTTGGATTTGACCAATCTCTGGGAGGCAATGGAAGAATGAGGTCACTCATTCAGAGTTTCCATAGATAGGTGTCCGCTTCTATCACTATTGGGGATGGGCACAAAATGGGGAAAAAGCATTTTGTTTCATTTCGGATTTTTTTTAAATTGTAATAAAATGAAACACCTATGAAACGGTTCATAAGTACTGTATAAAAAATGGCTCCCTTGGGTCCTAGAGGCACCAGATTTACTGCCAGGGGAGGTATTTTTTTATGCAGTGGTACCTTGTATAAAGGAATTAATTCTGTTAAGCAGATTTTCCTTTATGCAAATTTCCCCTAGGAATGGATTGAAAACAGAGTAATCCCTAATCGTGACCGTTTTTCTGTAGTACGGATTCACCCCGTAGGCGATTCTGTTAAGCGATTTCCCCCTATCTCCAGAATTTTTTTCCCTTAAGCAGATTTTCTGTTAAACCAACCGCTTGTTATATGAAGGTCCACTCTATCTGAATACTTTGATCTTATGTACAGTGGACCCTAGTATAACAAACCGTTTGTATAACATAAAATCTGTACAACATAAAAAAATCCGGAGATAGGGGAAATTTGCTTAACAGAATCGTCCATGGGGTGAATCCGTACAACATAAAAATGGTTGTGATTAGGGATTACTCTGTTTTCAATGCATTCCTATGAGAAATTTGTGTAAAGGAAAATTTGCTTAACAGAATTTCATTTGGAACAAATTAATTCCTTGATAAAGGTACCACTGTATTTAGTATACTTCTCTATGGTGTTGAAACTTGGACCTTTACATTAGGCAGGAAGCGGGAAGCATTCGAAATGTGGACATACAGACAAATTCTGAAGATACCTCGGACAGCCAGAGTCACTAATGTGGCCATATTACAGCGCTTGAATAAAAAGCTAGAAAATTCTCAATACCACAAAGAGAAGAAAATTGCCATATTTGGGACACATAATGTGCAATGACAAATATGATCTGCTGCACGTTATCCTTCAAGAAAAAAATAAACGGGAAGCGTGGCCCGGGGGTGTAGAAGAACATACTGACTGAAGAACTTAAGCCAATGGTTCACAGAGAGCACAGGTTCTCTAGAACGTTAGATACAAACCAGAATATGCTACTGATCAACAACGTTCTAGGAGGACATGGCACTTAAAGAAGAAGAAGAAATATTTGAAGGGCTGTCATACAGAGGCGGAGGTAACCTGAAAACACAAACCTGGACCTCCTTAATACAGTCGTAGCTGCCCTCTAGTGGGCAGAATGAACTCTGAAGAAAGAGGAGACTTTCTAAAGAGAATATGCAGGCAGCTTTTCAACCATGCTTCCTTTCTACGTGTGCATGTGGAATGTTGCCCATTATAGTATACAGTACATATCAGATATGTAAAATTTTATTTTATTTTATTTCTGTGAAGATTCTCAGTCATCCAGGTGAGTTTATCTGGAACTTGAGTCATGGCTCCTGGACTTCTTTTTCTTGAGAGACAGAAACGTTTCGCTGCTCATCCAAACAGCTTCCTCAGACTGAACACAGCTAGTGCAAGTCCTCCACCTTATAGTCTGCTTTGACCTCTTGTCACCCTGGTCTGAAATAGGCTCATAAGATGAACAATGGCCTGAATAGGCTTGTTAGGGAGACAATAGTATCCATAGCCTTAAGGTGAACAATGGCCTAAGGTGCTGAAACCTATAAAAGTATGGGTCGTTAGCTACGGCCTTGGTGGTGAAGGCTTTTCGATTTGTCTGGGTATTGTTGAAAGCACAGCCTGATAAGTAGCAGATAGACTATGCCTGAGCCCACCACCTCTGCTGAGGAAGGAGGTTTCAATGCTCATTTTGTTTTATTTTATTGGAGGAATGGTCCAGCAAACTCTAGTTATTTCCCAGTCACCAGGGCCACCCCCAGGGCAACACCCAGCACCACCACCACCAGCAGCAGCTTTGCACCAGGGTGGCCTCCTGCTCCGTTGCATAGAGATTTCTTGCAGCAAGCAGCATACGAATCCTGCCTCATCAGGTTATAATAGATCTCTGAGTAGCTGGTGCAGATGGTCTCCGTGGCGCAGCCCTTTTGGATGGTTGTTGGCACGTCGCGATCTGGAGAGGGATACAAATAGCCAGAATCCATAAACGTCCTTTAAAACCTTGTGTTGCCTTCTGCAAACAGCCTCTAGGGTGAACCACAGCTCAATCATTTAGTAATTTTCTTTCTAGGACAGGTGTGGAGAACCTTCATCACTCCAGACGTTTTGGATTACAACTCTCAGAATTCCGAGCCTGTATTGCCAGTGACAAAGGACTGTGGGAGTTGTGGTCCAAAACATCTGGAGTGATGAAGGTTCACCACAACTGTTCTAGGACTTGAGTGCCCTCTAACTGTGCCAGTCATCATCCAACATGGCGCTCCGTATACAAGGGTGCCCACGGTGCCCGTGATGCCTTCCTCATGGGCGATGTTGGCTAGGATTGAACTGTAGTCCCTCAACACAGGAAGGGCAGCACCTCAAACCCCCCCCCCCCGAACTATGGGCTACCTTCAGAGCCATGGATGGGCAACCATGCATCAGTTGAGATGCCCTTAAGGAGATAGGCTGAATTGCTATGATGTGTCAAGATGGTCTCTCTCACTCACTCACTCACTCACTCACTCACACAGAGACAGACAGAGAGAGAGAGAGAGAGAGAGAGAGAGAGAGAGAGAGAACCAGATGTTGCCTCTCTGAATGAGTTAATGCTCTAGCTTCCATTTCCAGCAGTTATCTAACAGGATCTGTATAGGTCTCATTAACATTTAAGGGTTAAAGGGTGCACCGAAGAGTGAGATGCAACAAGCATGCGGTATTTCTCCTTCAAGGCCCTGAATGTGACTCGGCTTGGCATCTGCTTTGCCCACCTAGCCCCCAAATAACGAGGCGAGCCACATTTGTTGGATTAAAATTGGGCCACAGTTTACTGATACGAAATTCACTCAGTTCAACTGCTAAACATCCCTTAAACAAGGGGGCCTGAATGTAATGCAAGCAGATCACTTAATGATTCCTAATCGTATTAGAAGGGTGCTGCCTACATTTTCAGCACCCTCCCAAAACCTGAGGTCTGGGCAGCCCTCATTCCTAACCTTTGAACCTATTTATACCTAACACCTAATGCTCCTAATCCATTTCCTAATTCATATTGAGGGCTACCAGGTCACTAGGGAATATTATGCAATAATACCAGCTCGCTAGGGACTGTTAATCAATAAATTTCACCTGTACTACTGTACATTTGTACTACCCACCAATTGTGACCGGTTATAAACCTCTCATTGGCCTTGAAGAGAATGGGGATGGGTGAAAACACACTGTCACTCTGGTCCAATCTGCGTAGCAGCCAAAAATTCCCCATCCGGCCCTTACACGACCCGCTAATCTCATTCTCTTAGTTGGGAGGGAGGGTGAGAATTTATTGATATTATTTATTTATACAGTTCTATATTGCCCATCTTCCAGACAAACTCCGGGTGGTTTACAGCAGTCACCTTGACATTTAAGAGAAATGGATCAAGAAGAGAAGCCCGTCACCACATGACAAGGCCTTATAAAACTAATGTCTTTCAAGCAGGCCATAGTCTCCACACACATGATGCCAGCCAGGTGGTCAAGCAAAGAGGCCCTTCCCTGCACCAGGGCAGTTCGGAGCTGCCATTGCCTCAACCGCCACCTGTACATTAGGACCGCTGTATCCACTGATTCATTATCCACTGATTCAGTTATCCATGGATGGCAGAGGAAAAAAAATCAAATAATTCAGCATCCACAAAGCAAGCTACTGTCATAAACAGAGCAAGCTACTTTCACAAACAGCAGCTGTAAAGCAAGCTACTGTCATAAAACAGCAGCTGTACAGCACGCTAGTGTCACAAACAGCAGCCGTAAAGCAAGCTACTGTCATAAAACAGCAGCTGTACAGCAAGCTAGTGTCACAAACAGCAGCCGTAAAGCAAGCTACTGTCATAAAACAGCAGCTGTACAGCAAGCTAGTGTCACAAACAGCAGCCGTAAAGCAAACTACTGTCATAAAACAGCAGCTGTACAGCAAGCTAGTGTCACAAACAGCAGCCGTAAAGCAAACTACTGTCATAAAACAGCAGCTGTAAAGCAAGCTACTGTCACAAAACAGTAGTTTTGGGGATTTGGGATGTACTCTCTTTTCTACGGTTTTCATTATCCATGGGAAGGTCTGGAACCAATCCCCAGTGGATACTGGGGTCCTACTGTACTGCTTTCCTCAGCCACATCTTTTTACCTTTGCTTATGACGTGCACACACCGATCCATGATTCCGGTGCAATTCAGAAGCTGCAGCCTCTCACGAGCACACTCCCCGTTTCCTGAATCCCGACAGGTGTAGCACTGTAATCCATTGGGTCGTCCAGGAGATATATCTATAAAGTGGAAGGAAGGAAGGAAGGAAGGAAGGAAGGACTAAATTAAAGGTCGCCAAATATGGTTTTAAGTACCTCTTTGAAGGCGGGCAGGGACTGTGCAAGGCGCAGCTTACTCGGGAGATGGTTCCAGAGTGAGGGGCCAACCACAGAGAAGGCGCTGTTGTGTGTAAGTGACTTCTGTGCCTCCTTGGGCGTGGCTACTCGGAGTGAGAGTGTCTGCGACATTCTAGTGGATCGGGCCTCAATTGACCTTTGGGAGATACGCTCCGACAGGTATTCGGGTCCCAAGCCGTGGAGGGTTTTGTAAACCAGAATCAGGACCTTGAACCTTATCTGGAGGGCCACAAGCAGCCAATGCAGGCGAGCCAGAACTGGGGTGATGTGATCGTATCTACGCGCACCTGCCACCAGTCTGGCCGCTGCATTCTTCACCCATTGGAGTCTCCAGATAAGGGTCAAGGGCAACCCCACATAGAGGGTGTTGCAGTAATCAATCCTGGAGATCACGAGGGCCTGCACAACTGTTCTCAAAATTGGGGTACCCAGATTTTCTTGGACTAAAACTCCCAGAGGCCTTGACAACTAGCTAGGATTTCTGGGAGCTGTAGTCCAGGAACAGCTGGGGATCCTGGCTTGAGAACCATTGTTCTACACAACTGGGACATCTGACCACTTCCGTACACTTTTGCTTTGGGATAGGGTCTGCGGTTGAACATCAGAGCCCCCAGACCTCTGTTCTAATTACCTGGGAAACTCCTGTTGTTGCAGTTCCTCAGACCGCAAACCTTTTGCTCAACGTAGGCAAAGTCTTTTTCAATCTGGTACGCCACCAGAGTGTCCTTAAAGGAAGTGTCTCCGCATCCCTTTATGATGGGTTCTAATTCTTCACCTGGAGAGAACAGCCATCTGGTCACATCCACACAACCACCATGTTTTCTCATGTTTTGCTGTCCGGTATTTCTCCTAAACCGTCTCCCACTTCATGCCTTCTTCCATTTTGAACCATATTTATGAACTCACGTGATTAAATACACCCTCCAGATGGAGGGATGTCTAAAATGCTAAAATTGTAGTACAGCAAGACCCCTTTATCCACTGGTTCACCTCCACAGTCAGAAAAACAAAATTAAAATATTAAAAGAAAAATCCTAGAAATGCATGTTTCGAACGATGGGGTTACAAGAAATGGCCACCAGAGGGAACCAGAGATTGTGCTTTAATTCACCATTACAATTTTGTTTGCTATAATCCAGGGTTATCAACATCTACAGGGGAGCTGGCAACATCATCTTTAGAAATATGCATTTCTAGGATTTTCTTTTTAATATTTTAAATATTTTGAACCACGGATACCTGAATCAGCAGATAAGGGGGTCCTACTATAGACACTACTGCACTGCAGTCTAATGACTCAAGTCGCATCAGCATCAACTGGTAGTAACGTCAACCTCACCAATGATTATGCTCCCTTCCTTATGTAAACAGTTTATAAGATGTGACTCTAATAGGGGTTAGAGAGCTGCCTAGATGCCCTGAGCACATCCGATCTCGCCTGCTTTTGGAAGCTAAGCAGGGTTAGCCCTGGTTAGTACCTGGATGGGTGACCACCAAGGAATACCAGGCGCTGTAGGTGCCTGGAGTAGGAACTGGCAAACCACTCCAGTATTCCTACCCAAAAAACTCCATGGACATGGAGTCACGAAGAGTTGGTCACGACTGTAATGAAACAACAACAACAACAACAACAACAGGGCTTGCAAGGGAAGTGAGATGTTTAAGGAGTGTTGGGTTTTTTTACGAGTTCCACTCCCCTAGTGGGCTTCCATGGCCCAGTGAAGATTCAAACCCTGTTCTCCATAGTTCAGGTCCATCAGTTCATCCACTACACCACAAGCAACCCAGGAGTTATTGTTAAAGGAAATTAACACACACACACCCCTTTTTAAGAGATGTTACAAATTCAGACTATGTACAGAAAAACGTTTATTCCAATACCTTATCCATTTTGCCCAGTGTTAGAGCTGGGGAAATTTCCAGCAAATTCGAAATGACATATGGTGAAGTATTGGCATAACCGTACTTCTAATCCTGCCTCCTGGTCCGTGCATTTGATTCTATAGCTAGTTGTGTGCCCTCTTTTGCACACATTGGTGTCAGGGCAACAATACCTGGCAGGAAGCGTTGAGAAATCTGTATGCACCGATTGGCGCTCCTGTAGCAGGGTTCCGACCGTGCATTGTGGCCGCATTCTGCTGCGTTTCCAATGCAGGACTGGCACGCCATGCCATTTGGGGCTCCATTACGGCTGTCTGCTTCAAATGTTTGTGGGGAAAAGGAAGAAAAGGGTCCTTCATTAGCCAAACTGTGGTTTTAAATATAGACATAAGTAGGAAGGGGACCATAAGTCCATGGAAATCCAAATTGCTCAAGAAAAGAATCCCGATCAAAAGAAATCTGATGGGTAGTTATCGCATTTTTGCTAAAACTAAATGAACCACCGAACTCCCCCCCCCGCCCACTCAGTGCTTTGCTTCGCTTTGGAAAAACTCCACCCCTTCCTATTGCCCCCATCATCTCCCTGACTAGTCCTGCCATCACCTCCACTGCTTTTGCTGCTACTGCTGCTGCTACTGCTGCTGCCATCTCTAGAGACAGTGGCCTGGCTTCTCTTCCAGATGTGGCATGAAAGAACCAGGCAGCCCGTTCACCCCCAGCCATGGACCAAAACCAAACCATAAACTGTTTACTCCATGGTTCGTGGCTAACCGTGAACCATCACGAACAACCATTTTTCCGGTTCACCCCCATCTCTACATGCAATCGGATCAGACCTTCATCACTGGATGCATGACAATCAGCATTAGCCCTGGAAACCATCCATTACTACTACTACTTTATTATTATTATTAAATTATCACACCACTAACTACACTGGATTTTGTATTACAAATCACTAGTCGAACGCTTCCCATTGCATTTAGGAGTATGTGATGTATCAGCAAATTATGCGAGTAGATCCCAGTAAGGTGGCTTGCTGCAGCTGACTGATGGTGACTTTGTCAACTCCAATTTCTTCTTTTTCAAGTTGTTTATAATAATAAACAAATTATTATTATTATTATTATTATTATTATTATTATTATTTATTATTATTATTATTATAACTACAATATAAAGACAGAAACAAAATAACATTTACACAAAACAATAATTAGAATAAAACAGAATGATCTTCCTAACCGAACCTGTGCCGCCCACCACCTGCTTGGGACTTAATCCATGCTTAAACTCTTTATGATATCCAGTTATCCACCTTCTCATTTCTCTCCAGACATACCTTGACTCTTCTCCTGGTGCATACCCTTTTCCTTTTTGAAATGCCTGTACCAACAATTTATCCCATATTAATTCAAAAGCCTGACTGTTTTCCAATCCCCACCTAATTTCAATTTTGCAAGTTACTTTATCATTGGTAGGCATATTCCATCACTCCTTGTGCCATTCCTCCAATGATATTTGATTGTTTGGTCTCCAGGGTTTTTTGTTTTTTGTTTGGAAGGGAGGGCAATCCTTGCCTAGTAATTATTACTGTTACACTTTCTCATTGCTTATTCACAGCCATGTTCAACAATACTGCCTCAGAGGAGATGCAAATTCTCTTCTTAACACTCCTGCTGTTCTCTTACATACAGGGCCGGCGCTAGGTTTTTTTGCACCCTAGGCGAGGAGTGGGGAGGGCGGCGGCGGGCGGGGCGGTGGATGGCGGGGGACGGCGATGGGCATCGGGGGTGGCGATGGGGGCGGGGGTGGGGGGGCGGCGGCGGGCGGTGGGGGGATGCACAGTGGTGGCCAGCAGCAGTGGGGGGGGGAGCGGGGGGCAGCAGGCTGGCCAGCGCCCCCCCTCCGTTTTGGCACCCTAGGCAACTGCCTAGTTTGCCTTACTGGACGTGCCGGCCCTGCTTACATACAGCGATAGTTGACAGGTTCGCACAGGTCTGAAGAGCAGCAGTACATTTTCCGGGACAGGCGGCCCTTATACCCATCAGCGTAGTGGCGGCAGTAGTTGGCTGTGGCGCATCCCCGCCTCACGGTCTCTCCGCTCACTATCAAAAGGAGGAAATACATTGAAGGAAGCCAGGTGGCAAAGGAAGATCTTTGAACATGAGAGCAAATAATAAAACACAATTAAAGAGAAAGCACAATTTAGAATCACTATTAAAAAAAAACCACCACACAAACACACCCAGGAAAATACAACACAGGCATTTCTCAACAAGTCCTTTTTCTCCATGCCTCAGTTTTTAAAAGTCTCAGCCTGCCCAGCCAGCAGGAGAATACAGCCGGCCTCCCTTAATAAGAAGGTGCAGAATGTTGGGGTAGACACTAAGGGCGTTTATACACGACCCCTAAGCTGCGCTGCAAATGGCTCCCAGCTCTGGAGCTTAGAAATGTTTCCCCACCAGCTCCGGAGTTTAGAGAAAATTAAGTGCGACCCCGCCCCCATAAGCGCGACCCAGCGCACCTTTCATGTACTTGCTCTCAGCAGATGAAAATTCCTTGATGCGGATAAGAGTGCCGGGCTCTCCTCGCTTGTCTGTTGTTGTTTTTGCCTCCCGCCCCTTTAAGAGCCCCTTGAGAAGGAACCAGGAAGTAACGGGGCTCGTGGCAACTTGGACCGGCACTGGCAGCTTAGTAAAGGCTTCTTTTGTCCTTTTTTTCCCTCCCTCCCCTCATGCCGACAGGAACAGGAAGTGCTGAGGGGTGGGGACGCAGGAACAGAAACGAACCCCCAAGATCTCTGGTCCGAATTTAAGGGACCAGCGGATCTTAGGGGTCGTGTGAAAAGGCCCTAAGAAAGCCCAGCTTAAACTTGACCCTGTCCAGATAAGATAAAGGTAAAGGTTCCCCCCCCCCCTCATATGCGTGCTAGTCATGTCCGACTCTAGGGGCAGTGCTCATCTCCGTATTCAAGCTGGAAGAGCCAGTGCTGTGCAAGTCCATGGCCATGTGGCCGGCATGGCTGCAAGGAAACACTGTCCAGATAAACAAAATCCCAAATGCACATGAAACAGAATAAGTCAGGTTTTAAATCCATAAACACTTCTGTGCTGATTATCATCCACTCTTGGGGGGCTTAGAAAGAGGACCCTTTCTAGTCCCACTCTCTATGGTCCAGATGACAGACCTTGGTGTCGTATAATGTGCAAATGTTGAATATGAATTGCAACTCCAAATGGCAGTGTGCATCTCAAGGCTTAAATAAGGGCTGGGGCTTTTTTTAGCCTTGCTGAAATGGAGACGGGGATACAGATACAGACGCATGCCTTTGGCTACTGACGCAGTAACAGTACTTACCACCAATGTAATTCTTAGCTTCAAAGAAACAGGCATCTTGATAAGGATTGCACACCTCCACTTGGGTCGCACTGCAATTTCCTTCCCTGGACACACACTTTAAGCACATCAAGCTATTGGCTGGGAAAAGACACAGGTGGATCATGTCAAATGGCTTTCCATTTTGTATGGGTGGACTTGGGAGAGCTACGCGCAGTCCCAAGGTGCCTCCGGAAGAAAAGAGTGGCCAATCACTCCAGAGGACTGTACTCCATTCCAGGAAACCTTTGGAAAAAGGTCATAGAATCATAGAATCACGGAGTTGGAAGAGACCTTAAGGGCCATCCAGTCCAACCTCCTGCCATGCAGGAACCCCCATAAGTCCAAATTCACTTGACAGCACATTTATTATTTATTATTCTAAGGCCACTTTATTTATTTATTACTCTCTCTCCCACTGTGGCGGTTCTATTTCTATTCCTATTTTATTTACCAATGCCGCTGTTACAGCTGTTCACTCGCTGGTATGTTGTTTGTTATTGGTGTGATGACGTGACTCTATGATGTACTCATTTATTATTGTTGCTAGTTTTGTCGTAATAAATAAATAAATAAATAAATAATAAATAAATTGTTATTGGTGTTTTGTTATTGATTGATTGATTGAGTGAGTGAGTGAGTGAGTGCACTTTTATACACCCCCCCAAAAAATCTGGCAGCAAGGCCACTGTGGGTGATTTACAACAACCTTAACAATAAAGTAATACAATTAAAGTAAGCAAAAGAAGCCATAAAAAACCAAAAAAACAAAGCTACATTAAAACACAAATTACAAATTCAAAGCATTATTATTGTTGTTCAAAAATGCCAAACAAAATCAAGCAAAACTATAAAAAACCTTGAGTAGCATTTTAAAAAATAACACCCAGAAACAAGGATTTTTTTTAACCAACAAAACCTAAGTAGCTGTTAAATATCCGCGCAATCGGTATGCTGTTTCTAAGAATCCCATTTGTGTAGCTCTGGTAGGAGTGTTAATTAAAAAACACCGGAAATGAGAGGCTTGTGTTTATATGCGCACACAGAGAATAAAGGGAAGGCTTTTTTTTCCCAAGTCAAGACATCTCAGGGCTTCAGCCCCCATCATCCCTTGACCCACTGCTATCCACACCCAAGAAATCCACCCACTACTCACCTCTGCCAAGGCAAAATATGAAGATCATCAGATGCAAGTATAGCTTCATAGCAAGCTGTGTGTGTGTGTGAGAGAGAGAGAGAGAGAGGGGGGGGGAGAAGTTAAGCTCAAAACAAGGGATGGGGGTGGAGGGTCTCAGAGGGCAGCCAACTTCAGAAAAGCCTTTCAGGGAGTCTGTCTCAGACCTTCAGGGCAGGAAAAGTGGAAGACGCACCAATTGCAGCGTGCAGCTTTTGCAATGCGAAAGGAAATGAACTCAGCCCGGTTTGTCTCCGCCTCGAATGTTCTTCTCCCTCCTCATCAAATGGTTTTATTTTGTTTTATTTATTCTTCACCCTCCCAGGACAGCTTCCAAGAACTTGGCACCAGTCTAAGAGCTACCACACTTTTGCGTCAAAGATTAAAGTAAGAACATGAGGCAAACGTTTAAAACGGGTTTCAACCCACCATGTGCCTACTGGGTTTGGCCTGCGCAGTTGACAAATGTGTCTTCCTGGCCAAGATTCCTTAATAAAAAAACACCGGAAATGAGAGTCTTGTTTTTATATGCACACAAAGAGAGAATAAAGGGAAGGGTTTTATTTGCCCATCTATCCCGACCCAAGTGACTGTTCCTCTGTTTCAACACCATTTACAGTATTTTGCCCTCTCCACTACTTTCCTTGGTCATTCTGTTCTCTCTGTCTGTATTACAGGATCTGCTAACACTGTTCTGTTCCTCCATCTCTTGTATCAACAGCTCCAATTAGGCTCAAATAAGGCTACATTTCCACTGCCGTTGAGGTGCCTTCTTTCGTGAGTTCTTGATACACCATCCCTGGTTGTTTCGAAGGACCTTTCGGCATTCTAAGACCCTCTGTTTCAGTCAAAATCCACACCATAAGAACATAAGAATATAAGAGGAGCCCTGCTGGATCACGCCAAAGCCCCATCTAGTCCAGCTTCCTGTATCTCACAGTGGCCTCACCAAATGGGTCTGGGAGCACACAAGACCAGATTTCTGTCTCCTGATACCACTCCCCTGCATCTGGCCCTTGAAGTACCTTGGTTTTAAGCCTGGAGATGACACAGGATATTGGTAGGACTGAGAAAGTGGAGAATTGTTATGTGCTGTCAGGTCTGACCCACGGGAGCCCTACGAATTGGATGACCACCTGTCGGAAATACTGTGATGGGGGTTCCTGCATGGCAGGGGGTTGGACTGGATGACCCTTGAGGTCTCTTCCAACTCTGTGATTCTATGCCCTTTCTTCAAGTCCCCTGTTAAGCTCTTGCATACTCAAGCTGGGGGCTTCCGTTAGGGAGGCACTCCATCTCATATTGGGTTTTCCCCAACCTCTCTGAGCACTCTCGCCTTTTCCAAAAGATCCTGCTTTCTTGTGATGCGTCCAAAGTCGGACACAGCCTCAGCTGGATCATTTTTGTCTCCAGAGGGAGTTCAGGCTTGATTTGATCGAGAACCCGCTTCTTTGTCTTTCTGGAAGTCCAGGGTGCCGTGAAAATTCTCCTCTGGCACCGCTTTTCAAACCATTTCCCCTCAGCTTTCTTTGCTGTCTAACTCTCACACATGTACAGAAACTGAGAAGGTGCACAATAGAGCGACTAAAATGATTAGTCGCATGGGGGACCTCCCTTATGAGGAAAGGCTAAAACATTTGGGGCTCTTTAGTTTGGGGAAAAGGTGCCTGAGGGGGATATGATTGAGACGTACAAAATAATGCAGGGCATGAGTAAAGTGGATAGAAGGACACTCGTCTCCCTCTCACAAAAATTCCAGAACTAGGGGACATTCACTCAAATTGAGTTGGGAGAGTGAGAACAGACAACAGAAAATAAAATTTACCCAGAGTGTTGTTAGTCTGAGGAACTCCCTGCCACAGGATGTGGTGATGGCATCTGGCCTGGATCCTGTCAAAAGGGGGTTGGACAGATTTCTGGAGGAAAAGTCCATCACAGGTTGAAAACCACGATGAAGATGTGTCATCTCCAGGCTTAAAACCAGGGTACTTCAAGGGCCAGATGCAGGGGAGTGGTATCAGGAGACAGATATCTGGTCTCGTGTGCTCCCAGACGCATTTGGTGGGGCCACTGTGAGATACAGGAAGCTGGACTAGATGGGGCTTTGGCCTGATCCAGCATGACTCTTCTTATGTTGTTATGTTCTTATAAGGTTAATGGTACTAAAACCAGTCCTAAATTCGACCAGCTCCTGGGATTTTTGAGTGTTTGGGAGTTGGTGTTATCTGCTTCCTCACAGGTTTGTCACACTGCCTCTAGTACCTGTTTTTAAATCTATGTGAAATGTTTTAAATGAGTTTTATATAGCAACCACAAAATTTCATTGTTCCTGCAAGGGGGCAATGACAATAAAGATTCCTATCCTATTCCTAAGTCCTTAGCCTTGGGAAGGCTATTCTTGATGCTCCTTACCCGCCCAGATGTAGCTAAGACCACAACACCCATCCTCGCCCCTCCTCCGACTGCCCTGCCTAAGGTTGAGGGGAATGCCATGCCGACTACATTTGTTGGGGTTCCAAGGTACTTAACTCTGTATGGAAGAAATAATGTCTAGGCTTTCCTCATGTCAAGCATTACATTTTGTGTGTATAGCATGTGGGGGGGGGGACAATAATGGGTTAAGGACAAACCAGCCCTGGAAATCAAGACTTTTATAAAGGGCCTTTTTACACGACCCCTAAGATCCGCTGGCCACTTAAATTCGGACCAGAGATCTTAGGGGTTCGTCGCTCTTCCTCTGTCTTCCTCTGTCCCCACCCCCCTCGGCACTTCCTGGTTGCTGGCTGCCTGAGGGAGGGAGAAAAAAGAAAGAAAAGAATGCCGGCTTACCTCCGTTCTGTTCCCGGCAGCATTCCGATCTCTTAAAGGGGTGGGGCACAAAAAAAGAACAAACGGAAGCCAGGAGAGCCCCGCACTCACTATCCTTACACCGGATCAAATATTTGTCACCATCAAAGACCAGGTACAAGAAAACTGCTGTTTGGTCACGCTAAAGTGGGCGGGGTCGCACTTAATTGTCTGCAAAGTCTGGAGCTGGTGGGTAAACATTTTTAAGGTCCGGACCTTGCAGCCATTTGCAGCGGAGCTTAGGGGTCGTGTATAAATGCCCAAAATTGCAGGGCTGAAAAACAATTTAAAATGTACTTCCAGAATGATTACTCAGCCAGCAAGGTAACTAAACAAAAATGGTTTTTCGCAGATGAATTTGTTTATAAGGAACTTGTCTGTGTTATAGACCTGCAAAAGGTTTTCTTGGACTCTTAGGAAGGAGTCGGACCTTGGTTTAGCTGACCAGAGCCCCATATGCATTCTTCCATGGTAGTAGCCAGACGGAATTCTTTAGGGACATTTCCCAATCAAAGGTGCAACAGAAGACTTCCTGTAACATTGCTTTATTAATGATATTGAGAAAACTAGATTACCCCATGGGAGGAAATGGGGAGGCGGGGCGGGGGGAAGGAGTGCTACATAATAATAAAGTGGTTTATTTTGCAAGCCCTTCAGCATGCATTTCTACATCCAAATACACACTGCTTTGTCTCTCTCCTCTCCAGGTATTTCCTATATAAAACAAAAGCTAAGCTTCTTTGCAAACAGCAATCAATGCAACGCATGGCGCATGGCACGGTGTTTTCTTTAGCTCTTTAGCTACAACGTGGAGGAGAGTGAAGCTATTTACAGATGCCTAATTACTCTCTGCATTTCTCTTCCTTGTTCCTTTACTGTTTGATCTGGTGTTATATATCGATCACAGGACTGAAATAAACTTATTTGATGGGACACTGCTCTCTGGAGGCACCATCAGGAGTTGCTGTCGGAAGGACCAGCACCGGCTGCAGATGGCACGGTCCCCCGTCCTCTGGTTTGCCCCACAACTCAGAGTGGGAGGCAGGCTTTCCATCCAGGGAGATATTTCGCCCCCTCCTTGTGTACTTGCACTTAGTGATCTTCTGGCTACGGCAGGAGTCGCCAACTGGCAACCCGCAGGCCAAAAACAACCCATGTAAGCCAACCAGTGGGTCTAACGAGTCCACTAGTGATATAACAATGCTCTTCTGGTCTATGTATCTAAAACAGAATGAGCAAATTATCTGAAGTCCAGGGGGCAGTTTTCCAAAGCAAAGTGTTCTGCTTTTATAACACATAGTGGTTCAAGCACTCACTGGGCAGTTTACAAATTAATTGCCTCCCCACTTCCCTAAGCAAGCTGTGTACTCATTTTACCAACCTCGGAAGGATGGGAGGCTGAGTGAAGCGGTTGTGAGCACAGTTTTGGCTGCAGGACAGCAGTCTGACCTCTGCGCCACAAGGCTCCACCTGCAGATGCTGGAAGGCCATCGCTGCCGCAGCCACCCAGAAACATAATGAAATTTCCCCCATTGTTGTGCTGGCAAAAGGAATAAAAATGAACAATCAATACTGCCAATGCTGATCAATAACAGCTCTACAAGGTTTTGGATCAGTGGTGTCCAAACTTCGGCCCTCCAGATGTTTTGAACCACAACTCCCACAGTCCTTTGTCATTGGCAATACAGGCTTAGAATTCTGGGAGTTGTGGTCCAAAACATCTGGAGGGCCAGAGTTTGGACACCACTGTCTTAGATGAAGATGTTTTGTGGCCATTCTGCAAAACCCCTCAAACTTATGGCATGCAGAATAAGGGCGGGAGAACTGAAATTGACTGTGGTTGGGAGCTTACAGAAGTGTAGAGAAACACAGCTCTAAGACCTCCCAGCCCACCAGCTAAATTTTGGGCTGAGAAAGTGCAACTGAATAATCACAAAAATGAAGTTAAGAATTGGTTGGTGTCTGGATATATTTGTTGGAGTATTCGCAACCTGGCAGGCTGCCTCTAGCGGGTGTGGCCAGGAGGGACCTTTCTGGCCTGGGGAGGCTGTCAATCACTGGCAGCACTAACCAATTGTTCCCTCCCCTGCTGCTGAATTCAAAGGAAGCCCCACCTCTCGGCTATGAGCTTTTCGCCTCTCTTTCGTCAGCTGTCAACTGAAAACTGTCAGTCCATTGAAACCTGTTGCTGGAAGCACTCAGTCATATTTTGTCAGTGTTGCATTTGTTTAGGCCTTGCTCAGTCTGGGTTCGTATTTCAAAATGGATTCAATGTCTACAGTGCTGCACATACCTTAAACCCAGTGAGTGATCACGTCAATGTCTATAAACAAGAAATAAATACACAATAAACTGAACATATAACACAAATAACCTCAGGTTTCTGGCACAGTGAGATCCAGCTTCTGAAACCTGAGGTGTGCATTGTATGATAACTACAAACAAACCAAACACTATAAAACCCAAACACGGAAGATGCAACATTGTGACAAAATATACTGTTGTAACAGCTGTAGTGCACCATATTGTTAATAGCAATGTTGAGAGGGAAAAGCTGGGACAGAACCGCTCTTATAAATATGCTGCTTTAGAAGACAGTGTCACCTACTTGGAAACATCAATGACGTTCATATAAATATCAGGCAATATACAACCCAAAATCCCAAAGCGGCACCATGCTAGTTAACTGGGACCAAGTTAAAGGAGAGAGAAAAGGCCAATACTGAGATGCCTGAGAGAGTGTCCCAAAATGGCCTCTGGGTGCCATCTTGTTCTAGCCGCCTCAGACCTCACTGTCAAAGGCCTTCAGGAGAACCTTTTGGGAATCGGCGGCAAGGTCTTCCAAGCACTGACTCAACATCGAGTAGGTGGTGTGGAAGGAGATGCCACCTGAAGCCAAGGCTCCATAAATGGGGATCCGGTGGATGAAAAAATTGGCCACCACCAGGCCCGTTCCGGTGGCCTTGCCCAACAACCCAATCACCACATCCTTGCTGATGCTTCGGCCGAGGGTACTGTGTACTTCGGCCCTGAGAACCTCCAAGGGCTTCCCTGAACGCTCTGCTAGCCGGGTCAGGGAGGCTGCGTCGAGGCCAAAATCTTGCCGGTAAGTGGAGAGCTTCCTTAGCAAAATGGAGACGTCGCAGGTGAAGGCCAGGCCTGGCAAGGGGACGGCGGCCACCAAACTGGAAATCAACGCCACCTTCCAAACTTCCTGGTGAAGAAGCTGCCTCTTCTTCTCTATGATGGCTGAAGAGACATTGGGCAGGGACAAGAGGAAAGCATGGCGTTTGTGGCTCGGAAGTTCTTGCTCCAAGGTCTCCTCAAAGACTTGGAAGTCATACTTGTTGATCTCAAAGCTGCTGAGAAGGAAGACCTTGGCGTTGGCCAAGCCAGCCTTGGCAAGCTTCTCTTGGCAGTCTCTCCTGATCTGGTCCAGAACCTCTTCTTCAACTGGTGGGCTCTTCTTCCTCCGCACAGCATCCAGGTCGTTGTCTATTTTGGTGCGCACAAAGTAGAACTGCTTCCCTTGGGCAACAATGGCCTGAGCTAAGCGGACATGATTCTCCTTAAATCTCTCAGAGGCCAGGATGATGAAGAAATCGTAACGAGCAAACTCTACCGCTTCCAAGTAACTATCCGTTCGGAAGTTGGGGGTGCCGATGCCGGGAAGATCCCACAAGGTGACATTGGGATGGCCAGGATAAGGATAAGGGGTGGGCTTGGTCGTTGTCTCTGTCACGCCGGTTGCCGCCGCTCCTTCGTCCTCGTCGTTTAGACCCCTTAAAACATTGACAAAAGTGGACTTCCCAGCACCGGATTCTCCGGTGACCGCAATGTCGAGCTGAGTGTTCCAGATGGTCTCCAGGCTGCACTGAATGCGTGTCACCACCTCAGAGAGACCCCCCAGCTCATAGGCCTCCTGGATCTCAGCAATCTCTCGTTCACTGATTACCTCAAAATCCAAGCGGGTGGGCTTCAGAACCCTGAGAGGAGATAAGAGAGTTAAGGAGATAAGAGGTGTTAGAGGGGGGACTAGGATGAATATATCAGGGGACACCTCTGAATATGACATATATTAAGTGGGGAACATCTGGCCCTGCTGATATTTTGAACTTTGACTATGACATGCAGGGGCGTGGTTGCTCAGTGGACTAAGGCTTCCGAAAACTGTCGGCTGCAAAGTCGTTAGCTCGGCGGTTCAAATCCCAGGTGTCACGCAGCAGAGTGAGCTCCCGCTGATCACCCCAGCTCCTGCCAACCTAGCAGTTCAAAAGCATGTAAATGCAAGTAGAGGGACTGGCAAAGGACTGTGGGACATGTGGTCCAAAACATCTGGAGGGCTGAAGTTTGGACATCCTTACAGTCTAAAACACTAGGAATTCCACACAGAGAACCAGCTCTGCCTCGTACCCCCCCCCTCCACCCAGCCGCACTCAAAGGAGGTATCCGGGTGAGGCCCTTGAATAATGAAGAGGTTTTACTAACTTCTCATACACAGAGACATCTCTCAGCAAGGTTTCTCGCAGCTGCGGGCAATCCAGCGCATAAGACTCAAAGGCCGAGATCAGGAAGACGAAGGGCTGGCCAAGGTCGTGGGCCCCCAGCGACTCAGCACAAACCCCCCGCAGAGCGTTGATGACCTCAGATCGTTCGTAGCGCTCTCCCATCAGCCGCTTAAGAGTGTGCAGCTCCAGGTCGGCCTTGGTGCGGGCAAAATAGACCTGCTTGCAGGCTGCCCGAGCCTCTTGGACCACGTGGGCATGGCGCGCGTCGAATCTGCCATCGGTCACCACGACCAGGACATCCGCCTCGCCCAACCACCGATCCGCTTGCCCTTCGCCATCCAGGGCCAACTCCCAGAAGAGCAAATTGGGGTGAGAGGGATCTGGGTACATAACCGGCCCCTCGGATTTGGGTGGGGCCCCCACGGGGGCCCCTCCGACATCCTCCTCCGTCATCCCTCGTATGGCATTGAGAAGGGCTGATTTGCCCACTCCCGTCTGACCCACCAGAGCCACGGAGACGTCTCCCCGTTCAGGAGACCTGGTGGGGGGTTTCTGCGGGGTCTTGAGAGACATTTTGGGTACAGAAAACCACGGCTTCTTCCCCAGAAGATTCTGCAGAACTATAAGAAAAGGGGAGAGAAAATCCAGAAAGACTTCAGGCACGGTCATATATTTATTTCTGTGTTTGCTTTATTTACGATAAATACCACCTTTCTCTGAATAGGCTAACTGCAAAATACACGCAGTGATCATAAGTGGCAAATAGAGAAAATAGAATTAACCTCTTATGGATGGAAGGTCCTATATTTACCTCTGTGTTTGCTTTATTTACGACATATACCACCTTTCTCTCAATAGACTAACTGCAAAATACACACAGTGAACATAAGTGGCAAATAGAGAAAATAGAATTAACCTCTTATGGATGGAACTCATAAGAAATTCCGCCCAGAGACCACCTAGCAGTAGGACGGCTAAAAAAAAAAATCTTGTAAATAAAAATAAATAAAATAAATAATTTTAGAACTGCAGAGCTGGAATGGAATCTAATAAGATCATCAAACCCAGCGTTTGTCAAGGAAGGGCAGTGGGGAATTGAACTCCCGACCCCTGGCTTTGCAACCAGAGACCTAAACCCCCGGGCAAATAATCTATAACTGGCTAACAGCAAGATCCTAGCAATAATAAGGTCAGTTGCACAAGTCAATGACCCTCTGAGGGGTTGAAGCAATGCTCAGAATCCTATTGGTGAGTTATCCAGTAAAGGTCAGCAAAACTGCTGCTGATCATACATGGGAGGTGGGGGGGGGGCTGCAGGTATGTCCTGGAACTCAACCAGCACTCTGCTAAGGAGCAGCAATTGGCAGCCAAGTTTTAGGGGACTTTCATTACCCAAGGTAAATCAGGAACAGGATTCTGGCCCCATGCTTGCTGTTTTTTCCCCTGGAGCAGGAGTCCTTCCGGCTAGAGTCCGAACTGTACTCTTTTAAAAATGACACTTTTGCCAAGGGAAAAAATCACGTTTAAACCATGCATGACAAGTATAATAATAATAATAATAATAATAATAATAATAATAATAATAATAATAATAATAATAATAATAATAATAATAATAATAATAATAATAAATTTTTAACAGGTTGCTATACTGTATAAACGAGAGGAAGGGGAATCCAGAGCTCTAAAAGACAGCTTCCCATTTTCGACAGGGGGAAGAAGCCGCTCTGGAGGTATGGGTAGAACGGATCGGATCCAATCATCATCATCATCATCATCATCATCATCATCATCATCATCATCATCATCATCATCATCATCTTAGAACTGTCGAACTGGAAGGGGCTCGGTGAGGCACGGTGGGGAATCGAACCGCCAACCTCTGACTCGGACCTGCAAAGGGCTTGAGCCCTCAGCCAACGGGGTTGTTGCTGCCAGACCCACCGCTCCGGACCCCCTGTCCTCACCCAGCGCAAGAGCGCGCGATCCTGAGCCTTTCCCGGGGAAGCCTCTCTCTTCTTCGGCTTTCTTTGCGCGCGATCCCTCTTTTTTCTCCGACCCAAATACTGCCGCTCTTGCGCGCCCCGATTTGTTGACAACACCGCGCCGGATCCAGGGAGAGTCTTTCCGGCAAGGCGGCGCCCCAGGAAAGCCAAAAGGAAGAGGAGGAGCCCGAATCACGGCCAGCCTTCATCATCATCATCATCATCCCACCCGCCGCCGGCGACGGTTTCGTTTCTCCGACGCTCTTCTCCCGCTGGATCCGCGGGGCCACCGCCCGTTGCGTCGCGCCGCCGACCGCGGGTAAGGTGCGTCCCCTTCTTGCGCCCCGATCCTTTCCACGAAGCCGGGATCGGAGGAGTGGGGGGGGGGGTTTCAGGATTGGCGGGTGGTCTACGATCTCCGGGATCCCTTTTAGGAAAAGAGGGACCGGAGGCGAAAGGGGGGCCAGCAAATGATGATGTTAGGTTTTGGTTTTCTCTTATTATTGCATTGTCTCCTCCTCTTCTTTTTTCTTCTTCTTTTAAATCTTTTTTCCTTTGATTTTTGCTGATGTTACCTTGTGTTTTATTGTTCCTTTAGCCCTTATTGTTAACCGCCTGGAGTTCCCTGGGAAGACGGGCGGTATAAAAATATAAATAAATAAATGTAAATAATTTTGAAGCAGGGGCTCCTCCTCTCCCCCCCCCCAAAAAAAACCCCCAATATTAGAATCCTAGGATTCCAGGTCGGTTTATTTATTTATGTAGCTTATATGCCGCCCACTTACCCAAAGGTCTCTGGGCGGCTTACAATTAAAATAAACAATTCAAATAATTAAAACATTAAAATACTGACAAAATTAGAGTAAAATGATTTGTTGTTGTGCCCTTAGAGTGGTGACCTACTCTTCGTGACTCCATGTCCATGGAGTTTTCTTGGCAGGAATACTGGAGTGGCTTGCCAGTTCCTACTCCAAGCGCCTACAGCACCCGGTATTCCCTGGTGGTCGCCCATCCAAGCACTAGCCAGGCCCGACCCCGCATAGCTTCCAAGATCAGGAATACAATAGTTATCCAAGCAACAGTCTTCCTCCCTTAAAACAGGGATAGAGAATGTGTGGCCATCCAGATGTGGCTGGTCTGTACAATAAATACAGCACACTAAAACAACACACTAAAATTGCCTCAGGACCCACAATCAATGTTATAGCTGTTAAAAAAACTTCTGGAACAGGAAGGTTTGGGAGACTTATGGGGAACCTCCCCCCCCCCCAAAAAAAGGCAGAGCCCGTCGTGAGGTTATAAAATGCAAAAGAATTGGTAATATGCTTCAAAATGTCACCTTTGGGATGGCACACCACCACCACCTTTTTAAAGGATCGGCCATAAGCTCGGGAAGAAAAAGGCAAAGCAGCGAACAAGCTTTTGGATTCTACAGCATTCTTCATCAGTGGAACTAACCGCATGGGAAGGAGGAGAAGGAGGAGAGATCAGGCGGAGTTTGTTGTTGTTTGCTTTTAATGCCTAGCTAGATCCACCTTCCCGGCAGGCAATGCTGCTAGGTGCGGCCGGTATTCCAGTTACCTGTAGGACAGTCCATCAGTCAAATCAATCAAAGCCACGTCTGGTGCCTAAATTTGGAAACACATTTCCCAAGATCTGCCCTCAGATTTAAGCCCAAGTATATACAGTGGTACCTTGTATAAAGGAATTAATTCGTTCCAAATGAAATTATGTTAAGCAAATTTTCCTTTATACAAATTCCCATGGGAATGCATTGAAAACGGAGTGATCCCATTTTTATGTTGTACGGATTCTCCCCATAGGCGATTATGTTAAACAAATTTTCCCTATCTCCGGAATTTTTTATGTTGTACAAATTATATGTTATACACGCTGTTTGTTATACAAGGGTCCACTGTGTGTATAAACAGCATATGTTTCTCTTAATATATTTAGGAACTGGACGAGGTAGCTTGTTGTTGCTGTTTGTTTTGGAGAGAGGAGGAAAGGTGGGGGGGGGGAAATAGTTTGTTTATTTATTTTGAAATCAGGATCCCTGGACATTTCCTTTTTAAAAGGGAGCAGACCTCAATGGCTTACTTAGAAGGTAAACAATCAGTAGTCCTTTTCCAGAAGTCTAAACTGCTAGTTCTTTTAAAAAAAAAAAAACTCATCTGTAAACTCTGCCTTACCAGGACAGGTTTTCCATCGTTCCTTTTGCTTCCTGGCCTGCAAAAAGGCTTTTAACTAAGGACCAGATATGTAAAATTTCCAAAAATGTTGAAGCCATTGGGGGGGGGGTTAAAAATAAAAATAAAAAGCTTTGGAGAAAAACAGAACAGTTGGCAGGGAAAAAACTTGGGTATTTTTCCATTTCCCACCAAAGTTTCCAGAAATTTTACAGCTCTGCTAACAATGCAACCTAACAAAACTGTACTAATCTGTTTTTAAGAAATCCCCTTTCTGTTGGATATATCCATGATATTAAGCAACCTGCTTTGAAGGGACTAAAGGCATGTCCAAACTTCGGCCCTCCTGATGTTTTGGACCACAACTCCCAGAATTCCAAGCCTGTATTTCCAATGGCAAAGGACTTGTGGGAGCTGTGGTCCAAAACATCTGGAGGGCTGAAGTGTAGACATGCCTTTGACCCCTTGACCTGGCTTGGTCGTTCCATTCCTAGCTTGTGTCCCAGGAGAAAAGCCAGCCTGTGCAGCCTTGGGCAAGCTGTACTGTAATTTATTATTACCTGTTTACTGCAACCCCCCCCAAAAAAAACACTCCTTGGACATGCCTGCTGTAGACCAAAGAGGCATTTTGCCTTCAAGCTCTGCCATGCAGTGCCCACAGGAGAAACAATTATACAGGCTTAAAGTGGCTTAGAAGAGGGACGGACCCGTGAAATAAACTACCGAGTGAGATTTGGCTAGCGGAGTCCCTGCTGGTTTTCCAAAAAGCCTTAAGAACATGACTCTTCCAAGATTATTTTGGCGACCGCTAATTGTAACTGCAATTTGCGTTGGTTTGTCATCTCTGTTGTTTCCCTACCGTCTTTCAGCTGCCAGAATTATTTGGTTACTTATGTCTTTACCTTATTATTGGTTTATTTAACTGGTTTGTGTTACTTAGGTTGTATATTGATTTATCCATTTGCTTGCTTACTGGTCTTGTTCACGCCCCAGAGTTCCCACTAGGGAAAGTTGGTGAGGTTAATAAGTATAATAGATAGATAGATAGATAGATAGATAGATAGATAGATAGATAGATAGATAGATAGATAGATAGATAGATAGATAGATAGATAGATAGATAGATAGATAGAGAAGTCAAAGCATGTTGAGAACCTACCCTGGGTACATGTTTCTCCTCCATTCTTTTCTCCAGGTTCCACCATGGACATTTCCCCACACCTGGATGTGTTGCAGCTGCAAAACCTGAAGGCCCAGTACGAAGCTCAGAATGCTGGCGCCATCGCCTCCAAAATCCAAGAGGTGGTAGATTCCGTGACCGCTCTGAAGATCCAGGTTGGGTTCCTGGGAGAGCGAGGCGCGGGAGTGAGCACCCTGGTTCAGGCTTTGTTGGAGAAGCCCTGCCAAGTGTCGGATCCGTGGCGTTACTTCCGGGAAGCTCCTCAACCCACCAAGCAGGAGGTGGTTCACGTCCATCCCACGTACCCCAACCTCACCCTGCACGACTTGCCGGGCTTCGAAGTGTCGGAGAAACCGTCCGCTTACCTCAAACGCTTGGGGGACCTGAGCAAGTACAGCTGCTTTGTAGTGGTCGTGGGGTGTGGGGGCTTAAGTGACGGCCACCTCCAGCTTCTTAAGGCCCTAAAGCAAAAGGGGAAAGCCTTCCTTGTGGCTCGCACCAAGGTTGACTTGGATCTGCACACGGCCGAGAGACGTCTCCGCTCGAGATTCAACCCCGCTGAACAGCTGGGGCTGATCCGGAAGGGGCTGGCGGAGGTGTTGGCCAAGGACAAGACAGATCCCAAGAAGGCTTTCCTGGTGTCGGGGCTGGAGCCGGAGAGATACGAATTTGTTTGCTTTGAAGACAGCCTGGAAGGGGAGGTGCTTAATCTGAAGAGGTGAGTAAGGAATTCCGGGAGGGGGAATCACCTCCGCTCTATCAGGACTTCTAGATTCTCTCCTCTCTCTGTGTTGGGAAGGAAAACCATGTCAACATGGCGGCTTCACATAGAAGTGCTGGCATGCCCTCACTGGGCAGGCAAGATGCTCCTTTGGCGCTGTTCCGCTGTGGCTCCTAACATTCCTCACCACTGGCTATAAGGTCTGTAGATGGTGGGAGTCACGGTCTGAAAAACATCCTTAGAGCTGCTTTGTGGTAAAATAACAAAAGGCTCTTATGAAGCTGAAGCGCACATGGGTTTCAGTTGTGTCTGAATTGATGCTGTACCAGTTCATCCCATCTCGGAGGCAGATGATTCTGGCCTATCTGCATTGAGTCTCACCGGATCTATTATATCCCTATTCATCCAGGTATTCAGGCACACTCCATGGCCAAATGTTGAGCTACTGCTGTAATGAGATACTGGGAACAGAATAAAGCTGTGCTTCCCAACCTGGGCCCCCAGAAGCTCTTGGACAACAAATCCCAGAAGCCTTCAGCACTAGCCGTGTGGGTCAGGATTTCAGGGGGTTGTAGTCCAAGAACATCTGGACACCCACGAATGGGAACCGTTCAACTAGAACAGTGGTTCCTCAACTTGGGTCCCCAGACGTTCTTGAACTACAAATCCCAGAAGCCTTCAGCACTAGCCGTGTGGGCCAGGATTTCAGGGGGTTGTAGTCCAGGAACATCTGGGGACCCAAGGATGGGAACCGTTCGCCTAGAACAGTGGTTCCTCAACTTGTGTTCCCAGACGTTCTTGGACTACAAACCCCAGAAGCCTTCAGCACTAGCCGTGTGGGCCAGGATTTCTGGGGGTTGTAGTCCAAGAACGTCTGGGGACCCAGACTTGGGAACTATGGATAGAGATTCATCATTCCCCCCCTCCTTTCATTCTAGAAACTATGAGGGGAGCCTGGATGATTTGACCTCGGTGAGTCAGAAGAAAGTCAAGGAGCTGTACAAGATTTGCGAGTCCCAAAGTTTGTCAGAAATCCCGTCTGTGATCTGTTCGGCGTTGGAGGACCCCACGCCAGTCTGTCTCAACGTGGCTGTGATAGGGGAAGCCGGCTCAGGGAGATCCTCGCTCATCAACGCCCTGAGAGGAGTGGGCTCTGGAGAGCCAAACGCGGCGCCCACAGGGGTGACCGAGGTAACCAAGAAAGCGCTGGCCTACCAGCTCCCAGAGGTTCCAGGCTTGTACCTTTGGGATCTGCCGGGAGTGGGAGTGACTGAGGGGGATGTGAGCCACGTGGACCTGAGCCGTTACGATTTCTTCCTACTGGTGGCCTCGGAGCGCTATAAGCATACCCACAGCTGCCTGGCCAGAGCCATCCACGCCGCCGGGAAAGAAGCTTTCTTTGTGAGGAACAAAATTGACGTTGACGTGGAGGCCCGTCCTGGGAGCCAGCAACGTCCCAAAGAGCAGGTGGCGGAGCAGGTGCAGAGGAGCTGCGCGGAAGCGCTGAAGAAAGACGGCGTCGACTCCCCGCAGGTCTTCCTGGTTTCCTGCCTCCTGCGTGACTCCTACGACCTCAGCCTCCTCCGGGAGACCCTCAAGAGCAGCGCCCCAGACTTGAAGAGGAAGGCTCTGAGGAGAACCATCCCAACGGTGGTCTCCAGGCTGGTGAGGCGGAAAGCCAAGGTGCTGGTGAAAGACGCGTGGGGGAAGGCCTTGCAGATCTGCCTCTCCTGTGCGGAAAACCCTCAGCCATCTGTAGCGGAGAACGTGGTGTTCACCGTCGGCAGCTTCTGCGTCGACCTCGGGCTGGACCAAGCCTCCTTGGAGCGCACTGCCCAAGCTACGGGCAAGGCCGTCGCGGTCCTTCAGGCGGAAATCCGAAGCGTCTTTGCTAACCCACTGAGTCCAGAGTACGTGTACGGGCTCATCACCAAGCCGGTCTCAATGGCAACATGGGCTTGGAGCTACATGCCGTATTGGGGAAAGAACGTCACGGTGGAGCCTGTGATCTCCTTTGAGTCCGTCTACGGGATGTTGAAGCAAGTCGTGGTGGAGCTGTCCGAGGATGCAGAAAGGGTGTTTTTGAGAGCATACAGGGAGAACTAGAGAAAATGGAGAAGGGCACACAAGAGCAACAACCCGCTGCCCTATCTGGAAGTTGAGTCGTGGCTACTGGACTTCTTTTTCTTGATAGAAACGTTTCGCTGCTCATCCAAACAGCTTCCTCAGTCTGAATACAGCTAGTGTGAATCCTCCATCTTATAGTCAGTTTTGACCTCTTGTCACCCCGGTCTGAAATAGTCTTATAAGATGAACAATGGCCTGAATAGGCTCATTAGGTAGACAATAGTATCCATAGCCTTAAGGTGAACAATGGCCTAAGGTGCCGAAACCTATAAAGAATGGGTCGTTGTTCACCTCAAGGCTATGGATACTATTGTCTACCTAACGAGCCTATTTAGGCCGTTGTTCATCATGCACAATAGTGTGCATCATTATTTTGATTCTGATCTGTACAAAGATAGAATGCATTCTGAGTTTAGAAAACTTTTTCCAAAAGCAGGCTGATGCTTGATGTAACCAGTTAAATATATCACTACTGCAGAGGCTTATGGCATTATGTGGTTGGTTACCAATCTGTTAAATAAGGATATAAAAGTGTGGGAACGTTAATGTTATAGAGAGCACTGTCTTTATTATGATGATGCCTTTTAAAATATATGTTTATTTGTCTTGATTCCTCTGTCTCTCAAATGATGTCATACAAAACAACTATTGCTGCTGGAAACAGAGTACAGACTCATGATCTACTCATGCAGGTAATATTGACATTTTGGTTTCTCACCACCAAGTGTCTGGACCACAGACTCCCAAAATAAACCTATAGTTATCCAAGCAGCAGTCTTCCTCCCTTAAAACAGGGATAGACAATGTGTGGCCATCCAGACATGGTTGGTCTGCACATCTCGTCTCCCGCAATATGTTAGGCTGACTGGAGCTTTGACTGACAACATCTGGAGATGCACGTACTGTCCATTTAAAAGAGGGAATGTTGACCTCTAAAAGGCCACTCCTCCCCAGCTTCCCAAAATATAGCTGTAGGACTACAGTAAAAACGGTGTTGATACAGAAAGGAGTAGTGAAAAATCCCGAGTCTTCTTATCATTCCATCTGCTCCCCAAACACACTGTTCTTCCAACACACTTTCTGTGTACAAACTCTTTGTCCATCCGAACATGATCACATCAAGTTTCAATATCAAATGTTGAAACTCAAGCTGTCCTACTTTGGCCACATCATGAGAAGGCAAGAGTAGCAATCTGGTAGATGGGAGGGGTTTTTATAAAGATCTGATCAATCAGTAAAGACAGTGCTCTTGGCAAAGGGAGAAGGCATCAGGAAATGAGGAAGACCAAATGCAAAATGGATTGACTCCCTGAAGGAAGCCACTGGTTTGGGTTTGCAAGAGCTGAGTTGAAGAGCCTGTTAGAGATCAATCACTCGTGTGGTTGTCACAAGTCAGGGGCCAGCTCGACGGAACAAAGCAACATGACTCCATCTGTCACACATCCCTGAATACCAGCAACCAGCACCGTTTAATTGTTTATTTTAAAAAGAAGAACATTGTTTCAGTTAAGTGTTTTAAGACCACATTTTATACACGTCATGTGCCAACAAGAGAGGCGCCCACTCCTTCCCAGGTCAACGACTTCATTCACTGGTTGAAAGGAGGCGAGAGCCTGCTCCCCGATTTAGCCCTTATATCTCACTCACAGTGTGTTTCCATTTACAGTATTTCCAGGTCAGATGTCGACGGCCCTTAAGTGTAGTGCGCGGAATGTGGGTGAGCAAGTTCATCAGGCGCCTGTCATCTGGTGCCTAGGCTATCATTTAGTAAGAAGGAACAAATGGGCTCACCTTAGAGCAGTACGTCAAAAAGCATGATATTAATCTAGCCCAGAAATGAAACATTCTGCCATACTTCTCTGGCAATAAAGAAAGGAAAACCAAAAGAAATGCCATGAAGCTCTTCAGTAAGAAAACAGGCTGCACACAAGAATACCATTTCTGAAGAAAGAAAACATACATTTTCCTTTAAGTAACAGGAAGGACGACTTGCTTGTTTCCAGATACTGCTGGACTGCAACAAGTCAGTTACTGGTGGATGTGTGTGTGTGTGTGTGTGTGTGTGTGTGTGTGTTGTGTCGTTACAGTCATGACCAACTCTTCGTGACCCTATGTCAGTGGAGTTTTCTTGGCAGGAATACTGGAGTGGCTTGCCAGTTCCTACTCCAGATGCCTACAGCACCTGGTATTTCCTGGCGGTCTCCCATCCAAGGACTAAGCAGGGCTGACCCTGCTTAGCTTCCAAAATCAGGCGAGATCGGATGTGCTTAGGGCATCTAGGATACCAGCTAGCCATTTCATGTAGGACATAAGTTGCCAAGTCCCGCTTTAAAGAAAAGAATATCATATACTGCTGCTATATTGCCATTACTTGGAAGCCTGGCGACTGAGAAAAGGGGGTATATCACAACAATCAGGAACTCGCTCGAAATGTCCCTCTACCGTAAAAGGATTGAGAAATGTGATCCAGGGAATATAGTGTTGTCAATGATGACCTTTTGGAAGTCATCAATTCACAGGGTTGCCATAAGAAACAACCTGACAGCACACCATGCATACACAAGGTACACAGGGAATACCTTAAAGTTACAGTAATTTGAGGAGTTAGCAACTGATGCATAGCTGAAGCAAACAACAGCTTTACGTTTGGGGGGGGGGAGCCCTGTCTTTCTTTCAAGAACAACTACAACCATGTGTTCTTTTTCCAACCAATAAAAACTGGCAGGAGCCTGTGTGGCACTGATATCCCATGGCATTCCCAGAAGAAGGGAATGGTAAATACTTCTGAGTATTCTCTAACTGGAAAACCCTTTAAGGGTTCACTATTAAGTCAGACTTCATTATTATAAACCTGGCCTGTAACAACATTTAATGTGTGCTTCCAGCTGATCGGTGCCTGGTACTATCAGTCAAAAGGCCTTGGGACCAGCAGCCCTTTGTTCCTTCCTTAAGATATTGTCTGTGGTACAAGAACATGGACTACGTGGTCAGAAAACATGACGGGGTCACAAATTAAAGACTGCCATCTGGAGCCCCTGATAAATTCCATCAGCTGCAATGCCTTGTCTGGAAATAGTACCTAGATTACCCCAAATCCACATCCCCCCAAGTGTAATTCTGAGGAGCAACAGACACAAACAGGTAGCTTAGACCGGGAAGCCAAAGGAAGAGTCACGTGTTCACTGAATCTCAGATTCATTATCTAGGACAGTAATGGCAAACCTATGGCAGGGGTGCCAAAGGTGGGACTCGGAGCCCTTTCTGTGGGTACCCGACATCACCCCTTCACAGCCACCTGTATTCAGGTTAAATGGCTGTATTGGCACTTTGCAAAAAAATTAGTGGGTTTTAAACTGCAGTTTGGGCACTCAGTCTTTAAAAGGTTCACCATCACTGATCTAGGATATTCACAGTTGACAAGACTGGTTCCAAACCCCTCTCCTGGACAAAAAGCTGTGCATCATCTCAGGTCTCCAAAGGATATATACATATAAAAAACTTTGCTGCAATATATTAAATCTTAAAGAGATCAGAATTCTGCTGATGGAATATTATATTCCTGCTCTACAAACATACCAGCCCTTTCACATATTCAGTTTCGTTTCGGTGAGAGGGGCAAAGAACAAGCACTCAAACACTGATCGGCAACAAGACATCCTACATCATGGCTTCAAGTGCCTCTGTGCAATTATGAAACCAGAAGTGCTTTTCTGAAAGCATACCATTACTTCATCCGGATTCAGTTTCCCACAGAGGAATTTATGAGGTCAGCACATAGGGCACTGGTGTTAGCCCCTTCCAGGATCACTCAGCTCCCCTTCTTCTGCAGAGAGCGTCCAGTTTTCCTGAATGAAATGCAAATACCCAAAGCCCTTCCGTACGGTGTCACCTTACAACAGGTAAGGTTCTCAGGGCTACTGCGGATCTAATAAGGCCGGAAAACCCCAACAGCATCAGCAGCTAGGGATCTTCAAAACAGGGAAGGTCTCTTCTCCTCCCATTTTCCAGTTGGCTTCTCATTAAGGAAAAGATTCGTTTCACACACAAAACCTGCCAGAACCATTTCCTATTCCAGCCTGAAACAAAACCAAGTACAGAGGCCTTTTCCCTCAATTTTTCAACCGGGACGGTTCTGCTCCTTCACACAGTCTAGCTTGGAACCTCACACGGCAATGCCTGCCCTCTCCCTGCCTCACTCCACCTGGGCCCAGAGAATTCTCCCATCTAGAGACAGCAGTCTGCTAAAGCTCCCCACGGGCGTGGCGGATGTAATGTTCATGCAAGCCCGCCTCCTGGTTAAAGCTCTCCCCACACTCCATGCAGGAGTAAGGGCGAGAGGGCAGCAATTCTTGAGTCTGCTGGTGGAAGGCTTGGTGCCGGCGCAAGTTTGAAAGCTGTCGGAAGCTCTTGCCACAGTCCGGGCATTGGTGAGGCAAGCTGTGGCCAGCGGCGTGGCCCAGGCGGTGTTGTTGGAAGCTGGCCAGCTGCGCAAAGCGGTGGCCACAGTCGGGGCAGTCAAAGGAGGGTTGCACACAGTTGGAGGGCAGTGCCGGTGCGTGACGGCGCTGGTGGCAGATGAGTGTCCGAGAGCTCTCAAAAGCCTTGTTACAAATAAAGCAGACGAAAAGGGCATCATGCAGGTTGGCCTGAACAAAATCCTCTGGGTGCTCTCTTTTCATATGACGCTCCTTGAATTTCTCGTCGGGAAAAGTGATTAGGCAGTGAAAACACTGATTGGCACCTAGGCTATCTGGAGACAAAGAGAGACAGGATTAAAGAGAGCTTCAAAGAACATGCCATTTCTTCTACAGTAACCCCCCGCCTATCACGGCAGTTTGGGACCTACCCGACCCACAATCACTGAAAATCCATGATATGCGGAGGCAGGTCAGGTGGGTGGACATTAATTCTAAACATCGCGCACCACTCCCAGGGGTGCGGGCTAGCAGTGTGCGATGTTTAAAAAGGGTTCTCAGCCATGGAGCCAAGCGCTTGGCTCCGCGGCTAGGAGCCCTTTAAACATCGCTCGCCGTGCGCCCACACCCCCCAGGGGACTGCAAGCGAGTGGTGTGCGATCTTTAGAAAGGGCTCTCAGGCATCTCCCCTTCCCCTCAAGCCCTTTCAGGGAACTGCAGTCCCACGATATAGCGAGACCGCAGTATGTGAACCGCAAATGGGCGGGGGACCACTGTACATAATTTTATATCACCTTGGCCTACTAACATTGGAATGGTTTATAGAATTACACTCAACATACAGTACTGTATAATTAAAACAAAACTTTAAAAACACTGAACAATCTCTTTTGCTGGATATCCACGCAGAATATCCACGCAGAAAAAAGAAATAGACAAAGCAAATTTGACAGTTTGCTTTCCTAGTCTCGACATTCTCATCCAGAAGCAGTCCTAATTTCTTTCTTCCCACGTTTTAAAGACAGCAAAAGCAAAGATGATTTTCCCACGTAAATGATAAGATGAAATGAATAGGACGTTTAGGGACTTCAGTAAAACACCAAGCTGCATGCAAGGCGGTTGAAGTGACCATCCACAGTGCCAAGGCTGCAAAGCAGAAAACTTATGTCTCAGTCTGCAGTTATCCACAAATTTGTGTCAGACTGTCAAAAAGTAGATACATTAAAATGTTATTATTTCTTTCTGCTCCTTTTTACACCAACAGGATACTGATGACTGTGTATCACACACTACGAAGTCTTCTAATAACAACAAATATTAGACTCACAGAGGACACTGTTGCTAGGAGATTCTTTCCCATTGCCATGTGAGCCTGGAGGGACAGGGGGCAGTGCTGCAGGGCCCTCCTTTTCAAGACAAATGGGTTCTGATTTGGAGGCAAGACGATGCTCCTGGAATGGCGAAGTATCTAGTCCACTGCAATCCAGCACTTTTTTAAGAGTCCGTTCAGCCACCAGTGGCTTGCTAAGTGTAGCAGGTTCAGCCATTGATTTCTGTAAGAACAAAGCCAAACAGCTGATCCAAAACATATGGACTCAACACCCAGTATATGCTTCAAGCTAATAATCCAAGTGCAATGCCTTTCACTGATATTCAGCTGTAGCAAATATCACAGCAGTTACACTGAAGCAACCTTTTAAGTAATCATTCACCAAAATCCTTTAGGAATTATTTTTCAGACTTCTGAATCTGTGTAACAGTTCCTAAATACACTACCATGCAGTACGTTCATTGCCTTGCCTAGTGCCAGGATGTGTGTTGTGACTGACAATTTGATGAACGCTGTGTCATTTAATCTACTCTGTCCTTATTGTCTACACACGATTCCACCCTCAGCAATGCATATTGCCCACTTAATGCTCTAAGATGTCCCTCAATTCCCTGTTCTCAATACCTGAGCATGTATTAATTGTACTGGACTGTATATTGTCCCTCATTACTGTAAGCCGATAAGCAGACAATAAAGCAACAATTATAAAAGCTAAGCAAACAACAAAAAAGCAGCAATGTAAAAACCACAGAAAACAACAACAACAACAACAACAACAACAACAACAACAACAACAACAATAATAATAATAATAATAATAATAATAATAATAATAATAATAATAATAATAATAATAATAATAATAATAATAATAATAATAATAATAATAATAATAATAATAATAATAAGCATGATGGCAAATGCCTTACCTCCGCTGGCCGCTCTCAAGCCATCCGGGCCCGCCCAACCGCCAAGCAGGCTCCACGACCGCCCCTCAGAGGCGACCGCGTCCTCCCGCTTACGTCCCCCGCCATCGCTCCTCACGCCCAACACCTTCGCCGCCTCTCCGGCGCCTTTCTGTTTCCACGGTCCGCTTCCCCGCCCCTACTTCCGGTGGAGGGGGCTTTTGAATTCCTACGTCCCGCGGTCGGCTTCCTGTAGGACCCCAACTTGCCTGCTTGAATTTAACGTACATCAATATGCATATAAACAGTATTTCCATTGACTTACTAAGACCACTTTTCCGTGTCCCGCACGAGGGGAGGAGTTGTCGGTTGGCCACGAGGTTTCGCACTGCTTCTCTACAAAAACGACGCCTTTCGTGTCAGGCACTTCTGTGGACACCCTGCAGGCGGAGGAACGCCTCTCGTTGGGGCCTGACGAGACGCGGGAGCAAAGATTCTGGAGTCCTAGAACGCCCTGCCGCTCAGTCGTCGACTTGATGGTTGCCCGGTCTCCCAAGCTTTCTAACCAGAAAGGGAGTCGCATCTAAAATGGCGTCCTACGCATGCGCATTACGAGGCGAAGCCCGCTCCGTCCTACAGTATATTAAATTCATTCATTCGTTTGGCAATCAGCTGCGTTTTCCCACCGTCTGGTATCTTGCAATTTTTAACTACACCGCGGGAAGAAATTCAACAGATGAAGCTTGATCCAGATACAACTATGGGGAAATTTCCAGTTAAACTGTGCCTGTACTCCCAGTTCTCAAAAGACCCAGGAGCCCTATAAGAACGGATGACAAACCAATTATTACAAAAATTAATTGGGACACAGGGTCCAAAATTTAAGATTCCTGCACTAGTCAGACTTTAATTCTATATCTGCGTGGTGCAAAAGTGGAATGATTGTCCCAGCGGCAATTTCGGGAGAAGGACAGAGCAGAAAGGTAATTTTTAAACCAACAAGCAAAGACCAAGGCAAGATCAAAAGTTGTCTCCTCACCCACTCATCAAAGTATTAGTTATTCATTTCTGAGGTGCTCCTTTTCCTGAGTAGGCAATTTATTATGAATGGGGTCTGGCCCTGTTTTGTTTTCAAAGCCACTTTAGGTGAGAAGCAAACCTCAGCCTGTTTTGGCTTGTCACTAATATATATTTTTAAAGAAAGCAACATAAAAACTCTGTATGAAAAAGGGGGAAGGACGTTTCCAGCAGCATACTATTCTAGCTGTTGTTTATCCAACCTAATAAAGAAGTGATGTTGACAGTTTAAAAAAATATAGTGATCTGAAAGGTTTTAACAAATCCAAATTCAATTCTTAAGACTGCTAGCTCTTTAACTCAAATTAAAATGTTAAGATAATTAGACTATTTTTCACCAGAAGTGGGCTAATTCAATAGCACAGTCTTGCCATTCATGCACCACTATGATTTGCTACATGCACGCTTAGGATGACTGCCTAAGTGCAGGATATAAACACAACGACTTGCCTTTTACAGATAATTGGCATTACGCCTCCTAAGTCAGACGAGGTTAGTGTATAAGCTATGAAACAGTGGGCTGAACGAAACTTGCATCTTAATTGCTGACTTGATTCCTGTTGGCACACAGCGCTAAACAACTCAGAATCACAGCAGAGAGATGAAACCTCATGCAGCCCCCATCTTCCCTTCATAATTTTGTTACTTCAACTATCAAAAGTGAAGACTGTAATGCTCCTCTAATTGTTTTTTGTTTTTTTGGCTCTACAGGAAATCACATCACTAAGGGGTAATGAAGACAGCCACTTGAATGTCCTGCTGTGAAATGTCTGTAAATAATATATGATATGCTCTACAAGAACAGATCATTTCTTTAGTCGAATTTGTTGTTCATAATGGCCCTGGCTATTAAATTAAACGACCAGCCTGCCTCTGCTTTATGTAAGGCAATAAAGCTGTTCCATTTGCACAAGGTGTGGAGGGGGGAACGTTCATAATCAAATTGTGAGCTTTTTATAGGCGAAATGCTTGCCAGTCTTTGGCAGATAAATCAGGGCACAAGATTTTCTCCACAGCCACAAATACAGAGTTGAGCACAATAAGAGGTCATACCTACAGGATCACTTTTATTAAACCAGTTCTCTCATTTACTGTGAAGAGAAATTGTTAATATAATGATTTATGCTGAGTGGGTGCCATCTCTAGGAGTTCACTCGCATAACCCCCCCCCCACACACACACACACAAACACACAGAATACAGCCTCGGGTTCCGCATGGACCATCCTGGTGCCAAACATGATGAGAATGACCCACAAGCGCCTCCACTGGGGAGGAAACTGTCTCACCCAGGCATGAGAAGTGGTGCTCTTCCAGATGTCACTGGACTGCAAGCCCCACAACCTTCCATGGTGAAGGACAGTGGGAGCAGCAGCTGGACAACATCTGTATAGCTGTGAAGCTTCTCAGTCATCCAGGTGAGTTTATCTGGAAGCTGAGTCATGGCAACTGGACTTCTTTCTTCTTGAGACGGAAACCTTTCGCTGCTCCTCCAAACAGCTTTGGACGAAGCTGTTTGGAGGAGCAGCGAAACGTTTCAATCTCTCAAGAAAAAAAGAAGTCCAGTTGCCACGACTCAACTTCCAGACATCTGCAGATCCATGGCTGCTCTGTCGCTGGACTAACCGGACAAAGGTTTAGGGAGACAAGACCTTGCACGCAAGGCAAAGAGACCCCAACCCCTCCCTCTTCTTCCAGCCTCAGGAGTGGCCTGGAATAAACCCCCCACAATTCATTCTTTAGTGAAAACGAGCCACATGCTCAATACTGCTAGTGTTTCCATTGCAAAAACCCTTGGAGAGGGGCTCACTTCGGGGGAATTAAATGCCTAGGACCCTCAGCCTCTGGATCCAGAGTACCTTTCTCTTCGGTGCAGGGGGGAGGGAGCACCGCCTCTGCAAGCAGGCAAAGGGGCGTCCACCGTTGCCACACCTGCCGTGGGGAGACATGACACACAGGAACAGCTTGCTCTGAACATCTGTGTCTTTTTTGCCTGCCCCACAAGGTATATTCAATTGAGAACCATAGATAGCAACTAAAAAGGGGAGTAGGGTGGTGTGGGGGGGGGGTCCAAGGGACTAAATAAAACAAGGGTGGAAGTTTTAACTTCTCCAGAGTCCAGACAGTTTCCCTTGGCAGGTGCCGCTGATTACAAAGGGGAAGGCCAAACAAGGCGAGGGTCACGAAATGATCTACAGCTCTCCGCGAGCGTGGAGCATGTAGTGCTCATGAAGTTCCGACACCAAGCCAAACTCCCCCGAGCACTCGGTGCAGTGGTACGGTCCGTCGGCCCCCTCCGTGTCCTGATCCCCATTGGCTTCCTTGGGAGCCGGGTTCGGTGGAGCCTTGGCGCGGGGAGGTGCCGGGGGGCTCCGGCGCCAGCCCCGTTCACAGCGATGGCCCTCCAGGGTGGCCGGAGAGGCAAAGCCCAGGCCGCACTCGGCACAGATGTAGTGAAAAGCTCTTCCCCGGCCGGAAGCCGGGGCCGTTTGCCCTTCCCAGTCGTCGGAGTTACTGGGTAAGATCACAGGCGGGGGCGGCTTGGACGAAGAGGAGCCGCTGTGGGGCCGTTTGCGGCCCACGTGGTAGCTGCGGTGCACCTTCAGGGCCCGCGAAGTGCCAAAGCCTCGTCCGCATTCGGGGCATTCGTGCCATTCGGGACTGGAAGCCTGGGAGGAGCTTAGCCTCTCCTGCCCAGCTTCTCCACTATCCTCAACCAGCTCTCCGATGGAGGTTTGGGGCTCCTTGCTCCGGGGGCCTGCAGGAAAGGAAAACTACAGTGAGATACACACACACAACACCTCCAGCAGAACTCTGGGGAAACTACTTTGGATTTCAAATCCCGCTGCCCAAGATGGCTGGAAGAATGGGGGGGGGGGTTTCCAACAGGAACATTCTAAACCTCCTCCCCTCCAGCTGATCCACCTCAGCCCTCCAACCACGGTGCAGAAAAATCACACGCACACACACACACACTTGTGACATTCCACATTTTCAAAAGGCAACATTTTGCAAAGCCCTCAAAAGCCAAATCTAAAACAGAAGGAAGCAACCTGCCAATTCCATTTGGAAAAGACAAAAAGACTCGTTCTAAAACACACTTCCAGGGAGGCCCTGAGGCTTGGAGGCAGCATCCAATCCAGAAGTGTGGTTATTCCCCCCCCCCAAAACACAAAAAGGAAAACAGACTACAGCCGTTTTTCAGTGCGGGTGGAAATATGCTTCTAACATGCTCAGAAGTGGTCTCCTCATTGGCAATGACACTTGACAGACTGTACAGCTGAACCTACCTTCAGGTTCCTTGAACATCATGATCAAATGCCAACCATTTAAGATTCCCCTCTGTTCGGATCCAGCCTTATACAGGTCAACCGTTTTATGACATCCCATGGAGTCCCAGAGCTTGAGAACATTATTTCTGGACTGCTGCTTCTGAAATGCCACTACCACCACCATCCCACCACCCTGTGAAGACAGCCACACCGGTCCTGAAGGCTTCTGGTGTTGCAAAAGCAGGGAAAACTCCTCTTCCCAAGCTCTGCACCAGGCACACTTACCAGTGACCTGACCCTTTTGAGTCTCTGTACCTGGATATCCATTGGCAGATGGGGTTGGAGGGCCACTGTTTCCGGAAGACACCGAGGTTGCTTCAGATTCCTCCTCTTCCTCTTGCATGGTGGACATACCTGGGATGGGGGCAGAAGTCACAGCCCATGACCCCCCCCCCCAAAAAAAAAACATTTATTTATATTTATTTATTTATTTCTATACCACCTGTCTTCCCAAAGGAACTCCAGGTGGTTAACAACAAAGAGGAAGAAAACAAAAAACAAACACACAATAAAACAAATAACAAAAATAGGAATAAGTACTTGGCAAGATGGTGGAACAAAAAAAAACGTAAAGTTCACCAAATGCTTCTCTAAAAAGCAAGGTCTTAAGCACTTTTTTGAAGGCAGGTAGGTACATCTCACTTGGCATATGGTTCCAGAGTGTGGGGCCAGCCACAGAGAAGGCTCAGTTTCAAGTACAGTGGTACCTTGTATAAAGGACTTAATTGGTTCCAAATGAAATTATGTTAAGCAAATTTTTCCTTTATACAAATTTCCCATAGGAATGCATTGAAAATGGAGTAATCCCTGATCGCGACCATTTTTATGTTGAGATTCGCCCCATAGGCGATTCTGTTAAGCAAATTTCCCCTATCTCCGTAATTTTTTATGTTGTACAGATTTTATGTTATACAAACCGTTTGCTATACGAGGGTCCACTGTAATCGATTTCTAGCCTCCCTGGGCTTGGCCACCCAAAATGAGAAGGCTTGCGATGTTCTTCTGATCTTTGGAAGATCCGCTCCGCCAGGTATTCAGGTCCCAAGCCGTGGAGGGTTTTGTAAATCAAAACCAGGACCTTGGGTGGGGGAGGAAGAGGCTGCTGGGAGTCTCCGTCGGGCAGAGGAGAGAGAGGGGATGATGGGAGCTGTTGTCACTACATGCCCCCCCCATTCCATAATCTCCCAGAGGGGAGGGAGGGCGGGAGAGAGAGAGACCAAAGCTCCTGGCCACCCACCAGGCTCAGTGCCAGTGGGGGGGGGGCTGGGGGGGGTGGAGGGTTGCAGAAAGAGCCCGATCCCATCATGCTTTGCAACTAGCGGACCATAAGGAGAACCCACAATCCCAGAATGCTCTGCGGCGGCGGTGGTTTGGGGGCGGGGAAGGAAAAAAGCATAGGGACCAAGAGGAGGGGGGGAGGGAAAGAAAGCTGCCCCTTTTCCCATAATACTTTGCACGCCCCGGCACTCACCGGTTCCTCCGGATTTGGGGAGGGGCAGCCCGGTCCCCTCTGGCCACAGGACCCTTGCTGCGCAGGCGCAGACGGAGCCAAGCGGGCCCCCTCGGGCGCTCCCGACGACACCCGTGCCGCCCGCGCGTGCGCGGTAGTAGAACGGCGAAGGCGAACGCGGCCGTCCTTCTGTGCGCGTGCGCAAGGCGAAGGCCGCTCTCCCCCCCCCCCACACACACACACATCAGAACGGCGTGTCGGTTTGGTGCGCAGGCTCTTTAGAGGCGCAGCTAGGAGAGGGCTGTGCGCATGCGTACAGGGAATTTTAAAAAAAAAAGAATACAATACTGTTCATTCCAGCGGGGAGGATTAAGTTTACTTGGAAGGAAGCCCTGTTAGGCGTTCTTTCCAGATAATTGGGAGTAAATTAGAAAGCTACTGATGTGTGGGGGGGATTTGGACTGCAATTCCCAGAATTCCCGAGAAAGCTGTTCTGCGGGAGGAATTCTGGAAGTAGTAGTCCAGGATCAAATCTATGCATATTTACTTTCCAGTGTTCGTTGTTTCTACCCCAAAAGGATTAAAAAATGATTGCATATTCCAGGATCAGCACTTTACCAAAGCGAGAGTGTGTAAACGGGCCCTCCCAACACTCTGGGTTCAACTCCCATGTGCCCCACCCTGCATGGTCGATCCTAACACAAATTACTGAAGTCAAAACACGAGTGTTTTCCATGTTGCTTTTCACCCATCACAATGGATTTTTATTTTCTTCTTGTGTGCTCTTTGTAGCTCTAATGTTACCTTTTAATGTTCTGAGATGCCTCTTCAAGCTCATGTTCTCAACTTGAATATGTCTTAAATGTTCTGGACTGTATATTATCCCTCATTATTGTCAGCCACCTTGGGTCCTTTTCCAAGGAGAAAAGTAGGGTAAAAATATTCAAATAAAAATTGCTAAACGTTGGCGAGATCCAATTACTGCACTGTTGGCCATCCATGAGGACAGGCAAGCATGGTTTAGGAGGTCTTCCCAGTTTCTTGTCTACAAAGTTAGGCGTGGCCTCAGCAAAATGGGATTGTGTGTGTGTGTGTGTGTGTGTGTGTGTGTGTGTGTGTGTGTGTGTGTGTGTGTGTGTGTGTGTGTGTGTGTGTGTGTGTGTGTGTAATATGTTGCTAAATATAATGCAGTATGTTGTTGAATTAGTTGATGCTATATTCTGTCCATCTTTGTTGATGTCAATTTGATTTTAGTTACTATGTTATTTTTCATATTTCGTCTTATTAAGTTGCTACTTATGATGTTGTGCAGAGTTGTTACTTATTATATTGTCTTGTAAACCGCTCAGAGCGGCCTTCTCAGCCAGATGGGTGGTATAAAATAAAAAACCTACCTACCTACATAAAAATTGTTTGAAGGTGTTTCTGTTTGGTCTGTGTTTGTTGTGTCTGTATGGGGGGGGGACACACATCATGTTGTGCTACAGCAAGGACCTGCCTTCCCTTCTTCCCTTTGCATTGCTCCTGCATCTACTTTCTTCCTTTCTTCCCCTACCTCTGACCAAAGTACAAACATACTAGCTGTGAACAGAGCATATTAGCCAATGTGAGGGTCAGTTGGAGAAGGGAATGCTGCTGGCAGGGACAAACTGGCAACAGCAACTGCAGCTGCTTACTTGGGAAAGCCTGTGTGTGTGTGTGTGTGTGTGTGTGTGTGTGTGTGTGTGTGTGTGTGTGTGCACGCGTGTGCGTGTGCTTGTGCATGTGCGTGTTAGACCATCCTATTTATTTATTTAGAATATTTTTACCCAAGGTGCCTTCCTTAGTTAAAAGACAGCAATGAAAGCTAACAACCGTGAGTATACAAATACTAAAAAAGAAAATCAAAGTAATACCGTACTAAAACAGAGTAAACAAAAGCAACACCGAAACAGTCAAAGCAGTCAAGGCACAACGAGCCAGTTAAAAACCCGGCTCAGGCATCCAGTTGCTAAGGGAAACCTTGCCCATAGAGAAAGGTCTTTGACTGATTTACTATTTTGATTTATTACTTGAATAGGGATCGTGAGTTTTATTTCCACCCATTTTTCCTTCTTGCCATCTTGCTTTAATGTCCTCCTTTAGTGTCAGTATCATTATCTTGAGTCGTTTGCTAGTTTTTCCTTTTAACTTTGGGTTCCACTGTTGGCTGTTCATTCTCTTTATGTCCATTCTCTGGAACCATTTACTATTTCTTTAATTTCATATTGTGATGTTTTACATTTGTTAACCGCCACGAGTTCCTGTTTGGGAAAATCTGGCGGTATATAAATATAAAAATAAATAGATAGATAGATAGATAGATAGATAGATAGATAGATAGATAGATAGATAGATAGATTGATTGATTGATTGATTGATTGATTGATTGATTTTGCCTGCTTAGAGAAGCAAAATAAGGATGGGGCCCAGTATCCTGTGGCAGGGAGTTCCAAAGTCTGGAAACAGTGACAGAAGAGGCCCTCCCTTGGTGAACCATCAAGTGCAGCTGGGAAGGTGGCAGGACGGAGAGAAATAAATGTGAATCGCAGCCAGCCCCTTCCTTATCCACCACAAACAGGAATGAACTGGGATGAAATGGAGAAGAACTTTTCTCCCGCCTGGAGGAGCCCTTAGTGAACAGTTATAGAAAGCGGGCAAGCTGCCTAGATGCCCTAAGTACATCCGATCTCGCCTGATTTTGGAAGCTAAGGAGGGTCGGCCCTGGTTAGTACTTGGATGGGAGGCCACCAGGGAATACCAGGTGCTGTAGGCGCCTGGAGTAGGAACTGGCAAACCACTCCAGTATTCCTGCCAAGAAAACTCCATGGCCATGGAGTAACAAAGGGTCAGTCGCGACTGTAACGACACAACACACACACACACATAGAAAGTGGGCAGGCCGGTGGACATTAGAGGGCGCTCCAGTATTGAGATGGATGTGTTTGAAATCAGCCACTGGATCAAGGACAGCATGGAATAGGAATTTTAACTGTGGGACTGTTGAACCCCCTTGGTGAGAGCTATCAAGCTTGCACAGAAAGGGAGCTGTCCATCCCTGGTGGGTCTCTAAAAAGTGTGGTACTCTGAAGCATCTGGGAGGTCAATTGTTTCCCACTCCCATCTGGTGTATCGGCTTTATATCCTTTCGCCTCCTCCCCAAAGACAGGACTCCTACCAGCTCACAATTGTAATGCAGGAAAAAAATGTTATTAAAACAGTGTCGCCTGGGAAGACTGAATTAAACGAAACATCCAACTCTCGAGCCGTGTTTCAAAATATAATTTTAAAATGCCTTCCAAAGAGAGGTAGAGCAACAGACCGCCAAGCCCTGTCCCCAGCAGCCAGTCAATGTCCGGAAGCCTGCCTGAAATAAAGAATAATAATAGCACTTCACCCTCTGGCAGAAGGACAAGAGGAAATGGGCCAGCCTTGCCTTGGCCGGTAGGAAATTCCACATACGAGTCTTGTGGCGCTCACAGTACCGGGGATGCATCCAGAAATAATGCCAAGGCCGCAGCTATGTTTTCATTTGATTTATCAGAATACATGAATTACATAAGGACAGCCTTGCTGGAACAGGCCACAGCCCATCCAGTCCAGCATTCTGTCTCACACAGCGGCTCACTGTTTGCTTCAGGGTATTCCCAAGGAGATATCTTCACCTGCTTATGATTCCCTGCAAATGGTGTTGAGCGATATCCTGCCTATCTCTCCAACCTGGAGGTTGTCCTTAGGTGTCCAGAATGATAGCCATTGATACCTTGTTTTCCATGATTTGCTTGACTGAAACAGGTGTCCTCAACCCAGTGGTCTTTCGATACCTCAAAATGCCAGGCGCCGGGGAGTGGTGTCAGGAGACAGGTATCTAGTAGAGATGGGCACGAAATGAGCGATTTTTCGTTTTCGTTTTCGTTTTTTCGTTTCGTTACGCAATGGAAACGAAACTGAATTTTTTAAAAAAAACAAAACGAAAACGAAAAACGAAACGACCAAATTTGCTGTGTTTTTCGTTTTGTTGCAGCAGATGCATTGAACTAAAAAGAATGCTAACGAAACAGCAATTTTTCATTTTCGTTTTCATTTTTTCGTTTCGTTACCTAACGAAACGAAAATGAATTTTTTTGCAAAAAACGTCACGAAAACGAAAACGAACCGAAACAGACCCCTAAAGGACCAAACGACAAAAGAAACACCATTTTTTTGAGTCGTGCCCATCTCTAGTATCTAGTCATGCCACGTGCTCCCAGAGGCATCTTGTGGGGCCATTGAGAGATACAGGAAGCTGGACTAGATGGGCTTTTGGCCTGATCCAGCAGGGCTCTTCTTAGGTTCAATGTGCCATACAATTCTTGCCATACCCAGACAGCACAGGGCGAGCCTGTTTTCTGCTTCCCAGGGTTGTGAGGCAGGGAGGCAAGGTTCTGACTTCCTCTTATAAAAAGAGCTATGCAGTTTTGTTTTGTTTCTTTTCAAAAGGAAACCTGGACACATACATTCTTGCAGCCCCTTTAAAAGAGCCAAGAAGGAGTGGGGTTTAGAATGAGGATGATGTCATCTTCCTGGGGGTCACATGGAGCTCTTGATTGCAACTGAATGAAGTCAGCTTTTTAATATATATATATATATATATATATATATATATATATATATATATATTGAAGCACAGGGAAGCCGAGGCATGGAATTTCATCCACCTAGGAGAGTTTCCGCGTGGGCTGCAACATCTCTTGCATCTCAGATGCTCAGCCAGGATCTGTGCCACGTTTCAGATCAAAAAACAAAGAGAAATTGACTGCTAGCAGGAAAGAAAGAAGGATAACAGAAAGTTGCAGGCAGCAAGAATCTGTATGGCACTAACAGCAGCTTCTCCTATCTTGGGAGGGTCGCACTCCCTACCTTTGCTCAGTGTGCCTCCAATTATTTTGTTTTTAAAATGAAGTTCTGGTGCTTTCTGGTTAGGAACGAACAGTGTTTGAAAAAAGAACCCAAAGGTTTTGTTTTATTTATTTCATGTATGAGTCATCTGATAGTTAAGGCCCTCGGAGCGTGCGCAATCGTGTAAAAGAACACGGTACAACCAATGACATCACTTAAGAACAAAAGAAAAACCACATTGAGATCTCAATGTGTGTACTTATTTGTACTCTTGTCTTTTCTTCTTTTTTTCTTTCCTTTTTCTCTCCTCTTCGTTTTTTTATTCTGGGTAGGTTTTGTATTGTTAACTCTAGGTGTACTGTTTTAGTGTATATGTTATGTTTTCTGACTACTGACTAATAAAAAGTATTAAAAAAAAAAGAACAAAAGAAAAACCAAAAGCCATGGCAGTTTTCACTTCTAAACAAAGTGAAAAACAGGAATCACACATGGGGATCACACTGTTTTGTTTTGCATTTTGCATTTTGCAACCATTTTCTGTTCTCCCATGTGATTTCACTTGCAACGCCACCCACTTCTGCTGGCAGACTCAGAGTGCCTACAGGTTTTCCACTGTAAATGGCAGATGTGAACAAAATACAGTGGTACCTTGTATAAAGGAATTAATTCGTTCCAAATGAAATTATGTTGAGCAAATTTTCCTTTATACAAATTCACATAGTAATGCATTGAAAATGAAGTAATCCCATTTTTATGTTGTATGGATTTTCCCCATAGGCGATTATGTTAAGCAAATTTCCCCTATCTCTGGGAATTTTTTATGTTGTACAGATTTTATGTTATACAAGCTGTTTGTTATACAAGGGTCCACTGTACAGGAAAGATCAGGGTTGCCCAATTAAAAAGCAAAAAGAGGGTGAACCTTGTGTAAAACAGCCTTTGGAAGGATGAGTTTATAAGGTATTATTTGGAGTAAAGTACTCCAAATTGTTTTCATTTTGCTTTTTTAAGGCAGATTCTGGGAAGAACTGAAATGGTTGACACAGCTTTGATCAGTTCAAAGCTGTGAACCTTGGGACACCACCTTGCATGCTGTTCCCAGTCCAGACAGTCCAGACCAGGCCCTCACATGCCTAGTGCTGCCTCTCAAAATAGCACAAAGAGGAGAATTTCAGCGTTCAATGCAATTTCCTTGCATGATGCAACTTTACTTGTGCAAGGGCATGGCTGCTTTTAGGACCCACGAGTTGCATTCATTCCCCCAGTGGAAATATCGGAGAGTCGCAGAATCCCCAGCTCTTGCACCCCCGTGTGATTAAAAAAAACTGTGGGATTATTGCAAGGGATGCTGATGATGATGGATGTTTTAATGAAATTTGCATTTCTGGCTCCAGTCAAAAATAAATAAATGATCAAATTCAGTATCCAGCAAAGAGAAGGCACACACACACGGACACACAAAACTAATCAAATCCAGTATCAGCAAAGAGAAGACACAGAGAGAGAGAGAGAGAGAGAGAGAGAGAGAGAGAGACAGACAGACAGACAGACAGACAGACCCTAACCCTAACCCTAACCCTAACCCTAACCGTAACCCTAACCGTAACCCTAACCCTAACCCTAACCCTAACCCTAACCCTTTTACACGACCTCTAAAATCCGCTGGCAACTTAAATTCAGACCAGAGATCGTGGGGGTTTGTTCTGTTTCCTGTGTTCCCACCTTTCCGCACTCCATTGCTCCTGTCTGCGGTGAGGGGAGGGAGAAAAAAAGAGAGAAAAGAATGCAAGCTCACCTCCGCTCCGCAGAGCAGCCCTGTAGAGATTCCAGGCAGTTAAAGGGACAGGAGGATAACAAAAACAAACAGAAGGCGAAGAGAGCCCGGCATCCACAGCTTTATAATCCGGATCGGAAAATTCTTTACCTCCGGAGTCCAAGTACTTGTAAAATACACTGGGGCGCACTTAGGTGGGCGTGGTCGTACTTAATTTTTTTTAAAGTCCCCAGCTGGTGGGAAAACAATTTTAAGCTCCGCATCTGGGAGCCCTTTGCCTCGGATTTTAGGGGTCGTGTAACAGCAAACGGAAAAAGAGAGAGAGAGAAAGACAGGAGAAGGTCACCAGCAACACAGGAAGGAGAGAGCCCTTCTTGTTTGCCCGAAGCAGCTGGTGACTGAAGATAGACTTCACATAGTGATGCAGGTTCCATTCCGCAATTGCAGCTAATCACTCTGATAGAGGCCCTTGTCCTCCAGGAAATTGTGTCTGATATCCTTTTCCAAAGCTGAGATGAATGGCAGAAGGTCCGCGGAGTTCTTTGAACATTTGAAATGTGCGACATAAAAGTGAAGCATTCTATTCTGACGGATTAGTTTCTGCCAGTGGAAAGAATACCGGCATGCTGCCAAGAAGGGGGGGAGGAGGGCACAGGAAAGGGGTGCAAGTAGCTGAAGAACCGGTAGGCACCCCTCCCATCTGAATTTGAACTCGTGTCAAAGGGGACCGCCACCGGAGCGTGCTAATTCTAAAGTGTTCTTAAAAGGCCAAATGGAGTTTGCAGCTCCATGTCCTGAGTGGGCCTATATCCTTTTGAACAGCCTCGGAGAGGCTTTGATCCGCACTAACCCGGGGCTGGCTCTTATTTGTGCCTGTATCATCTTTCCCTCCACGGATCTCCTGTGGCCTCCCTCCCTCTATCTGCAAGCCAGCCCAGGCCCTTGATCTCTCTAACCGGCTGGGTTCAGGACCACTGGTGCAGCTCAGCACTCCCGGGGCAGGGCATGCTGGGTTTCAGCTACGGTTTGGTTACTGCTGACCCAGATCAGCTTGGGGAGTTTTCCCGGGCTTTGCTTGTCATGCAGTTCTCGGGGCAACGCGTGACACCAAACCCCTCCAGCTGCCTCCCATAAAGGGGAG